>JARHVA010002912.1:1605000-2286068 GCA_037957365.1 Torreya grandis | reverse complement strand
AATATTTAATAATCTACATATTCAAGATAGCTCTGGTACCATGTTAGAATTAGCTATAGGATATAATGAATCTAATAGAAAGCATAAATAAGAGATAAAATAGTAATAGTAATAAAAAATAACTGTATATTTAAGATAATAATAGAAATGAATAAATAGCTCAATTATGATGGATTGCTCTGATAATTCAATATTAATCTAATGTATAATACACAAAATATCAATTGCTTATATATAGCAAGGCATGCAAGATAAATATTAGGGAACTCACACAACACATGTAGTTCAATTGATATCTGACTACAAGAATAGTGGAGTGCAACTCCACACTAACAAGATACGTGTCCAACTTGTGTAAATGATTAACACAAGTTGACTACTAGTTAAGCAATCTTATCCTATCTTACCCTGAACAGTGGAGTGGGAACTCCCACTGTAACAAGATATGTGTCTAAATTGACTACTAGCTAAGAAAGCTTATCCTAGCTGGTGCAAATTATTAATACACGTAATAAACTAATTATAATAAGTAAGTAGTGCACCAATCTAAATAATAAATACAAGTAAAAGCAATAAAGCAAATAAATGCAATAGCTCTTTTGAGAAAGAGACAAGTATTTTACACTCTCTATTTTGACAAGTTAGAAATTGTAAAAAAGCAAACTTGCAAATTATAATTTTCATTATGACAAGGCTTAATTGCTCATGTTGTAAAAAACACATATTGAAAATTGCAATTCCAATTTTGATAAAGTGGTAATGACTAGCAAGTTATAAAAAGTCTCACTTGTAAATTTCAACTTAGGCTTTTGCAAAAAATTAACTTGAGTCATTTCTAAGTTGTCTTTTTATTAAACATTGAGTTCCACTTTGGCACCCCATTTCGCATGAAGATCCACGTGCCCCTACATGGATGAGAAATTAAGGCATTGCATGAATATTTCTCAAGTATATCCATGCCACACCAAGTTAAAGATCATGCCTAGCTCTTGCATTCTCTCTTCAAAACCATTTTACCAAATTAAGGAGCCATAAGTTGAATTGCACACCTCTTTTCACATGAAGTTCTAGATTTGTATGATTTATCTACTAGGTGTTGAAGTTTTTGATAACTACATCTCATTTATGAGATATTTTGTATAAAGATGGGAAAAACCCCTAGCTCAATCTATGTTTTTGATGTTAGTAACAATATTTTTGTATTTTGAATGTATTTTCTACAAGCTTTAATCTAAAGAATGAAAAATAATTGAAAATGTGTCTTTCTTGTCTAAAAAATCCCTGTGTATGCAAGTTATTTAAATATTTGTGGAAGTTTAATTATTATTTTAGTCATAAAAATTCATTTGTGGTATTTTATACCCTTATAAAATATTGTTTGATCAAAATAAAATAATCTTTTCCCTTCTATGAAAAAATAACAAAATATTACTACTAATTTCCCATTTGCATGAGTTTATGCTTAAACAAATTTCAATATATTTTATGTTCTATTGTGTTTATTCAAGAAAAAATTAAAATCTACCATAAAAATTTTTTGGTTCAATTACCATTATTAGTTTTACAAGTTTCATTCTCAAACTCTTTTGCCAATCAAACCCTGGTTTAAGAGCAAGAACACTAAAGGAGTAGAATTTCTATAAAATTGATATTTTATCAATTGCATTGGATTTAGTGAAAGGAATCCAACCTTCTCTAGAGGATAACCTCAATTCTCCAAGGTCCTACATCTTAGATGTTTTTCCATTGTATCATTAGATCTTTACATAGTGAGCTACATCAACAAGGAATGGGTGCAAAATCTATGTGATAACAGTTTTTGGCAAGCTTGATGGGACCCAAAAATTACAAAGAGATTGGTGTTATTCTCAATGAGCATTATACAAGATTCATACAAATTTTAAAATCACCTATGATTCCACTGGCCTATGGATTCATAATTTCAAGGTTTACGTATGCCAAGCAACAAATAAGATCATCTACTAAAGGTAAGAGAGCCAATTTTCTAGAATTATCATTTCCTTCTAAAAAGATATCAAAATAAATTGTCCCTTGCCCTAGAGTATATCTTGTAATTTTATTTGCATCTCCTCCAAGTACTCCCATCATTTTCATACCTCCCATAATGTCTAGAAATCTAAATTTCATAGCTTTCAATGGAAGCAATCCACTCCATGATAATATACCTACCTCAGCTTTAAAAAAATCCTACCATATTTTACTAGTGAAACTTCCACTACTCCTATGGATCACATACAAGATATTAATAAATGTTCAATCTATAATGTGGTGCAAGATAATGTTGGAATCAAACTCCTTATCTCCTCTTTCAAAGTTAAAGCCTTACAATGGTATAGAGGTCTTTCTCCCAAATCCATCCAAGTTTGGGATGAGTTGGGCACTACACTATGTACCCAATTTGAAGATAAGAGTGACCACCTTTCCCTGGTTGAGTAGTTAACTACTATTCAATAGGCTCTTCATGATTAAATGACTGACTTTAATTTCTATTTTCAAAAGACATGATATATAATTCTAGTATTGGTCAAGCCAACACCATATAATGTTTTCTTATATTACTTAAGAGCCCTAAAGAGTGATATAGTTATTATGATTCAGTAAATGGGTGGCACCACACTTCTTAATGCCTATGAAATTATAATAAGGGTAGAAAATCATTTAATACAAGAAATTCTCCCAAGTCCACCAATGCCTCTTTTCATATAAATACCTCCTATTACACCACCTATAAATACTCCAATTCCCATCACAAGTAAAGCACCAGCTTTAACTCCCACGCCTATAGATGATTTATATGAGGTTAAGTCACTAATCAAGAGTTTTAGTAATAATTTAATAGCAATGAAGAGGTAAAAATCCTAGATCTACAAGCCTTATCAATATGCTAACCCAACATACCAGCCCAATAGGCAGCCATATCGAGGTGGTTTGTAGCCATACCAAGGTAATTCACAACCATAGGGTCAAGGTATGTAAGCAAAACCTCCAAAATATGTGATCTACCTACACCAGGTGCTTCTAAATCTATTGTACCTATTTAGAATAACCTAGCTCAAGAGTATGGGTGGTCTTATCCTTTTTCTTAGCTACATAACTAGAATACTTATCCTAATGGTGTTATCAGTCAAGCCTTGATGGTGCAAGGTATATCAAACACACTAGGACAATAAGAAGAATCCACGTCCCAACAAACATATACATAAGAACCTGCTCAAGGTGAGGAAACTATTCTAAACTACTAAGAGGATGACTTTTATGATGCAAATTAGGAGGAAGCATTATTGAATGATATATTTCTAGTGACAACCAACATGCATTCAAAGAAAAGAGCAATATAAAGTGATCAACCCCCTAGGGTGGAACCAGCTACAACTTCCAAATTTATACTAAAACTTGTAAATAATAATATAGTGTAAAGGCTATCTTTGTACCTATAGGCTAGCCCAAAGCAAAAATGTTAAATCTAAATATTTTAAAATAAGATAGCTCCTATAAGGCATTGGTAAAGGTTGGTGATATCCCTTTCAGCATTGTCAAGCAAATGAAGAAGACTAATCTAAATGTTACTATGTGGGAAGCACTATCCATTCTCATGCAAAGGGATTTGCTATAAAAGGCTTTGAAGAATTTCTAGATAATAGACAAGGTTATAGCCAAGTGGCCTAATGCTACAATTAATTTATACCAACCATAAACTGACACTAAAATGATCAAAAATGGTAAGTCTCCCCCTTTCTATCTTTCACTTATAGTAGGGAAGCATCTCATTAATAATTATATGGTAGATTCAGGGGTTAGTAGTGTAGTGATGTTGAAGAAAATAGTTGATGCCCTTGATATAAAGTATACACCTATAAATAAAGGAGTTATTCAACTGAATCAGACTATTATTCATATAGAAAGAATAATAAAAGGGATAAATCTCACTATTCACACTTGTCCAAGCTTGTCAATCTCTCAAGATATCTCAGTTATAGATCTTCCCCCTTACTTTCTCATTTGTCTTTCATGAGATTTTAGTGTAAATATGGGAGGATGTCTATATGTAGATTGGTCTCACATGTTGCTTAGGATGAGATATGGAATTAGAGTAATAATAAGAGATGATCCCATCATAAAAGATCATTTTGGGCCATGCAATCCTATCCCTATGTACATGAACTATACACTACAAGATCAAGAATAAGAAGAGGCTCATGAAGTTACAACACCTATGGAAGAGATTCTAGACATTCATCTAGACAAATAGGAATCAGCCCTTCAATTCAATCTTTATGACTATGTATAGGAAATAGGGTTGGGTATATATTGCATTCATGAAAATGATGTAACTATATCAAACCTAGTAAAACTAGTTGAAGATCTTCAAGTGATGTGGTAATTATTCTTTGATGGTTTAAGAAGAAAGAATGGTACTATTAAAGGTATTGTCTTGATCTCTCCACAGAAGGAGAGTTATTTTTATTCTTTTAGACTTTAATTTAACTACATAAATAATGTAGCTAAATATAACGATTTAATTTGAGGCCTGTAATTGTCCAAGGAGAGAAGGATAAAATCCCTATAAATATTTGGTGGCAATGAGATGATTGTTCACGTAGTGAGATCTAAAAGCATAACTAAGAATAATTATCTAAGATCTTATAAACATAGGGTTTGGGCCCTGTTAGAAGACTTCACCACTTTGAACATTCAAGTGGTACCAAGAGCACAAAATAAATATGTTGATCATATGTCCTCTGTAGGATCCCAATATAACCTATCAAAAGGATAAAGAATAAAAATAGCCAGCATGTAAGGTTAATAATAAGGCCATTTGTTCCTGATAATACAATTAATTGGCAACTCTTCAATAGTGATTAGAAAATTGTCAAATTTTTGAGAGAGGAAGCTAAATTCTTAGATAAGAATTAGCCAATACTCCATGATCTATATGGAGATCAAATAATCTAGTTGAAGATAAAAAAAACTACCTATGGATCTTGTTACACTAGAGAACAACTTCAATTCAGATGATCAACTAAAAGGCAAGAAGAAGAACATCATAATGAATGAAGAAGACTATAAGCCATTGGTCATATCAAAAAAAAATCACTAAAGATAGGAAAGGTATGTAATGATTTTGAAAAGTAAGATTTTGTTGAGTTATGTCAAGAGCTTGATGATAACTTTGTTTGGAGTTATCATGATTTAAGAGGGATTGACCCGAGCTTATCTCAACATGAGATTGAAATTGATCCAAATACTAAGCCTATTAGACAGAAGCAAAGACTAATTAATCCAAAGATAGAACCCCTGATGAAGAGTGATCTATCTAAACTAATAGAGGCTGATATTATTTTTCTTATCAAGCACTCATCTTGGGTTGGCAATTTGGTCCCTGTAAGAAACAAAAATGGTGAAATCAAGATTTGTGTAGATTTTAGGGATTTGAACAAAGCATCTTTAAAGGATCATTATCCTCTTCCCCCCATGGAATAAATTCTATACAATGTATTGAGATATGAAATATTTTCTCTTCTAGATGGTTATTATGGCTATAACCAAATCCTAATACAAGAATTAAACTAGTTCAAGACTGCTTTCACCATAAAATGGGGTACATATGCATATAATAAGATGTCATTTGGTCTATCTAATGCTGGTGCAACATTAAAATAAGCCATGCATATGTAGTTTAGAGGTTTTATAAATGAAATGATCCTAGTATACTTAGATGATATCACTATCTACTCAAATCATGTTGATGCACACCTAGTTTACCTTCAAAAATGTTTTGAAAGGTGTAGAGAATTTGGGGTTTCCCTCAATCCCAAGAAGTGCATTTTTATATTTCATGAAGGGAAGCTACTAGGACACATTGTGCCAAAAGAGGGTCTTGAAATAGACCTAGAGATAATTAGTGTTATATCTACATTAACACTACCAAGTCATAAAAAAATATTACAAAACTTTCTTGGAAAAATCAACTTCATAAGAAGATTTGTTCCAAATTTTTTCTCTATGGCAAAACCCCTTATTGCAATGCTTAAAAGGGGTATGATATTCATCTAGATACAAGAGGGAAAAGATAGCTTTGAAGCCATCAAGCAGGCTATTTCTCAGGATCCTACCCTAGCCAACCCAAACTATGAAAAGGATTTCATTCTCTATGCTTTTAGAGGGGAATGAAGCATCTTAGCTTTTCTAACTCAACACAATCAAGAACATTTGGAACAACCAATATCTTTCTTCAGTCAGTCCTTAAAATATTATGAAGAAAAATTATAATTTTGTAAAGAAGCAAGTATATGCTATGATTAAAATTCTCAAAAAATTCAAGCATATGCTCTCTAACAATAAAATTCATCTAATGGTTAGTCATCAAAGTGTCAAAGAGTTCTTGCTCAGCTAGGAGATAAATTATAATAGAGTAAGATGGATCACAAAGGTCATGGAATATGACATGGACATCAAAATCACAAAGCTTATAAGAGGAAAGGGATTGTGTGAATAACTAGCTTCTGATATCAAGACTATTGAAGTAGAATCTAATATGGTATATGTTCAAAATGCATTTCATCAAATTGATCCACCTCTTTTCAATAGCTGGATCCATGACATGACTAATTTTATAAAAACTAGAGAGTATCTGTAAGATTTTCAATAGTCCAAGAAAAGGTATTTTGAATCCAATCTATTCCTTATGGCCTTGATGATGAATATTTTTTAAAAAAGATATGACTAGAGTCATGCTAAGATGTATCAAGCATAATCAAGTTCCCAAGGTGCTCAAAGAATTTCATGATGCTCTATCAGGAGGACATTTATTTGTAAGAACCATGGCTATTAAGATAAAAATATGGGGCTATTATTGGCCTAAATTATTCAAATATTCCCATCAATGGGTAAAGAACTATGAAAAATGTGATTATTTCACAAGTAATTAAAGATTAGCAGTTTTCCCTCTCAAACCAATTCAAGTAAATCAACCATTTGTGTAATGGGGATTGGATTTCACTGGTATGATCAATCCACTATCAAGTGTAGGCCAAAAATGGGTCCTCACAGCGATTGACTATTTCACATGATGGACTAAAGTAGTTTCATTAAAATATGCCATAGAGGCATCTATTTTGGAATTCATGGATGGTATAGTCTTAATATTTAGTGTTCCTCACACCATCATCTCAGATAATGCTAAATTATTTATGGGTACTCAAATGAGCTAATGGGACATAAAGAACAATGTATACCTAAGTACTTATTCTAATTTTTACCCTTAAGGTAATGACTTGGATAAGTCTACCAGCAAGAACCTCATAATAATTATTAAAAGAACAATGGAGGATAACCAAAGGATGTGGCATACAAAGTTGAAATTAGCATTGTGGGTTGATAGGATCACTCCTAAGAGATCCATTGATAACTCCCCATTCATGTTGGTATATGGAAAGGAAGCTTGATCCCATTATCAATTGAGTTACCATCTCTATATCTCAATCAATAATTAGATTTGATTGATAATGCTGAAATGATAGTAATATTGGTTGAACTAATGGAACTAGAGAAAATTAGGAACCAATCACTGAAAGTCTTGGAAGCAAATCAAGCTCAAACAAAGAAGACTTTCAACAAAAAGGCATGTGACAAGAGATTCAATGAAGGAGATATGGTTCTTAAAATGGGATTTGTACAAGGCTAAACTAGGTAAGCACACTAAATTTGATGCAATATGGAGTGGTTTGTATATTATAACTTAGTGCAAAGGAGTTAATGCATTCCAACTATCTAAGCTTGATGGACCAGATTTACCTCTCCCAGTCAATGGGATATACCTCAAAGCTTAATTTTGGGGTAGGAATTCATTCCTAAAAGTAAAATTTTATATATAATAGGGTTAGTTGTGTTTTCTAAAATAAGTGTTTCAACATAGGGCAACTCATTAGAAGTTTTTTATTTTCTTAGTTTATTCTATTTTTCCCTGATTTATTCTTATTTAAGCAAATCCCAATTGTTTTTCACTAGTTTAGAGCATGTTAAGCTTAAAATGACTCCATGCCTAATGAGCTAGAAGGCTAATGGATAGAAACTGATTACTGTGTAATAATCCCAAAAGGTCACCAACAATGTTGATATTTTTCTCCCAAAAATATCAAAACATCAAGTATCCTAATGAACACCCCCTAATTTATTGGAAAAATGACTTAAAATGACCCAAACCTTATATTTCCTTTGTATTATAGAATTTGAAACTTTGTATACAATTTGCAATTGCAAAATTACAAATTTCTTCTAAATCTTTGGATCCCACAATGCACTAACTAGAAAAATTTTGAGTTCTAAATGGAATTTGCAATTTGTAAAATTTCAAATTACAACTTGAGTTTTGGATCCTATAATGAACTAACTAGTGGAATCCAGAAACCCATTTGCAATTTTTAATTTTGAAAAATTAAAAATTTTAAGAGAAGTTCCAGATCCCATAAAATAAACACCCCATAGAATCTGGAACCTAGACTACAATTTGTAAATTACATTTAGAGTTTTACTTCTTTTGAAACACTTCACCTAGAATCAAAAACTCATAGAGTAATTTGCAATTTGCAAAATTGCAAATTGCAATCTAGGTTCCATATCATGTCAACAACCTAGCCATACAATTTGGAACTCTAAATGCAATTTACAGTTTTGTAAAATTGAAATTGCACATGGAGTTCCACCTTTCTATTCCTAAACAAGCCAACATATGCTTACCCATAGAATCCAGAGGTTAAATGACAATTTGAAAAATTGTAAAATTACTTATGGATTCCATATTTCCATCACCAACCTCTATGGCTGCATTAATTTTAGGGTTTTTAATGTATAATTAATGAAATTTGTGGAATTATAGTCATTTGTTTAATCTGTTAATTATGTTTTAGAGCTTATACAATGATGATATTGAGCCATGACCTCAACCTTACATTTTTCAACCTTGATCCATGTACCAGATTATAAACAATGCCATGACAACCCTCCATGGTATTCCTTAGAGTCTTCCGTATGTCTTTTCCTATAATTTGAAGCCTGTTAAAATTATTTCCATTCTTGCAAAGCTGATTGTAAATATCTAGGGTTTTTTTTTTTGCATAAACCTTGTCTAGTTTTAGGGTTTGTCTTATTGTTGTTGAATAGTCTAAAGGTTTGTTATTTTTCTAAAAATTTATACATTCAGATCTATATACACCTAAAAGTGGCCACCAATGACCTCTGACCAAGCTTCAGACCAATAGAAAATATCACAATTTGGCCTAAAAGCACTTAAACATGTTAAATGGTTCGAACTTGTCATATACAAGTGTTGATTTTGGCCATTGTATCCCTAAATGGGGCAATGCATTTTATGTGATACCTAATTTTGATCAAATAATTTTGAATCAAAATGATGATTTTGCACCTGGGTGCTCTAGATTGCTCTTTTCTACCAATTTTTTTTCATGAGACACGTGCCTTTGTTATTTTGTGTCAGAAACATTCTAAAGGGGATAATGGTTCCAACACATCTCACATAACCTTCCAATTCCATTCTAGTCAAAATTTGATCTAGTAATACAACTTTTTGACCAATTTGATTAATTGTGCACCAAACTCTAAAGAATTACATTGAAATGCATAAATCTTACTTTGAAAAATTAAATAAAATTATGAGCCTAAGTAAGAATTTCATGGAACTTGTTGAATATTTATTTTTGGAAAATGATTTCTAATATTTTCATCATCATGTGACATCATCTATTGGGTGGCATCCACAATCCATAAATTCTATAAATATCTAATTAAGCCCTCCCATGCCTCTTTAATACCTCTCTATTCCAAATATTTATGATGGCATTTATTGATTTTAGCCTCCAAAATTGAATGGATTCTTAGCCACACATATTCATCTTGAGATGGATGGTTTATGTTCACTCTGATCAAATGGAAAAATATATAACTATAAGGCCTCACACTCATAATGTTAATCTATTTTGGTGTAAAGTTATCATGCTCAAATGATTTCAAAGCTATTTTGATACAATGTTATTATGCCAAATTGCTAACTCAAGCTTCAAAAAATAAATCCACAAAGCCAATGATGTCAAGAAGAGGTGGAGAATATCCAAAGATTCATTGACAAAGAGATTTAAAGCATAATCCAATCAAGACAATGAAGAGAGACTTTGGAGCATTCAAGGAAGGTGAGAAAGTTTTTTTTTTTTTTTTTTGGCATTTTAGTTATGATTTGTCAATGGTTTTTTCTCACTAATCTCCCCCTAAGATCTAGGCTTAAGGTGTTAGTTCATTAGTGTGTTTTTGTTTAGGACTGATTTCCTATGCTAACATGATATTAATCTCCCCTTATCAGATTCCTATGCTCATAAATAACACACCCACTAAGTATGCCATTTGTGAACATAGGAATTTGATAAGGGGAGATTAGTATCATGTTAGCATAGCAAATCAAATCCAAAACAAAAATACACTAATGAGATAACACCTTAATCCTAGATATTAGGGGGAGCTTAGTGAGGAAAAACCATTGACAAAACACAACTAAAATGCAAGAAAAAAAAATTGCACCTTCCTTGAATGTTCTGAAGGATATATTATTTGGCTTGCTTAGCTTGTGCTTCAAATGTCTTCATCAATAGAGATTTGGTTATTATCTACCTACTTTTGGCATCATTGAATTTGTGGCTTTAGCTTGTGAATCTTGACTCAATAATTTGGTATAATAAAACTATTTCAAAATAGCTTTGAAATCATTTGATCATGATAAGTTTACACTTAGCTTAAAATTATGAGTGTGAGGCATTTTATTTATAAATTTTCCCATTTGATCAAAATAAACCTAGACCATCCATCTCAATATGAAGATGTGTAGCCAAGAATCCATTTGATTTTGAAGGTTAAAATCAATAAATGCTCTCATAAAGTTTTGGGATAGAGAGGCATTAAAGAGGCATGGGAGGGCTTAATCAAATATTTGTGGCATTTATGGCTTGTGGATGCCACCCTATAGATGATGTCATTAAGTGATGTAGTTAATTAAAATAAATTTCCATTAATAAAATAATCAATAACCTCCATGGAAAATCCACTTAAGCTCTTGAATCAAATTAATTAGCTTTAAACATGATTAATCAATTTTGGTGTAAATTATTTAAAAATTGGTGCTCAAATTAATCAAACTAGTTAAAATGTCATATTATTGGATCAAAATTTAACTAGAGTGGAATTGGAGGACAATGTTAGATACGTTAGAATAGTTATCCCTTTTAGGATGTTGTCGACACAAAATAACAAAGGCACATGTCTTATGCATGAAAATTGGTAAAAAAGATCAATCCAGAGAACCCAAGTGTGAAATCATCATTTTTCCTCAAAATGATCTCATCAAAGTTAGGTATCACATAAAATTCATTACCCCATTTAGGGATTCACTAGCTAAAATCAACACTTGTATATGACAAGTTTGAACCAATTAGTGCATTTTAGTGTTTTTAGGCCAAATTGTGATATTTGATAGAAATTGGTTTGAAGCTTAGTTGGAGGTCATTGGTGGTCACTTTTAGGTGTCTATAGTTCTCACCTTCATTGGATCAAATTGTGACTCAACCTTCATAAGTCATTTTTGGCAGGAAATTTTTAAACACCTTGGCACACATCTAAAAATGAGTTTGGGATACCATCCATAAAGTAACAGCCTAGAATAAATTGTCAATAAATGTATTGAAACATATGTCCATTATTTTTACACAAATCAAAATCATCAATGGGTAAAATGATTACCACTTTTCTAATGGTGGTGCAATACCTCCTACCACATGACCACCAAACTCACCCTATATGAAGTTGTCTATGGTAAAAATCCACCATATTTTCTCTCATATATACTAGGAAGCTCTCAGGTGTAGGTTATGGATACTACTCTCATGTTCAGACGTGATAATATCTTTTACCTCCTCAATGATAACCACTTAGCATAAATTCACATGAAGTAATAGGTAGACCAACATCATTTTGAATGATCCTTTCAACCTGGAGATATGGTTTTTCCTTATATTGCAACCTTATAAATACTCCTATCTAAAGTTGAAAGGCAACTAAAAAATAGCTCCTAAATTTTTTAGGTTATATAAAATTTTCTAGTGGATTAGCCTCATCATCGATAAGTTGTAACTTCCACCATCATCTCGTGTGCACCCTATTTTACATGTCTATTGCTTAAAAAATGTTTGTGGCCATACTTTCACCACCTAGAAAGTGCTTTTATAACTTGATGTAGAGGGGTATACCCTTTTATAACAGTTATCTCTAATTTACAAGCACTCTTGTAAGCCTTGCAATCAATTTATCACTAAATTTCTAGTACATTGGCAAGGGATGCAACCAGAAGATGCTACCTAAGAACCTCTTCTTCAAATCTAGTAACAGGTTACTCACCTTCATCTTTGAGGGAAAATATTTTAATGGTAAGGTCTTATTAGGACCCTTTGTTCTAACCATCATTTGTACTTTATTTCCTTAATGAAAATCTAAAAAATCATGTGCTTTGTAAAACATCCCTTAAGCCCATTGTAATAATCCCACATTCATGTAGAGTATTACTTACATAGTGTTGAGTTAGTATAATAAAAGTCTAGACTAGTTACAAGTCACCCATAAATTATATTAAATTAAGGTTGCTCAAAGGAGGTTTCCCCCTCAAAGAGGCTAATGATTCTATAATTTTTCTATTATAATATAATTATGTTCCTTTTCAATCAATTTAATTATGTTATTTTTGTTTAATTTCATATATTTGTAGTTTAGTTTTAATTGGTCTCAATAAGGATCATATCATTTAGATTAGAATAGAAAACCTAAAAGGTGATAATGAACCCTAACATGCATAAGTGGTCTTGCTAGAAAAGGACTTATATTATGTGTGTTGTAAAATTTTTTGCTTGTTTAGCTTATGTGCTTAGTCATGCACTTAGCACTCAAGCCAAGTCAGTTATGTACTTGATATAGTTAAGTGCAAGCATAATGAGGTATGGTGCACAATATTTAACACACTACTATGGTGGCATTAATTTCACACAAGGCACAAACCTTATGTGCTCACCCAAAGCATAACAGTGAAGGGATCAGGCCTGTGTTAGGCTAGTTGAGACATGGTGCAACTTGGGTTTCAATGAGATTCAGTCATTGGCAAGATGGGTTCAGGGGGCTTGTTGACACTAGGCCTGGGGAGTTCAATGGGCACAATCCTTCTCAAGGGCACGAGCTCTATAGAGTAAGTTCATACTTGGATAGATAGAGATCTTAATGGTTCAAACTAATGGGATAGTGATCAAGGGTCATTGGGTACTTAGCCAAGTCATGGGAATGGCTTGGGTTCAAGTGCTCATTCTCTAAGTTAGCATTCTTAGCATGGGTATTAGGACCTCGATGCATGCTAGCTTCAACACTTAGTGTCTTTTATATGTAGGATGAGGTCACTAGATGACATAAGGATGCCATTAGTGACTAGGGACAAACTATAATACCATAATACATTTAAAGGAAAGATACTATAGCATTATTTACATAAAACTAAGTCATAAACGTATCACAACATAAACTATAATACAAGAATCAATACTACATTATTTCAATAATATTCTTCATTGATTCACATTTCAACATACAAGGTTGAAGATACAAAAATAGAGTAAGTGCTCATATTTAACCTTACCATTTTAGCAGCTCGTAAGAGATCTTGGGCTATACATTCAGAGTGCCTAACCTAGTTTATATAGAATAAATATATTTAGTAATGGATCTTGATTTTAGCATAGATTTGTTACATTAATTTTCTCCCTCTTTATTCAGATACAATCCTTTTATAGGTGAATGGACATCATTTTGCCAGGTTAGTTGGGTGTGTGCCAAGTGATTAGCTATCACTAGGGTTTGATATTATGTTGGCTCCACTACATGCTCAAGTTGGATGAGTGTACATCAGATGTTGAGTTGTTTATAAGGGATCATTATCCCACTTGATCCACTATTCTAACACCCATGCTTCTCAATCCACCATGTACAAATTCTTGTAGGGATGTCTTTTGAAGGTTAGTGCCACACAACTGCCTACCAGCTAGCATGAGATCTATAGGGATTCCTCTAGATGGTGCCAAAAGGTACAAAAAGGGAGAAATCAAACCACAAGATTACCTCACATTGAGATAGGTTGAGTTTGCATGATCCATGTATTTGATATAAAAAGGTGATTAACATTACCCCATACAAAATTGCTAGTGTACCCTAGACTAGTCATTCAGCACCTTTGCTACATAAAAATTGAGTGCACCCTACTCTAAATCTACCTTGAAGTTATCAAAGCCTTGTATAGTGAGCTTTATTTCTTCAATGGTACCATCTACTTCAATTGAGGCAACCTCAAGGGTGACCAAGTTCATGCTTTCTAGTTCTTTCCTAAACACCTCAAGTCTTTCTCTCATTCACCTTACCCCTCTATTTAAGATATCTCCTTACTCACTTGCCTTTGTTTGGAAGGCAAGGAAAATATCCTCTAGGTCTTTAACCTAGGTGTTTAGTTTGATGCTTAAGGTGTTGACCTTCACCATTACTTTTATGCACTCAGTTTGGTTCACTGAGAAGGAGTGTTATAATAAGGCATCTTTCTCCTCCTTTACCTTTTTAATGCATGCATCAATGACCATTGTTTGGGTAGAAAAATTGTAAAATATGGAATCTACTTCTTCCACATCCTCTTCTTATTTTACAAATACGTCTTCCACCACATCCAAATTTTTGTTCAACTCTCTTCTTAGGGCCTCACAGGGATCTTCTATCTCCTCAAGCACCAACCTCATCTTGGGAAGCATATGATATACAAGCACACAAACCTTGTCAACTTCTTTCATTCTTGAGGCATCTACACCATCCAAAAGGGATGGCTCTACCTCTTCTATGTGATCGACCAACTATTTGATTTTGAGCCTTATTAATGCTAGTTATTTTTTAGCCTCTTGCATTATCTTCTTTCAGTTGTTAGCATGAACATCATTGATAATATTCTTGTGCACCACTTCAGAGTCCATTTTTAGGAGCACATTGGCCAACCTAATGGGGTTCATGTCTCAAGGATTTATCAACTAGTAATCATGTCCCTCCTCTAGATTCTTAATGCGATAGAGTGCTTTCTTTAGAACCTCAAACTGAGGATCATCCATATAGGAATCTAGTGCCCAATAGACTTGATGGCACATTAGGTTTGTGGAAACCTTTAGGGTCATGTATTTCATCATATAAAAATTTCCATCCTCTTTGAATCCCTACTAACTTTTATTATTATCGGTTGGCTCATATTCTTCCTCCTCAGCCAACTCCATTTCTTCCACATTGGTGTTGGTGTTTCTTCTAGTACCTTCTTCTTTTAATCCATCTTCTTTTTCTTCAACACTAGACTCACCATCATGTTATTATTCTCATGGGGGTTATTCTATGGGCATTTCCCCTTGTCCATTTCCTCTTATTACCATGGTTTTTAGGCATAACCCTCTTTAACACTTGCCTTCCTCTCCTCTTGCCCAAATGGGGTCTCTGCTTCCTTCTCTATTTTTTTCCTAGGGTGCTAGCATCACCCTCTTTGTCTTTAGGCACCCCTTCAGAACTAGGGTACACCTTCTATGAAACTTCTATTATTCTAGTGGAAGTGCTAGGTGCCTTTTCTGATATCCTCTCCTCTTCAAGTTCTACACTAGAGGTAACCTTCTTAATTTTTCTTTCCTTCACCATCCTATCCCTTTCTATCTGGGCCTCCTTTACATTTATTTCCTTTCTTCTGGTCTTCTCTTCCTTGGCCTTCCTCTCTACCTCCTCTTTCCTAAACTTTCCCTTTTTGATCTTCCTCTATGTGGTATGTGATTTTCACTTCTTTTCTCTCGCTTCTATCTCCTTGGCCTCTATTCAGTTGATTTCAACTTGGGACATACCTTTGGCCCTCATGTCTTCATACTTGCGATGCAACCTTAGCATCATGTCAATATGATCATGGGGTAGGCCCATGTCCTTCCATTTTTTCTTTAGATCTTCCTTAGTATGTGTACCTAAGGGTACTATTTCTTCATGCACTTCTACCTCAGGGTTTTCACCTACTTTTTATTCCTCTCTACCTCTTACTTCTTTTTCTTTCATCTCCTTTGCCTTGCACTCCTCCACTTCCTTCTTTTTCTCCTTAGACTCAACAATCTTGATTGCTTCCTTGGACATCCTTGCCTTAGTCATTTCTTCCATCCATTCTTCAAGCTCATATGCCCTTTACATCTCGGCTTTACTAAAGCTGAGTTTCTTCCATGTTTGCCTCCTTTTTTCTAGCTCGATTTGGGGGGATGACGAAGGGGTCCATACACTTGATGAGGAGTCATCTTCCTTGGGCATGATATATACACCCTTCCTCATTTATTTTTATTCTAACTCATCTTCCTCCTCTTCCTTGAATAGGATTATCTTTTGTACCACAAGAGGAACCTTCTTCTTCTTTTTCCCTACACTAGGGGAAGCCTTTGGCACAAATCACATGTGCTTCTATGCAAATATCAAAGGGGAAGCTTCTTCTTTTAAGGTGATCTTTAGCCTTAGTATGGTGACTTCATCTCATGGATTCATCTCATAGTATAATCTATGGATGTAGCCTAGTATGGTGACTTCTTGGATGGGACCAATGTCTGGGTAATTTGATGCATCTTCACTAGACTTCCCATCTGCATGAGGGAATTGATACCTCAACATGTGCCTCTTCGTATCTATATATTTTACTAGAATGTCCATCTATTGTGTATTATGTATCTAATGCAACACATCCTTGAAGTACTCTACCAAGAAGGTGAAGGAGAGATTTAACCATTTTGACTTATTTCCATCCCATGGTACCAAGCGCACTATGTAATAATGTTATATTACAATAAAAGATATTGTCCCAAACATACTCTTGGGAATCCCTTGAGGAATTCACCACTCCAATTCAAAATATTATATGTATTTTTCATACCAATGTATCATGCACATCTTATACTTGGGGCTGAAGGAGGTGGGGCAAGTGTAGTTTTTGTACTTTCATGTTAGGGATTCATAGTGTTCTGGGAATACCTAGATATTATCTTCATTCTCATCTAGGATCCCAATTTCTTCCATAATGATTAAGATAAGGATAGACCCCCTACCTAAAGGTCCCCTTGGCACTATGACACTTTGATGTGTTTCTCACTAATTCATCAATGATGAACTTTGTGATGTTAAATTGTATGCTCTATGCCATGTGATAAGCAATGCATAGGTATGCCTTTGATACATCAATCCAATGACTACCTAAAAATAATTTGGAACTCATGAGGCACATTTCCACCCTCATGTTAGGGTCCTCACACTTGTTGATGGGGAATTTGAAACCCCCCTTGAAGTACTTGAGGAGCTTTATGACACACTCCATCTCTTTATCATCATCTATCATTTTATGGATGCCCTTACTAAAATTTGGGAGCTCAATTATCCTCTTGATCAGCTACACTAAAACATTCATGCATTGGCTTGAAAAGTACATGTGGTCCTCATGGACATGTGAGAGCAAGAATTGGATAAGGTTTCTTTGTTTCCCTAAGTAAGGCAACTCATAGAGTTGAGTTATCTTAAAAGCTTTCAATTTATCTCAAATTGAGACATCAAACATGACATCGCCTTATTACATTGTGCACCCTATGTCTACCATCCAATCATGTGCCAAGTATTTCAAATGGCTTGATTTCCAATGGTTATACTCCTTGAATTGGCAACTGTGTGTAAATGAGCACCAACTTTCCCCCACCTCAACCTTTGGTGGAAATAACATAAACTAGTATGGCATCTTTGTTATCACCTCGGCGTCTACCTCTAAAATGCTAACTATTTCACCCAGTTGCACCTTGGTTTTGGAAGCCATCATATCCTCCATAATATTCACCCACTTGGGTTCCTATTACACCTACATGGAGCTCACTGTCTTTCACTTCTTCACCATCTTGAATCTACTTGTGTTGAATCTTGTAAGTGTGGCTTGTCAAAGCCTTGAATGGTGGTCGATGCTTTTGTAATTGTGGGATTTTTTACTGTACCTTTAGTTTTGAGCTTTGTTGGCCATTATTGGTGTCATAGGCAACAAGTTCTCATTCTAAATATACTTTCTACATAAATCTTTCTCCCCCAATCCTTCAAATTTGCCTCACTATGAATGCAAAATTTCTCAGTGTGCTACCATTTACTCTTGGTGCTTTTGGGTGTTTGAATTCTCACTTATTGTAGGGTTTTCACCTTCAGCTCTCTAGTTCTTGATTAAGTTCGCTCTAAGTTTTAATTAGTTTAAACTTTGTAATCTAAGAAAGTCTATCACTTGCTATTTTATATCCTTCTTTCTCAACTATCATCATTAATATAGGATTTATGGCATAGGTGCCTCAATTTCTTGAAAGATGCAAAAATATATGAAATCCTTGAGAATATTTCATCCTTAACACATTAATTACATATTTTTGTGTCATTTTTTTCCACCTCATTTAATGCTCCTAACAACTTTTTTGACAAAGTGATGTGTGGTTCAAATAGTCACTTCTCACTCATTTTTAGGTAGATGTGAACTATCTTAGATGATTTCCTTTTGCATTTGTATAAATGGCATGACCTTCACCTTTCTTGTGTCAACCAAGGTGCAGTGCTTCACATGTGCATGATTTAACCTCCTCAATTCCACTTCTTCTATTTGTGTTCCTATTTCAAGTATGCTTCTCTATCTTGGTTGATTTCTTGCACGTCATCTTACCTTAGCTTGTCCTAGCCCATACAAATCCCTTGTACTAGCCCTCTAGCACTTTATTTCTCTTTTGATTCTCTTGCACACTATTAAATGGTTCATCTTCACTTTCATGCTTGTGCTCAACTATGTTGAGAGTCTTCACTTACCTCTTAGGTCTTTAGTGTAGGATCAATTAATGCACCCTCTTTTAACTTTGGCATAAAGGTAAAACTAGAGTGGTTCATTTTTGGGCTTAAAATGCCCTACACTATTCATCTTGTGCACATGTATCTTCTACTTACACCTAGAAAACTTCATGCACCTACCACTTAGATGTTTATCATCATGTATTTAGGGAATGCAAGTGCTTGACTCACCCAATTGGAATTATGTGTGAAGTGTTAATAGATAAGTCCTTATGACTGTCATGAACTACTTACTACCTCTAAACACTATACAAGGAAAAAACAAAAAGAAAAAAAAATGGTTTAGCTTGTGCCAAATTGTATTCTAGTCAGTGCAATTTCAAATCAACTAGTGACCAAGAAGTCAGAGTTTTCATGGTGCAATCACCATCTTACTGCCTATATGGTTTCAATTAGTTTCCATTGAAATGCTTAGGGAGCATTTCACTAAACAATGTGTGTAACTTGCATGTGCCTATTTCCAATATGTGGTGGATGATGTAGGGGCCCATCTACCTTATTTATAATTTACCTAGGTACTTAATGTACTTGAAATCATAGAGAAGCACCAATGATCCTTCAATCAACTCCTTGTGCTTGATATGCTTGTCATGCCAACACTTCTACCACAACTTTGCAATATACTAACTCCATCTTACTTGGGCATGCTTTTCATCCAAGTGATTTGAGTCTTCCAAACTTGTGCTTAAATATTCTTAGTTGTCTAAGTGACCAACCTATGTAATGCGTACAAATGGCACCATGAATTCCATGGGTATAACTACTTCGATACCAAACACTAGTTAAAATGGTATAGCCTTGTTCAATGAATTATATGTCATGTGGTATGCCCATAGTACTATTGAAACATGATCATCCCAATCCTTGTGACCAATGTCACATATTTTTGTTAGGCATATTCCTAGGATCTTATTGAATGCCTCAGCTATGCCATTAGCATGTGGATGATAGGGGGTGGTCTTGTAATGCACCACCATGTAATTAGTCAAAACGATGCACACTAAATCATTGATAAAATGATTTCCCCTGTCACAAGTCAGACTTAATGGGCACCCATATAGCTTAGGATGTTATCCCATATGAATTGTGTAGCTATTATGATTGTGTAACTTTTTATCAGTGTGACTTTAGCCCACTTGGTGAAATAGTCAGTGGCTACAATTTATCTTGTACTTGTGCATCATGCTACGAGTTTTATTGGCCCAATGAAGTCAATGGCCCATTTTTTGAATGGTGCCTAGGAAAAAATGGAAATGAGAGGCATCTCATCCTAGTGTTTGGGCTTGTCAGTGTTATGGCATATGTCACATGCCTTGGCATACTCCTTTGCATCTTAGAACAAACTTGGCCACCATAGACCTGACTACAATACATTACACATCATTGAATCTCCAATGCAATGGCCTCCTATGATTCCCTCATGTCCTTCCTATAAGATGGAGTCCCTTTTGTTTTATAGAACACACAAGTGTAGGACATCATCTCTACTTAGTTTGTATAGCTCCCCCTTAATGAGTTGGAAGGGTATAGTGTAAACTACAAGTTGCTTCTTCTCCTTAGTTAACAAGGTCTAGGGTGCAAACCTAGATGTTAGGAAAGTGGTAATCTCTGCTAAATCTTTAGGGATGCCTTGGACTCTGTATAGTTTTGCATCCAACATGTCATCCTCAATTGACACCATTGAATAACCAAAATTGATGTAGGATAAATGGTCTGGCCTCAAGTTCTACTTTCCAAGTTTAAAAATAATAGAGAATTGGAATTCCTAGAATAGAATGATCCATCTACATATCTACCTATGTAAAATAGGCTTGTTCACAAGGTAATTGAGTTCCTCATGATTAGTGAAAAAAATGAATGGGGTTACTAGCAGGTATTGCCTAATTTTTTTAAGGCATAGACCATTACTAGTGCCTTAAGCTCAATACTGGTGTAATTTTGCTTGACCTACATCAATTTATTACTTTCAAAGGAAATGGGGTGGTCTATCTTGTCCTTGCTTGGTTATACCAATATGGTGCCAATTACAGAGCTTAAAGCATTGACATGGATGTGGAAAAGAGTAGTCCAATCTAGAAATTATAGAATTGGGGCACTAGCCAACTTTAGCTTCAATGTTTCAAAAGCCTCCTCTTGCACCTCACCCCAATGGAATAGGCCATATTTGCATAAGATCTCCTCTAGAGGTGATACGATCTTTTCATAGCTTTGTATAAAATTTTTGTAGTAGTTATAATGGCCTAGAAAGGCACAAATGTATTTCTATATTGAAGGAGTCTAGAACTAAATTATGATGGCTATCTTCATAGGATCAACAAGTAAACAGTCCTTGCAGATGATGTGCTTGAGCAATATTCTAAAGGGGTTTGTAAATATGCACTTATTTAGATTTAATTATATCTTGAGCTACTTACACCTCTCAAAAATGAGGCATAAATTATCATAGTGGTCTTTTATAAGACCATACATAGTCTAGTCATCAAGATAAACTTAGAGGAACTTATGGATGAAATCCTTGAAAGCAGTGATTACCACCCTAGAGAATATGGATGGCATATTTTTTAGTCCAAAGGGCATCACATTGTAATCAAAATAAACCCATTCAGTCGTTAAGGTGGTTTTTGGCTTATCCTCCTCAATCTGCATCTAATGGTAGCCCAAAAAACCATCAATGAAATTATAGATTTTATAACCTATGACTCCATCTAAGACCTCATCAATGAATAGGGTTGGGAATGGGTCATTGATGCAAGTAGTGTTCAAAAGTTAGTAGTCAACATAGATCCATATGCACCCATCCTTCTTGATGTTGATGGCCATCAGGCTTACCCAATCAAATTCCTGTACAGGGTAGATGATGTCAATTGCAACCATTCCATCAATCTATGTTTTCACCTTCGTGTAAAGATTAGGATTCATCTGATATGGGTGCTTCTTGATTGGCCTCATGCCATCTACCAGTTTGATGCTCATTTTTACAAAGGATGGGTGGGTTCCCTTCATATCCTGGTAGCTTCATGGGAACAAGTCCTAAAATTCTTTCAAGAGGTCTATGATTCATGCCATCTCTACTGTAGACTAGTAAGTAACTATAGTGTCAACCTTTGGTTTGCCTTCTATGATGATGTCTACTTTAGTGGTATTGAGCAACATGTAATAAGGTTCATTCCTCTCCTGATGAGAGTCTTAAACTTGGCCTATCCCCTCAATTGTTTCAATTTAAAGATGCATCAGATCTTCTTCATCTGAGGCATTGTCATCCATAAGGTGAACAAGTATTTGTCTACCTATTACAGCCTTCTAATTATACTCTTTCTAGGTCTCATCATCTTCCTCGTTAGAGTCACTATTGAGCACCTACTCTTTAAATAATTTTAGGATCACTAGTCCTTTCTCCTTGAACATTTTCTTGAGGCACTTTTCTAGGATGGCAGTGTCCTCAAACACCACCCTACAGATAACTTGCAGTGGTTCTAGTAGCTTTAAGTTTTGCAAAGAAAAGGAAAATGTACGAACAAACCTCTCCTTAAGTATCTCCCAGTTCCCTGTCTCATGGCACATTTCATTTACAATGTACCTTGCTCGTGCCCATGTTTTTAAAGTATTATATAAGGTGTGCACCCACAAGCCTCTTGGCACATTCTTACCATAGACAGTCTAGGTTTCTTCACACAAATGTACATGCATGATCAAGTCAGAATAACTAGAGTAGGAAGGTATGTCTAAGTCCTCATTACTCTTGCCAAACCTAGTACATATTTTTGCCTTCGCATCTTGCCACATTGGTAAGCAAGGTCTTTACACTACCCACCACCAAACAATAGTGCTTTTCAAGGTATGCACTAGTGAACCCATTCTATCTATCTCCTTGGGGACTCAAGCTTCAATGTCATGGACATCGCTCTCTATAAATTAGCTCCTTTCATACTTTAAGAGTACTACAAGTTTCCATTTACATAGTTGGAAAACCCTTTTCTCTACTCTTCTAGAATGAGGAACCCATTTCTTCTTGGGGCACTCAATTTTAACCAGTCCCATCCTAGCCAGCCTTAGCTCAGCTACGTGCACCAAGTGGCACCTTCAACTAGTGACCTCATAAGCCTCTTCTACCCATCATTCATAGGGTACATCAGTTGTATTAGAGGCTGATTGTCCATATTCCCATTCAATAATGCCTTGGTCACCAGGGTTGAGCTTCTCAATGCCCTGCATCATGATGTTATAAATGTGGTTTATCTCATCCTTGAGATCAATGCTTTCCACATATGGGGTCCCTTGATCACTGGATAGAGGGATCACCATCCTCTCTTTGTTTCTTTCAAAATTCATGTAGCACTTATTAAAGTACATGTTTACATTATTATCATAACACCATGGCCTACCCAAGAGAATTGGATAGTTTTCCTACTCTACCAACTCAATGACCTTAAAGTCAGCTTGAAGCTTGATGCCCATGATATCTATAATGTCACCCTTCAATATCCTAATAGATTATGCTCAGGTTTTATTAGCCATGAACAACATGTGAGGTGAGGGCCTCAAGGGTGGTCATCCCATATTTTCCCAAGTATTTTTTGTTAGAATATTAACCTCAATGCTCATGTCCATAAGTACTTTACAAATTGGCCATTTATTGATGCTGACATCTATCAATAACTCTTGGTCATTCTCTATTTTCTGAGAATGCCTTACTTCATGCACTCATTTCAAATATAGTGTAAAAAATTTAATCATTTGAGGTGCAATCTCTTCTTCTAGTTTCTTCCCTACATGCTTTAATAAAAAATATTTTAGCAGGGGCAACATCTCTTTAGTTTGTAAGAGGTGTATGATCTCAATCAACTCCTAGACTTCAACCTTTTGGTCGTCTTATCTTTTATGTGAAGTAGTGCTTGTGCCTCTAGATCTCTAGCTTGTTGGAGCTCACCTTAAAAAAATTGTATCAAACTCATGTCTTGTTTTAAGATGTCCTTTTATTTCAAAGGGTTAGGATAGGGAACAAATTTTTTCTCAGGTCATGATATGCACTCAATGCATCTTGATTCACCATACTTCGAGTGTAGTTATTGGGTTGGCATAGTGGTTGGTTGAGTGGTGAACCCACTCTGGGTTGTGGCTTATCCTTTAGGTAGCTCCTTATGAGTCTATCATGGCTTGAGATCCCACCTTTCTTCTTTGGATTCATGCCTAACCATTGTGGCACCCTTGTTTGCACTAGGTAGACCTTGAGTTAGTTTTTTGTATAAGTCTAAGCATTCCTCGACCACATGTGGTCCTTGATAATACCCACATTATGGGTACATGGGGAAGTCATGTTGATAATGCTCAGTTGATCTACACTTGTATCATGATCATGGTGGGAATCTTCCTTCACCACATCCTCCTCCTTGCCCATGTGCACCGTGTTAGTTCCTATAACCCATATTATGGTGTTATAA
Organism: Torreya grandis; assembly: GCA_037957365.1. Classification (NCBI taxonomy): domain Eukaryota; kingdom Viridiplantae; phylum Streptophyta; class Pinopsida; order Cupressales; family Taxaceae; genus Torreya; species Torreya grandis. The sequence goes on along the minus strand of JARHVA010002912.1, from coordinate 2,261,589 downwards.
CCTTAATTTACTTGACTCACTTGACTATAGGTTGATGTTGTTGCCTACTATGTGCCTCTTTTCATGTTTTGGCATATCTCATCGATGACTCAACATTCCACTATGGAGTACATATAAGTATTTCACATCTTACAGTAAATGGTAGTGTTCACTTGACTAGCACTTTGTAATAAGGGACAATTATGAGAGTCATGCGACCCATGAAAAAATTCATAGCTTAGAAGTAGAGTGTGAACATTTCTTCACAGGAAATTATTATTGTTATACCCCTCTATCTCATAGTCGGTGCACCATAACCCACTATGAGTGTCATGTGTTAAACTAGCAATTAGCTTTTGTAGCTGGGAGGTCATTGATGTGATATGTGCCTCCATGAATGAGTTGATCTTAGTATCAGTGTTGCCTACTACCTTGACCCAGAGTATGGCTTCAAGTGCTTTGTGGGGGCCTATGAAGGTCTTTATGGATAGTGCTTGTCTAAAGGGTACTAGCATACCTCCAACAAACCATTACACAGGTTAGGAGGGGTGAATGTCATGCAAAAGTTTAGAGAGGAGGGTTTTAAACCATGTGTCATATAGGTGCATGCTCTCAAATAACCCCTAGCTGATTTCTTTGAGCTTTGTGATTCTCTACTATTCAAACTCAGGGATATCAAACTCTTTTAGGAAGGCTTCCTTTAGTATATCATAGTCAAACATAGCTTAGTTTAGATCAAATTTATGATACCAAGTATGGGTATGATCTAACAAGGTGAGTACAAACTAATCACATTATGCTTAGACTAAGTGATGCTTTGAGCATACCATTATGACTCATACTTAAGCACATGATCCACAACATTCTCTACATCATGATACTTAGGTAAGTGCATCGCCATCTTGTAGTAGATCTATTAAGGGGGTAGTGTTGGGGTCTGAGGTGCTTGTACCCCTTGCACTTATGTTAGAGGTGGCCCTTTAGTGCCTTCAATTATAGGGTGGAGCATTGACCCTATCATTTTCAACTACATTATTAAACTTATCAACATAGTACTGCTCACTTGTGGTACCATGTCACTTCCTATGGGCTGTTACCCAGTCGATACAACTGACATCCTCTACACAAGAATGCTTGCACCTATGTTCAAGGTTCTTAGGTTGGCACTTGCTATATTCACCGTGTCCTCACTCAATTCCTCATAGGGAATCACTTACTCAATCACAAAGTCTTGATTCAAATCTTGAATCCTATCAAATTTGACATCGATAATAGGGTTAGTTACTATTATTCTATCTTTTGATAGAAAATTTAGTGTATGAGCTTACGCTTTAGGTTCAAAGGGGACAAGTGCTTCTAGCATGTCCTCAATTACCACATCTTGTAGAACCCATTACATCCTACACCTAACTACTAAGTCTGGTCTCTCTTCTTCCTCTCTCTCTTTACATTACTACATTTCAAGGGATCCTTCCTCATGCCCTTCTCACTTGCTACGAGTCCTCTCGACACTTCCAGGTTCTAGATCCTCTATTAATTTTTGCCTTCTCTTATTATAATTCAACCTCCAAATCTCTCAGGGGTTAGATTGCTCATCTTCTTCCATCACACCTCACCTACACTTCCCCTTCTCACCTTTTGCATTTGCTCATATGTGTAAGGATTTTAGCCATCTATTCTTATGGTTTCTATACCATAATCCACTAGAAGCTTCTTCAATTCAGTACCAAGTCCTCTTATGAATGCACCCCTTGGTTCATGAAAAAAATCATAATCTACTTCTTTCAAGCATGAGAAGGTCAATACTATGAACTCCAACATGTAGCTATTCAACACATCACTCCACCACTTGTCTACAACACGCATCCAGTCTTCATCCATGATCTCAAGCCTCTCTATGCACCCTATTGTCCACTCAATGTGGTGTCCATAGTTTCACCTTCTAGAGGTAATATAGGCAACCAACCACTGATACACATGCTCAAGTAGCTTGCAAAAGAACACCTCATACAAAGCATCGTATAGGTTGGCTTTCACCCATTTTCTTGACTCCTGTCTTTTGCATGTAAGATGCTTCCACATGAAACTATCTTCCACTTGCTCTAGCCAATGCTCAATGTTATCAAGTGATAGTTAGAGCATCACTCTATTATACCATTGTAGTAATGAAATTCAACACAGGTCTTGACAATGAAACCAAAATGTTTTAGAAAAGTTTGCTTATTTAGCTTACATGATTAGTCATATGCTTAGCAGTCAAGCCAAGTTAGTTCTATACTTAGTATAGCTAAACACAAGCATAATGAGGTCTGACATATAATATTTAGCACACTATTACAATGGCATCAATTTTACTCAAGGCACAGGCCTTGTGCGCTCACCTAAAGCACAATAGTGAAGGGATTGGGCCCACATTGGGCTAGTTGAGACATGGTATAACTTGGGTTTCAATGGGATTCAGTCATTGGCAAGATGGGTTCAAGTGGCCTAACGGCATTAGGCTACTCTACGAATTTCAATGGGCATGAGCCTTCTCAAGGGTGCAAGCCCTATGGAGAAAATTCATACTTGGATAGATAGAGCTCTTAATGGTGCAAACCAATGGAATAGCAAGCAAGGGTCATTCAAGGACTTCGCTAAGTCATGGGAATGGCTTAGGTTCAAGTGCTTATTCTCTAGGTTAGCACTCTCAACGTGAGTACTAGGACCTCAATGCATGCTAACTTCAACACTTATTATCTTTTATAAGTAGTTCAAGGTCACTAAATGGCACAAAGTTGCCATTAATAACCAGCGATGAACCATAATACCACAACACATTCAAAGGAAAGAAACTATAACATTGATCACATAAAATTATGTCACAAACATATCACATCGTAAACTATAATGTAAGAATCAACACTCCATTGCTTCAATAATATTCTTCATTGATTCACAGTTCAACATATAAAGTTCAAGATACGAAAATAGAGAAAGTGATCATATTTAACCTTACTCATGCCCAGCGGCTCATAGAGGAGCTTGGGCTATACATTCAGAGTGCCTAACCTAGTTTATACAAAATACAAATACTTAGTAGTGGATCTTAATTTTAACAGAGCTTTAATATATTAATTGCCTCCCCATTTCTTCAGACACAAGCCTACTTTTATAGGCAAATGGGAATCCTCTTGCTAGGTTAGATGAGCATGTGCCAAGTGATTAGCTATCACTATTCTGTTAGCTCCACTACACTACCCAGGTTAGACGAGCACACGCTAGATGTTGAGTTATCACTATCCCACCTACTCCACTATTTTGATACATGTGCTTCTCGAGTTGCCACATAAAATTATCTATAGAGATGTCCTTTGAAGGTTGGTGCCACGTAACTACTTGCCAACTGGTGTGGGATCCATGAGGATTCCTCCAACTAGCACCAAAAGGTATAAAAAGGGAGCAATCAAACCACAATATTACCTCACATTGAGATAAGTTGAGTTGGTGTGGTCCATGTAGTTGGTAGAAAAGGGGACCCAACAATGTGCTAGACATAAACATTGAAACTAAGATAGAAGTGTCAATGCTAGTGTCTAGACTTACAGAGAGTTAATTTTTAGAATCTGACAAAGTGAGGCAAAACATCAATATGTCTTCTTCTAAACCTATACATGTTAGATCTTCCTACACATCAGTGAATAAGTTAAGTGTTATTTGTCCTTTGCATTGCTACTTTCATAATAGTGGTTGGTATTGTACTTTTATATATTTAGTATATTCTCAGATTTAGTGTATTTATCAAAATATTATAAATATGAATTAATTAATTGCCCTGATTTTTAATAGTTTATTCCATAGTTTGATTAGGCTTTCCCCCTTCAACCCTCACCTCAAAAAGGGTTAAACAGGTGGCTCTTGATCCTCCCTCGATTGAGCTTTCTTCTTAGATTACTCAACCACCTAAGGATGATCCTCACCTCCTCCTTCTAATGCGAAGTCATGTGTCTCATATATTGTTGTGTAATTTTTATTTACTTAAATATTTTTTGACTTGGTTGAGGTTTCCTTGTTTCAAACCTAATTTGCTCCTCTGCTAATGAATGTGAACTGTAAATTCCAATCAATTGTTTTACTATATAACCTCATGTAAATTATTATAAACCTTACATCGCATAAAAATAACCACCAACCACCTAAATCTAACATAACCATCACTAACCTTGAGACTATTGAGTATGATGATCTTAAGCATCACTCATGGCATTTAAATAAAGACTATGAGATTTCTTAGGAGTGGAGTCTATTTCTATTAATATGTGCATGCCTTCTAACTTTTGTTTGTTTGATCAACTTTTTTATAATTTGATTTTTTTTAAATGATAAAATTGTAGGGAATGCTTTTAGAAATGGAGTGGAACGTGTTTTTTTAATATACATATGCCTTTCAACTTTTATTTTTATGATTAATTTTTTTCTTTTTTATTTATTAATAAAATTGTTGTAAAAAATATTTTTAAAAACAAATGTATATCACATTTAATAATAAAACTATTTTTATATTAAATTTATTTATAATTCAAATTTTCTAAATTCATTTGCACTTAAAATTTCTTTCATAATTTTATTAATTTTATAATTTCTTTAAATATATATAAAATTAAATAAAATAATAAATAAATCTAATTTAAAATTTCTCTGCATATAATTAATAAGCTTTATAAACGAACTAACTTTCTATATGCTCAAACACTTATATTGTATATACATGGCTCTCCAAATCTTTATATCTATATTTATAATCTCTCGAACATTTAATTCATGTTGTTTTCATGCATCTTTCCCTAAACTTCTCGCTTTCTAAATATTCCATTTATGATTAATTATAATTTTTTTATGTTCATGCCAAACTTCTACATTGATACCATGTTTACTTTTAACAAGAAGAAGTGATGAATTACAATAGCAAATTTCCCCTTTGTTTATTAAAGTGGGTTTTCTTAGTTTATGATAATTATCAAATATATTAGAAAATAATTATTGAATAATAATTATTTATAAAAATTATTTACACGAGATTAAAAATAAATACGAATAAAAATCTTACAAAATTTAATATCTTATTAAAATTATTGTTGTAATTGTTTTTAATATGATATGAAGAGTTCCAATATATTAAAAAAAAATCAAAAATATAAATCTAAAAAAAATTAAATATAAAAATGAAACATATTATCACCAAACTACAATTTAACCAGTAAAAATATTTTCTACATAAATTTAAAATTTTCATATAATTTATTAAAAATAAATAAAAAATTATATAAAATATAAAAATATTAATTTTTCACCATTTTTAAGTTTAAATAATAAAATGAAATAAACTACTAATAAACAACAATTTAACTAACAAAAAAATAATCCTAATTTAATTATTATATTTAATTATATCATATTTAGATTTATAAATCGAAACTACAAAGGGAAAAATTAAAGACACCACTGGTAATGAGCATGTCTCATAGTTGTATTAGAGTTTTTTTTTTTTTGGCCGAATTGGTCAAAATCGAGGAGGCTATTTAGATTAAGAAACATTTTAAACGTGGAGTGAAGCTCAATGATTTTGGGAATTCTATTATTACATTATAAATTTTATATAGAATTAATTTGAAGAGAATTATGAGGATCATTAAAAATAAAAGTTATGTAGTAATTAGTCCATTTAAATTTTATTAAATATTATAATGTTTATTATTTATTATAGTTGAAAATAGAGTATTATAAATAATGTAAATTAGAGTAGATTATGTATATGTTTGAATGGTTAATTTTATAATTGTAATATTATTAATTGACAAAAAAAATAAAATATTATTGTTATTTATTATTAGTTTTGTATTCTAAACTTTGTTAATGAGTAAATTATATGTATTTATTATGAAAAATATTTAATTATATATAAAAAATATAAATTATTATAGAAAATATTATACTATATAGAAAAAACATAAATTATTTCATTAAAACTTTAAACATTTTCATTGAATGTAATGATCGGATGTGCACCAAATTTATGTTAAAATTTGAAGGAAAAAAAAATTAAAAATCAACTTCGAGTTACTAAACACGGTTTCAAACTTAGTGGAAGAAAACTAATTCATAAAAAATGTGATCAAGTCCATAACTGTGTTACACCAAACACATGTATTTGACTAAGGTTCAAAATTCCTATTGATATTATTAAGAAGTTACTTTAACTAATCAATAAATAGATTGGGTGTACCAGTCTACTAAACATACATTCGTTCACTCAAATTTGATTACTAAAACTATGGCATTCCTTAAAGGACCAATACCAACTTTTCACCTTAAATGAATGCCTGTACTTGATATAAAACAATATGTATTATGACTATGCAAGTAAGTTAAACTCTAACCGAGTGTACATGTCAACATTAAGAAGATTCACAACAAATTAAGACAGAAAAATTCAATTCACAATAAAAGAATCATCATACTAAACTTTCACACTCAATAATTTACAAAATTATGTGACCAACAAGACTTAAGCTTCAAATTATTTTCAAAAGCAATACAATGTAATATGTTTGACATTCTTTCATCAATGCATATCACGTGAAGTCTAATGCCATCAATTAGAGCTACATGCTTATGTCGTCATGACTTAAACTAGGATCATTCCTCTCATGGTTTTACAATGATAACATTTAATAAATTTATCGAGCTAATATGAATTAAACAAAAGCATATATAGTTGAACCTTTTATTAACGAATATTATCACATACATGGATATTACGTCAATTGAAATCACCTTAAATTTGTACATCACACAATAATTAAATCCACACCTTTGTACTTAAGTGTATGTATTTGACCATCCCACAATATCATATAGTAATAACTTATTATATATAACATGTGTGAGTCATATGGTCTATTTGATCAGGATAAAAGTGAACAAACATCAAACAATCTCTTGAGAATTAATGTTATGATAAACATTAATCATTTTGTTATGACTTATTCACTAAACTTATCCCTTTATTTAACGAAAGATAAAATTCATATAAACTCTTCTTATTTATTAAAGTTCAAACTTATGACTTATTATCAATTTCCTTTTGTAATCATTTAATAATTTCAAAAATCTATTAGCTTAGTATAATAATCAACATGAAAATGAAAAAAGAGAGTGAGCCATCTATCTCAATGTCAAGGTTATCTTTAAGAGTTGTTGTGAAAACTTGTAAGAACTCAATAACAATAAAATCAATCAACAATATAAATTCTCATAAATTTAAGAGTGTTAATGAATTTTTATAATTAATATTCTCATTTATATTTTAAGCCTCAATCTTGATTCATAAATATATATCTATATGTCAAAACAATTTTTGAAAGGAATCTACAAACTCTTGAACTACTGTGATTAGTTCCCAAGAATTATAACTTATTATCCTTGAACTCAACAAAATTGAAGTTCAATATAATATTCACACTTTGGTTGTATCAATCTACAACTTAAAATAATTCTACATAATTGAAAAACTAGAAAATTTATAAAACATAACTTCATTTTACTGTTATCAATACAAAATAAAAAGGATGAGAACATCATACTTATAGTCTCTATAAGTTACATTCTAAATTTGTAGCTCTCTAGAATAATCAACCAAAAGTTTCTTATCAACATATTAAATTAGCCTTTCATTCAGTGATGAGAATGATAAAATAATAACACTTATTGAAATTCAACATTAGAGTACTAATTATATTCACCTTAAAAACAGAAGAAACTACTCATTATTTCCAATTTAAATAACAAATCTACCTTTCAAAATGCAACATACAAATAGATATTCGAAGAATAACTTCAAAAGATCACATCCCTTATTAAATAATCATTCATTTACTTTTTTACTTATAAGAAAAGATAAACAACATATATAACAACATAAAAAAATGCTAAAGCCACTTTATAACTAAACAACATAACAATGTATTATTTCCAACTTTGACTAACAAATTCAATACACTTACTAAATATGACTATACAAATAATTGTATTCACTATCATACAATGAGACATTTATTTATATCATGTCTTTACATTAAATAACCACATAATAGGAAACCAATTACATGAAGAGAACAAGCTTCCAAATATTTGTATGTAAATAGCCCACCTGTCCTACCCAATAAACCCCCCATCGGTGATCCTAGAACACCCCATCCATCAATTGGATGTGGAGTTCAACAATAGGGTTTATCAAAGGGTGAACCAAATAAAAAAGATTCTGAGCTTCAAGATCATGATCATAAAGAATGAAAAGTAATTGACTGAAATATAAGTGCAAGAATGAAAGTACTTATGATTACCATTAGCACTATCGTTTGACTTCCTGAGATCAAATAATAATTATTTTATCCATTAAATTCAAATAAGATATGCATGTATATACCATACATGTATTTATTACTCAAATAGTACTAAATATATCTATAACTAATGATATTCTCAACTTTTATTCTCTAAAATAGAATAGACATCCATAGTCCAAATCATATTGATATTAAAAAGAGTCATGACACCAAAAGAGTCATGAAAATATACACAGAAAATGAGAATAAATCAACTACGATTTTGCATAATAACCCTTATGAAAATATAATAAAACTCCAACAGCATACGAACTTAGATTGAACCTTGCATGAAACCCTATACTAATACAAGCCCCTCAAATCAAGCATGGGTTACTAAAACCCTAATGAATATTTAAAATAGACACCTATAACCATCTCATGACTATATACAAATGACTATCACCAAAATATAGTCACATAACTTTTCCATGGTTATAATAAAACAACCCATCACCAAAAATAAGGTAATTAACAAAGACACAATAATTGAAACCCATTTTTTCAAAAATGAAAATAAACCTTACATAAAGCCAATAAGCATTTGGCTTAGCAAAAATAAGTTCTATAAACCATTAAAACATAATTCACAATATTATTCAATATAAAACAAACTACACAACCAAGTACCCAACCATACTTTGAATCAAAGAAAAAACAACTCCAAAAGTATTCCCATCCAAATATATTCCATTATACATTAACCATTACATTATGGGTTTATCATGAAGTGTACAGACTTCACCATAAACCTATAATGGTTTGTTATTATACTGGTTATACTCCATATAAATGAACACCTAATAACTAATGCATTTTAATCCATCTCAAATAAAATAAAAATACTTAATTATTGAATGCACAATAAAATGCACAATAATGTAGAAAAATATTGTGGCCTATTGAGAAAACAACAATCTCTTTTTCCTCTTTGTACCTAGTCAAGCCCTCACGAACTCTATGACTGTCATTAAAACTCATAATGGTCATTTATTCTTGTTACGAACATTGGCCCAAAAAACCACCATCATTTCTACTCAAAATACAATTGAAAACTAAAAATAATAGTCACAAACCAATCCCACTAGGATTTCAATGGGCTTCATCAAAAAATTTGACAGAGTTTGGCTAGGGTTTGGCTGACTAAGCTCACCCAAAAGACTAAATGACCAAACAAAAAGACTTATAAACTACTCAATAAGATGACCTTGGGATTTGGGTTATCATGACCTAATTCCCAATGAAGTCAAAACCAAAGTTAAAAATACTATGATTAAAACAAAACAAAACTAATGAAGACCCCATGACCTAGTCATGGTCCCCTCCTCTAGCATATCAACTTCAAGTCACCAAGACTGCCAACCACCAATTCAAAGCCATATTATAATCATAATAAAAAAAACCTAGATTAAAGCATCTAATAAAGTCTAATGCACATGTTCCCAAAAAAATATCAAATTTCAAACTTTACGTAATCTTTTGACTTTCTAAGTTATATAAAGCAAAGCCAAGTTTACGATTGGTCCACTCGATGTCAAAGTAAAATAATAATACAAAATTGATTACCACCATTGTCATGAAGCCAGGCTAAGTAATAAAATGTATTCAAAGACTAAATATAAAATAAATTTGTTCATCAACCAAATGAATAAGCGAACACAATAATCAAGAAGGACTAGATAAGATAAAGATCAAAATCTCTCATCTCACAATATTAATAACCCAATGTTTACCCTTATTTTACCCACTACTACTGAGCACATAATTTAACCTAGCTCATTTTCCTTTTCCTATTCCTACAATCATTAGAATGATACATAAACAGTATCTGAATGGAAAACCAATATCAAACATGACAAGTAATTTTTAATTAAATTTACATCCATCAATTCTATAATGAACTAAATCAAATCATCCATGAAAATGTAAATATTTTTAGTACACAACATATCATAATAATATATCAAAACAAAGTCTTAATAACATCCAAGTACAATTCAATAGTTACCAACATAGTTAAGAAATATGCCAAGTAGTAAAAAAATGTGCAACCAATAGTGATATAGACATAAAATAGAACATGCAAATTGAGGTCATGCAAATTTAGTTATCAATATAGCCATGGATATTTTATAGCAAATTCTAATTTTCAATGTGTATTACATTGTGTTAAAATATGAGGTTTGGAATAGAGTTAGAGATTTATCTCAAAATATAATAATAGAGAATTTATTTTACATTTAATTTTGAATGTTCTAAAATATGTGTATGCATTTAAAATGGTTGATTTCTATAATTTATCTTATATTTAAGATGTTTTATTTCCAATATTATGCATGAAAAATCATAGTGACTAGTTCGAGGTGGGAGGAGCAACATCACGTATACGATCAAACTGATCAAACACTGAACATGTTCAGAGTGGAGTTATTGATCAATGAAAAGTTTATCCCATCCCATCTCATCCAAATACCCATGACTTGTATTTTTGCATTAAATTTTGTTTATTAATACTTTTTTTCATGAACCATATTTGGAACCAAAGGGACTAATTAATTTATAAAAAATAACCAATAATAATTTTAAAAAAAAACACATTATTTTATCATTGGGTTGAGATTTTGTGAAGGCATGAATCAAAAATAATATGGGTCATTAATATGAAACAAAATGCCATGTTGGAAGACACATGGCTCATTAATACCAGTGCCATTTTCCCATGGCTTGGTAGACTTTATTCCATTAACATGGTAAGTTCATGTCACCCTGCGTGCCACCAACAAATGTCTCTCAATGCCTTTTTGCATACCTCCACCCTAAAATGACCATGGAACCTACGCAAAAATTCTTGACCATGTTGTGTTTTATTTATTAATTTTCATCAGTAGAATGGAGGGATGAAATGTTACATGCAATGTGTTTCCTATAACTAAAATTACAATGGTATTATTTTTAATTTCATGTGGCTATTATTTTTATTGCACCTTCTATGTTCACAGTCTTTTTGCATGCATTTGAGTAAGCATTTAGTGGTATGTTAATGGAGGGATGAAATGTTACACAAGTGTGTTTCCTATAATTGAACTGACAGCTATATTCTTTTTATTTTTACATTATTGTTGTTGTTATTGTGCCTTCTATGTTCATAGTTTATATACGTGCCTTCACATCTGAATAAATTTTTAGTGGTATGTTGATAGAGTGATGAAATGTTACAACAAAAAATAAATCTCCCTGTCTTTTTGTGTACCTCTTATCCCAAATGACCATGAAACCTACCCAAAAGTTCTTATGTATGTAACATTTCATAGATAAATTTATGTCGGCATAATAGAGGGATGAAAATTATTTTTATTATGCCTTCTATGTTCATGGTTTTTTGGTGTGCCTTCACATCTAACTAAACATTCAGTGATATGTTAATGGAGTGATGAAATGTTACACATAGGCGTCTTTCTCGTAATTGAACCCACAACTATGTTATTTTTAGTTTCACATGCTTGTTATTATTATTATTATTATTATTATTATTATTATTATTATTATTATTATTATTATTATTATTATTATGTTCATGGTGTTTTTGTGTGCCATCACATCTGATTCAATTTTTACTAGTACGTTCATGGAGGACACAAATGTATTTGTTCACATACTAATAAATGTTATTATTTTTGTATCATTTCATATCATTTTCTAAATTATATGGCCATGTTGGAAGATGTTTATGTCACTAATATGCAAGGAAGTGCCATGTTGGAAGATAATAGTGTCTTTAATATGCTAAAACCATACTTTAATACCTTAGGTGGATTTTTTCCATTAATATGGCATGCCAATTTCGCCTTGCATGTTATATTCAACATGTTCACCATGTTGGAGATATAAAAAGTTACCCACAGTTGAACCTACAATATCAATATGTTTTCATTCACATCTAACTCTAAATTTTCTAGTATTTTAATAGAATCCCTAGTAGTTTTATTAATGCATGTTATCGTGTACTTTATATCTATGAAGCATTTCTATTTCCTTGCACAACATCGGTTGAGACTTAAAATTTATTTGTATGTGAATGGAATCCCTAAACATTAATGTGTTATTAAACATTTACAGTTATGTGGGTAGAATTCATGTAAGTGTAGACACTATTTTTAAATTATATAGCATTTTAATCTTGTACACTTGGAAAATACATATCATGGATGTGCCTTCAGCTTCTAGGCCTTTCTCGCTTTCAAAATGCTCACATACATTGTCTCTTTGTACCTAATTGCTTATCTCTTAGTCCAACCAATGTCATTTTGATAAACTAGACCTTCTATCTTGACTAGAATGTTATAAGCCTATTCATCTTCCAAATTTGTAAGTTTTAGACCTACATCTACTTTACAACTACTTAGATACTTGCATCATAGTTAGATGTTGACATCAATGTAAGTGTCCTATTCTAATTCAAGTGTTTAGTTCTTGAAAGTCATTCAATTTTCAAACTAAAGATATTCCTATGGTTAGCCTAATTGCTTTAATGTAATATATTTTCCAAAGGGATTGGCATAAATACAAGATCAACCCTCATTCATTCCTCACCTAGCACATACCAAAAAAAATCTATCAAGCACTCAAGTGAGCAAAGCTTTCTTATTTTCTCCTATTTCCATATCAATCATAAGAACAACACATCTATAGGTATAAATTACTAAAGGAGCACTCTATGATCCATATTTTCTAATTTATAAGCTAGGTCACTATTGTACTTTTTTATCACACATTACATCATTTATTATTAGCTATGTTCCCACATTATGTTCATTTATATAGGGGTCTTTTTAGTAGCTCAACATTATGTTCCCACCAACCCATATTCCCACAACCATGACAAAGATGAAGAACTAGGTTTTTTCTATTTGACAAGGATCAATAGTCCATGACCTAGATTTGAATGCACCAGAGTAAAGGTGACACAAAACCCAAAAGCATCTAGGTGGTTGTATCCGATTTTAACAGGTATTTTATATTGGATACTTGCATCTAAGTCATACAATAATGTTGACACAACTATATATAGTTACAAATGTATAATTTATAGAATCAAGTGATTGATCTAACATCCATATCCATTCTACTTTCTACCTATTCTAGATCTAGATCTGTATTAGCATCAGAATTAGCTAACTATCATGTTTATTATAATTACAATATCTAGCATAGTTTTACTTTATATTTTTAGCATATCAAAACATAATAAATTTAGTATATGTTCTATCTAATTTTTGTAAATAACTAGCCTAATTTAGAGATAATCTACTATCCTTGCTCCCTAGGCTATCTCTTACCCCTTTAACCCTATATTCCATCATATATAGATTTTTAGGAATAAACATTTGGTAAACCTAATATTTCATCCATAAAACCTTATATATTGATCTAGTGTTTCATGTTTATCTATTTCAAAAAGGCATGTTTAATATGGATATATTTTCTAGTTACTTCATATTTCAGTACTTCATAGTAGTTGTTACTTTTTATGTTTTATGCAAGCTTAAATCAACCCAATCTTTAAGGGGTCCTAAAAATTATTATTGTAAATCACATGTATTCTTGCAAACCCTCTCTTGTTATAATGTTTCCAATGAGCTCATACATGTTACTATAGAATGCCAAAAAGAATGGATGAAATAGTCTTGCTCTTCCCACCATGTCACAAATTTTTTTAATGATGTATAACTAAAACTTCACTTTGGAACTTGCTCCACCATTCCTCCCATCAAAAGGATGTTCTTTTGGATGCATTACACATGATCTTTTTACCAAGTAATTTGGACCCTCCATATATGGATTATGTGTTAAATTTCATCAAATGGACTACACATAATATATCCTTTGAAAAGGAAGATATACCATTGAAAGACCTCATAAATTTTTGTTTTCCATTATACACTCAGGTTTGTACATGTAATAATATTGTAAAAAGAGTCCTTGTGGAGAGTGGTTCAGAACTCAACATTTAAAACATATCCTTTATTTCCTTAATTAGCATTGGGCTTCATGATTTGGAACTTTTCAATATAAGCATCAAAGGCTTTGATAATATTCCATGATAAGTAATGGGGAAAATAACATTGACCATTAATGTGGGACCCTATGCACTACCTACTTTGTGCCATGTTATAATAAATGATTTAAACTATAACATAGTTTTGGGATGACCTTTGATACATTAAATGTACGTGGTTCCATCTACTCTGCATGCATGCTTAAAATTCAACCATTAGGGATTTATTTACACATGTCCAATGGATACTAACCCCTTCAAGCATTATTCCATAATCCAACAAACAAATAATCCTATGTTGTAATCTTATAAACTTTATTTTGGTTCTTGATATTTTCTCAAATATGGATACAAAGGAAAAGGGTTGGGAAAACATGAGAAGGGTATAACTCAACCCATCTCTCCTACAAATAACATAAATTGGTAAGGCTTGGGGTTTTCAAATAATTTTGTTACTCATAAGCAATCTAGTCACACCGCACCTTATTTACAAAAGGCCAAAGCTATATGTATACATACTTAAAAAATAAATATACCTATGGTTCACCCTCATTTTATTGATATAACTACTTCACCAAAAAAATTGACATTTGTTGAATTTTCAAATGATGAGTCATTATTAGAGTACTTGGGGGAATATGAGGATCTCCCTTCCTTCTATCATAATAATAAGTTTCCTCATGACACCTCTACTCATGCTTATTTTGGTGAGATAAATGATATAAATTTCCAACATGGTGCACATAATTATATTCCTAAAACACTATTTATTATAGAGTAGTCTACATTGCTAAATGAAGAAATAATACAATTTCATTATAGAACATAAAAAGATCTTTGATTGGTATTACTTGTAATATTGATGTAGGATGATGAATGCAAAGCTTATTGACAAGTCCTACATGATTACCTAAAACTATTTTCTTGGTGTTACTTATATATACCTGGGATTGACCCATCAATGGTGATGCATAATATATTATTGTATTCTGATGCAAAGCTTCTTATTAAAATATTTGTCAAATGCATCCTAAGGTGGCATTGCTAGTCAAAAAAGAGATTCAAAATATGTTAGATTCCATATTCATATGAGTCATTTTACATTTTTATTGGGTATCTAAAATTATGTCTGTTACTAAGCCTAATGGAAAAATTTGATGATGCATTGATTATCATGATTTAAACAAGGCTTTCCTAAAAAATCAATTTGTATTACTCAATATTGACATGATTGTCAATTATAAGCTAAATATGAGATATTTTCATTTATGGATGGATTTGTGGCATATAACAAAATTAAAATAAACCTAGTAGATCATGAGAAGATGAATTTTACCACTCCATAGAGGACATTTTGTTATACAATCATGCTTTTTAAACTTAAAAATGTTGGAGAAACATAGCAAAGGGCCATGACTCGTATCTTTTATGATTTTATTCAAAAAACTATTAAAGAATATGTATATGATTTAATTTCCAAATAAAAGCATTGACAAGACCATCCTCATGATTTAAAATAGATATTTGAACACTTACACAAGTTTAACATTCATTTAAATTCCAAAAAATGTGCTTTCAAAATGTCTTTTGGAAAGATCCTAGGGTACATTATTTCTTAGCGAGGGATCAAGGTTGATCCAAAATAGGTAAAATATATTGTTGAGATGTCATCACCATCTAATCTAAAGTAACTATGATGTTTACAAGGTATAAGTAAAGCTATCTTATGCTTCAGCATTTAGTTGGCTATTAAAATAATTCCTTTTATGCATTTTCTAAAAAAGGACACCAAATTTGTATGGGATGACATTTATCAATAAAGCTTTGATAAAATCAAAGAATATTTAGTAAACGCACTAGTACTCATACCTCCTACTCTAGATAGGCCATTATTTCTCTATACCGCAGCCACATAGTATGCCCTTGGATCCCTATTATCACAATATGATGATGATAATAAATAAAGGGAAATCTATTACGTTAGTATCCAATTAGTTGATTACAAAGTCAAATATATGATAATGGAAAAAATATGTTTAGCCTTAGTTTTTACTACATAAAAACTATGACATTATATGATCAACAATGAGGTCCATGTAATAATTAAAGAATACCCATTAAGATTCTTTATAAACAAAGTACACCTCATCGACTATATCACAAAATGGGTGATGCAACTTACCAAGTTTGATCTCATATTTTTATCCCAAAAGTTGATAAAAGGTAAAGTTTTAGTTAGCCAGTTGGCTACCACTCCACTACTTGATTCTTTTCCAATTACCAATGTTTTTTGTGATGAATTCAAGGCATACACTATATCTTTGAATCCATGGACAATGGCTTTTGATGGATTTAGATGTAGAGTAGGAGTGGGGGTTGGTATTATATTTTTCACCCCTGAGGGAAAATACATACCTTTTTCTTAAAAATTAGCCTTTCTTGCACCAATAATATAACATAATATGAATCCTTAATAATCAAGTTGTTAATAGAATAAAAGTTTCATATCAAGGAAATTTAGGTCTTTAGTGATTCTAAGTTGATCATTAATCAAGTTACAAATCATTACCAAAATAAAGAACATATTCTACCATAGAAAAAAATGGTGGACAGACTACAAGAAACATTTGATGCATTTTATATTAACAATGTCCCTCATAAATATAATCACCATGCAGATGCAATGGCTAGTGTAGCATCCTAGATGACCTTTAATATCAATGAAAATCATATAAACTTTATGATATACTTGTTATGAGAGCCTTCCATTTTTTCTGACAATATGGATGCCTTAACCATTCTTGCTATTACTCATAGTTCTATGAACATAGAATGGCACAACAATTTTTATAATTTCCTTTATTGAGCTAATATGCCAAACCACTTTACGTAGAATGATAAACATAAATTAGAACATGAAGTAGTTTTTTATATTATCATTGGGAATGATTTATTCAAGTGGGATTTTGATGGATACCTCCTTCAACATTTAAGAATAAATAAGGCATGTTTTGCATTATTAGAAATGCATGATAGTGAGTGCAGTGGACATTTTAGTGGTAAGGCCATGTCCCAAAAACTATTATGTTAAGGCTATTATTGGCCTACCATAGAACAATAATGTATTTTACATGCTAAATTATGTTTACAATGCCATAAATATAGCAATTTGAACCATTCACCATCTCACGAGTTACAATCTATTGTATCATCTTGGCCTTTATTTTTATGGGTATTTGATTGGATTGGAAATATAAATACAGTATCTATTGGTGGACACAAGTTTATAATCACAATTAAAAAATATTTTAAAAAATGGGTGGAGGCCATCCCACTTGAGTTTACTACAGGTAATACATATGTAGGTTTTTGATGACCAATATTATTTTTTGTTTTGGCATACCTTCATCTATTATTTTTGACAATGGATCCTCATGCAAAAATAATACAATTAAATACTTTTGTAGTAAACCTAAAATAAAACATACCTTTTCTACACCTTCCTATCCACAAGGTAATGGCTAGGTAGAGGCAACAAATAAAACCATTGACAAAATTCTTGTAAATATATTTGAATAATATAGTTCAGATTGGTACCAACAGATGGTGTATGTTTTATGGGCATATTGTACTATTGTTTGCACATTCACTCAAGCTACACCTTATTTATTTAGTTTATGGTATAGAAGCATTGTTACCAATTGAATTTGAGATACCTTCCCTCTATTTTTCTCTCAAATATATTATAAAATATTATGAATACCTTATGATGTGGTAGTCAAAACACTATTCATGCAACACTATTCATTGATAATGTGGTAGACACTATTCATCCTAATGAGGTGTCACAACACTATTACTGATTGAATATATGGCATGGGGTGAATTTATATGGAGTCACATGGAAACACATGGTGGTGGCCTCTCTTGTATAAAAAAGATGCTCTCTTTTTAACCTTTGACATGTGACAAGCCTTTAATTATTCATCTATACTGTTTTCACATATGAAGGTGGCACCTATTTTCAAAGATGCTTGTCTTTAGTCATAATGACCTCAAGTGGATAACATGGTGTGGCATTCCTTGGTCTTTACTCATTTCTTCTTGTCATAATTTACCTAAGTGGATGTGGGATGTATATGTTGACCATTCTTCCTCCTTTGTCATGATTCCCCTCCATGTGGGATATGGTACTTAGTTGTTGTTTTATCTCCCTTATTTCCTCTTATGTTTATATATATGTTAGTATCCATTCTTGGTTGAGGTAGGTGAGTTTATGGAGATAGGATTGTGTGAAGCCTTTGGTGCCTCCTTGTCTTAGAATGCCAAGTTTGTATGGGTTAGAAGGATAGCTTGTTGAATCTTCTATATGTGTTGATGTATTTATTTGATGATTAATGAGAATATGAGAGTATTTTTTGAAAGGATTATCTATTTTTTGTGAGTATTTAAGTTTAGTAAGGATTTTTGAATCCTTCATGTGGTTGGAGGCCACATCAACTGGTATCAGGGCAAGTTTGAATCTTACTAGGAAGAGATTATGGAGTGAATTGTTTGTATGTTTGTATAGGTATGAAGATAAATAAGAAGAGTGGAAGATTTCCACTGGAGATATAATGAGAAAATAAGTTGAATACTTGGATTAGACTATTAGAATTGTTGTTCAAGAGATTTGAATACTATGAGAATGAAGAAGAAGAAGAAGAGATGGTATGGGAGATAGTAGACTCCCTGAAGGCAAAGGTGGATTCATTGAGGAAAGATATATCCATGTGGAAGTAAAAATAATGAAACCATAGAGAGTTTCATAAGAGAATATGAAAGATTAAATTGACATGGAAGGTAGTTTGGGAGAGGAAGAAGATTGTGAGTAGCCCAAAAGGGAGAGAATCCTTGTGAAGGAGGATGTGAATGTTATATTTAGTGAACTTGATGTTAGAGACCCATTATGTGAAGATGGGGAAGATATTATGGATTATCTTGAGTGGAATAATTCATATGTTTTTTGTTTTTGATGGAATGAGTTTTATAATTTTAAGTTGGAAGTAATGGATGTTCAAGCTAGTGTACTTGATGAGAGTGTTGAGGAAAAAGGCATCCAAGAAAAGATGCATGTAGAAAAATATTGCATCTATGTGTATTTGCATGAGGATGGAGATTGAAGACTTAAATAGGTACATGTGAGTGAAGGGACCAACCAAGAAGAGTTTAATGTTTTTTGTGAAGAAACATTGGATGTGGTTTTTATGCAAGTGGATGCACATAAGAGTAAGATGAAGAATGATGTTGCAGCCATGAGAAATAAGCTACAAGTGATGATAATATGTGATGAATAAATTTATTTTATAAATGAGATGGCATCCATGTGTGAGAATATATAAATGGTGATGAGTGATATGGTTTTTTGTGATGTTATGGATAATCCAACAGGTGGTTGGATGATGAGTGAAGAAATCTAGGTGGGCTTTTGATGGACGTGGTGGACAATGGTGGGATAGAGCTCATGTGAAATTATGATATGCATAATAGAGAATCTTGGAGGAGGTGATTGGTTTTTGATGGTGGGTTTGATCCCACATATAAATCCATGAGGATATGGATATGTTTTTGGTAGAGTATGATGGTCTATGGTCCTATAAGGATGGTTTTAGGTTCAGTATGTAGATGTTGGAAGTGGAAAAAGAAAAAGGATATTCTCTAGGTGTACTTATGTATTGTAAGGAGACATCATGGTCATTACCCCACATGACCAAAAGAGTGGTTATACACTTACCACATCTATGTGTTCAAGATAACACATTATCTACCTCGGGTGTCTATTGTAGGAGCATCCATGGGTTTGAGCAATCTTGCATCACCCAAAAATAGAGTGATGTGACTTTTCTCTTTTTTCAAAATAAATGGCATAGATAAAATCAAGATTACTCACAAAATCTAAGTTGTTTTCAACTAGAGGATAATGATGTGGTAGCCAAAACACTATTCATCCTAGTGAGGTGTCACAATACTATTACTGATTGCATAGGTGGCATGGAGCACATTTTTGTGGAGTCACATGAAAATACATGGTGGTGGCCTCTCTTGTCTAAAGAAGATGCTCTCTTTTTAACCTTTGACATGTGACAAGCCTTTCACTATTCATCTATAGTGTTTTCACATGTGAAGTGGTGCCTAATTTCAAAGATGCTTTTTTTAATCCATAATTACCTCAAGTGGAGAGAATGAGGTGGCATTCCTTGGTCTTTACTCCTTTCTTCTTGTCATAATTCACCCAACTGGATGTGGGGCATAGATATTGAACAATCTTCTTCATTTGTCATGATTCCCCTCCATGCAGGATGTGGGACTTACATGTTGTTTTGTCTCCCTTCTTTCATGATACTCTTTTATATATGTTTGTATCCATTCTTGGTTGAGGTAGGTGAGTTTATGAGGATAGGCTTGTGTGAATCCTTTGGTGCCTCCTTGGATTTAAATTCCAAGTTTGTATGAGTTATAAGGATAGCTTGTTGAAGCTCCTTTATGTGTTTATGTATTCATTTAATGATTAATGAGAATATGAGAGGATTTGTTGAAAGGATTATCTATTTAGTGAGAGGATTTGAGTGTAATAAGGATTATTGAATCCTTCATGTGGTTGGAGGCCACATCACTTTGAAAAGAGATTAAATCAATTAAAATAATTGAGTGAAAAATTCAAAAAGGTTGTTGAACACTTATGGGTTTATCAAGATCACATTAAAAGTGAAAATAAAAAAAAGGTTCAGCCACATGACTTTGATGTGGTTGGCCTAGTATTAAAATAAAATCAAAAGAACACCAATGCATAATAAGATAAAAATGGAAAGTTAAAACCAAATTAGTTGGGACCATAAATGTTATAGAAAAATTGGGATAAGGTGTGTACTTCCTAGATACACTTGAAGGAAATCCTCTCAAAATTAAAATGGACATCATGCACTTGCATAAATATCTTGTTTAACATATTCTAAAAACACCAAAAAAATCAAGAAATTAAAAATCCAAAACTATTTTTAGAATTTATATGTTCTATTGGCTCCTTAACATCTATGTTATTAGTTCCTTGTTAGTGGATAACATATTATTTTCTATAAATACATGTTTCACGTATATTTTGAGTGTGATTCAGGCATACATAGATACATAATCCATGCACTTTTAGATGTTGGGTTTTCCCTCTACTCACATCACCAGGACATTGGGGGTATCCACCTCTTTATAATGATACACCCATGTTATATTATTTTATGATAACATTGCATTATCATGTTTGAGCTTATATATGTACTTACACATGCCTTTATCCATGATTATATCTTTTATAGTGTACTTGATATGCTATGTACTTAACATTTTTTGCTAACATATATATCTAGAGACTAGTATGATATATTTATGCTAGTTTCTTATACTTTCATTTATGTATTTCCTTGAGTGTCTTATATTTTTATTGTATTAATTGTTTGAGCATTTGAATATGTTCCATTGATTTCATCCCATGTGACTTTGTTTGCTTCTTTGACATTTTAATGTCATTATTTTTTGTATGTTGACTTTTTATTATGTCATTCTTATTTTTTTGTCCTTTAACTAAGTTGTGTCCCTTTTATTGTGTGGCATTTTAGCATGCCATTTATTTTAGGTATTCTTGGACCATTGTCTTTTGATTTTCTTTTGAGTGTTCTTGTTTTTGTGTTTTATTTCTTGTTGAGCTTGTAATATTACTATCTAGATGTTTCCATGATCTACATCATAAATATTAGGCTTTGGTTGTTAGGACTTGTTTCAAAGTCTTAACTTAGTTTAGGTGTTAGGTAATAATAATTATAAAATGGGAATGCATATTTATTTATAAAGACAACCCTATTAATAATATTTAGTCATTTTACCAGTTTGATTTATGTTTTGAGTTAATAATTAAAATTAAATTTTTGGTTGCATTCCCATGGGAGTTAGTTATTTGGTTAGTTAGTTTTTATCAGTTATAGGTGAAAGCTATATATCTATGTTTGTGTGATTAAAAGGGTTAACAAAAAAAGTTTACCCTTATATGTACTTGTTTTTTGATAATCAATGGGCACAAGATTTCAGGTCAAAGATGTAGTGCCCTTATAAGTAATTTGAGTGATATTAGTGGTATCAATGTATAGTAAAAGGAAACACGGTGATATTAGGTAAAATAAGAGGTGATTTTTATCCATTTGGTTGGAAAATAAATATTCACATGAAGACAATTTGGAAAATATAAGGTATGCCCTTTATTAAATACTTTGGTGAAAACATTTGAAAAATCATTTATATATCAAAAAATTTAAATAATTTTTTTTCCAAGCCTATGATCAGAGGAATTTATACATTGAGAAATTAAATATATTGAAAAAATTAGTTTTGGTTTAAAAAATTAGGGTTTGGGGTCCCACAAAAGATGAGATTTTTTAACTTTTTCCAAATGTTCCCATATGATTAATTTTTATGTGGGAAAGTGATGCAGGAGCATCTGCAACAAATTTCAAATTATTGTATTTTCCTCTAAAATGTTGAAATTAAGGAGAAATTGTAATTAGTAAAAGTAAAAAGGTAAAATAATTGTGGGCTGTTGAGGAAATCAAGGAGTAGTTGAAAATATTTCAACCTGGGCATGTTGTTGTAATTGAAAAATTGTATTTTCTTTTCCTTAAGCCAAGTTTGGCGTAGGAGGTTTTTAATCCCAAAATATAGCAAAACAAGAAAAATTAAATATAGAGGAGAGCAGGCCGCAAAAAGGGAGAAGAGAGGGAGGTAGGATCTCCTTTGGGGAGAGAAGGTGACAAGAAGGCCATTCGGCCTGTGTTTTGTTTTAGAAAAAAAAGGATTTGCATCTATTGATATGTATCAGTTGATCAAGCCAAGTGAGCTTGTTCAGAGGAAGCTTCCAACAGACCTAAACGAAGGTGTAAAGCAAGCTCTTTTAGTCTAAGCATTAGGCCAGGGAGTAGAAATCCAACTTGGATTAGCAATTAATAATGTAAAGACTATGTTAGCAGTTAAATTGAAGGCTCATGTGTGAGGAAATAAAGATATTCACGGTGGCCGAATTGAGGGAGCTATTTGATTCAGGATTTGAAGGGAATACAGTTGCGCAACCTGCAATAAAAAAAATATGAGCATTAGTGAGTAAATCAATGAAGAGAGCGATCGACGGGTTGGCTTCAATATCTCCAAAGCTTACCAATGCAAATTCCGTCATTACTGATTTTGAGAGTGACCAACAGTCATTGGGGACAGTGACTCCATTGAGTATCAACACTGTAGATGAAATAGATAACTTTGGAAAGCAAGGCATGACTTCTGAAGGTTCTTATATTTTTTATTCCCTGTTAACATGCATATTTGCCAATGTTGTGGTCTTATGGCAATTAGCTTTAAAAATCATTATATTTTAATTACTATCAATTAAAAGGCCGCAGAACCCATGTATTGTGCATATAAGAAAGGCATACATACGTTTTATATTTTCTTGAGCAACATGATCATATGAATACAATGTCGGGTTATGCTTCTCTGATAGAACATATTCTTCCAGATATACGCGACTACTTATCTAGAATATTACGGCCACAGCCTCAAGTTCCTTCATAGTAAAATTACTTGTAATAGCTTAAATTGATGGTGGGATTGGGCATTTCTCACCAAACGGATTGGCGCATGAATGGAGGAATTTGAAATTCAAAGGACTTTCTGAGCATGACCAAGATTTCATGTAGTTGCATAAAATTTAATCAAGGGACAAACTTTCAATTGGTCTTTGATGATCTCTCAATAGAGATTTGTTTTTTTTTTTTGGTCTCCCGATAAAATGGTCAAAATATTGAAGATGAATTGAACGGCTGGCAAATTGAGGGCTAAGTATATTAAGTCATGTAAATTCTTCCGCTCGGCCGAAGTAGATACAGAGGGTTACTGATCTAAATGCCATATTTAGATGATATTGTAATGAGCACATGATTATAATGTGCAACTTCTGAGTCTTGTAGAGCATATACTTACTTTTGCAGTTCCATCTTTTGTAGTTTTTCTATTGTATGCATGCCATCTTGATGACTGTGCACCCTACAAGGAAAACTTTTAAATAATCTTGATTTTGGAGCCTACAATTGCTGTGGTCTACAATTTTATAAAATTTTGGCCAGTAGGGCATCACAAACCATGAAAATTATAGGACAGAATGTGTGTGGGGTGTATATTGCAACGTATAGGCAACTGTTATATTGAATTTGATTATGGCAAGTTAAGAAGTTTGACTTAGGTGAGGGTTGTATCAGAATAGACCAAGGTTTGTATTGCATCATAAAGTATTTTTCTTTAAATGTTCATAGATCCAAAAATAAGGTTTAAATATATATTTATCCTTATATGTAATGTAAAGGCTTATAAATCAATTAGAAAGGATAATTTTTTAAGAACCCTTGGAAGTTAAAGGTTCAGCATTCAAATTGTAGACACCTAAAACTAGCCACCGATAACCTCCAATCAGGGTTTTGGCCAATTTCCACCTAAAATATATAATTTGGCCTAAAAACACTAAAACATGTTAAATGATGTGAAAATTATATATTCAAGTGCTGATTTTGGCTAGGGTATCCCTGAATGGGGCACTACAATTTATGGGCTACCTAACTTTGATCAATTCATTTTGAGTCAAAATGTTAAATTTGCACCTCAGTGCTCTAGATTGCTCTTTCCTAACAAATCACTTAAAAAAGACATGGGCCTTCATTATTTGTTGTTGGTAACATCCTAAATGGGAATATGGTCCCAATGCATCTGACATTACCTTCCAATTTCAATCTAATCAAATTTTGGACCAATAACAAGACATTCTGATCAATTTGGGTAATTTGTGCACAATGTGCTTAATCAGCTTAAGAGCTAATTAACCTAAATCAAGGCCTAATTAATAATTCTATGGAAACTTTTTGAAAATGAATATTGAATATCTACATCATCAAGTGACCTCATTTCTTGGGAAGACATCCCTAGGCATTAAATGCCACAAATATCAAGAGTCATGTCTCCCATGCCTCATCAATGCCTTCCATTATGCCCTCCATACCTCTTATTCCAATGCCATGATGGGGATAATTACAAACTTAATTCCAAAAGTTGAATTAATTCTCAACCACACATCTCAATCTTGAGATGGACGGTTGAGGTTGATTCTAGCCAAATCCAAAAATCTATAAATAGGAGGCCTCACAACATCATTTCTAAGCTTTATTTGTGAAAATTTATAATGCAAGATTAGTTCCAAAAGCTTCAAGCAACTAGTGTTACCATGTCAAATTGATTCCAAGCCAATCCAAGCCACAAGCCAAAGGTGTCAAGGAGAAGAGGAGATAGCCAAGCCTCTTTTGATAAAGACTTCATGAGCACAAGCTGAGCAAGCCACCACAACAACCACTTTAGAGCATCCCAAAAAAGTAAAAGAGATTTATTTTGCATTTTAGTTGTGTGTTTCATTCATTATTTTTAACTAAGCTCTCCCTAGTATCTAGGCCTAGAGATGTTATCTTATTAGTGTGTTTATTTCATCTTGTTTTCATTTTCGAACTAACACCATACTAACCATCATCTCTTGAGTCAAATTCCTAGATCACATAATGGCATGCCCGATAGGACTAGATGCATCCTACACATGAAGAAGACCATTTTTCAACTTTAAAATATTTATTTGAGCCTTTAAAAATCTTGAAAACTGATTTTCTAACTTTATTTTATCATTTTTGGTTACCACAATCTTTACACAATAACCGATGTTGATAAGAAATACAGACATTGGTCATTGATCAACTGATGTCAGTTAGTAGAACTAACATTAGCCAGATCTTGGTAGCTAAGTAATTGATGTCATTGGTAACAACTGATGTTAGTCACTATGTTTTTCCAAAAACATAGACCTGAGACCTCTTTTTCCAATTTTTTTTGTTTCAAGAAAAAAAGGGCTTCAAAGCTAAAAGACATGCTAACAAATTTGGTATAGGACCAAGTGGGATATTTTCTCAAAACATGTTTAAATTACTTTTGCATGCTTAAAAATTGATTAGGAACCTTGTTTTGGATGTTTAATAAAGGATTTAGATGTTTTGGTGAATGTTTTTCAAAGTTTGTAACTAAGACAAAGGGGTTAAATGAACACCACCAAACATTTCATTTGGGTTTTAAAATTGAACACACTTGTCCATTTTTATTGGGGTAAAAAAGAGGAATGTTACATGTATGTTCTTCCATTTGTCCCCTATAAGGAACCCTTGGAATCAAAAGCGTCATTCCTATCACGAGTATCCTAGTCCAAGGCTTAGAAAGAAAGTCATCTAAAGCACTCCCCAAAAACTTGTCAAAGTTTGGGTGATATTCAAAGTGACCCTAAAGTCTTTCTAATTTCATGATTTCTTTGTTTTTTATGCAAACTTGGCTTGCAAGGGGGACTTCATCACCTCTCTTAAGTTCTTTAGGGAAGCTTTGACCTAAGGTTTCATCTCTTGGCATTGACTTAATTTGGCTCTTTTGGAGTTACACATGGGACGTATTTGCATTTAGACATCACACTACACTGAGTGAATAGTAAGATGTAGTGGTTGTAAAAAGGACTAGACCTTTTTACAACTAGCCAATGATGTGGTCACCTAATTTATTTGCTTATCTTTTTCATTGTTTGATGTGAAAGTCATTGTGCAATTGATTCCCCTATAATGATCGAAACCTTTCTAGTTTAGTAAACCCCATTTTTCCATACCCTTGTTAGGATTTGGATGATTATACTTAGTGTATTTTAGTCATTTGTGTTTGATATGTTTTGAGGCTAAAACTTATTTGTTTATTCATAAGCCATGTCAAATCAATGTATTTGAGTTTTGAAGGGTAGTGTTATGCTGTCCAAATCATGTCAAAACATTTTTAAGCCTTTTGAGTATTTTGCAAACATAACATTGACCATCATTCGAGCATGCTTACGCCATTAGGATGCTCAATTTTTTTCAAGATTTGTTTACCATTGTATCAAAACCATTTGTTTCAAAATATTTTGTATATACCATTTAGACCTTTATATTATGTTGTCATGCTGTCCAATCTTGTCTAGCCTATTTAGTCAAATCCTAGTTTTCAAAGTTGAGTTTTCATTTAGTCTTGTTGAATTTGGATCCAAACATTGATTGATTTATATTTAAGCCTCAATTCATGGGGATGATACATATATTTTTATCTTTTGGGTTGCATAACTTTGGTTAATCAATTACCCAAATTTGAAACTATTGATGATTTATTTGTTTAATGCCTATCCTCATCATTATTTGTGCCTTTATTTGAGAGAAAATAGCCTTTTTAAAAGAGACTTTTTATCTTATGCCTTATGCCAATTGATTATGTTTATGTTTGATTCCATGTGTCACGTATATGTTAAAGTTGTTTTCAAACATGTTAGATTAAATCAAATCATATCAGCCTTTGTTTCAAGTCTAGATTTTGATGTCATTTGGCCAAAAGTCTTAGCATGCATGTTTGTTTGAGCCTAGCTTTTGACTCGACATTTGGACAAAAGACCTAGTAACTCAACTTTTCTTTTTCCTAGTTTAGACCTTATTTGGAACACTTTGACCTAGACCTTTTACATGCCAGATTTTATTCAAACACTTAACCTTTTGTGCATATGAAATTTGACATTAGACATTTGATGTTAGGATGTTTTATGCCAAGTCTTAGCACAAATAATTTTGGAGATATGACTCCACTTTTAGACCATATTGGAGATACAACTCCACCCCTTCGACCAAGTTTGAACCATTTGTCCTTTGGACATAGTTTTTTAGAGTTTATAGAACTCTAAGTCTTTTTGTTTTTAGATCTTTCATCATTTATGCAGATATGTCTTGCTACACTTATGGTGGAGTCACTTAAAATTTGAATTATGATATAATGGCTGCAGAAAATGACTTTTATGTCTTTTTTCAAGACCCCAATGATGCTAATATGGTTTGTGAGATAGATTTTTATCTACCTCATATTGATCATTCATGGGAACAAAGTCATGAAGCAACTTATGATCCAACTTGAGACCTTGATTGGTATGAAGAGGCTTGTGAAGAGGACTTTGAAGACCCAACTATAGATCATGTTATTTGGGATATGAACTCATTACCTCTTTTCAAAAATTAGTACATGAAACATAGTCAAGAACCAACTTATGATTCCACTTATGATTGGGATGATATGGTTTATGAGGAAGACTTGGATGCTTTTGATTATGCAAGCAATCAAGTTTCACGATGTCCTTTTGATATCTAATCATTGACTACCCCTATCCTTCCTTTGGATTATATGATCTATCAAGCTCTGTAATATCCAAGGAATACCATTACCATTCCTAGACCTAGTCCTTTAGCTTGTGAGAGCAACCAAGCTCCATAATGCCCAACCATTTCTATAACAAGACCTAGTCCTTTGGCTTGTGTGAGCAACCAAGCTCCATAATGCCCAACCATTTCTATTTTTATACCTATTCCTTTGGCTTGTGTGATCAACCAAGCTCCACAACACCCAACCATTTCTATACCAAGACCTAGTCCTTTGGCTTGTGTGAGAAATTAAGCTCCAAAATGTCCAACCATTTCTATACCAAGACCTCATCCATTGGTGTGTGTAATCAATCAAACCCCATAATGCCCTATCATTACCATCTTAGGACTTTATCCTTTGTCTCATAGAATCAATCATGCTCCCAAGGCCCTACCATTATCTAACCACCAATCATTCCTCATCCAGTACCAATCCCATCCAAACCTCAACCCATCCAACTCTTTGAAGACCAAGCTATGTTCAAAACTAGTATTTTCCAACTCATTGGAAACTAAGGTGAAAAAAACCAACCAATCTAAGATGTTTTTGTTGAACCAACCACTTGTGATAAGTCAACCTGTGATAAATTACCCATTTATCCTATACCAATTGTTGAGGAGTCTCAATCTGATGAGCCAATCTTTACTAAGTCACTTCTTAATGATTATAACTACCTTTGGTAAAATCATTACCTTGATCATATGCATATTTTTCAAGATCCTCATATCAAAAAACTAGTCTCTGAGGAGTTGTATCTTGACCTATTTCTCATCCTAGATGAGTCTCACTTTGATAAACTAGTCCTTATAGAGCCCATTATGCCATCATAAGTCATTACTTGTCAAAAATAAATATTCAACAAGATATTGTTATAACAGAGTACCCATCAGATGAAGAATTAGAGTTAGAGTTAGGTTTTATTCTTGAACTAACATCAGATTTAGTATCAGAATCTAAATCAACATCAAATTTAGAGTCTTTTGAGTTAGAATCAAATTCAGAAGAAGAATATGTTCATGATTGTTACAATATTGGTTATGCATGCCTCATAAATTAGTTTGAATATATTTTTGATCCTTCTATTATTTTTGAGGATGAATACTTTAGCATCAACATAAGTTATCCTAGTATCTTCTACAAGGATTGTGTAGCCTCTCCCCATTCTATTACCATTCCATAGGCCATTACCATCAACCAAGATAGCCATATTAATTACATTCCATCTCTCATAAGTGTTAATTGGGACTGAAAGAATCTCACTTTATTGAATTTCATCCATGGTGACATAATAGTTGAAAAAGATCAAGGAGGCCAAGACAACATTCATGTATCAAAAGAACACTCTCTTAGTGAAACCTTTTCAAAGGCACTAGGGGATAATCAAAGTCAAAACTTAGCATCTTCTGGTGAAACTTTTTTAGAAGCACTAGAAGATAATCAAAATCAAAATCTAATGTTCATTAGTGAAACCTTTTTGAAGGAACTATGGGAAAATCAAGACAACTTCAGTAGTGAAAACCTCTTTGAGGCACCAATAGCCTTTCACAAAAGTTATTCACTACTTGATGAAGATAAAATCAAAGATCAAATCAAAATAACTTCCTATCTATAGCCTAATTAGATGGTAACTACTCTCAAGATCAAATAATAGAAAATTATGGTGGTCCTATTGAGAGAACAAGTCTTTATCCATGCTACAACCAAAAATATGTCAATTTTGGCATCAAAAACATTACATGTGACTGAAAGTCTTGATCTTCATTTATTTTCCCACCATCATACATTTCATTATCATTTACCATTCCATTTTAAAATCAAACCTACCATCCATTATTTGTTTTTTTTAACCATCCACGACCACACTTTCCTTTGTAGAGGCTACAAATATACCTTATCTCAACGTTTGAAGGAATTAAAATCAATGACCAATGAAGATCACAACATTCTCAACATCCAAATATGCAGGTAGTTTTTGATGGAGTAGATTTTTAGATGAGGTGTAGGATAGTAATTAACATGATCAAGTATTCTATTTGTATCATTTGTTGATTAGGATGTGCATCTCCCCATTAGCAAGAACAACAGAATCAAAAACTACACCTAGGCCAAAAACATGTACCATAGCATTTCACATTGCCATGCCATTGCCATTGTTACATATCCTTTTGCCATTATCACATACTCCTGCTAATTGCCCCATCATTTGGGGGCAACCCGACTACCATTTTATCTAATTTATCCAACCAACCATTATCCTTAGCAAGACCATACCATCCTATCATCCCATTCTTATTTAGACCAAAGCCTATTTTTAGTCATCCTACCCAATCCTATTTTGATCTTAGTTACTTTGGTTTTACTTGCACTTTTTATGAAGGTATTCTAATCAAGTTTAAACAATCAATCCAATCTATGTTTATAATGACAGTTTATGAAAGTAGTGTGATAGTTGATCTAAAAAGATATTTTTCATCTTATATCCATGTTTGTTTCTATGAGCTTGATTATAACCACCTATGGGCAAATCAGTGTTTCACTAATCTTGATACTAATTATAACCACCCATGGGAAAATTAGTATCATTAACCTATTCCACTATATCTTAGTTATAACCACCTATGGGCAAACTAGGGGCAACACGTGTTTACCATGTATTGTTGCATCACCTTGTCATTACTATTTTTATTTGTCTGGCCATTTGCTAGATTTAAAAACTTGTTGGGACTTAGTTGGTTTTTCCCACCTTTGTTTTGGATGGAATTACTATGACTTGAGGTCATTTTGGGACTATGTGGGTCATGTTCAATTCATGTTGACATCACCTCAGTCCCCCTTTCCATACACTCTCACTATTTTGTGAGCAACCTAAGCCAAATGCTCTCACCATTTTATGAGTAGGTATCTTGTCATTCTCGATCAAGTTAAGATACCTCAAATTTTTAAAAATATTTATAACATTTCAAAAATCCAAAAATATTTATCCTATCTAAGCCTAGTCAGTTATCCTCAATCTTCCTTACTAGCGCATGGTCATTGTTAGGATTCTTTCTTTTGCTTTTATTTTCAATATTTTTGTTCATTTATTTATTTCAAGTTGTTTTTTTATTTATTTTTCATTTTTTGTTTGTTTTTTCACTTGCCTATTTGTTTGCTTTCAATACTATTGCCTTAACTCAGTTTATATCTATTCATTGGGTGATTCCTTGAAAACATTATTCCTGAGTCTATCCATATTCATACATCAATATTATCATCATGGTTTTTATCATTGGTGTATTATTTTTGAGTGTTTATTGGATCAGGAGTTAGTCCTTATGCATATTTTGGCTAAATCTTCATGGTGTTCTATCATGAAGCCTACCATCACATGCTATAGAAAAAATTAGCTTTAGGAAGGTCTAAAATCAATGAATCCACATAAGTTTCTCCTTGCTACCTTGGAAAGTCCTTCCATCCCACCCTTGATAAATATAACTCATTTGACCATTCTAGTTGTATCATTGTTAATTAAGACAAGCAACTCCTTATTGATAGGTTTAAATAAATCATTCACACTGATCAATCTCATTCTTCTATTCATCTATTTCATCATTTTTCACCCACTCATCTTTAATTTATATTCTAGGTTATATCCTTGAGTTATGCTTGCTAATCATCCTTAACTGGGGCACAATCATCTTTAGCCAATCTAGGTCCTCTTAATGATTATAACCGCCTATAGATAAATCATTATTTTGACTTTTATTCTTGATTATAACCATCTTTGGGAAAATTAGTATCTTTTTTACATCAATGCATGCAAGCATTTTCTCATTTGGATTAATCTTAACCATAGATTAATTCCACCTATCTTCTTGTTTCTTTTCGAGGGACCATCCATCAACAAATGTGATGACCACTCCCTCGAGGGGGCATCATCATAGGCTTCCTAAAACCATTTGGAGCTTGGTTCTTCAATCATCATCTTATTTTTGGCATATAGGTCATTTCTTATTATTTGAGAAGACGTTGTTGTGCTTATAGCTTGAAACACCTTCCCAAATAGGGGAAAATTGTAGAAACCTGAAATTGGCCACTGATAACCTTCAATCAAGCTTTTGGCCAATTTCCACCTAAAACACACAATTTGGCCTAAAAACACTAAAACATGCTAAATGATGTGATACCAACATATTCAAGTTCCAATTTTGGCCAAGGTATCCCTAAATGGGTCAATGTAATTTATGGGCTAGCTAACTTTGATCATTTCATTTGGAGTCAAAATGTCAAATTTTCATCTGGGTGCTTGGGATTACTCTTCCCTATCAAATATCTTACACAAGACATGGGTCTTCACTATTTATTGTTGGTAACATCCTAAATGGGAATGTGGTTCTAACACATCTAACATCACCTTCCAATTCTAATCCAGTCAAATTTTGGACCAATAACAAGACATTGTCATCAATTTGGGTAATTTGTGCACAATGTGCTTAATCATGCTTAAGAGCTAATTAACCCAAATCAATGCCTAATTAATAATTCCATTGAAACTTGTTGAAAATTTGTTTTTGGAAATCAATATTGAATATTTGCATCATCAAGTGACCTCATTTCTTGGGAAGACATCTCTAGGCCATAAATGCCACAAATATCAGGATTCATGCCTTCCATGCCTCATCAATTCCTTCTATGATGCCCTCCATGCCTCTTAAATTTCCCTTTCTTCCAATGCCATGATATGGATAATTACAAACTTAATTCTAAAAATTGAATTAATCCTCAACCACACATCTCAATCTTGAGATGGATGATTGAGGTTGATTCTAGCCAAATCCAAAAATATATAAATAGGAGGCCTAACAACATCATTTCTATGCTTAATTTGTGCAAAGTTATAATCCAGGATTGGTTCCAAAAGCTACAAGCAACTAGTTTGACCATGCTAAATTTTTTCCAAGCCAATCCAAGCCACAATCCAAAGGTGCCAAGGAGAAGAAGAGATAGCTAAGCCTCCTTTGATGAAGACTTCATGAGCACAAGCTAAGCAAGCCAAAACAACAAGCATTTTGGAGCATCCAAGGAAGGTAAAAGAGTTTTTTTTTGCATCTTAGTTATGTGTTTCATTTATGATTTTTAACTAAGCTCTCCCTAGTGTCTAGGCCTAAATATTTTATTCTATTAGTGTGTTTATTTCATCTTCTTTTCATTTTGAAACTAATACCATACTAACCATCCTCTCAAGTCAAATTCCTAGATCACACAAATCTCTCTTTTAGTGAAATTTTCTATTTGGTGATTTAATTTTTGGAGGAGTATTCCATTTTTTGGTATATTTTTAATGTTTTTAACATTGTAAATGGAATATATCATGTAAAAGAGTGAAATTTAGTAGGAGAAAAGATATAGTTGTGTGTTTGTTTAGTGAAATAAAGGTGTAATTGGTGAAATAAGGATGTAATTGGTGACATAAGGGTGTAATTCATGAAATAAGGGTGTAATTTTTTTAATTTTTGGTGAGGTTAAGTGAAAACCCCATCAAAAATATCTATATCTTTTTATCTACATGGATTTTAATTGAAAAAGCCCATAGAAGCATTATTTTGTGTAAAGTGTTATTGTGAGTGTGTTGTTCTTTCATTTTTTGTACTTACTTTCATTTCAAAATGCCAAAAATTCAAAATTTACTTTTAGATAGTGATCATTTAATGATTTATAATTACAATGATTGGAAACATTTGATGAAAGCTTCATTAGTTTTCAATGACTTATGGGATGTTGTGAAAAGTGAAAATCTTGTGTTGCCTACAAAACAGTATAAAATTTGCATTTTCAATATGCATGATTCTAAATCACTAGATTTAATCAAGTTTTGTTTCATTAGAGATAATTATATTCATATTGAAAATTTTCCTTATAGTTACACTACATGGAAGACTTTATCTAACTTGTCTGATAAAAATCCCAAGCATAAGAAGATAGATATACATATGTAGTTGTTTATTTTGTCATTAGAGGAAGATGGGGATCTAGGAGAGTAAATGTCTAAGTTAAATAATATTGCTATTGATTATACTAAGGTTGGGTTTGGTAAACTAGATGATGATCTCAGTGTTATTTCTACATTAAAAGGACTACCTGTGTCTTATAGAAACTTTATAAAAATGTTATATGTCTCTAACAAGATCCCATGCATAAATTTTGATAAATCAACTAAATTTATTATTAATCATGACCTCTCTCTACCCAAGAAATCCAAGAAAATAGAGGAACCCCATGTTACATATTCCAATCCTAGTTCTTCTTCTTTTAGTAAAAAAAATATAGAGGGAAAGGTTATAAAGGGGGTAGAGGTTATAGAGGAGGCATATTTCAAAATAGAGGTAGAGGATATAATCAGAACAACTATTCAAATCAACAATATATCCATTATCATTCAAATGAGATGAATGATAGAGGATGTGGTCACAACTCTTATATAGGTATAGGTTGAGATAGATTAGACATTTAGTGTCATAATTTAGTGTCATAGATGTGGGAAATTTGGTCACATTGATTATCAATGTAGGATTCCTTTTGACAAAATTTAGAGGCCAAAAAAAGTGACTAAGTCAAACTCTACTCAATATGTTGACCATGATTATGACTAGTCAGGCAATGTTGCTCATGAATCTACATTCTTTATTTTAGGGAACATTACTTATATGAAATATGATGTTATATAGAATTTTATAGATGTGTGGGTTTTAGAAATAGGAGCAACCAAACACATGACATTCATTTGAGAATTATTTTAAACTTTTAAAGAAGTAGCTTTCACTTTAGTATCCTTGGTAGATAAGTCTATGCATACTCCAGAGGGACGTGGGTATATTATAAATTGCTTCTAAATTATTCAATCAAATACTTAGAGAATGTTTGGTATGTTTCCACATTACAAAAACATCTTCTCTCCTTGGTAACTATTCGTAAGAAAGGTTATCAAACTATGCTTGAAAATGGGATCATTTATATTAACTCAATAAAAGATGGATATAAAACCATGTATACAGGTTATGAGGATGGAAATTTGGTTCATTTGCATTGTAAAGTGCTTCCTCCCACAGTGGAAATTTTCATAGTTGTCGATACAAGTATAGGTACTATGTATACATAGTGGTTATGGCATCTCCACCATAGACATTTGAATGTTCACTCTTTATTAGACTTATAGAGATATTGTATGGTGAATGGTTTGCCCATGTTTTGTAAAGGTAGTATTATTTATGAATCATATGTTTTAGTAAAAAAAATAGGGAATTTTTTCCTAAAAGTTCTTCATGACGAGGTAGTTTATAATGATGTTTGTGACATGAAAAAGTCATCCATTAGAGGGTGCAAATATTTTACATTGTTTATTGATGATTTTTATAAGATGATTCAGGGGGGTTTATGAAAAACAAAGCATATTTTTTCACTAAGTTTGTTGATTGGTTACACTTAGTTGAAAAATAAAAAGGTTCACACTTAACCACTATTCATCCAGATAATTATGGTGAGTATAATTCAAATGAATTTTTAGATTATTGTTGAGAACATGGGATTCATTGAAAATATAGTGATGTTTATACTCCATAATAGAATGGAGTCTTTGAATGAATGATCAACACTTTAGAAGGTACAAATAAAGCTATATTTCAGTATAAACATCTCAATGATAAGTTTTGGGCTGAAGCCATTGGTACTATAGTGTATTTGAGAAATAGGTTCCCTACAGTTGCACTTTTGGGTAAAAATCCATATGAGGCTTGGAATGGGATTAAACCAAAAGTTAAACACTTTAATTTTTTTGGATGTCTTTATTTTGATTTATTTCCTACAAAACATAGAACTCAGTTGGAACCACAAATTAGAAAATGCATATTTCTTGGGTATTCTAAAAATGAAAAGGGGTATCATTTGATTGCACAAGATACAGGTAAATTAATAGTGAGTAGAGATGTGATATTTGATGAATTTGGTACTATGAAAATTGCATATATTGATTCACAATTTGATAGGTTGGAGAGGAAGATTCAAAAATGTGATAAGGGATTTAATAATGAGGCTAATTCTCATATTTTTTGGTATGAGACTAGTATCCCTTCCATTTCTTATACTTGTTTAGGTATTTCACAAGATGATGACTTAGAAAATGTTGAAAATTTTAAGTCTTCCTTAAAATGGTAAACACGAAGATAATTCTGGTGTTCCTAATCTTAACAATTTAGAAAATTATCCAAAATGGGCTCAAAATAATTTTTCTAACTTGAAAGTACATGAAGTTGGTCTAACAACTCTCAGTAGTTCTCATAAATAGGTTAATCATGTAATGGTTGTTACTACTTCTTCCACTGAGCTATCCACTTTTGAGGAAGATTCTATTGAACAGGTTTGGCAAAATGTAATGAAAAGTGAGTATGATGTTATTCTTAATAATAACACTTGGTTTTGGTTGATCCTCCTACACATGTTCAACCCATAGGATGTAAATGGGTTTATAAGGTCAAGTATAAATCCAATGGCTCCATTGATAAACATAAGACAATACTTATTGCAAAAGGTTATGCACAATAAAAAGGCATTGATTATGAGGAAATGTTTACACCAACTACCAAATGGCACACTATTCATATGGTTATTTCCTTAACAACACAAAGTGGTTGTAAAGTACATTAGATGGATGTCAAAAGTGATTTTTCAAATGGTGATTTATAGGAAGAAGTATATATGTTTTAGGCCCCCTTTTCTACCAATTACATGGACCATGCCAACTCAGCCTATCTTGATGTAAGACAATCTTGTGGATTGATTTCTCCCTTTTTGTACATTGTGGTGCTAGCTAGGGGAATCCCTAAGGATCCCACACTAGTTGGTAGGAAGTTACATGGCATCAACCTTCAAAAGACATCTCTACAAGAACTTGTACATGGTGATTGGAGAAGCATGGGTGCAAAAATAGTGGAGTAGGTGGGATAGTAACCCCCAGTGATAGCTCAGCATTAGGTGTACACTCATCTAACCTGGGTAGTGTAGTGGAACTAGTGGGATAGTGACCCCTAATAACAACTCATCACTTGGCACGTACCCATCTGACCTATCAAGAAGATGCTTATTTGCCTATAATATAAGGCTTATATGTGAAGAAGTGAGAAAAATTAATACAGTGAATCTCTACTGACATCAAGAGCCACCATTAGTATTTTAAAAACCAACATAAACTATGTTAATAACCCTAAATGTATATCCCAAGCTTGCCTATGAGCTATTAGGAAAGAGTAGTTGCAAGATGATCATATGCTCAATTTATAGGAACTAGACTTTATATGGTCAACTTTGAGTTAATAGAATGGCTTGTTTATAATATGGCTTAATGGTTCCTTCATTATGGCTAGCATTGTGATATGTTTGTAACTTATCTTTATGTGATCAATTATATAGTTTATTTACTTTGAATTTCTTGTGATATTAAGGTTCATCCCTAGTTGTTAATGGCATATTTGTGCCATATAGTGACTTTGGCCTACCTATAGAAGAAACTAAGTATTGAAACTAACATGCACTGAGGTCCTAATACCTACATTGAGAGTGACAACCTATAGAATAAGTGCTTAAACCCAAGTCATCCCATGACTCGACTAAGTGCCCAAATGACCCTTAACTCTCTATCCCATCAGCTTACACCATTATGAGCTCTATCTATCTAGATATGAACTTACTACATAGTAATTTTACCCTTAAGAAGGCTTATGCCTTTTGAACTCCCAAAAATAACCTAATGTTAATAGGCCACCTAAGCCCATCTTGCCAATGACTAAATCCCATTGAAACCCAAGTTGCATCATGTTCTATCTATCCCATCGTGGGCCTGGTCCCTTCACTATTGAACTTCAAGTGAGTACACAAGGCTTATGCCTTATATGAAATTGATGCTAGCATAGTAGTGTGTTAAATGTTGTGCACCATACCCCATTATTCCTACACCTAGTTATACCAAGTATAGAACTGACTTGGTTTGACTGTTAAGTGTATGACTAAGCACAAAAGCTAAACAAACTAACTTTGATATAATATTTTGGTTTTTTTGTTAGGATGTGTTGAATTTCATTTCTATAATGGTACAGTAGAGTGATGTCTTGACTATCACTCGAGAACATCAAGAACTAGCTAGATAAAGTGGAAGATAGTTTAATGTAGAAGTATCCTACATGCAAAAGATAGGAGCCAATAAAATGGGTGCAAGCTAACCTATATGATGTGTTATTTTGTGAGCTACTTGAACATGTGTACTAGTGGTTGGTTGCCTATATTACCTATAGAAGTTGAAACTACGACTAGCACATTGAGTGATTATAGGAGTGCCTAGAAAGGCTTGAGAGCTTGGATGAAGTTTGGATGTGCATTGTAGACAAGTGATGAAGTGGCACATTAAACAACTACATGTTAGAGTTTGCAGTGCTGACCTTCTCATGCCCTAAAGAAGTAGAGTACACATTTTTCATGAACTAAGGGGTGCAATCATAAGAGGACTCAGCACTGAATTGAAGAAGCTTTTGGTGGATTACGGTATATAAACCATAATAATGGAAGGCTAAAATCCTTGAACATATGATCAAGCATAGAAGGTGAGAAGGGGAAGTGTAGGTGAGGCACAATGGAAGAGGATGAGTAACTTTCTACTTGATATCTCCAAAATCTAAACTATAATAAGTGAAGGTGCAAACTAATGGATGATCTAAAACCTATAAGTGTTGAGAGGACCTGCAATGAGCAACACGGGTATGGGGAAGGATCCCTTGAAATTTAGTATCAAGAAGAGAGAGGAAGAAGCAAGAGACTAAGATCAATAGTTGGGTATAGGATACAGTGGGTTCTTACAAGATGTGGTGACTAAGGACATGCCAGAAGCACCTATCCCCTTTGAACTTAAAGTACAATCTCATGTACTAGATTCTCTATCAGAAGAAAAAATAATGGTAACTAGCCCTATTATTGATGTCAACTTTGATAGGATTCAATATTTGGATCAAGACTTTATGATTGAGCAAGTGATTCCCTACAAGGAATTAAGTGAAGACATAGTGAATCCAGTAAGCACCAACCTAAAAACCCTAAACATAGGTACAAGCATTCCCATGTAGAGGATGTCAACTATACCAACTAGGCAATAGCCTATAAGAAGTGGCATGATACCACAAGTGAGTTGTATTATACTAACAAGTTTAATAGTGTAGCCTACAATCATAGGATCAATGGTCAACCCTATAATTAGAAGCACTAAAGGGCCACTTCTAACATAGATACAAGGGGGATAAGCACCTTAGAACTTGGCACCACCACCTCAGAAGATCTACTATGAGATGGCGATGCACTTGCCTAAGTATCATAGCATAGAGAATGCCATGGAGCATGTGCTTAAGTGTGAGTTGTAATGGTGCACTCAAGACATCTCTTAGTCTGAGTGTAAGGTGACTCAATTCATGACCACCTTATTGGATCATGCCCATACCTTGTATCAAAAAAATTATCTAAACTAGGATATGGTTGACTATGATATGCTAAAAGAAGCCTTTTTAAAAGAGTTTTATATCCCTAAGTTTGAGTAGTAGAGCATCATAGTGCTAAAAAAAATTAGCCAAGGGTTATTTGAGAGTGTATGCCTATATGATACATGGTTTAAAACTCTTCTCTCTAAGTTTATGTATGAAATTCACCCCTCCCAACGTGTGTAATGATTTTTTGAAGGCTTGCTAGTACTCATCAAATGAGAACTATCCATGAAGACCTTCATACACCCTCATAAAGTGCTTAAAGTTTCACTCTAGGCCGAGGTAATAGGAAGTGTTGATACTAGGAACAACCTATTCATAGAGGTGTAGATCATGTTAATGGCCTCTCAGCTATAGAAGCTAATTATTGGTTCATCATAGGATACTTATAATGGGTTATGGTGCATCGATTTTGAGATGGGGGGGCATAAAAATAATAATTTCTCATGAGGAAATGGTCGCACCCTACTTCTTAATTATGACATTTATTATGGGCCATATGACTCTCAAAACTATCCTCTATTACATCTTTCTAGTCAAGTGAACACTACCATTTACTATAAAATGTGCAATACCTATACACATTTAACAATGGACTATTGAGTCATCGATGAGATGTACCAAAACATGGAAAGAGGCACACAACAAGTAATAACATCAACTGGTGGTATGTGGGTCAAGGAAATTAAGGCTATGGCTAGCACAATATGGGTTATGGAAACCAGCAAGGCACACATGAGTGAAGAGGATGACATGGTGGATGAATATGCCCACCATTATCATGATATAAGTGTGGGTCGACTAAGCATTATTAGTGAAACTACCCCACACACCCAATGTGTGGGTATTATCAAAGACCACATGTGGTCAAAGAATGCATAGACTTGTATAAAAAGTTAACTCAAGGTTAGCTTAGTGCAGACAAAGGTGTCATAATGGTTAGGCATGAATCTAAAGAAGAAAGGTGAGATCCCAAGCCACAATAGACTCATAAGGAGCCACATAAATTGTAAGCCATAACCCAAAGTGGGTTTACCACTCAATCAACCTTTGTGTTAGCCCAAGAACTATGCTTGGAATATGGTGAATCAAGTCACATCGAGTGCATCACATGACCTAAGCTAAAATTTGTGCCCTATCATAACATTGCATGATATGAAGACATCTTATAATAAGTCATGATCATGATACAAAATTTATAGGGTGAGCTCCTATTAGCCAAAGATCTCGAGGCATATGCCACCACTTCACGTAGAAGACAAGATAACCAAAAGGTTGAAGTATCAGAGTTGACTGAGATCCTGTACCTCCTAAAAACTAAATAGATGTTGCCCTTGCTAAAAGATTTGTTGTTAAGGCATGCAGGGAAGAAACTAGAAGAAGAGGCTACACCTCAAATTCTTGAAGTTATTGCATCATATGGAGTAGGCACATGAAGTAAGGCATACTCAAAATGTAGATTATGACCAAGAGTTATTGATTGATGCTACAATCAATAGATGGTTAGTTTGTGAAGTACTTATAGACACAAGCACTGACATTAATATTCTAACCAAAACCTCTTGGGAGAATATGGGATGACCACCCTTGTAGCCTTCACCTCAAATTTTGTTCATGGATAACAAAACCTGAGTATAACTTATCAAAATCTTGAAGGGCATCATTGTAAATATCATGGGTGCCAAGTTTCACGTTGACTTCAAGGTCATTGATTTGGTAGAGTAGGACAACCATTCGGTGCTCTTGGGTAGGCCATGGTGCTATGATAATAATGTAGACATGTGCTTTAAGAGGCACTACATGACTTTTTAAAATGGAAAAGAGAGGGTGGTGATCCCTATATCAAGTGATTAAGGGCCCCCATATGTGAAAAGCATTGATATCAAGGATGAGATCAACCATATTTATAATAACACAACATAGGGTGTTGAGAAGCTCAACCCTAATGACCATGACATGCTTGAATGGGAGGATGGATAATCAACCTCTGATACAACTGATGTAACCTATGACTAATGGGTAGAAGAGGCTTATGAGGTCACTAGTTGAAAGTGCTACTTAGAGCATGTAATTGAGCCAAGGCCAGCCAAAATGAGACTAGTTAAGATTGAGAAAAATCAAAAGAGATGGGTTCTCCATACCAAAAAATTTAAAAAAAGGGTGTTTCAACTAAGTAAAGGGAATCTTTCAGCACTCCTAAAGTATGAAAGGAGTCATCCCATAGAGATGTATGTCTATGACATTGAAGCTTACATCCCTAAGGAAATATATAGAATGGGTGCACTAGTGCATACCTTGAAGAGTACCATTGCTCATTGGTGGGCAACATAAAGACCTAGCTTTCCAACATAGGGAGACATGAAGGAATAAATATGCACTAGGTTTAGCAAGAGTAATGAGGACTTGGACATACCCACTTACTCAGGTGATTCTAACCCAATCATGCATGTGTGTTTGTGTAAAGAAACCTAGACTATATATGGCAAAAACATGCCAAAAAGCCTATGTGTACATGCCTTCTATAGGGCTTTGAAAACATTGGCATGAATTGGTACATTGTAAATGAGACACACCATGAGATAGGAAACTGGGAGATACTCAAAAAGAGGTTCGTGCACACCTTCTCCTTTTCTTTATAGAACTTAGAATTACTAGAGCCACTATAAGTCATTTGTAGGGTAATGTTTGAGGACACTACCATCCCAAAAGAGAACCTTAGTGAAATTTTTTGGGATAAAAGACTAACACTCTTGACATTATTTGAATAACAAGCACTCAATGGTGAATCCAATGAGGAATATGATGAGACCTAAAAAGAGCATAATTAGAAGGTTCTAACAGGAAGACAAAAACTTGTGCACCTTTTAGATGATATCACCCCAAATGAAGAATATCTAACTCATATTCAAAATGAAACAACTGAAGGGACAAGGTAAATTGAAGAATTTCATATAGAAAGGAATGAGCCCTACTGTGGACCACTCAAAACCATAAAAGTAGACATCAGTATAGAAGGTGAACCAAAGATTGTCACTATAGGTGTTTATTTGTCTAAGGCAGAGATGACATGAATTATAGACCTCCTGAAGGAATTTTAGGACTTGTTCCCATGCAACTATCAAGATATGAAGGGCACCCACCCTTCCCTTGGCAAAATGAGCATAAATCTAGTGGATGGCATGAGGCTAATCAAGAAGAAATCTTATCGAATGAATCCTAATCTCCATGCCAAGGTGAAAATGGAGATTAATGGAATGCAATCCATCAGTGTTATCTACCATATACAAGAATCTAAATAGGTGAGCTCGATGGTCATCAGTATCAAAAATAATGGGTACATATAGATCTACATCAATTATAATATTTTAAATACCACCTACATAAATGACCCATTATTGACCCCATTCACCAATGAGGTCTTGGATGGAGTTATAGGATACAAAATCTATACTTTCACTGATGGTTTCTCAAGCTACCATTAGGTGCAAATCCATGAGGAGGATAAGCCCAAAATAACCTTTGTGACTGAATGGGGTTAATTTTCTTACAATGTGATTCCCTTTGGACTCAATAATGTACTAGTTGTATTCTCAAAGGTAGTAATCACTACTTTCAAGGACTTTTTCCATAAGTTCCTCCAAGTTTATCTCAATGACTGGACTGTGTATGGTCTTGTAAAAGACCACTATGACAATCTACACTTCATGTTTGAGAGGTACAAGAATCTCTAGATATCTTTAAATATGAAGAAGTGCATCTTTTAAACCCTATTTATAACATTACTTAGGCACATCATCTGCAAGGATGGTTTACTTATTGATCTAGTGAAGATAGCCATTATAATTCAACTTTAGACTCTTTTAATGTAAAAAGATGTTCATGCCTTTCTAGGCCATTATGACTACTACAAGAAGTTTATATGGCGCTATGCAAAGATCACAACAACTCTAGAGGACATCTTATGCAAATATGGCCCATTTTATTAGAGCAAGGCACAAGAGGAGGCTTTTGAAACTTTGAAGCTGAAGTTGGCTAGTATGTTAATTTTATAATTTCTAGACTAGATTACTCCTTTTCATGTCTGTGTTGATGCTTTAGGCTCTATAATTGGCTTCATATTGGTACAACCAGGAGAGGGCAAGATGGACCACCCCATCTTCTTTGAAAGTATGAAATTGATGTAGGTAGAGTAGAATTACACCATTGAGTGTGAGACACTAGTAATGGTCTATGACTTAGAAAAATTTAGGTAACACCTACTGGTAACCCCATTCATCTTTTTCACTAATCATGAGGTGATCAAGTACTTTGTGAATAAACTTATCTTACATGAGTGCATATGTAGATAGATTATTCTATTCTAAGAATTCTAGTTCT
Source organism: Torreya grandis (assembly GCA_037957365.1). Taxonomy (NCBI): domain Eukaryota; kingdom Viridiplantae; phylum Streptophyta; class Pinopsida; order Cupressales; family Taxaceae; genus Torreya; species Torreya grandis. Next base: position 2,216,818 of record JARHVA010002912.1, on the reverse strand, counting down.
CCATTATTATTAAACATAAAAAGTAGAACTTGGGGCTAGACCATTTGTCCCACATCAATTTTGGTAATACGATGGTGCCAATTGAGGATGACATGATAGATTTATAACTATACAAATCATAGTACATCCTTAAATATTTAGAGAATATTATCACTTTCCTAACATTTGGATTTATGCCCTAGACCTTATAAACTAAGGAGAAGAAGTAACTTGCAGTTTGTATCATCCCCTTCCATCTCATTGAGGGGGAATTTTACAAACTAAGTAGAGATGAAGTCCTACACCAGTGTGTTTTAGAGAAGGAAAGGGACTCCATCTTATATGAAACACATGATGGAATTTTAGGAGGCCATTATTTTGGAGAGATAATAGCATGAAAGGTATTGTAGTTAGTCTTGTGGTGGCTAAGCCTATTCTGAGATGCAAAAGAGTACACCAAGGCATGTGACATATGCTAGCGTACCAAAAATCCCAACCACTAGGATGAGATACCTCTCATTCCCATTCTTTCCCAAGTACCATTTGAGAAATGTGCCATTGAATGTTTTGGGCCAATTACTCCTACAACATGGTGTATAGGTGTAAGATATATTTTAGTGGCCACTAACTATTTCATCAAGTGGGATTAAGTTATGTTGACAAAATATTGCACATCCACAATAAGCATATGCTTCATATGGGAGAACATCATAAGCTAATATAATTACTCATTAATTTTGACTAATGATAAGGGCACTCATTTCATCAATGATATGGTGCACATCCTTATAACTAAGCACATGGTGATGCACCATAAGACCACCCCATATTACCCACAAGCCAATAGCATAGCTAAAGATTTTAACAAGATTATAGGAATGTGCCTAATAAAGATATGTGATGTTGGTCATAAGGATTGGGATGATCATGTTTCAATAGTACTATGGACATACTACACAATATACAAGCACCTAAATAAGGATACACCATTCCAACTGGTGTTTGGCACAAAGCAATTATATCTATGGAAATCGTGGTGCCCTCTTTATGCATTACATGGATTGGTCACTTAGATGACTAAGAATATTTAAGCACAAGGTTGGAAGACTTGGAATGCTTGGGTGAAAAGCATTCCCAAGCAAGATGAAGTTAGCAGATTGAGAAGGCATGTTAGAAACATTGGCATGACAAGCATCTCAAGCACAAGGAGTTGAATGAAGGAGCATTGGTGTTGATATATGATTTCAAGTAATTTAAGCACCTAGATATATTGAAAATATGGTGGATGGGCCCCTACATCATCTACCACATATTGGAAATAGGTTCATGTAAGTTGTACACATTATCTAGAAAAATACTCCTTAGGCATTTCAATAGAAACTGACTAAAGCCACATAGGTAGTAGAATGGTGCTTGCACCATGAAAATTTCAACTTCTTGGTCACTAGTTGGTTTGAAGTTGAGCTGACCAGAATATAATTTTTTTAAAGCCAAACCATTCTTTTTTCTTTTTGTTTATTCCTTGTATAGTGTATAGAGGTAGTAAGCAGTGTGCAGTGGCTACAAGGACTTATCTATTAGCACTTCATGCATAATTATAATCAAGTGAATTGAGCAATTTTGCCTCATAAGATCATGAGGCTAGACATCTAAGTGGTGGGCATGTGAAGCTTACCAGATGTAAGTAGAAGATGTGCAAGATATATATGTGCAATGATTTAACTATTTTGGGAATATTGGAGTCTTATTCCTAACTTAGTTAAGGTTTTAGAATAGTAAATCAATAAATAATATTTCAATAATTTAACCACTAATTTGTATAATTTATTTGTATTTTTAAACTTTTTATAAATAGTAATAAATATGGAGAAAATAAGACTTAGATTAAAATGAATTAAAATAGTTGTTGTATGGTTTGATATGAGTTGTGCAAGACTGGGATAGTGTCATAAATTAGGATCTAGTTTTCCTTTTATGAAAGAATAGGACTACAAAAACAAGACACCCTAAAGTCTAATGGTGTTATCCTCTTTTGCCACTATTGTCCAAACTACTCACAGAGACCTGATTTTTCTAGATTTTGTTCTTTATCCCTATGTGAGCCTACTTGTGAAATCTCAACTGATGAAAGTATATGAAACTCCTTGTAGAGATGATTTAATATTCAAACCCTAGACTTAATTATACTTTAATAAAACTTGAGAAAGAAAGGGCGTTAGTGTGTGTGTAAGATGCACTGAATGTGTATTCACACCCCTTATATGCGCACACTACCTATATACCAATAATCTGAAGAGGGATTAAGCTATATGTATTTCTCCCACTTAATGTGCTTTATGAAACAGTGTGATGTAAATGCAAAAATGCTAAACTAGGTGTGTTTGAGGTGGTTAGGGACTAGTGTAAGGATTTGGATATGTTTGTAGCTATATTGGATGGCTATATGTAGAGAATAAGGAAATTTACCTTAGTGGGTTTGCTTTTATTCTTGATTTCTTTGTAATATTTACCAACCTCTTTCTAAATGAACTTTGAATGGGATTTTATAGAGATATATTAGTCATGGGTTGAATGTATTCATGTTAGGCTGATAAGATGAAGGATAGGAATCAGAAGGAAATAACCATTAGATCTCAAAATTCAATTAGATAAGAGCACTAAAATAGGACACCCTAGGGTCCAGTGATATAGTCTAAGTTGGGTGCTCCTGTCCTATAGGTGCAAGACCTGGGGGCATAGGATTGGCTTGGGAAATACTACCTAGACAAGGTGGAATGACCATTTGTAAAGCTTAGGGTGACTAGGAATAAGAAAAAAGGTGTCTAGAAGGGTTATGAGAGCATGTAAGAAAAACCTATGGGTTGGGTGTCATAAGCCACACACAAGCTACTATTTTTGACATTTTATATGACTATATGCAACATGAATAGTGTAGGGTACTTGAAGGCCCAAGAATGAACTAATCTAGCATTACCTTTGTGCCAACATTAAAATAAGATGCATTAATTACTCCTATGCTAGAGACCTAAGAGGCTAGTGAAGATGCTTAACATAGTTGAGCATCAAGAAAAAAGTGAAGATGATCAACATGGTTGAGCATAAGGTAGTAAGTGAAGATGCACAGTCCAAAAGTGCACAAGAGAATTAGAAGAAAAATGAAGAATTGGAGGCCCATCGTAATGGATTTGTATGGGGTAGGATAGGTCAAGGTAAAATGATGTGCAAGAAATCAACCAAAATAGAGAAGTGTGCTTTAAATATTAGCACAAATAAGAGAAAACATGGAACTAAGGAGGTTAAATCATGTGCATGTGAGGCACTATGCCTAGGTTGCCATCAGGAAGGCAAAGGTCTACCAAGTATACATGCATAAAAGGAGAACATATAAGATAGCTAGCATCCACCTAGAAATGAGTAGAAAGTGACCATTTGAACCACACATTACTTTTCCAAAAAATCTATTAGGAACATTTAATAAGGTAGTAGCGATTGTACAAATATATGCAATAAATGCATTAAGGATGAGAGATTCTCAAGGATTTTTAGATTTTCATGTTTTTCGAGAAATTGAGGCACCTAAACCATAAAGCCTACATTAATGATGGTAGCTGAGAAAAAAAGGTATAAAATAACAAGTAGAAAATTTTCTTAGGTTACAAATTTTAAACTAATACAACTTAGAGTAAACCTAAGTAGAAACTAGAGAGCTGAAGAGAAATAACCCTGTCATAGTGAAAACTTGAGCACTTCAGTGAATGGTAACATTTTGAGAAATATTGCATTCATAGTGAGACTAATTTGAATGATTAGGGAGAGAAATTTGTGTAAAATATAGATTTAGAATGAGAAACTATTGCCCAAACTACCATTAATGGCTAGTGAAGCTTGAAGCTAAGGGTTTAGTCATAGATCCCATGATTGTAGAAGAACCAAAATCATTCAAAGCTTTGGCAAGTCACATCTTCCAAGGTTCAACACAAGAAAATTCAAGATGGGTAAGAATTCAAAAGAAATGAGCTCTACTTAGGCACAATAAGAAACTAAATGGGTTAAGATTATAGAAGATGTGATGGCTGCCAAAACCAAGGCACAATTGGTCGAAGCAGTTAACATCACAGAGGTAGATATTGAGGCACTAATGAAGATGTCATACCAGTTTATGAAATTTCATCTAAAGGTTGAGATGAGATAAATTTTGTACTCATTTATACACATTTTTCAACTCAAGGAGTATAACCACTAGATTTCAAGTCACTTACAAGACTTAGCATAGGACTAGATGGTGGACACAAGGTGTAAGACACTATAAGGTGATGCCTTTTTTGATGTCTCAATTCAAGATAAGTTGACCGCTTCCAGTAAAAATTAACTCTATGAGTTGCCCTACTTTGGGAAGCTAGAATAACTTTTCTAGTTCCTACTCTCATGCATCCATAAGGACTACATGTATATTTTAGGCTAGTGCATGAAGATCTCAATGCAATTGATCAAGAGAAAAACTAGGATCCCAGATGCTGGTAAGGACATACATCATTTGATGGATGATGATGAAGAGGTGGAACACATCATAAAGCTCCTTAAGTACTTTAAGGTGGGTTTCACATTCCCCATCAATAAGTGCGAGGACCTTGGTATGAGGGTGGTAGTGTACCTAGTGAGTTTCAAATTATACCTAGGAGGTTAATGGACTAAAGTATCAAATGTGTACATCTGCATTACCTATCACATGATACAAGGCATAAAATTTAACATCATAAAGTTCATCACCAATGAGTTGGTATAAAATGCGTTGGAGTACCATAACACCAAGGGGACCTTCAAGTCAAGGTCCATCCTTATTTTGATTATCATGAAGGAAGTTGGGATCCTAGATGAGAGTAAGGATAATATATGGGTCTTCTTAGAACACCATGAATCCTTGATGCAAAAGTATAGAGACTACGCTTGCCCCACCTCCTTCAACCCTAAGTATAAAATGTGTATGATGCACTAGTGTGAAAAATACATATAAGCCTTTGGATTAGAGTGGCATATTCCTCAAGGGCTCCCATAGAGTATATTAGGCATGATAACTTTTATTGTCATGAAACATTATTTTTTAATGCACTTGGCACTAAGAGATGGGAATATATTGAGTAGGTTAAAGCTCTCATTCACTTTCTTGATAAGGTACTTTAGGGATGCATTGCGTTGGATCCCAAACACACAAAAAATAGACATTCTAGTGAAGGAGCCAAATACAAAGAGGCACATGTTGAGGTACCAAATCACTCACACATATGGGAAGTCCATAAAAGATGAATAAGATGCATCAGATCACCCAAATATTGATCCCATCCAAGAGGTAACCATTCTAGGCTACATCGATAGATTATACTATGAGATGAAGTCACAAAATAAGGATTCTAATGTTGAGTAGAGCACCAAGCAGAGGGAAGACCCCTAATCCAAATTGGAGATGAAGGGATGCTAGTGTCAACTGAGTAGAAGAATTCTCTAAAGAAGAAGAGGGGGGATACTTTGGAGTAAATATAGGAGTGACTAAGTCTAAATATCACCTTAGAAGAAGAATCCTCTCATTTTAAATTCACATAGAAACATGTGTAATTCATGCCAAAGGCTTCCTTGAGTGTAAAGGAAAAGAAGAAGGGGAAGGCTCCTCATATGGTGCCCAGGATAATCCTATCTAAGGAAGAGGAGGAAGAGGAGTTAGAGGAAGAAGAAATGGGGAGAAAAATATACATCATGCCTAAGGAAGACAAATCCTCATCTAGAAAATGGACCCCCTCTCCATCTCCCCAGACTAAGTTAGATAAAAAGAGGTGAATATGGAAGAAACTTGGTTTCAGTGAAGTTGAGATGTAGATAGTATAAGATCTAGAGGAATGGAGAGAAGAAATGACCAAGGAAAGGATGTCTAAGGAAGTAGTCAAGATGGTTGAGGTTTGGGAATGAAGGAAGGAAGTGGAGGAGCATAAGGCATGAGAGATGAAGGCAAGGAAAGTAGAGGGGAGAAAGGAATAAAAAGTAGGCGAAGAGCCCAAATAGGTAGAAGCACATGAAGAAATAGTACCCTCAAGTGTACCTATTGAGGAAGATCTAAAGCACAAATGGAAGGACATGGGCTTACCCTAGTATCACATTGATGTGGTGCCAAAGTTACACCATAAACAAGAGGCCATGAGGGCAAAGGGTATGTCCCAAGTTGAGATTGACCAAGTAAAGGCCAAGGAGATAAAAGCAAAATAAAATAAATGTGAAGTGTAAACTTCATAGAAGAAGGTCAAAAAGGAAAAGGCCATGAAAGAATAATTAGAAACAAAGGCTAAGGAGGAGAAGGCCAAAAGGAAGGAAAGAGAGGAAAGAGTAGCCTGGGTAGAAAGGGTCAAGATGATGAAGGAAAGATAAAAGAAGAAGGATGCCGCTAGCATGGAACCAAGAGAGGAAAGAGTACCAGAGAAGGTGCCTAGTGCCTCCACCAGAATAGTAAAAGAAGTTGCATAGTAGGTACACCCTAGATCTGAAGGGGCACATGGAGATAAAAAAAGGTGATAATGGTGCCTTGGAAAAATAAATAGAGAATAAAATAGAGGCCCTATTGGGACAAGAAGAGAAGGTTGAAACTAAGAAAGCTAATGCCAAAGAGCCATGGTAAAAAGAAATGGATGAGGGGGAAAATTCCAAAAAAGAACCCCTATAAGATGAACATGATGGTGGGTCTAGCCCTAAATAAAATGAAGAAAGAGATGCGGGGAAGTCTAATGAAGAACCCTAAGAAGAAAAAGGAGAAGAAAAAGAAGGCACTGACATAAGCACCAACGCTAGTGAATAAGAAGAGGAGTTGAGCAAAGAAGAAGAGTATGAGCTAGGCAATAAGTAAAGGGTGTAGTAGGGGTCTTAAGAGGATGAAGACTTTTATATGATGGTTTATATACCACCAACTACTGCCACAACCCTGATGCATCACCAAGTTTCTTAGGCATTGGATTACTACATGGATGAGCCCTAATTTGAGGTTCTAAAGAATCATTTCAGAGCACCAGAAGCCGAAGGAAAGGCATGAATACCATCTCATAAATCCTCAAGACATGAACCCCATGTGATTAGCTAATTCCCTAATTAATATGTCCTCCTCATTAGCATGAAATAACATCATCAATGATGTTCATGCCAATAATTAGAAGAAGATAGCACAAGAAGTTGGGGAGGAACTTGAAGCAACAAGGCTCAAACTCAGATAGCTATTCAAGAACATAGAAGAGGTAAATCCATCCCTTTTTGATGGTGTGGATACCTTGAGAATGAAAGAGGTTGATAAGGTCTATGTGTTTGTAGAGAAGATGTTTCTCTAGATGAGGTTATTGCTTGAGGAGCCAAAAGAATCTTTTGAGGCCTTAAGAAGAGAGTTGAACAAAAATATGGATGTGATGGAAGATCACTTCACCAAGTTGGAAAGGGCATGGAAGAAGTAGATGCCATATTTTTCAACTTCACCACTCAAGTAATGATCATTGATGTGTGCCTTAAAAATGCAAAGGAAGAAAAAGACACCTTGTTCCAAGACTCCTTAGTGAGTAAAACCAAGTGCATAAAAGTGATGGTGAACGTTAACACCCTAAGTGTCTAACTAAAAACCCAAAAACAAGACCTAAGGGATCTTTTCCACACCTTCTAAATGAAGGAAAGCAAGGGGATATCCTATATGGTGGGGTAAGGTGAGCAAGAGAAAGGCTTGAGGCCTTTAGAAAAGAACTAGAAAACACGAACATGCTCACCCTTGAGGCTACCTCAAATGAAATAGATGGTGTTATTAAAGAAATCAAGCTTTCCATTTAGGGATTTGATAACTTTAAGGTAGAATTAGAGTAGGGTGTGCCTGAGTTTTGTGCACCAAAGACATTGAAAGATTAGTCCAAAATGGACTAAAATTTTTATATGGGGTAATATTGGGCCACCTTTTCTACCAACTACATAGACCATGCCAAATTAAACTATCTTAGTGCAAGGCAATCATGTGGATTGATTATTCCTTGTTTACCTTTTGGTACCATTTAGAGGAATCCTTGAGGATCACATGCCAACTAGTAGGTAGTTGTGTGGCACTGACCTTCAAAGGACATCTATATAGGAATTTATACATAGTGACTAGAGAAGCATGGGTGTTAGAATTGTGGAGTAAGTGGGATAACAACCCCCAGTGATAACTTAACATCAGGTATACACTCATCCAACTTGGGTAGTGTAGTGGAGCCGATGAAATAGTGACCCCCAATGATAACTCAACACTTGGCATGTGCCCATTTGACCTAGCAAGAAGATGCCCATTTACCCATAAAATAAGGCTTATATTTGAAGAAGGGAGAGTGATTAATATAGTGAAACATTGATTAAATCAAGAGCCATCATTAGTATTTTAAAAACTAGCATGAACTATGTTAAAAACCCTGAATGTATAACCCAAGCTCCCCTATGAGCCATTGGGAAAGAGTAGTTACAAGATGAGAATATGCTTAGTTTATAGAAATTGAACTTTATATAGTAAACTTTGAGTTAATACAATGTCTTGTTTATCATATTGTTTATTGGTTCCTTCATTATGGTTAGTGTTGTGATATGTTTGTAACTTAGCTTTATGTGAGAAATGTTATAGTTTTTTTACTTTGAATGTATTGTGATATTAAGGTTCATCCTTGGTTTCTAATGGTGTCCTTATGTCATATAGTGACTTTAGCTTACCTATAGAAGAGATAAAGTGTTGAATTTGGCATGCATCAAGGTCCTAATACCCATGTCAAGTGCATTAACCTAAATAATGAGTGCTTAAACCCAAGCCATCCCATGACTTGGATACGTGCACGAGTGACCCTTAACTTGCTATCCCATTAGCTTGCACCATTATGAGCTATATCTATCCAAATATGAACTTTATCCATAGGAATTATGCCCTTAAGAAGGCTTGTGCCTATTGAACTCCCCAGTATAGCCTAGTGCCAACAGGCTACCTGAGCATGTCTTGCCAATGACTAAATCCCATTAAAACCCAAGTTATGCCATGTTTCAACTAACCTAATGCAAGCCCAATCCCTTAACTATTTCACTTTGGGTGAGTGTACAAGGCTTGCACCTTGTGTGAAATTGATGCCAGTGCAGTAGTGTGTTGAATGTTATGCACCAAACTCCATTATGTCTATACCTAGATATACCAAGTATATAGCTGAATTAGCTTGACTGCTAAGTGCATGACTAAGCACAAAATCTAAACAAGTAAACTTTGTTACAAAAATATGAAATAACCCTAAGGTTTTGAGAAAGTGGGTGTAGAACACAAAGTGTGTAAATTACTTAAAGCTTTTTATAGGATCAAATAGGCACCCAGGACTTGGTATGAAAAAATGGATTCCTACTTGCTAAAAATTAGTTTTACACATAGTGAATTAGATGATACTATTTATATTTTAGTGTAGGGAAAGAAATTGGTAATTCTTATTCTTTATGTTGATGACTTGTTTATCACAAGAAATGATGAAAACCATAACAAGTATATGAAGAAAGAACTAAAAAATGGGTTTGAGATGACATATCTTGGACTTATTCACTATTACCTTGGCATAGAAGTTACTGAAAAAGATCAAACTATTTTCATTTCACAAACTAAGTATATTTATAAGTTATTAAATAGATTTTACATAAATGATTGCAAAACCACCCTCACTCCCATGGAAAGTAACTTGAAATTATCTAAGGATGATGGTAGTCCTTTTTGATGGAACTAAATACAAATAATTAGTGGGAGGTTTGATATACTTGATGACTACCAAGCCCAATATATCATTTGCAGATAAAATTTTGTCTAGGCTTATGCATGAGACTAAATAAATTCATTGGCATGCAGTAAAAAGAGTACTTTTTTACCTTCAAGGAATAAAAACATATGGCCTTGAGCATCAATACAATAAGAAATTCAAATTTTTTGGGTATTGTGATGCATATTTTGGCAGATGTGTGGATGATAAAGTGTCCACAACAAGTTACACTATGTATATGGGTTTAGTTGCCATTGTGTGGTGTTATAAAAATCAAGATAGAGTGTAAAATTCATCAATAGAAGTAGAATACATCTTATCATGAGATGCTTCTAGTGAAATTATTTATTGATGACACATTCTTGAAGATCTTAGATTTCTCATATTGTTCTTACACAATTATACATTGATAATCAAAGTGCGATTAAGATGTCTAAAAATCTAGAATTTCATGTTAAAATAAAACATATGGATGACAAATATCATTATCTATTAATGTTGGTGTCTAAAAAAGCACTTTATCCAATATATTTCTTAATTACTGATTAGACAATTGATATCTTCACAAAACCCCTTAACAGAATAAAATTTGAGAAATTTAGAAAAATGCTTGGCATGTGTCCAAAGAACTAACTTTGGGTCATGGGAGTGTTGTTAGGACTTGTTCCAAAGTATTAACTTCGTTTAGGTTTTAGGTAATAATAATTGTAAAAGGTGCATGCATCTTTATTTATAAAGACACTCCCTTCAATAATTTTTAGTCATTTTACTAGTTTGATTTATGTTTTGAGATAATATTATAACTAACTTTCAAGTTGCATTCTCTTAGGAGTTGGTTCTTTGATTGGTTGGTTTTTACCAGTCATAGGTGAAAGCTATATATTTATGTTTGTGTGATTAAAAGGGTTAATGACATATTGGCACCCTTCTATGTACTTATTTTTTGATAATTAATAAAATACTTGTGGATCCATCTCAGTGGGCATAAGATTTACCCTAAGTGATTTTTATTAGTGGAATTAATTTGAGTGATATCATTGGTGTTATCACATTTTTCATGATTTAATGATATATCTACATATACATGTTCCCTCTATATGATAAATAGTACATTCACAATTTACATGGCTATCTTATCCTTTTGAGATAAGGTAACTCTCAGTTGTTACTTCCCCTCACTTCAAAAGGGGTGGAATATCAGTGGAGGCATGCAATAGAGGCATAAATTATACATTGATTCATAGATTCATATTGTAGTGGGGGCATGTTATAAAAATATGTTCTCTCCATTTTTCATAGTTTCATATTCAGTAGAGGTATGTTTTGGAAACATGTTATCCACACTTATTCAATATGCAACATATGGAGATTACAATGGGGGCATGTTTTGGAAATATTTCATCCATATTGGCATGTATATCAATTTTTATATTTCTCATTATATAGTGGGGGCATCTTTTATAAACATGTTATACACTTACAAAGTTTCAAATTGGTCAATTTACACAGTTATATGCTTCAGATACACAATTATGGTAGAATTATATACATTAGTATCATTGTTATATATAATTTCACCATGATACATATATAAGGTGCATATGCTATGAAATGTGTGCCTAATATTTCAAAATCAAATTAGTTTCATATTTGAAACACTTTTAGGGTATGTCACCACTCACTAGATTAGATTGTTGTGGACTATATTGAGCTAATCTACTAAAGTAGTTGGTTCACTTTTTGGTATTGGTTGAGGTGATTAAATCACTCAACCTTGTCAATTTTATAGGTTGGACTTTATTACATCATCCATACTCACCAATTTTTTAATCTAAGTTGACTTGGTTCACTCATACTCACTAGGTTATAAGTATGATTGGTTTGCATGATTGATCTAATTTCAATTATCGGGTGGCAGCTCATCTTTTATCCAAGGTTAGAGGCATGTGTCCTCAAATATCTCTCTCTATCTCTTTAGATATATGAAATATATAGATTTTATATTTTGTCCTAATTTTAGTTTCAATGATTCATAATGATACATCTTTCAAATTAAATTGTTGAAAGGTAAGACAGTTGCATCGATACAAGGTGCACTCTTAAACCTTATTCTCTTTAAATTTCAATCATTTTAATGCTTTCAATTTAAATGATTTAAATTTCATATTATATACATTGATTATATATCATAACATGGTCTTATTTATAGGTTAATCACAAAAAATTCACTCAAGTTGGACTCAAGCAAAGACAAGGTGTGTTATCACACCCAGTTACACATTTCTTTTCCTTTAAACTAGGAATTTCATTACTAGATTAAGGGGATGAGGGCTGGGGGTGGCATGGGAATGTAGACACTATTTATAAACTATATAATAGCTTATTATTATACAATTGAATTTATAAATCATGGATGTGCCTTTAACTTATATGCCTTTCCTACTACCAAAAGGCTCATTTACATTGTATTTATGTGCCTAATTTCTTATCTCTCATTTGACCAATGTCATTATGATGACCTATAATTTTTATGTTACCCAAAATTATACAAAACCTAATTATATTATGTCTCTGTAAGTTCTAAACCTACACTTATTATACAACTTCATATACATTTGCATCCTAGTCATACACCTACATCGATGTAAGTGTCCTAATCCAATGCAAATATCCAATGTCATAAATTCATCCACTTTGTAGACAAAACATATTATTATGGTCAGCCTAAGTGATTTAATGTGTTATATTCTCCAAAGGGATTGGTATAAATATAATATCAACCCTCATTTGTTCCTCACCTAGCACAAACCAAAAATAATTATATCAAGCAGTCAAGTGAGCAAAGTTTTCCTATTTTCTCCTATTTCCATATTAGTCATAAGGACAACACATTTATAGGTATGAATTACTATGGGATCACTCCATGAGCCACATTTTAAAAGTTACAATATAGGTCAATATTATACTTACTTATCACACATTTCATGATTCACACACAAGCCAACATATAGGTGAGAACTAAATAAGTCTGAGGCCCTCTTCAAAGAGTTGGCTATGTAAGAAGTTCTCATTGATAGATGGGTCTTTGGGGTAGCTTGACATTATGTGACAACTAACCCATTTTTATCATATCCACTATGAAGATGAAGAACTAGGGTTTTTCTATTTGACAAGCAATGATAGTCCATGACATGTATTTGAATACATCAAAGTTAAGGAAACACATAACTTATAAGCATCTAGGTGGTCACATCTAGTTTCAACAGTATTTCATACTAGACACCTATGTCTAAGTCAGATAGTAGCATTGACGTAAGCATCATAGGTTGATGCAAGTGTCTAAAGATATATAGGTATAATTTTTAGAATCAGGAAACTAATCTAGAATATAGATCCAATCTACTTTCTACCTAGTCTAGATCAAAAAAAATTATTAACATTAGAACCATCTAAGTATCGTATGTTCATTATCATTGTAAAATATAACATAGTTGTACTTTTTATTCTTAGCATATCTCAACATAATAAATTTATTATATGTTCTATCTATATTTCACAAATAATTGGTCTACTTTAGAGATAATCTACCACCCTTGTGCCCTAGGCTATCTCTTACCACTTTAACCCTAAATTCCCCCATATCTATATTTTAGGGTTAAAGAATAAGTTTTCATTCACATACAAGTAACATTATTGTTTTTTATCATAAAGTATACTTTCATTCCCATTCCAATAAATGATGACTTAGATGTATCAAACCAAACTCTTTTTTGAATTATTATTTCCATATTGATATGTTCATGTCAATTAATGTTGTGTTATCCATTCACATTTGTAAATTTACAAATATTATTTACCATAGTTTTTATTGATAAATTAATAAACATTTTTTGTTATGTGTATGAAAACCCTAAAGTTTAATCATATGTTCATGTTAATTACTATTGTTGTGTTATTCATTCACATTTTCAAAATTATAAATATTCTTTGCCATAAGTGTTGTTGATAACTTTTCCATTCACATTGTTGTGTTATGTATATATGAAATACATTTCTATATCCTTGCCTCCAATTTTATATGGATTTTTTAAGCACCCAAATGTGTTCCCACATAAAAATACTTGTTTTGATGGAAATGGATTTGAACTTGGGATGGAAAACTGAACATTTAATGCTATACACAAAACTACATGTTTTGATGGAAAGAGATTTGAACTTGGGATGGAATGCTGAATATTTACTAATATGTGAATGAAATCCCATAATGTGTTTTTTCACAAACCAATAAATGTTATTATCTTTGTATCAAAATGTTAATGTTATTGTCTTTGTATAGAACACAAACTCAAACAACCTAGTTTAAAATTTTGACCAATAATAATTTTCAAACCATCATAGTATATTATTATTGCCTTAAAATTTTGTGAAGTGAGGCATGACGTGAAACTAATATGGGTCATTAATATAAAATTAAGGTCCATGTTGAAATAAAAGTGTGTCTACAAGACTAAAAATTTAATGGTAAGTATATGGAAGCCACAAATATTTTCATTCACATACCAATAAATGTTAATGTCTTTTTGTCAAAAATAAGAATTTCATTAACATACCAGTAAATGTTGAGTCAGATGTACAAAACCAAATCCTACTGTGAAATCATGTTGTTGTGTTATTTATATATTGATTTGATATTCATTCAAATTTTCAAATATGTTATTATCTTATTGATATGTTTTTTTGACATGTTGTTGATATATTTATCATTTATATTGCCAATGTTGTTGATTGGTTTTCCATTGTACTGTCAATTACTATATTCATTCATTCTTTTTTATATACAGAAGTTGAATTGTTTTAAATGGTGAATGTTTGTTAGGATACTCAATTCATGAAATTTTAAAAACATTGTGTTTTTTGAAACTCATTATGTTTGCAAATATTTACTTTATTTCCATTGAGTTTCTTAACATAATATATGTTTAAAAAGTTTGAAATGCTTGTATAGTTTTTTTTTAAGTTTGTGAATTTTTTAATTATCAATTATTTATTTCTTCTATCATTTATTTATATTGTTGATGTTTTTTATCTATGGGTAATGATGACAAATTTTGAAGTTAAGAACAGAGAAAAAATGAGGTACTCACTTTTAGGTGAATTTTTTTTAACTTTCATTAAGCTTATGATCCATTTACAAGTTGAATGGTAGATTTAAAAAATTAATTACATTACATAATCAAACTAAATACTTGTACTTTCATTACATTTTTTAATAAACTTCATTACATTAGATATCAAACTAAATACTTTTCATTGCATTATTTTTTGTGTAATATCTAATAATGGAATATAATAATTACATGATATACTTTGCTTGTATCCACACCTATAAAAAATAATGGATTTCTTTAAGGTAAAACAAAAATTACACCATCCAAGGCAAAAAAATTGATATGTTCCCTTCATTCCTTATATCCTTATAATTTGGATTTGTTATTGGTCATTCAAGAGTTATGTCCTTAGTGACATTTGATACCATGTTAATAGAAATAGGAGGGCTACCACATGAATTAATTAGGGATAGAATGTTTATTTCAATATGTGATGTTGTTCAGGTATAGGTTTGAATTCACTGTTTAAATGCCTTCACCTCTCCCATTCTTTAATGACATTATTCAATTATTATCCCTTATAAAATGATATTTATTTTGCTTCTTTTCTTTCCTTTGTTATATCTCCCCTTGCTCCTTATTTTTCCTTTTGATTTCATTTACAATTTTTTAATGTTCCCTTATTTCCCTCTCAAACTACCTAAGTTCTTTCTTATCACCAGCTTGTTTATTCCTTACCTTAAATTATTTAATCTTCTTCTTCTAGGAATCTTGTTCCATAAACATTTGATGATAGTCATTTGTTGTGAAAATTTGTGATTGCTGACTCAACCTAAGCACATTATTCACTAATTTATTTACAACCATCTCCACTAGAAATTTTAAAAAATTGATATTGAATTTTGTTATTCATTAATTTTATTTTAGATGTAATATGGATCTTTGACTACATTTTCTACTATTTCCTCATTGGAATCTAAATCAATTATTTCATCTTCTACTTTCCATTGTCCACCTAGTGCATATTAATGAACTATTTTTGGTGGGATAGAAGATGGTGGTGATGGCATTGACATACAGATATCTGAATCCATTAATTCACAATTGAGGCCAATATTTGTTTCCCCCTCCCTCAACCATTTTATTGGGATTTCTTGCATAGGTAGGCTTAAACCATCTTGGTTTATGTATGCATTAAAATATTCTTGCCTTGTTAATTATGTTAATCCCTACTAATTTGGCCCAATTTTGATATTTCCTAGTATATTAACTATTAACCTAAAACTCATAACTCATTCCTACATTCCACACAACCTTTATCCTATCCCAAAATCAATTAATCCTATCATTAAGCCCTTAATAAACCCCATTACCTACTAACCTACTCCCTAATCCCACTAGCCCATTTAAAATTCAAAAATAATCCAACCACCCACCTACCACCCTACACTAGCCTTTTCTAAAACCCTTAACCCTATGGGGAGATTTATAGAATTGGAGGATTCTATAAATGTCCCCTAAATTAGCCCCTTCTCTAGAATTTTCTAATTTTAGAGATTTTCATGGAAATTTCCTAGCCCTAGATCTCAAAGGCCTAAATTTGAATTTGGACCATTGATCTTCCCTCCCTTTACCTATAAAACCAAGCTCTCCCTCCACCCTCAAACCAACTAGCAATATTGTATGGAAACCATGTCAAAATGAATCCATAATCAACCATCAAGCATCCATCATCCAAAATCCAACATCAAGCATCATAATGTCAAATTTGAGTCTAAGGAGCAACCATGAATCCTAGAATGGAAGCATGAAGAGGTAAAAAGAGGTGGTGATAATGTTCCATTTATACTAATTTACTACTTATATCCATACCTATTGGTGTTGTTAGGTTTTGAGTTTTTATTGTCATTTTGATAATATTGCATAAACTTAAAATTTGATGCACAGTTTAAACCAAATGTTTCATTTGTAGCTCCTCAACACCTTCAACATTTTTTGTATTTGCATTTTTTGTTTCACCTAAAACACATTTAGAATTTGTTGTTTGAACTTATTCACCTTTCACAACATTATCATGTTGTATTTTCTCCATCTTCTACACAATAGCTTCAATATCTTCCTCATTTCGCCTTGATAACCTCATTATATATTCAATATCACTAACTTAATCCTCTTAGACATGGAATTTTTAACTTAGAATCATGTCATCAGCTAATGCCTCAGAGTTTAGGGGTCAAATATCTTTCCTTCAAAACTTATATATTATATTCTTAAGAGTTTGTGCCACATTCAATATTTTTCTAACCAAAGTGGCCAACTCGTATCTCTTTATCTCACAACCACAATGCCTATTAATCCATGACATCATCTCACTCTTGAATTAGGCCTTAAATAAACTAAACACACTTACATCCAATGGATGAAATTTTTGGATAGTGTGTCAGGCAATGTAAGCATGTTTATCCATAACACTCTAGCCTCTTCAATCATTGAAAGTGAAACATGGTTGTTGTGCCCATCAAATATGATAAGATTTATAGTACCATGTGAAACTCCTCTTGGTACAAATCTAGATAAATGATGTAACTAGTTCATAAATATGTCTTTCATCATCTATGCATGGGCTTGGGCAGCCATAAATACACTTGGTTCACAGCGTAAAATGAAATTATGTAATTTCATTTTTTCATTGAAGATGTAGAACCCTAGGATATTCCAACCAACTATATTCATACATGTTGAAATAATTTTCCATTTTGTATTTTTTGATATTATCTATGGCACACTCTTTTCCCATTTTTTGGTGATGACTCACATGCCACAATTGCTTCCATCTTGCACCCTTGTCTTATCATAGTTCCATATTTAGTGTGGTCTATAATTGTTTTTGGCATGCAAATTCATCAAGTTGTCATAAAAATATATAACTATGGATGACCTTAGCATGATAGCCCTATCTTTGTCTAGTCATTTTTTTGTTCTCATAGACAAATTAGGGTACCTATTTTTGAGACCTTTCCACCATGACTTACTAGGGACCCCATCATTGAAAGGGTTGGGGATATTTTCATATATGTGGGAAAAAAGTGCCTTAAAGTAAGATATGTCTAATCCATGCCCCATGTTGGCAAAGTCTTTGCACCACTTAATTATCTCACTTTCTTTAGTAGCTGACAAAATAGTGGGTGGCCCCCTCTTGTTAGTAGTTGTAATTCCTTTAGCCAATTAGATAAAGCACTAGGTTTCATGCCCCACTTTACTACTGAAACATTCATGGAGTAACCATTATCATCCACATATCTCATTGCACTTTCCATATCTTCCTTTGTCCATTCAGACTACAATTACTTATGTGCAATGGTGGTAACTTATATGTTGGCTTCCTTCTTTGTCTAGTTGGAAGGGGTGTGCAATAAATTCATTCTCTACCTACTTTGAAGTGGGTTGCTCATCTTCATTAACCTCTTTATCAATAACTTTAGAAAATTTTACTCCTTTATTTTTCATTATTGCACATGTCCATATTTTAATATATTATGTCTTCTTATTTTCATTCCTCATGATGAACTACAATCATCAACAAATTATATAATTAATTAACAATAGAATGAAAAACATATCAACAATAGCTATGGAAAATAATATTTGTAATGTTGAAAATGTGAATGAATAATACAACATGAAATCATAGCAACATATGAAAATCACAACAACATGAATTGACAAAGAAATTTTATTTGATATATCTAACTCAAAATTTACTAGTATGTTAGATAATTTATTAATTTTGATAGAAAAACATTAACATTTACTGGTATGTGAATGTAAAACTTCACGGATTCCACCCACATACCATTAAATGTTAAGTCTTATGGACACACTCATCTTTCAACATGTCCCTTCATTTTATATTATGACCAATATTAATTTTGTGTCGTGCCTTACTTTAAAAAAATCAAGCTAATGATAATATAATGTATTTGTTTGAAAATTATTTGTTATCACTCGATGCTTACACCCATGATGACAACAACTCTCGCACATGCAATTGTGCATCAATTTTGCATTGAACACCTTAGACAAGTCAATGCCTAAGAGTGATTTGATGCTTTGATGTAATAATGAGATCATCCCCCAAGGTGTTGGACTCTTGTGTTCCTTAGGATGAACCTTCAAATAAGTTTGGATTCCTTCTAATCTAAGTGCACCTGGTTTATGACCAGTGTGTAGACATACATAGAGTATAAAGGGAATATATGACTAATACTAAACCTAATATTGACAAAGGAAAAGGGATGAGAGAGGGTAAGAGGCTTTATAAAAGGGAAATCGATGATGTAGTAAGAATAGAACAAGAACCTCACCCACTTAATGACATAATAAAACTAACGAACTGAATGCACACATTATTCAAACCAAATACCAACTGCATAAGTGTTTTATATAGAGGTATGGGAACACAACAAAACATCAAGAGGGATGATAAATGGTCCATAGATAATGCCTATACAAACTTATTTATACACATCACGTGACCTATAGAGGATTCTAATTCCACATAGAGTTGTGAAGGGAGGACAAAAATGAGAGGAATGCACATCCACATATAAAGATCAACAAACATTAATATACACAGAATGTAGAGCATGAAGAAAGGTAATTTTGTTCTTATTTATTTCAAGGCCTAATCTAATATTACAAACTTGAATGGGTAGATATTTTATATACTAAAGAGAGGGATCCTTTTCATAATGAAAATTGCGGTTTATATAGAGCTAGGCAAGATCCTACATAACTAATTTAAGATGGTAGATAGGAACTTAATTTGAAAGTTGGTGTTCATAAATCAAGAGAACCAGACTCATAAACAATAATTGTTATGAACCATTCTCATTTAATTTGGGCTGAAAATATGATCATAGAAGCAATTGGAAGGTTATTCATGGATCTTTAAATAATCTATGTGTGCAGCAAGGTCATAAGTATACTTTTATGGATAGAGGAGACATGTGTGCATGTTATACCACCATCCCACCACCTTTTCTCTTAATTATAATCTAACTCAGATTTTATTGATGTCCAATTGATCCCAACTACCACCTTTTCTTATTTCTACCACCTCTCAATGCACCTGGACTACTCACTGACATGGAAGCTACATGGGATTTATTTAGATTTTGCCATGTCATTTATGTGTGTGCAATAGATTTTTGTGTGCATATATCTCAAGGATCATATGAGAATTAAATATTTCACACTTTGGAATTTGATGACTTTATGCAAATTGTACATGCAAGGCTACACATGAAGAATTTGAGCTAAGGGAGAGTGCATGCCTTTCATGATTCCTATAGTCCAATTAACTTTGCATGTAGTATGTGCCTACTTATCTTTGGAACTATAAATTCATGCATTTAATTGAATGATTAATTCATGTTTGAAATGTGAATGACATGATACTTGGATGCATCCATGTAAAGGGGTGTCTGTATAAGGTTGCCTACATAGAGATGTTAGGATATTAAAAACATGTGGAATAACATGGAGGGTAATTTCTCTATGAAAATACACAAGGCCCCAATACCTCTTACACCTAGTCCCCTTTGGTGGTTTTCATAGGTCTACACCTTATACCTAGAATTTATATTGGCCTGATAAGGGTATGAGACCTTATCATTTGGGTACAAGAAATCTCCCAAAGAAGAGTGCATAGAAAAATTGATACTTTGGGTGCACACTCAAAAATTTGAACTTGCACTCTATGCACCTTACCCATTAATGCTTTGGATTTTAATATGTTCTATGTAAAGGTTCACATAGAGCATTATTTTGAAATGTTAAGTATTGAAATATAATATCATAGGGATATTAGAGGGATACAAAGCTATGAAAGAAATAGCTCACAACATAGGTTCTATTCTATGAATCATGAATGCAAGTATCCAAATCTATGTGACTAGGTGTTAGAGTATATAATTTTGACATAATAAGTCCTCTGACAAGGAGCACATAGGCATAATGAGGATATTGTGTGTGTGCACATAATTAGAGCCTATGTTATGTGTACTTCATATCACACATTATCTAAAGTTATGGAACCCTGTGCACATGACATACTTGTTCCTATAGTCTTACATTTTGATTGAGGGTGCATAAATATTTGTGTAGGGCATGAAACAAGTCTCTATTCATAAGCATACAAAGATACTTGGCTGATGTCTGGATCTACATCAATTGTTGACCTTGGGCACTCATAAGGAACATTTGTACATAAACTTACTCCTAAGAAACTTGACACTATGCAAGCACAAAATCCTTATATAGGGTCTCATGAGTTTCACATAGGCTAGGGTGACTTGAAGGATCAACACTTTTAGCAACCTCTATGAGTTGATTTCCTACTAATTAGGAACCTAATAGCCTTTGAAGCAATCCATTGGGCACTGAGTCATTGAAACTTGAAATCTCATATAATTTGAATGAAATTATGACATGTGTAATAATTTTACTTCAACTTCATACGCACAAGAATCATGTCTTGCCTTCTCACTACATGCTCCTAAGTTATTCCCTGCCTGGTAAATACTTGGCCTTCCATTGAACAAACTGAGGAACTAATATATTATTCACAACAAAAATGGAGGAATAAAAAACAACATATGTGCAAAAGCACTTAAGGAAAATGAAAAAAAATATATCCTAAAACTATATACATGTGTGCATATGTACTTAGGGAAAATAATGTTATTCTAATATACATAGCTGAAATTAAGGGCTTCAGTCTACCTAGGTCAAAACAAAATTCTTTGAGCTCACCTTTAATGTGTACAAGTCTATTGTCAACTGATAGACATAGATGAGAAAATACTTGTTCTCCAAGCTAATATTATAAATTTCCAGCTTCTAGAAGGAGGGGCTCAATTATGAACACATGTTTGGGTCCTTACTCCTCAATGTGTGGGCTCCTTTGCTTATTTTTTCACTACTCCTCCAATTCAAATATGTCCTTTGGAAAATCATTGTGAAGTGCCTGAAAGAGTGAAAATGAAGTCCACTCACAACTATAACCTCCTCCTTATCTTTATGATGCATGTTGGGTTTGGCCTCAAAAGGGGATGAATATTGCTTCATGAGAGGCTAAGACCAAAATAGACCTGCATTATCTTTTATGGGTACACAAGCATTTGTGGACTCATCCAAGAGTTGATAGGCATCATTGAAAATATCAATCAAATCAGTACATGACCCTTAGGAAATTAAACCTAATAGATTGACCCCTTCTTACCTCTTGACTTGATTTCTAAGGTTTTACCCCTAACCTTAGGTATACCACAGTCCCTTGAAGAGGAACATACGTTCTAATAGGATATAAAATAATTCATGCAACTCACTACCACTTGTTGGCATTTGTGGGTTACTTTTGAGCTGATTAGGGTGTTATCCCTAAAGCATGAGCTTCTTTTTGCCATTTTTTCATCCTCAATGTCTTTTTACATCATGTAAAGTGACAGCTCCCAAAATAAGCTGATAGTCCCAAATTATCCCTCCTTCTTGGACACTTCCTCTAAAGTAGGAGGAAGTGTACTTATTTCTTATTCAATGGAGGGAGAGAGTCTCCCAAACATGTTAGAAGTCTAAAAATCTTCCTCATGAATGGAATTTAACCCCTCATCCTCAAGGACACCTCCTCCATGAGATCAAAACCAAGTTGACTAGAATGATTTTCTTCCTTCTATTCTAGATCTAATTTTTATAGTTTAGTAATAGAAAGAGGGATGCTAATAATTATCTCCTCGACATACTCAATTGATATATCCTCCTCTTCACCTAAATGATCTTTGTTTATTATCCATACAACTGGCCTTCCCTTGAAATGGGATATGGAAAGAGGGTAGGAGGTTTCAAATTATGAGTTAGGAGTAGCCTTAACTCAATTGGGCATCCTAAAATTAGGATGCTTAGTCCAAGAAAGCTGTTATGGTTTAGTCTAAGGCACTTGATGAAGAATGGCCTTTAGAGAGGGTGTTTCTTGAGGGATAATAGGCTGAGTTCACATAGGCATAGGCTCTCTCAAAGAAAGGGGGACTCTAAAACTTACGATTTTGAAACTAGGAGGCCTACTTGAAGGCTCATAATATTCCCCCTACTTGAATCTTGGGACTTTGAATGTATAAACTCCCCCTTTCATAGGGTGATTTGTAGTTATAGGAGAGGCTAGTTTGAAACTAGGGATGGAAGGGACTACTTGAGGCCAAATCTCTTGTGTTTTCTTAAGTTGATGTATCTACTCTTTCTTAGCTATAATTTACCTAGCCAAACATTATTATTCATAACTTATTTCCTCTTTCATCTCTTGATGGTGGATGTAATCTTGGTAAGCAAACTCCTCATGTTGCCTACTATACTTAAGTGATTTGTTAATCTCCCTCGTTTGCTAGGTGAAGTCTAGCAGGGTATCTCTGATGATTTGTTTGGGTTCGTTAGGAGGGTAAAATGTTGATTAAAAACATTATATCTTTCATAAATTTGGTTGGAATCAGGAGTAGGTTGTCATAGGGGTTGAATTGGGTTGGGAAGGAGGCAAACATTATGAGGAGGTTGGTATCTTGTTGACCAGGCAAATTTTGGGTAAAACCAAGAGTAATTTTAGCCTGATATGGGAAATGGGAAGGCATAAAAATAACATTTTCATGGAATGGAAGGTGAAAAGACATATTTTTAGGCACTCGAGTTGTTTAAACGAGTACATTTGATGTTTGGAGTTATTGAGTGCTCTGTAGAGTGTCTTCAACACTTGAATTACTAAGATTAGCACCAATTTCTCAACCAACTTCTAAGCTTGGTCCCATAAAGCATGTCACAAAGTGTTATCATTATAATATTATACCTATGATGAGAATGACTCTCATGTGCAAAACTGCATAGTACTTCCATCTAGATTGCCTTAAACCTCAATGTTTGAAAGTGATTCAATGTAACCGTTGACCAAATTTGACCCCCAAGATAAAAAGGTCAACCCCTATAGAAAAAAATTCCTTGTCATGTTTTCATATCTTGTTATTAGTCCTTTCCATGCCTTATGTGGTATTCAAATATTCTTCTAACTTCTTATTAGCATAAGTTAAGGTTAATTTGACAAAATTAAGGTAATGTTTTTGTTGGTATTATGTTATTTTAGTCTTCACCATGGTATGAGGGGGTTTATAAAAATGTGTCATATGTCCTTAGTTGTCTCTAAAATTCATATTAGCCATTCATCACCGTTTATAAACATGTCATACTTGTTTGGAAAGATTAAGGTTATTTTACAAACTTTAAGGTAATGTTTTATACAAATGAAGGAGTTTTTGGTTAATTATACATGTGTCAAAGCCAACCAAGACAAAATATCTATAAAACCACCTTTGTATAGGATATTTAATTATTCTTATAAATTTCATGTATGTTAGAGATGTGATACCACATCATTTGTTTAGGTTTAAATCTAAAGAAGGCATTTTCAAGCACTTTTACGGATTAAGAAGAACCACTTTCAAGTAAAAATGTTTCATAGGTGTATTTTTACCTTATCTGGGTCAAAAAAATGCTTAGATCAAAGGTACATGTTTATAAAATTAAAAAATTGCTTCCTTACCTCCATTGCTCTCTTGGCAAACTAGTAAAGGTCAACTTCATATGCTCAGTATGGACAAAGGAGAGAGATTCATGGCCTAAAATTTTTTATAAAGGAGGGGTAATAATGAGATTAAAATACATGGAAATATTCATCATATTTGTGGCCCCTCTTTTATGAACAATCATTAATAAGGTAGGGTGGTCTAAAACTGTTTATCAACCCCACATGCTTAATTTTTCTCATTGAAATGATAGTTTTAGGTTGGTTAGAAGCATGGGAATAATTAGGGAGGATGTATAACGTCTATTTATACATCTCACATTCTATTAAAAGCCACATTTGGCATGTGTGAGTCCATTTGGTAAGAAAACTCTTCTTTTACACAGTCTACAAGATGATTACCATGGTCTTTTATTTGTTTTAGGGTTTTCAACAGTCAAGGAATGTGGATTAAGATTTAACATCACATTATAATCCTATTAATGATTTATATCTCCATAAATTATTCTCTATTTATTCACTCTAATAACATTCTCTTTAAGCAATATACAATGTTTTCTTGTTTTGAAAATGTGTGTAAGTTATCTTCATAACAAACTGAGTTGAGAAGGTCTTGTTTTGCATTGTCCAAGTCATATGGAGAAATTTAACTCATGATAAATGTAATGAATAAATGGAGATAATTTTTCAAGGCTCAATAGGTCAAAATTTTCATCATATATGGCCTAAAAACATAAAATAAATGTAAACCTACAAGTTTGCAGACCTGTAGGTATGCATTTCATGAGAAATGTTTTGTATTTTGCACTAAATCTTGAGTTTGAATACCTAAACATGAATTAAATATGGTGTTTCTATAATTTTATATCTTAAACATCAATGGATAAGGTGTGACCTAAAACCAATACTCAAGATACTCTAAGGACACCTATAGGCATAATGGTAGACTTAAGTAGTTTGAGGCTTTGAGTTAGAATGAGGAATGTTTAAAAATATACACGTGTGATGATAGAAATAAGAGATATTTAAACTACATCTAAAACTTATAATTCTCTCATGTGATGACCAAAAACATTGATAAAATGAAAACCTACAACTATTTATTGAATAGACATGAGGTAGAACAT
Organism: Torreya grandis; assembly: GCA_037957365.1. Classification (NCBI taxonomy): domain Eukaryota; kingdom Viridiplantae; phylum Streptophyta; class Pinopsida; order Cupressales; family Taxaceae; genus Torreya; species Torreya grandis. The sequence continues at coordinate 2,191,185 of JARHVA010002912.1, read as the reverse complement.
GTATGATTGAGAAAGTGTAAAGGGCTAACAAGTTTTTAGAGGATTAGTGGAAGACAAATCAGTTATTGACCCTATATCAAGGTCATTGAAACACTCAGTGTTTTGTGTTTGAGATCCTAAAATTATGAATGTATTCAAGACTCCAATGATTACCTACTAGACTATTTGAGTGACTCAAATTAGATTTCAAATTTGAGGGAAAGATACAGATGCATAACAGTGGAGCTAGAGTTAGGTGGATAAAAAAGTGTAAATAGTCACTGAAGGTCAAATAATCCAAAATAATTGATTATAGAAGATGATTCAAACAAAAACATTTTGAATCCTACATTCACACATCCAAGTGCCTCTATAGGCCTATATTATCAAGTGAGAGGTGTCTATTTGGTTTGAGAGAGAAGAGGTTTGTAGGGAGAAGCAAAACATATGAAACTCACCTTTTAATGATAGCATGACCCTACATGATCTCCATGGTCAATTAAAATAATTAATATCATCATTTAAATAGGTCAATATGAGTGTTACAGACATCTTTGAGGAGTTTAGAATCCAAAAACAAACTTCAAGATGGCATTTTAGGCCTAAATCTCTTCTAACCTTCACAATTGCAACCTACCTAGCCCAAGGGCCTCATAAAATTACTCACATATTACATGATAAGATTCATGGTGGTTCAATATTTTATTAATAATATGTCACCCTTATATACTAATAATTCATGCAATTTGTATGTTCATCTAAAGCATGTGCTGGATGAACAATCCTTAAGAGTGCAAGGCACTCACAGGCTACCAAGGAGCGCTATAATGACTTGATGGAAGAAAAATACCTTAAAATTCCTTAAAATGGATTGTTTTTACCTTGTAATTACTTTGGTGACCTTATCAGGTCTCATGATCATCTTCTCAATCAATTGCTAGCACATGTGAAGGTATAGGTGTACAGAATTGGACTAAGAAGCTTGGTTATAAGCTTGTGTGTGAGGGTGTAGGGTATGAATTAGTCTATAAAATAGGTATTAAGTTATATTATGAATTATCATATGTAACATGATCATCTAAACACTTTTTAAGGTTTATCAAAATGATTTATAAGCCAACCAAGTCATCAAGTTGGCCAAGAAGGTGAGAATGCACTGTTTTGCAAGCCAAGAAGCCTATTGTAGGCCTATAGAGTACTTCCATAAACATATATTTAATGGAATAAGTTTTATTAAGGTGTTTTAGGCCTCAAAAAACTATTTCAAATCTTTGTAACCTATAAACTTCTTTCCAAACCATTGCAATCACCTCTCATGCATGTACAAGCACCTAGGCTAGGGTTTTAGCCATTTCATGGTTCACACATTCATACAGGGTTTTAAAGATAAAAATTTAAATTTATCATGATAATGGGATGGATAAATTTAATCAACCAATTTTATTTAGTTTCACATGTATGGGAGTCTTTTTGAGATGAAACTCAATTTCTAGGCATGGAGCCCTAATTGAGGCCTAATTGGAGAAAGCAAATAGTTCAATAAGTACACTTACACTTATATTTGGGTCATGAAATTTGGCATAAATATGTAAGGATGTACTTGGTACTCATAAATTCAATTATTTTTCAAATATCATTTATACATTCTTCCACACAAGGATATTTGTGTGTTTTTAGGGATATAAGCAATTGAAGGTTAGTGAGAGTTCAAGGTGAAAAATGAGGTCTTGGTGAGTGTTTGATGAATTTAAATGGATTTATTAAGGTTTTATATGACCAATATATTCCATCTATGGAGAGATATTACATTGGTAATGGTGAAATCAAGAATTGACACTTGTAAGCAAGGAGAGACGTAGTAAGGCCAAGTGTGCTTCAAGATAGCTAAGAGGTGTAATCATCATTAAAATGTCTATTTTAGGAGTTTAATAAACAATTTAAAAGTTTAAAATAATATATCAAGATAATTTAAACATGACTTGATGATGAAGAGTTCCATTTGTCACAAAAGGGGCAATTTTGAAGAAGAAGACAAGGTGTCAAGCAAAGAAATGAAACTCCATGCCATTTAGAAGAGTATGCATCTTAAGGGAATAAAAACATGTCATTTTAGATATTATAGAATTTTTTCATAACTATTTCTTGATTTTAACTATTTCTAGACACTTTTCACTCTCTCTCTCTCTCTCCTATATAAAGTCAACCTTGATAGGATATATATGTATCCTCCACTTGGGTATGGCGAATCCCTACCCATTTACAAGACCTTTATCACCTCTTAATTTTATTATTGTGAATTTGTGTGCATGGCTAATTGATATTTTCAAGTGATTAGTTTAGCTTCCTTGGCATGTTATCCTTTTCTAGCATTCATATTTAGTTTATAAGTTTCTTTGCAGGTTTTGTGAAGTGTCTAAGTGAGGTGTGAAGGTTGAGTGAATTGTCTATTCATTGTGTTATTTTATAAACTATTGAAGATTACTTCTATCCCAATCATATTTTATAACCTTCATATTAAATTTTTATGTAGAGTGATAGATTAGGAGTAGTGTGTGTTTAGGTTAGTCTCATGATTGATGTGCACATGTAGCTAGTTGGTAGTAGTCAAGTAATTTTGGTGCATCACCTCCATTAGAGTAGGTTTATCTCTCTTTTATTAACAAGTGATATATTAGTGAATGATATTAATTGATACATCAATGTGAGCTATCCATGTAACCTAAATATTCAACCCACCTAAAGGTCACCCATAACCTAGGATTGTCTCCATGTTATCCCAAATTTGGAAGTCTTGAACAATCTTCCAAAGGTGAAAATTTGGATGATAATAATTCTGACATGCTCAATGGGACAAAGGTCCAGATTGTTTGAAGTATTTTTGGTGTTTTCCATCTACATATTAGCCTTTGGAGGCATTTAAAACATTAATGGTGACTTTGAGCTCAATCAACTAGTTCTAGCATCCCAGATACTTGTTCAAATTAAGTTATGTTTTTAATTCACCATCTTGATGAGGTTTTTATAGCTAAAATTAAATTAAATTTCAATATCATGAAAGTTGATGAGGCATATGAAGCCTATGGTAATCCATATCAGCCCTATAATGATCCTTATTAGTCATATAATGAACATTATTAGTAGTATGATAATTCTTTGTTAGCCTCATTATGATCCAAACTATATACCTTAGCAATATTATTAAGATTTTAACCCTCCTTACTACCAAAATAATCACTCTTATCCTCCTTTTGAGACATATCAATCTTATAATCAACCTACACCTCCCCCACATGGATATGGTAATGCATATGAACAACCTTGTCTTCAACCAAGTTATCCTCCTTCCCCTCCTCCACTAGCTTTCCAATCTTATCAAGATGAAACGGGTGAGATGGAGAAAAATATCCTAACATGTGAAAGAAGGTTTATTTCAACTTCTCAATATGAGAAAGTGATTGGGATTTTTCAAGCTTTAACTATATCCTCTAGTGATCCATTAGAGAGGAATGATTTGTGTATATTTGTTTTGGATAAGATATATACTTGAGAGAGGTAGAAAAATGAATTTGATTATATGTTTCAAGATCCCTTATGTGTTCCTTATCAACCTTCCTATACTCCATATCCTCAATAAGTCATTGACCATACTCAAAAAGAGTTGTCCCAATAGAGTATATACAAACAAATTGAATCCTTGGAGTTAAAAGTCATAGAGATTGAATCAAACCTAGATTTGGAAGCTTAAGCAAAAAGAGATCTTGTGACTATTTAAACCTCATTTCCCATTCTTTAAGAACCTAAATCTTTTCCATCTTAGAGTTCTATCCAAGAAGACACCAAAACAAGAAAAGGTTTCTATTTGAGATGGTTGGAAATCAAATTGCATTTGTAAATGAATTTTAAGGAGACTATAATAAGAATGAAGTGTTTGTTGAGGAGAATGAAACACTCATAGTACAACTGAATTTATTCTCTTTTCAATAATTCTTACAAGAATCTTCCTTTCCAAAGACCTCAAGTTATAGAAAATATCCCTAAATTCCCAAGCCTAGTTATGAGTAACCTATCATGCCTCATACTCCCTCTCAAACTTATGAATATAATCATCACCTTCCCACCATCTCTCTTGTTTAGTAAGAACATGTCTAATGGGAGAAAAATAGAGAAGATCAAGATGTACTTGTAGATGATGAAGATGATTCAAGTGTGTATGAGGAAGAGATTTTCATTGGTACTCCACTTGGATAAACAAAAGATAATTTAGTTTTTAAAAATGAACAAGAATGTGATCTTGAAGAAAGAGTACAAGTTGAAGTCTTGGATGAATCTGAAATAGTTCCCAATGAGCAATAAATTAAACTTGAAGAGGTTGAATCCCACTTACATCATGACTGCATAGAGGGGTTTGAGATTCTTGACAATCCCATATCTCTTAAGGAGAAAGAGGAGGATATTATTTAAGTTGGTATCACTTAAATTGACCAAAGTAAGGAGCCAAAATAAAATTGATAGTAATACCTTGAGTCTCTTCAATAGATTGAAGCTCTTTGCAAAGGTACATTTCCTATTAGAAAGCATACTCATGATAATGTTGACCAAGACACATCTATTGAAGACCATGATGTAGCTTGGATTGAGTATGCAAATCTCCTTGAAGATCTTGATGAACTTGCAATAGTTGATAATAAATATGAGGTCACTTAATATGCCATAGAGACCAAAGGACAATGCTTATATGGAGTATCATTGAATGAGTTTGCATCAAATAATAAATATGGAGTGGGTCTTGAACTACAGGATTAATATGTTTTCATAGTGATTGGTTTGTTACTATTACTTCACTTAAAATCATGCCAAGAAGATGGTGAAGCCAATAAGAACAAGATCCAAGAGGCAACTTGACTCATACCACTTTCTACCTCATGGAGAAAAATATCTCACCAACTTCCCCTTTGATCCAAGAGGAATAAGATATCTTCAAGTTAGTTGTTTTCAGTAGTTTATTATGTCTTGTTTTCCCTAAGTGCTTAGTTAGCACATGTGTTTGTCATGTTTCCTTTTATTTGTGTGTTGTCCTTGTTTTGATTGTGTTTGGAGGTCAAGTCAATTTGTCTTGGTCAAGGTTAGATCAGGTTTGATTTTGAGTGCAAGTGACTCCATTGCCCAATGGAAGGACAAAGCTACAGGTCTAGTAAGCATTGCAGGCATGTTACCCATGTGAATATTTAATTTGTTGATCAATTTTGACCTCCAAGGTCAAAATTTCAACCTCTATAGCAAAAAAATTGCTTTTCATGCTTCCATATCTTGTTCTTAGTCCTTTTCATGCTTTATTTGGTCATCAAATAGTCTTCCTAAAGTCTTATTAACATAGGTTAAGGTTAATTTGACAAAATTAAGGTAATGTTTTGTGTTGGTCTTATGTTATTCTAGTCTTCACCATGGTATGAGAGGGTTGATAAAAAGGTGTCATAGGTCCTTATTTTTATCTCAAAGTCATATTACCCATTCATCACCTTTTATAAACATGTCACACTTGTTTGGAAAGATTAAGGTTATTTTATAAAATTTAAGGTAATGTTTTATACAAATGAAGGAGTTTTTGGTTAATTCCACATGTGTCAAATCCAACCAAGACCAAATATACATATAAACACCTTTGTATAGGTTATTTAAGTAGTTTTATAACTATCATGTATGTGAGAGATGTCAGACAACATCATTTTTACATGTTTAACTTTAAAATAGGCATTTTCAATCATTTGTATGGATCAAGAAGAACCATTTTCAGGTAAAAATGTCTCATAGGTGTCTATTTAACTCATTTAGGTTAAAACCATGATTTTATTGTAGTTATAGGTTTAGATAATGCAAAATTACTTCCTTACCTCCATTGCCCTCTTGCCAAAATAGTAAAGGTCAACTTCATAGGCTTAGTATAGACAAAGGAGAGAGAGTCATGTCCTTATATATTTTATAGATTAAGGGGCCCTAATAAGATTAAAATATATGGAAATATTAATCATATTTTTGGCCCCTCCTTTATGAATAATCGTTAAGAAGGTAGGGTGGTCTAAAACTACATATCAACCACATAGGCTCAATTTCTCTCCTTGAAATGATAGATTCAGACTAGTTGGAGGCATGAAAATCATTAGAGATGATATAAAAGGTCTTTTTAGACATCTCACATGATATCCCAAGCCACACTTGGCATGTGTGAGTTCAATTTGGCAAGAAAACTCTTATTTTACACAATTTGTAATATGATTATCATTGTCTTTTATTTGTTTTAAGGTTTTCAACAATGAAGGAACATGGATGAAGTTTACCATAACATTTCATTCCTCCCAATTATTTATATCTGCATCAATTATTCTCTATTGCATCACTTCAATACCATTCTCACTTTGAAGACTGTGTGTGTAAGTTGTCTGCATAATAAAGTGAGTTGAGAAGGTTTTTTTTACATTGTCCAAGTCATATAGAGATCTTGACCTCATGATAAATGTAAGGAAGTAATGTATATAAGTTATCAATCCTCAATAGTTTAAAACTTGCATCATATAGAGCCTAAAAACATAAAAAAATGTAGACCTATAGGTCTATAGACCTCTAGGTATACATTTATGAGAAATGTTTTGTATTATGCACTAAATATTGAGTTTGAAGACCTAAATATGAATAAAATATGATTTTTATATACTTTTATAGGTCAAAAAACAATGGATAAGGTGTGACACAAAACCAATGCTCAAGATATTCTAAGGACACCTACAGGCAGAATGGCAAACCTAAGCAGTTTGAGGCTTTGAGTTAGCATGAGGAATGTCTAAAAATATACATGTGTGATGATGGAAAGAAGAGGTATATTTTTTCTATATTTAAACCTTATAGTTCTCTCATGTGATGACCAAAAAATCTGAGAAAATGAAAACCTATAGCCATGTATCAAATAAACATGAGGCATAACATGTATGCTTGAGAAAGTGTAAAGTGATAACAAGATTTTAGAGGATTGGTGGAAGATATATCAGTTATTAACATTGTAAAAATATCATTGAAATTATCAATGTTTTATGTTTGAGATCCTAACACTTTGAATACAATCAAGACTCTAATGACTATGTACAAGACTATTTGAGTGACTCAAATTAGATTTCAAATTTGAGGAAAGGATACAGATGCATAACAGTGGAGGTGGATTTCGGTGGATAAAAAAAGTGTAAACAATAAATAAAGGTCAAATAATCCTAAATACATGATAAGATAAGGTGATTCAAACAAAATCATTTTGAATCCTATAGTCACACAACCAAGTGCCTCTACATGCCTGTATAGTCAAGTGAGAGGTGTCTATTTGGTTTGAGATAGAAGAGGTCTGTAGGGAGAAGAAAAACATATGAAACTCACCTTATAATAATATCATGACCCTAAATGATCTCCAAAGTCAATTAAAATAGTGAAAAACATCATTGGAATAGGTCAATATGAGTGTTGCAGACATCCCTGAGGAGTTTGGAATCCAAAAACAAACTTCAAGATGGTGTTTTAGTCCTAAATTCTCTTCTAACCTTCACAGTTGCATCCTGCCTAAACCGAGAGCCTTCTAAACTTTCTCACATCTTACATGATAATATGCATGGTGAGTCAATATTTTAGTCATAAGAGGGAACCCCTATATACTAACAATTCATGGCATTTGGATGTTCATCCAAAGCCTATGCTCTATGAACAATCCTTAAGAGTACAAGGCCCTCACAAGCTACCAAGGAGCACTCTAATGACCTGATGGAAGAAAAAGACCTTAAAATTCCTTAAAATGGATTGGTTTTACCTTATAATAACTTTGGTGACCTTCTCAAGTTTCATGAGCATCTTCTCAAGTAATTGTTGGCACATGTGAAGGTACAAGTGTACAAAATTGGCCTAAGAAGCTTAGTTATAAACTTATGTGTGAGGGTGAATGGTATGAACTAGTCTTTAAACTAGGTGTTAATACCTATCAAGCATGAACAAAGGTCACATGATCATCTACACAATTTTTTAGGTCCCCCAAAATGATATATAAGCCAGCCAAGTCATCAAGTTGGCCAAGAAGGTGAGAATGCATTGTTTTACAAGCCAAGAAGCCTATATTTAGGCCTATATATTACTTAAATATACCCATATTTAGTGGATTGAGTTGTATTAAAGTGTTCTAGGCATCAAAAAACTATTTCCAAGCTTTAGAACCTACAAACTTCTTGCCAAACCACTTCAATTTCCTCTCATGCATGTACAAACACCTAGGCTAAGGTTTTAGCCATTTCATGGTTCACACATCCGTATAGGTATCTAAAGATAAAAATTTACATGGAGTATGGTAATGGGACAATTAAATTTAATCAAACACTTTTCCTAATTTTTAAATGTGTGGGAGTCATTTTGGGCCAAAACTCAGTTTCTAGGCATGGAGGCCTAATTGAGGTCTAATTAGAGAAAGAAAATAGGTGAATAAGTACACTTCCACTTAAATTTGGGTCATTAAATTTGGCATAGAGATGTAATAAATTATTTATTACTCAAAAAAACCTTTAGTTTCCAAATATCATTTGTGCATTCTTCCACACAAGAAGCTTTGTGTGTTTTCAAGGCTACAAGGAATTAAAGGTTAATGAGAGTTTAAGGTGTAAAATGAGGTCTTGGTGAGTGTTTGATGCATTAAAAATTATTGATTTATGTTTGATATGTCTAATAGATTCCATCCATGGATATATATTGCATTGGTAAGGGTGAAATCCAGAATTGACACTTGCAAGCAAAGATAGGAATAATAAGGCCAAGTGTGCTTCAAGACACCTAAGAGGTGTAATCATCATTACAATGTTAGTTTTAGGAGTTTCCTAAATAAGCTAAAAGTTTTAAAGAGTAGAGAAAGATCATTTCAACATGACTTGATGATGAAGAGTTCCATTTTTCACCTCACAAGCTAAGAGAAGGGGCAATTTTGAAGAAGGAGATAAGGTGTCAAGTAAATGAATGAAACTCCATGCCATTTTAAAGAGTATGCATCTTCAAGGAATCAACACATATCCTTTGATATCTTTTAAAACTATTTCATAACTCTTTCTTAATGTTAACTCCTTCTAGACACTTGCCACTCTCTCTCTTACACCCTTCTCTCTTCTCTCTCACTCTCTATAAATTCAACCTTGATAGGCTATGTATGTATCCTCCACTTGGTATGACAAAGCCCTACCTATTTTTAGGATTTTAATCAATGAAAAACTTATTTTTTTACCTCCTCCTCTGACTGGTTTCAATGTGTATACATGACTAATTGATCTTGTCAAGTGATTAGCTTAACTTCCTTGGCATGTTATCTTTTTCTAGCATTCATATTCAATTTAAAAGATTCTTTGTAGGTATTTTGAAGTGTTTAAGTGAGGTGTGAAGGTTGAGTGAGTTGACTATTCATTAGTGTCATTGTATGACCTCTTGACTAATCCTCATAGCCCAAGCATATTTCAAAACCTTCATATGAAATGTTGATATAGAGCGGTAGATTATGAGTAGCATGTGTTCAGGTTAGTTTCATGGTTGATGTGCACATGCAGATGGTTGGTAGTGGTCAAATAATTTTGGTGCATTACCTTCATTAGAGTAGGTTTCTCTCTCTTTTCCTAACAAGTTGATAGATTAGTGGAGCTAGTCCTATAACCTAGAGATTAAATCCACTTAAAGGTTACCTTTAGCCTAAGATTGTCTCCATGTTATCCCAAATTTGGAAGGCTTGAATAATATTCTAAGGGTGCAAATTTGGGTGATAACAGTTATGGCATGCCTAGTAGATAAAGGTCCAAAGTGGTTGAAGGATTATTGGTGTGGTCCTTCTACATATCAGCCTTTGGAGGAATTCAAAACATCAATGGTGACTCCAAGTTCAATCAGTTGGTTCTAGCAGCCCAAACACTTGTTCAAAGTAAGTTGTGTTTTTAATTTACCATCTTGATGAGGTTGTTATGGTTGAGTTTGAAGTAAATTTAAATTTCATGCAAGTTGATGAGGCATCTCAAGCCTATGTTACTCCCTATCATCCCTATAATGAGCCTTATCAGTCCTATAATGAACCTTAACAATAATATGATGATTCATATCAATCCTATGATACTCCTTATCAGCCTCACTATGATCCCAACTATATACCTCAATAGCCTTATCAAGGTTTTTACCCTCCTTACTACCAAGATCATCATTATTATCCTCCTTGTGAGCCATATCAATCATATGATCAGCCTACACCTCCCCAACATGGCTATGGTAATGCATATGAAAAACCTTGTCTTCAACCATGCTATCCTCTTTCCCCTCCTCCACTAGCTTTCCAAACTTATCAAGATGAAATGGATGAGATGGAGAATAAGATACAAGAATGTGATTCATTAGAGAGGAATGATTTGTGTATATTTGTTTTGGATAAGATAAAGACTTGGGAGAGGCATCAAAATGAATTTGATCGGGTGTTTCAAGAGCCCTCTTGTGTTCCTTATCATCCTTCCTATGCTCCATATCCTTATGAGGTCATTGACCATACTCAAAAAGAGCTATCCTAAGAGAGTAAAGACAAACAAATTAAAGCCTTAGAGTTAAAATTCATAGAGCTTGAATCAAACCTAGATTTGGAAGTTGAATCCAAAGAAAATATTGTGCCTATTCAAACCTCATTCCACCTCCTCAATAACCTAAAGTTTTTCCATCTTGGAATTCTATCCAAAAATACATTCAAAACAAGAAAGAGGTTCTAGTTGAGAGGGTTGGAAATCAAGTTATATTTGTAAATGAATTATAAGGAGACTATAAGAAGAATGAAGTGCTTGTTGAGGAGAATGAAACACTCATAGCACAATTGAATTTAATCTTTCTTCAAGAATTCTTACAAGAATATTCCTTTCCCAAGACCTCAATTTACAAGAAATATCCCTCAATTCTCAAGCCTATTTATGAGTAACATACCATGCCTCATACTCCCTTTCAAACTCATGAACATATTCATCACCCTCCCATCATCTCCCTTGTTGAGGAAGAACCTGTCCTATGGGAGGCAAATAGAGAAGATCAAGTTGTCGTTGTAGATGATGAAGATGATTTAAGTGTGTATTAGGAAGAGATTTTCATTGGTACTCCACTTGGGGAAGCAAAGGGCAATTTAGTTGTCAGAAATAAATAAGAATGTGAGCTTGAAGAAAGAGTACAAGTTGAAGTCTTTGATGAAGTTGAAATAGTTACTAATGAACAAGAATTTGAACTTGAAGAAGCTGACTCCCAATTACATCATGATTGTATAGAGGGGTTTGATATTTTTGACAATCCCATAACTCTTAAGGATAAAGAGGAGGATGTTATTCAAGCTGGTCTCACTCAAATTGACCAAATTAGGGAGCCAAAATAAGATTGGTAGCAATACCTTGAGTCTATTCAAGAGATTGAAGCTCTTTGAAAAGGCACATTTCCTATTAGAGAGCATGCTCATGAGAAGGTTGATCAAGACACATCCATTAAATACCATGATGCAGCTTGGATTGAGTATGTAAAGCTCCTTGAAGAGATTGATGAACTTACAATAGCTGATAAGCAATATGAGGTCAGTCAAGATGCCCTAGAGACCCAAGGATAATGCTTAGATGGAGTATTGAATGAAATTGTAGTTGACAAGTAATACAGAGTAGGTCTTGAACTAAAAGATGAATATGTTTTCATAGGTGCCTGATTTGTTGTTATTAATTCACTTGAAAGCATGCCAAGAGGATTGGAAAATAAGAGGATGGTGAATTCAATAAGAATAAGATCCAAGAGGCAGTTTGACTCATACCACTTTCTACCTCATGGAATAAAAGATATCACCAACTTCCCCTTTGATCCAGGAGGAAGAAGATATCTTCAAGTTAGTTGTTTTTAGTAATTTGTTGTGTCTTATTTTCCATAAGTGCTTAGTTAGCACATATGTGTTGTTTTATTTTTCCATAGAGAATCAATGACAATGCTTAGATGGAGTATCATGGAAGTATTTGGAAGGTCATTCTTGGATCTTTAGACAATCTACATGTGCATCGAGGTCATAAGTATACTTATGTGACTAGAGGTGATGTGTGTGCATGCTCTGCCATTGGCTCACCACCTTTTCTCTTAATTTTTCTCTAACTCATATTCTATCAATGTTTAATCAACCCAAGCTACCACCTTTCCTTATTACCACCACTTGTCAATTCACTTGGATTACTTACTAATATGGAGGCTACGTAGGCTTTCTTTAGATTTCACCATGTTATTTTTTATATGTGCGGTAGAGTTCTATGTACATCTCTCTCGGGGTTCATATGTGCATTAAATCCTATGCACTTTGGAATTTTTTGAGTTTGTGCAAGTTATGCACGTAAGGCTACTCATATAGAATCTACACTAGAGGTTAGTACATGCTTTTCATGATTCTTATAGTCCAATTGACTTATGCACATTTTGTGTTTGTTTATATTTGACACTCTAAATTACTACATTTAAGTACACACTTGCTTTGTGTTTGACCTACACATGACTTTACTTGGATGCATCATGTGTAAATGGGTGTGTACATAAGGTTGGTTGCACAAAGATGTTGGGACACTGCAAACCTGTGAAATAGTGTAGAGGGTAATTTCTCTACAAAAATACACAAGGCGTCCATACCTCTTGCACCTAGTCCCCTTTGGTGTTTTTCGTAGGTTTGCACCTTATATTTGGAGTTTATATTTGGATACTAAGGTAATGGGACCTTATCATTTGGGCATGATAAACCTCTCAAATAATAGAGTGTACAAAAAATGATACTTTACTCGTGCACTCATAAATTTGTACCTACGCTTTGTGCACCTTACCTATGCACTCTTTGGATTCTGATATGTTATGCACAAAGGTGCATTCAAGGCATTATTATGTAAGGTTAATCATTGAATTATAATATCGTATGGATATTAGAGGGTTATGATCTCGTAAATGAAATGGTATGTAGCATAGGTCACAGTCTATGAATCATGAAGGCACATATCCAAATCTTTGTGACTAGGCATAGGAGTCTATCAATTGGACATAAGAAGTCCTCTAAAGAGGAGCACATAGGAAGAATGAAGATCTCTTGTGTGTGCACATAATTAGATCTTGTGCTCTACGCACTTCATCATGCAGATTGTCTAAAGTCCTGAAACCTTACACACATAACTTGTGTGTACCTATAGTCCTACATTTTGAAAGAGGGTGTGAAAATATTTATGTGGGGTATGAAAAAAGGTTATATTCATAGTTGCACATAGATACTTAGTTTATGTGTGGATATGCATCGATTACTGACCTTGGGTACTCACAGGTAACACTTGTGTGCAAGCTTACTCTTGAAAAACTTGACATTACGCAAGCATGAAATTCTTATGTAGGCTCCCATGAGCTTCATGCAGGTTAGGGTGACATGAAAGTCAACATTATTATTGCTCAAAATTCTAAACCAGGTGGTTTAATTCTATGTTCTCTGGTGAGCCCCCTAGATTTGATGGAGAGAGCAGCAAAATTTGGCCTTATCAAATAATCATATAGTATAATGTTTTAGGTAGGGACATATAAATGCATTGCAAATATAAAAAACATAAAAACATTAATATAGGAAAGCATATATATATATATCAACATTATTATTGCTCAAAATTTTAAACCAGGTGGTTTAATTCTATGTTCTCAGGTGAGCCCCCTAGATTTGATGGAGAGAGCAACAAAATTTGGCCTTATCAAATAATTATATAATATAATGTTTTAGGTAGGGAAATATAAATGCATTGCAAATATAAAAAACATAGAAACATTAATATAGAAAAGCATATATATATAATGTTTATTCATATGTGACTAAAAAATTTTAAGGCTTCCATCCATATAACAAAAAATATTTAGTAATTTATCAACAACACTTATAGAAAATAATATTTTTTAATTTTAAAAAATGTGAATGAATAACACAACCTTAATTAACATGAACATATCAATAACATAGAAGCAAGAATTCAAAAAAGGGTTTGGTTTGATACATTTGAGATGACATTTACTGGAATGGAAATGAAAGTATAAATTTTGATAAAATAATAATGACTTTTACTCATATGTGAATGGAATCTATTAGGGCTTCAATCCACATAACTATAAATATTCAGTAACAAATTAAATGTCATAGATATAAAGCACATGGCAACATGAATTCATAAAATAATTTCTTAGTGAGATCATATGATTGTTGACTACAATGAGCATTGAAATGTACCTTGTAATAAAGGAGTTTGTAAAGGTTATCCACTATTATAGGGCAACTTTCAATGCTCGTTGTAGTGAATGAAAACCTTCAAGGCTTCCATCCACATAATAGTGATTGTTCAATCTTCCAACCCATGTTGTGCAGGAAAATAGAAATGTGGCATAGATATAAAACACATAATGACATGAATTCATAAAACCTCTACGGTTTCCATCAAAATATCAAAAGATGTTGAGTCAGATGTGAATGAAAACATTTTGATATTGTGGGTTCAATTGTACATTTCATCCCTCTAACATGGTGAACAGTTTGAATATGGTGCATAAGGTGGCATTAACATGACACAATAATGGAAAAAAAGGCTATTGAGAGTATACAAAATGGCCATAGCATATTAAAGACACTACCATCTTCCAACATGGCAGTTCTTTGGATATTAATGACACAAACATCATCCAACATGGCCATAGAATTTAGAAAATGATAAGGGATGATACAATAACAATAAAATTTACTAGTATGTGAATGAATGACTTGACGACCTCCTTGAACATATCAGTAAACATTGAATCAAAAGTAAAGGCACGTAAAAACACCATGAACATAGAAGGCATAATAACAATAGCAAACACACACAAAAAACACAGTTGTAGGTTTAATTATAAGAAACACACTTATATGTAATTTTTTATCACTCCATTAACATATCATTAAATGTTTAGTCAGATGTGAAGGTACGTAAAAAAACAATATGAACATAGAAGGCACAATAAGAAAAAAAATCAACCCTCCATTCTGCCAATGAAAATTTCTCTATGAAATGTTGCATGCTCGAGAACTTTTGGGTAGGTTCAATGGTTGTTTGGGGGGATGAGGTATGCAAAAAGGTAGGGAGAGACTTTTGTTAGTAAAATGATTAAGTCTTCCATCCCAAGTTCAAATCCCTTTTCATCCAAACATGCATTTGTTTGTATAGCAATAAATATTCAATCTTCCATACTAAGTTCAAATCCTTTCTATCCAAAAAAATATATTTATGTGTGAGAACATTTATTGGGTGCTTGCAAAAGCCATGGAAAGATGGAACTAGGGATATATAAATGTGTCTTAGATATAAATAACATAGCAAAGTGAATGGAAAATATATCAACAACTATGTTAGTCTACATTTGAAATATTGATAAATGTGAATGAATAACACTTCAACTTGAATTCAAAAAATGTTTTGGTTTGATAGAAAAATATTTAACATGTATTGGTATGTCAATGGAAAACTATAGACTTATTATCTAGAACGTGATCCTCATAATAACCTAAAGTTGCTTGAATGTTGAAGTCTATTTTTAATTTTATTCAAATTTGATGCTCTCTGTAAATCAAACATTTATTGCTCTACAGATTGTATCTCAACAAGATAATTTGAATTTTAAATTTTGAATTTTGAATTATCTATAAATAGTGAAACTTATAATTTATATTTGCATTTAATTTTGCAAGTGCAACTACTTAGTGGAGTCATAAGTTGGAGCCAAATGTTTGAATTTTGAATAGAATAAGATATAATAAAATGTAGGTGGACTAGTTACAATATTTTGTAACCGTAGATGCATATTTTATCTTGTATAACTTATAATTATATATACAAAAATGAATTTTTGGGACTCAAAATATTTAATGAAGTTGGCATTTTTTAAATAATTACACGTTTAAAATATTACCAAATGATGTAGCTTTTTAAAAAGTGTATTCTATTATGAAAAAGACATTCATTTTTATGAACATCATATTCATTTTTTTAATATGATGCATATTTTTAAAAAATTGTAGTGTTTATTTATTTTCAATATATATATATAATATATTGTATAAAAGTTCATGTTTTTAATATTATTTATCTAAATAATAAAATGACCTTAATAAAATGTATAAGTAACTTTTACAAAAATTACACAAACAATTATACATAATTGATTAATTCTTAATATATTATAATAAGGGAAAGGGGTCACAACTATTGGACACTATCCAATAATCGACCTTCTTCCCCTAATGAACAATGATATGCATAGCATTGCACATATTAGTCTCGTTGTATGTACGAACTAGCATGTGCACATTCTTCGGTGCCTAAAAATATTTAAATAAATAAATTTAAAATTTTCCTTTTCCACAGAGGAAAATGTGTAAGGACTATAGGACCCGTGAAAATGAGTAACCCATCATTAGAAAGGGTTTAGTATCATATTTGGAATAATACCGTGGTTGATGGAGGTCTAATTCACACCATTTCATAGGCCTGCAACTGCTTTTCTCTTTGAATAGGTACGTCACAACAATTAAAATATTAGAGGAAGCTATAGATTGAGGTCAACGCATCAGTCAAAGCAATTGCAATGTCACTTTCATAATTAATGACAATAAATATTAAATTTTATTAATCAAAGAATTGTACAAATGTCATTTTTAAATGTTTTATTTTTTTTTAAATGAAATAAAATTATGTATTACAATAACACTAATAATTGTTATGGGAATATTTTGTAATTAATAAAATAATAAATAAATAGTGTTTAGAAAGATTATAATTAATATATTGATGTAAATAGAATACTCCACAATAATATGTGAAGGAATATTTAGGCGTTAAAATTTAGAATTTTTAAATTAATGTGTTTTGTCAAAAAAAGTTATTGACTAAAGTAGAAAAAATATTTGTTTAAGTGATTTTTATAGCCCCTGCATTGGCGGGTATTAATAAAAATACATCATTATGTGAAGTTATTATTAGATTAAACAAAACACAGAGAGAAAATGAGATTGAGAATAGCAGAGCACTTATTCAACCTGTTCAACCAAGCATGAAGGCCTATTAAATAGGCAAACAAATGAAATACCGTGAAGCATGAGACAGGTATAAGAAAACTAACCTACATCGGCTTGCATGAAATAGCAAAGACTGAACAAACAACTAACCTCGTAACCAAAGTGGTTAAGGCAACTAACCAACATAAATTACCTTAGTAAATAACCTAAGGTAAATACAATAATATGCTAACACCCTCCCTTAATGACTAAACCAGAAACAAGACCAAGTTTATCTCTGAATTTTATGAACTTGTCTATACCAAGTGGTTTGGTCATTATATCAGTTGGTTGCTCTACAGTGGAGCAGTAGAAGAGACTAATGTCTTCATTTGTAACCAACTGTCAGATGTAATGATGGTTAACCTCAATGTGTTTGGTCCTGGCATGAAATACTGGATTCTTCACCATCTTCAAAACACTTTGGTTGTCACAAAAAATTGGAGTAGGCTTTGATGACTCAAACTGAAGATCCTTCAAAATTTTCTTTATCCACATGGTTTCACAACCTGCACTGACCACAGCTTTATACTCTGCTTCTGTTGAAGATAATGCCATTGTAGTTTGTAGTTTGCTCTACCATGAGAAAACTCCTGAACCAAAAGTGAAAACATACCCTGTTGTAGATTTTCTTGAATCAACTGAACCTGCCCAATCAGAATCAGAATATCCTAAAAGTTTAAAATCTATAGACTTCTTATACAGTATGCCAAAGTCAAGAGTACCTTTGACATATCTTAATACTCATTTTGCAGTTAACCAATGGACTTCCTGTGGTTTAGACATGAAGCGAGATAGAAATCTCACTGCAAAACAAATATCCGATTTGGTGGTAGTGAGGTAAATGAGACTACCCACTAGCTGCCGATACACTGTTTCATTGACCGAAGGTGAATCGGTGTCTATTGAAATTTTAGCTCCTACTTCCATAGGTGTGTGAGTTAGATTACAATCCATCATTCTGAACCTTTCTAGCAATGAATTGGCATACTTATTCTGTGACACAAATACAGTATTACCACTTTGCCAAAACTCAACACCTAAACAATATTTCAGTAGTCCTAAGTCTGTCATGTCAAAAGTATAACAAACATCAGCTTTTATTTGCTGAATGAGACTAGTACTACTCCCAGTGATGGCTATATCATCAACATATATAATGAGAATCAAGATATCATCACTAGACACCTTTACATAGAGAGTTGGTTATGAGTTACACCTTTTGAAACCTGACTCCCTAAGATATGAGTCTATTTTTGTATACTAGGCTTGAAGAGCCTGCTTGAGTCCATACAAGGACTTGATCAACCTACAAACAAGATGTTCCTTACCAGAAACTTGAAAACCCTGTGGCTAAACCATGTAGACTTCCTCCTCCAAATCTCCATTCAAGAAACCACTCTTTACATCCATTTGGTGCACCTGCCATCCAAACTGAGCAACAATAGCAATAATCAAATGAAAAGTTACCATCTTGATGGTTGGAGCAAAAGTCTCCTCATAATCAACCCCTTCCTCTTGTGCATAACCTTTTGCAACAAGTCTGGGTTTGTGTTTGTCCAAGGAACCATCTGCATTGTATTTTACCTTATAAATCCACTTACAACCGATGGATTTCTTTCCTGGTGGTAGTTCCATCAACTTCCAAGTCTTATATTTTATCAAGGAATCATATTCCAATTGCATAGATGATTCCCACTCAGACTTCCCTTTGGCCTCTAAAAACGAATTAGGCTCAAATACTTGTGAAAGATCAGTTGTTGGAGCAAGATTGACATGCTCACCTCTATTACCAAATTGCTTTCTCGATCTCAGTCTTCTACCTTCCACACTTTGTGGCAAGTCTCCTTCTTTTAGTGCTTCAATTATGGCAGTATACCACTTTGGCTTCTTTGGTTGTTCAGTTGGAACCTCACAATGACCTGTATCAATTCCCTCCCTGGAATGTGATTCCACTGATGAACAAGAATCCTGCTCACTTTTCACATTATAACTAATAATTGAATCATTAGATAACAACAACTCAATATCTGAAACTTGACCAATTGCTGTGAAGTATGGCATTTGTTCATTTACTATGACATCTCTATTTACCACAAATTTTTTAGTAGAAACATCAAGTAATCTGTAGGCCTTTGATTGATCACTGTATCCAACAAACATGTATGCTTTGCTTTTTTGCATCCAAATTTCTTCTCTTTTGACTAAGAATAACTGCAAAAGCTACACCACCAAAAATTCTAAAATCACTTACATCTGGAGTTTGACCTGACCAAGCCTCCTCTGGAGTCAAATTATCTAAAGCTTTTATAGGACTTCTGTTGAGGATGTATATTGCTATATTCACTGCTTCTGCCCAATACCTGTATGGGACATTTCTGCTTTACACATACAATGAGCCATGTCCATCACCGTCCTATTACGCCTTTCCACAACTCCATTTTGCTATGGAGTGTAAGGTGTAGTGTATTGTCTGTGTATGCCTTCAATGGCACAAAACTCCTTGAACTGTTTTGAGATGAACTCACCTCCATTATCCGTTCTAAGAGATTTCACTGGCCGTCCTGCCTGTTTTTCAACCATAGCTTTCCAAGTAAGAAAGTTAGAAAAACAATCAGATTTCTTTACTAGAAAGTATACCCACTTTTTCCTAGAGAAATCATCAACCAGTAAAAGGAAATAATGGGCACCAAAAGGGGTAGGTGTCTGCATTGGACCATGCAAATCTGCATGTACCAGATCTAATACTCCCTTTGCTCTTGAAGCTTTACCAACATCAAATGAATGTCTAACTTGCTTCCCCAACTGACATCCAGTACATACATGATGACTATGTCAAATAGAAGGAATCCCCTTAACCATCTTAGTCTTACTCAATGTAGTCAAATACTGAAAATTCAAATGCCCATACCTTTCATGCCATAGTGAACTTGTGCTATCAACCGCTGCAAGTGCACTTTCCTTTGCTTTGATTGGATCTGCAAGCTTATACAAGCCTTTCTCACCGATCCCAACAACAATAATCTTGTTATCTTTAGTGGTGACTAAACATTGTTGTTCTTGAAATTTTACAACAAAATTAGATTTTGAGGTGATCTCACTGATTGAAAGAAGATTTTTGTTCATATCCAGTACATACCTAACATTCTTGAATGTATAATTTATTGTACCATCAAAACTTATATGAACATTACCAAATCCTTTCACAAAATATGTTGTACCATCTCCCAAAGATACAGATTCATTACTACTGTTATCTTCAACAAAATCCACATACCAATCCTTATGGCATGTATAATGGCGAGATGCCCCTAAATCAAAGTACCAAGCTCGATCCACCGTAGAATTACCACTGGAAGCCATGAAAGCAAAATCTGGTGATTCCTCACCTTCACCTTCAACTACATTCACATGATGAGCTTTCTTTCTGGGGTTAGCCATATCCTGTTGTCTTTTCCTACAATCTTTCTTAAGGTGATCGGGTTTCTTACAGTAAAAACATTTCCATTTAGATCTCTTATTACCACTTACTTGTGAAGATTTTGATGGATAGCTATTTTTACTGGACTGCTTACCCTTTTCCTTGATAAAGAATGCATTCTCTGTGGAAGTGGATGTAGACAACACTGCCTGCTCCTGTCGTCTCTCTTTTTGCAATAGCAATGTAGACAATGTTTCAAAATCCAAAGTCTGCATTTCAGCAATCATGTGCAAGGACTCCACAAATGACTCAAATGATGGTGCACTTGCAGCAGTTGATAGCACAAGTTCACTATGGCATGAAAGGTATGGGCATTTGAATTTTCAGTATTTGACTACATTGAGTAAGAATTTGTACGGCGCCCTTGCACAGATAAATTCAACAAAGGCTTTTGAGCCTCTAAAACAACCTATTTTCACTTCCTTTTGATCTTATTTAGCCTTCTGATGCTTCCTGGCAATTTTCAGACCTTCTAGTTGAGTTTTCTGAATTCCGTGATGCTTTCTCTCTCCTCAGCTCTCCACTGGGCGCCTGAAGCTCCTCCCTAGCAAGACATCGACCTCTCTCTGGCTTCCACAAACCTCCACTTAGGTTTTACAAACCATAGACTCTGATACCATATTAGATTAAACAAAACACAGAGAGAAAATGAGATTGAGAATAGCAAAGCACTTATTCAACCTGTTCAACCAAGCATGAAGGCCTATTAAATAGGCAAACAAATGAAATACCCATGAAGCATGAGACGGGTATAAGAAAACTAACCTACGTCGGCTTGCATGAAATAGCAAAGACCGAACAAACAACTAACCTCTTAACCAAAGTGATTAAGGCAACTAACCAACATAAATTACCTTAGTAAATAACCTAAAGTAAATACAATAATATGCTAACAGTTATCTTCAAATAGAAGATGGGTGTATTATTACTCCCAAGTTCACCAGTGTCTCTTTTTTTTTGAGACTTCCTTTGAGTCAATCAGAGGTATACTTTCATCAGCGTTGCACAGAGTCAAAACATTTTTTTTGGCAACATCGATGCATATGTAAAAATTACAACAATGAATCAAAATCATATGAGCATTTCTTATTTAGGTGTTCAATATATCATGAGATATGTAGCAAGGTATAGTTCCTCTTTAGAGTAAATCAAGGTTCTCTGCAATATCTTATTCATTATAAGGATTAAAAAAGTGTAACTCTATTCATCAGAAACATAACCCAACCTAGAGATGGCCTTCATAAGAGTCGTGATCACAAATCTTTGCTTTATGGGTCAACTTTATACTCCTTTCTTCAAATTAAATTTTAGAAGTGTAAATAAAAGCATTATTCTACTCAACAGTAACGAGTTGTCCAAGGAAATATCTCAACAAGTTAACTCATGTTTTATATTTTATCTCTTTTTTTCTCTTACAAGTTCTTATTTGAAATGTCCTTTTCTTGCAATCCTATTACCTGGTTATGGTTACTGTCCCTTTATCTATTATTGTTAATAGGTTATCTATTTAATGAGAGTATATAATCTAATCATTCAATCCTCATGATGAATCATGAAGTGATTTGAAATGTTTATTTTTAAATATGTTTGTAATTTTTTTGGAAGCTTTTGTTGTAATATAGTTATAGTTTACTTGTTTGTGCAGTCTCATGCTATCATATCATCTCTGTGTTTTTATTTTTTAATTCTACTTTTTTGATGAATCAAAAGCACAAAAATTCTAAAACATGTAATAAAATCATAGAGAAAATTATTGAGGAAAAAAAATAATTATAATTCTTTTTTAATTATAAATAATACATGTCTTTAAATAATTCACAACTCAATATAGAATTGTCATTAATAACTAAAATCCTATTAATATAAAAGTTAATTCTAGACTTCAAACTTGTTATTTTTTGAAGTTTTTGAAACTTGTTATTTTTAATAACTTGTGCGTGCAAAGCTCAGATGGACCAACTAATTGTCCCTTATACTTTACATCCTTGAATAAAGCTCGTGGTGACTTGAAACTTAGATTTCATGCCCAATTACCAAAAACAATAAATCTATTTTTTTAATAGCAAAAATAAAGTTAAAATACCATTTTGACATTTATATGGTCAATTTCAGATATGAAAAACTGTTTAAAAAGTCACTAAGCAGCTAATGTGGCTTACGATTAGGTGAAGCTCTTCAAGATCTTTGTATTTTTAAAAAGGACTTACATAAATCTCCTGAATAAAAAGTTATGGCTTTTGTAAGATATGCTTTCACATCATTCTTCTTTAGTTGAAAATCACTCAACTCCTATGACTTGTTCTGATTAAACTTTTGTCATTTAGCCTTGTCTAATTTTTTAAATTCTTATTCTGAAATTTAAGTGTTATCTTTCGATTGTAATCCTTCCCATTGTACCAAATATTTCATGTAACTTCATTCCCTGGTATCCACTATTTTATTATTCAAAACATGTGTTATCTTCTCTTTATTTTTTCTTGGCACCTATTGTGTCCAATCCACTTCTTTTTATTCTCCTTCATTATCCTCTCCCTGAAATAGATACAAACCATAATCATTAAATATTATAGATGCGAAAATTATATGGCAAATTTACCTTATAAACATTATCATTTATCTTTTCCATAATCTTGCATAGATAAATTTTCTTATACTTCAGTTTGTTGTATGTTCCTTTGGGAAATCTATCCTTTCTCAAAAACCCATCACTAAGTCTCCTTTAAATAATTTTGACCTTCTGGTTATATTTGTTGTTGCCTTATACTTGTTATTACTTTCTTTTGGATTTCACTTTATGTCATCATTTCTCATCAACTAAGTCATTTTCCTATTCGAGTTTGCATTTTTTTTAGGCTTATCTCTTAAGATGCTTGACTAGGTAGAGTTGATCTTGGATTTAAATCAATATGATGTTAAATATCTCTCTTCAATGGTAAATCATCAAGTATAACATCAACATACTCCTCCAACACCTTAGTTATTGATGCTGATACTTGCACATCCTCTATGTCATCTATCTTTGTCATTAATGTATATAACATAACCTTGACATCTTCATCTCCTTGATGAAATTTTGTGTGGACAACATGTTTTTTATTTGCCCTTCCCTAATAAATAATAAAACTATTCTTGAACCATCTTTCCAAAAAGTATGTGCTCTTCTCTCCATCATGTACTGTTTTCTTATCATATTGCATGGCATTCCTAACAATGCACGACATCTATCCATTGGGATAACATCACACCATATTTCATCCCGATAAATTTTTCCTATAATTTTTTTTATTAAACATATCTTATCAATAATAACTTCATTTCTCTTTTTAAACCATGAAATACGGTAAAGATGGGGATGCTTTTCACATTGCAGACCTACTGTCTTAACCATTTATTTAAAAACAATATTTTCACATCTTCCACCATCAATAATAACCTTACATGCCTTTCAAACTTAAATGCATCTTGCTCAGAAAATATTTGTATGAAGTCATGAATCACCATTTTCTTTTATCATTCACATGTTTTTTCTTTATAGCAATTGTTGTTCTTCTCATCATAAGAGTCTCTCATACATCTAATGGAACTTTTGAGTTACGTTCCTCAATGTCGGCTAGATTTACTCTTGGTTGTTCCTCTTGCCTCCTCTCTTATACATGATAATGCAAAAATTCAAATGCTTTATGTCCTTCTTCACCACATATGTAGCAAAGATAAGGTCCTTGTGGGGTTTTCTATCCTCTACCACCACCATAACCTCTACTTCTCTAAAATACTCTTCATTTTCCTTGAATATGAAAGTCTTGTCTAGTATCTTTTTGTTTCTCCACCCCAAGGGATGATTCTCCTCTTGTGGGATTAAATCCACCTTGTACCTTAATTCAGATGATGTTCTTTTCTTCAACCTAGATGATCTCCAAAACCCTGTCTTCTTTACTTCTCTTCTACCCTCAAAGTTAGTTGATAGGCATATTCTATGCTATTAAATCTATGTATGTTTAATTCATTTTGAATAGAGAAATTCAAATTATTTACATACTTTGCAATGATTTACTCATTTGTTTCTTCATGTTCCACTCGAATGGATAGTTTTGTAACATTTATCTATGTAGTCTTGTACATTGTATTCCTTTTCCTACAAGTTTTGAAATCCTTTGTAGATGGTTTGTGCATAATCCACATGGACGATTTTTTCTCTCGACATCTCTATTTTACTCCAGGGCTTGATCTTCTGCTTATATTTCATTTGTCTTTCCTTTGTAAACGATCCCCCCATATCCACGCATGACTCTTTAATTTGGTGAATGCAAATTTCACCTTTTTTTTCTCGGTGATATTGTTCCATTCAAAAAACTTTTCCATACCATTCAAGCAATGTATTACCGCCTATGGATTTAAAATACTCCCATACTCTGAATATTCAACGTTTATTCTTTCCTTCTAATTCCTTAACTAGCCTTTTTTCAAACAATTCCGGCTCCTCTTGTTCTTTTTCCTCTTGATAAATCTATTTTTGCTACTCTTTTTCTTCATGTGTGTCTGCAACTCTTACATATTTCTATTCATTTGAGCATAACCTCATCTTCTTGCCTTTTTTCTTACAAAAAAATCCAATTATTTAAAAAAAAAAATCAAAATAAAACTTGAATCGCATGAAAATTCATGCACAATCTTTCATTTGATTTTATTCTTAGAATTGAACCTTGCTTTGATACCAAATGATGAATCTAAAAATACAACAATTCTAGAACACGCAATAAAATCACAATTTTTTTTTGAATAACCAAAAACAAATTCTAATTTTTCATTAATTCTAAACAATATATAAAAGTCTTTAAATAATTCACAAGTTGGAGAAGAGTTCT
Source organism: Torreya grandis (assembly GCA_037957365.1). Taxonomy (NCBI): domain Eukaryota; kingdom Viridiplantae; phylum Streptophyta; class Pinopsida; order Cupressales; family Taxaceae; genus Torreya; species Torreya grandis. Next base: position 2,165,696 of record JARHVA010002912.1, on the reverse strand, counting down.
TATGCACAACTAAAAACCTATTAATTAAAAAAACTAATGAACTTGCTATTTTTAATAGTTTTCGGAATCCAACATGTGACTCAAGACTATAAACTTACAGCTAATTACCAAAAAAAAAAAAAAAATCTGGAAATTTGTAAAAATAGCCAAAATAAAATTAAAATTCAATTTTCAGCATATTGATGGTCTATTTTCGGCCTGAAAATTTGTTGAAATGGTTCCTATGGCTTAATGTTGCATGTAACATTGCTGAAAAAGTTGTTAAAGTGTCTAATGTGGCTTAACGCTACGTGTAACTTTTCAAGATCTTTGTTTTTTAAAAAATAGCTCAAACATATTCATGAATCAAAAGTTATGGGCTATGCAAAATATGCTCCCACATCACTTTCACTTATCAAAGTCAAGATACTGTTAAAGTACACTTACTAAGAATTCAAGAAGTACATAACACTTTTTAGTTAAAGCTTTAGCACCGTCTATTAATTGGATTTACGAGGGACAATACTCAAGTCATGGGTAGGCCATCAATATTAAAAGATTTTTTTAAAATTTGAACCAATATGAATCTAATTGAAATCATATATTGTATGGTTCATGTGAAGTTGCCACATTACCTTCACTTTTCATATACTTCATTAACATGTGAAAATTTTATTTTAACTTTTCTCATGTGATTTTTGTTCTTTTGTTAATCTGTATTGTATATCGATGTTCTATTGTTCCCTGTCATTGCATAACCATTAAAGCAACAGGTGCAATTGCTAATTAATAACAAAGAACAAAAGACAATATGAATGTTCAAAGTTCAAACCAACAGATATTCTTGCTAAGACATCATGAAGGGAATGCTAAATTAGCCTATAGAAACAATACTTAAACTGGAAAAACAGTGGTCTTAACAAAATATTGATGTATTAATTTCAGTAGATGCTCAAAATCCCATCTGTAGATGGAAGCTTCTTACCAGTTATCCAGATTCAAAATGGAGTTTGTCTCCCTTTCCACTATACGCTTGACCATCTCTATTACATAATCGAAATAAATAATCTTGGAAACAAAACAAATGGAGACTGTTTAAATGAGGTCTTTTAAATATCAAGCCCCAGTAGACCTAAAATTGTATGAGGAGTTATACATAAATGGCCAAAAGCCTCCACAATACTTCACTTAGGATGATCTCATTGACAATCTACTTTAGTTAATGTCCCGCAATGGATTCTATATAAAAACCACAAATCACATAGGCTATAGGCATGCGAAGAAAAATGATAGCATCATCTCTCAGATTGGGTATTCTTAACTGTCCCGGTCTGGGCATTCTTGCCAATGTTCTGGTAGACACCTGAAGGTACAGGACCTGTTGTCATGACTTTGACTGAGGATTTCTCAGAATGCTCATCTATCAAAATCTGTTGATAACGGCATTCAGCACTACAAAATGCTCTGTCATCCCTGTTACAGACATCAAAAGTAGAAATGGTTCTATTTAGTAACAAGTCAAGTTACATGCAGTCCATAACACAAGATTAAGACGGAAATAACATCCAAGCCCCAAATATAATAGGGGTTCTATAAGAGGATTGTGAATCATTTTGTGTAAGCAGATTGGAAAATAATTTCCAATATGATTTAATGGTAAAAAAAACGATTCTGAGAAATTCATGACTAATCAATTTATCTGTGTTCATTCTTATCAACGTTCAGTGATATAAAAACACTTTGTTATCAACCTTCCATGTTATAAAAGCACTGGAAAGAACTGTATAAAGTTAATATCCAAACAATATAAACAGAAATGGCATCAACTGCAAAGGACTACATTGAGATGAAAATAGATTTACTAACTACTCGGCACTTGAGGAATTGACGAGAAACAGCCCCTTCGATGAAACAATCAACTACAAAGATCTGCTGTTTCATAGCGATAAATATGAGGGGAGAAAGGATCCATGTGCACATAAACTAAATGTATTTAATCCTTCAATCATACAATTGGGAAGAAAACATTTACAAAGATATACTGACATGCAATCAGCTAAACAGAGCAGGAAGAAAATATACACACGCAGACCATTCTTAACCAATGCTTCATTTGGAAAGACAGCCTGATAAAAGTAAATGAAAAGAAAAATAAACTGTCAAATGGGAAATAAAAAGCACGCGCACTCAATACAAGGGTTCTGACAAACACTAAACCTGCTTAATACATATGGCTGAAGAAAACAACAAAATGTGGCTTTTAGTCTTGATCGATAGATCGAGAAGGGGAGACCGGCTATGGGTATATATAGTTGGCAGTTGGCACAAATGGGCTAAATTAGGATGGGTACAGAGTTAAAAATTGCTTGGCACTCAATGACTTAACAAAAGAGACTGTACTTTGAATGACACAATTAATTAAATAGCCTTGATCTGATTAGCTTTTCTCTCTTTTGTCATGGCAAGAGATATGATGGAAAGAAAGGGTTGATGCGAAGTTGAACCAAATTTATTATATCTTTCACTAATCTACATTTGGGATTGAAAAAACAGACAGGCTAATTGGGAAGAAAAGCACCCTCTGGAATGCAATCAGATGGACAGAGCGGGAAGAAAATATACATGCATTGGGACCATTCAAAACAAATGCTTCAATTGGCAAGACAAACTAACAAGCTAAATGAAAGAACATAAATTTTTCAATTTCACATAAGGAACATATCAGACATAATCAAATGGTCCTGACAATACAAATGGAAATAATGCAAGTCAAGTCAAGTAGTTGTTGAAGGGCCTCTAAAGGAAAACACTTTGGATTGTTGCACATAAAAACAAAACTTGCATGCATATTGATATAACCCTATATTGTATTTGAGAGGTGCAATAGAAAAATTCCACTCTGCAGATAATGGCTATACTAAAGGAATTTTCACTTAAACTCACTAAAATTCTAATTCCACAGGAAGCTATATTAAAGTTCTTTTTTTCTCAAGCTGTTGAGACTCGGTGCTCAAACACTCGCCAAGATTACTAAGCACCTGAGTTCAAAACTTGGCTGTGGAGAAGTTAGCAGTGCAAAACGTGTACAAGCTAATTGGGAACAAAGCCACACTTCACTGGAGATATACAGGGCAGGATATACATTAATGAAATTTATAAATAATGATCCGTTTGAAAAGAAAGACAAGCTAACTGACTCGGAAAATTAACCCTCAATGTCATAGAATTAAAATATCAGACACACTCATGCAAGGGCCAGATAAACTACAAACAAGTTAAACATATTTGTGAGAACTACAAGAGAAAATAATGCATACTGAGCCTATTAATTGAACAAGGATCTTCAAAAGGAAACCAGATCAGACTGTTGAACATAAAAAAACACGTCATGCATATAAATCTAGATCAAACTTGAGAAGTATAGAATAAAACAAAATTCCACTCTACAGACAATGGGCTGTGCCAAAGGAATTTTCCATTTTGATTAATTCTAAACCTTGCTTAATTATACAATGAATGTAAACTGAAATCCAAGGGCTCAATTGGATGTTTTTTCTAACAAACTTCTTGCCATTATGTGAATTCACAAGAGAAGCTATCCCTCCAATGATAGCATCAGCTAGACAGACGAGGTGAATTCTTGTAACTTTCTCATGGAAAGAAATGTGAGGGCAGAAAAGAGATCTGCACCCAGATTGGCTAAATGTACTTAAGCCTTTAACAACATATAATTGGGAGAAAATTGCTTACAAGCTTAGTGAGGAGAAGTTCCCTCCACGGACCACTCACATGCAATCAGATGGACAGAGCAGGAAGGAAATGTACATACATTGAGATCATTTATAACCAACACTATCATTTGGCAACACAGTCTGACCAGCTCCATAAACAGAAAACTAAACTGTCAATGTCAAAGAATAAGAATCTCAGACATACTCAATGAAGTGTCCTCGCCAAAAAATAAAAAGAAGCCTACCAATTTGTGAGAATTACACGTGGGAATAATGCAAGTTAAGACTTGGTTGTAGAAGGGCCTTCAAAGAGAACGAGGTCAGATTGTTGCACATCAAAACAAAACTAACATGTATTTAAACCTAAATTGAATTTGAGAAGCATAGAAGGAAAGTAAAATTTTCACCCTGCAGAAAATGGACCTTACCCTAGGAAGTTTCCCTGTAAGTTAAAGCTAAACCCAGCTAAATTCTGATTATACAAGTTGTTTTCATAGTTAAAATTTTTCACCCTGCAGCAAATGGACCTTACCATAGGAAAATTCCCTGTAAGTTAAAGATAAACCCAGCATGTTTTTTTTTGGTTTGCTGAAAATCAGTGCCAAGTAGGTGGTACAGAACTTATGCGCATATAAACCAACACTGAATTTGTGAAGCATTTAGAGGAAGCAAAACATTACTCTAAAGGAATTTCCTTGCTATTTAAAACTAAACCCAGCTAAATTCTGATTCTAAAAGACTTCAATTCAAGGAGTATTTTGTTGGGTTCAGCTGCCGTGACTCAGAGCTCAAAAGCTAACCTAAGCTTGTTAGCTGCAGAAACATTCTCCAACAGGTGATATAGGGAAACAGACTGGTCGCCAGATGCCCAGGGACCAACGGCACAACATATCACAGTACGAATTACCTTAGACTTGCAAGTGTTTAAACCCGAAGAGCCTCACCTCTATGTATCTGGCATGAGGAATTTCCTACTAGATTGATATCTGCTAGGATTCACAAAATCAAACAAGAATGGCATCGTCTCAATCTCAATTGCTACCAACAAAGAAATCCCATATGCAGTTAATCTGAAACCTTAACATAAAAATTTAAGAATTCCCACAGAGCGCTGGTTATTGTCTTACAAACCATAAACGCATTTGTAGATTAAAATTGATGTACAAAACCTGTACATGTAGATGTCTTTATCATACTACCGATAAAGAAATCAACTTCAAAGAAGTTCTATATGCAGTTAATCTGAAACCTTGACATAAAAAATTAAGGAATTCCACAGAGCGCTGGTTATTGTCTTAAACACCATAAATACACTTCTAGATTAAAATTGATATACAATACCTGTACATGTAGATGTCTTTACCATGCCCAAGGCGGCGTGTACATAAAAAGCAGGCCTGAAGAAAATGAGCAGGTTCAACAGTCTGCACACCATACACGCTACCAGAAGAGGTTGATACAGAGGGAAAGGGCTCAGTCCCAGACGAGAAGCAATCCCCTCTAATACCAGAGGCTGCTCCCATGGTGTTCACAATTGGATTGTGACTCTGCATAACTGAATGGCCTGAATTTAATTGATACTGGCCCTGCCCATGTGAACCCATGAATAACGGTTGAGTTGGGTATGCCGACTCAGGCACCGCCATGCCCTCTGGAAGAGCACCCACAGTAAAGATCTGATTTTGATTGCCCAAAACCGCCCCATTGTTGCACTTAAGAACAGGATCACAAGGATTGCCTTTTCCAGAGGGCACATTGACATGACCAGATCCAGGTGTAGGTGCCCTCAATTGTGAACCAACTGGAAAGAACGCCCTCTGTTTTTCCTTATGTACATACTCTCTCACAGGGCTGCTGGAACCCGAACCCAACTGAGACATACTGGTTGTCCGCCTCATGGAAGGAACACGTGGCCGCTTGCCCAACATGATTTCTTGACTGTGTTCCTTCAATTAAGCACAATACCCACTACCCTGACAAACCGCCAAAAACCTTCCTTGAATCTTTTTTTTTGGCTCGGTAGCCTGCAAAACTGCTAAAACCTCCCCTAAATCATCATCTTGCAAGACAAAACCCTCTCTTGTTTTTCTTCATTGACAGTGAACAAAACTATAATTAATCCAGAGTCAATTTCAATGCCCAAAATGCCTAATTGCATTGAAAAGGTCAGTTCAGAGACAGCAGCACACCATTTACTGCGGCGGAAAAAACAGTGAGAAGCTTCCAATCACAGCAGGGCCTTCAGATTTCAGCTTACATGTGTTCTACCCAAAATTTATTTACCATGCAGGGCCTCCAGACTTCAGCTTACATGTGTTCTACCCAAGCAGCCAATGACAAGTTTATGAAAAAAGCCAAAAGTTTCGCCGGTGAATCTAACAGCCCAGACGCGTAAAAAACTAAGTTAATTCTAACACTGCACGTTGCTACTTGAGAACCGTTGATGGGATTCTGTTTTGACGGCATAAATTTGCCGGGTTGTCTGGCCGCCGGCCGGTGAATCTATTTTGCCTTTCCGGGATCTTGGCGGTGCAGTCTTTTCTTTTTCCCCGAGTGGTCTCCTCCTTTATAGTTTATTTTTTATTTTTTTGGGTTTTAGTCATACTTTACTTTTGATGTGGGTCCCATATTATGGGTGGCCAAAATAGGATCCATCATTGAGGGCCACAAAATTTAGTAAAGTTTGTAGTCTCCTTCAAAATGACACCCTCTTTTCACTTTGTTTATTTTAAAAATGATATGTCTTTTTGTGGTTTGGTGTGTGTCCTTTTCATGGCAAAGATCCATTCTCTTCTTATGTAATTGCACTTTTCACTTTATATAGGAGCCTTTTTCCAATGAGTTTGGTTGTATGATTAGTCTTATGCGTTAAATAAAATAAAGCCTAAATTGAATATATTAAAATAAGATGAATATGTGGCCATTCTTATATGTGGTGAAAATAAAGTTATAACTAATTATATTTGAATAATAATAAAATTGGCTAGGGTTTTGTTGGTTGAATAATGGTTTGTTGATTGTGGAGTTCATAAATTAGTTTAGATATTTTTTTTGGTTTTTAATTATATACATGAATAAATATTTGAATTTAAGTGGAAAATATTTTTGTTAGTTATAATTATATTTTGGTGGTAGTTTATTTTATAAATATATTTAAATTTAATTTTAAAATTGTTTTAAAGTATTGAAATAAAATTTGATTAAATTAAATAGAATAATATTAATATAGAAGTTTGATTAATTGTAAGTTTGGAAACTGCTTCAATTATGTGTATTAATAGTATTTTTTAAGAAAAAATGAATTAATAAATAGAAAGTCTGACAAGAATAATGCATTCAAAGAAAGTGAGTCTCTAAAAAACAACCCCAATTATTAAGAAGAGTTATTTATGAATGAGTTGGTCATAAATACAAAGATTAGGAAAAGTTATTTATAGATGAGCCAGTCATAAATACAAAGACAAGGGAAGGCCACGTATATAAAATGTAAGCCCTGACAATACAACTTTAATTGCATAAGGTCATTTATAAAGATAAAAATCTACATAAGCTCGTTTATAAAGATAAAAATGAAAAAAAGGTTGCCCACATTAAAAACAACTCAAAGAAAACAAACTTCAACTATAGATGAACCACATACAAAACAAGTTTCAAGAATGAAATTTCAACTATAAATGAACTCATCATAAATATAAAGACAAATGAAAAGTCACATGTTTAAGAAGAAAACGTATTTAGGAAGAAAGTCCCGAGAAAAAAAAAGTAAACTTCAATTTATAGATGAACCACATGCATAACAAATCCCAAAAATGAAACTTCAACTATAAATAAATTTGTCATAAATACAAAGACAAATGAAGAACCACATGTTTAGGAAGTCACTCCCAAAGAAAAAAACTTTAACTATAAATAAATTTATAATAAACACAAAAGTTGGAAGGCATATATTATCCTTGATATTCATAAAAACATAGTCCACTCTCAAAAAATCTCATAATCTTCATAAAGTAGTTCCAAATATCACATAAGGTCATTAAGAAAGAACAATGTTGGTATTCTTTAATTATATTTATACAGATTTAAAAATATATAATTGTTCTTAAGGTTAAATGGAGCTTTAAATAATATTAGAAAGTAATTTTTAATATCATATAATTTAATTTTTCTAAGAGAATAATATTTTTATTTTTTAATTATTTATTTTATATTTATATATATATATATATATATATATATATATATATATATATATTTGAATTTAAAAATTATTCAATTAATAATAATATAATATTAAATTAATTTTATTAATAATTATAAATATTTGTTTATATATATTTAATTAATTAAACAAATATTTATAAACTTTATATTTAAAATATATTTAATATATAATTATTTTTTATTGATAACAAAATTCTTTATGAAATGATAATTTATGGTAATTGAATGCATTTATAAATGAAAGATCCAAGTTTAAATCAAAATCTATGGTGAGGTGGCTCCTCCATTTTAATTATATATATATATATATATATATATATATATATATATATATATATATATATATATAAATAATTACCTCATTTTTTTAAGATGAGAAAGTATTTTTGAGCAATGTGTTTATTTAAATATTTTTTAAAAGATTAAAGATTGTGTTTCAAAAGGATTTAGGTGAGTTAGAATTTGGGATGTAAATTATGTGTACTAAAACAAAAACTAATGTTGTATTTTATTATGAGTAATGATTTTTTAAAATATTGAGATATTTATTTTTTAATGTGATTATAGTATTTTAGAATGATTATATAGATTATATTATATGTTAATTTATATTTATTTTATATATTTAATATTTTTATTTTATAAAATTTAATTTTTTTAAATTTAATTTGACAATGTTTATTTTATCTTTTTAAGTTTTCATTTTAATATTTAGATTATATTGTACGGTCTAAAAAAATATTTTTTTCTCTTTGAAGGAATAAATAAAATATGATGTTTTTTTTCTAATTTTAACTATTAGAATTCAGCATGTGATGTTAATAGTGAAAAAATTTAATTCCAAATTCACCTATAAATAGATAAGTGATATGAATTATTTACTCGTATAAACAACATCAATTATACATCTAGCATTAAGTATGTTTTTGTTATAAGGTAAGTACAAGGAGTTGGAGGATAATTTTGTGGACATTTACCGTAACACATACATATTATAGACATAATGTGTAGGTATAATGTTCATAACACATGCATTATTTCAAACTAGTTTTGGTGATCGCATTATTTCAATCTAAGCTTAGGATCATCGAACCCTAAACATGTATCTATTATAATGCATACACATTGCTTTCTACATGCAATGTGAAATGAATGCGTATGTGTTCCTTTTGCATTGCAAATAAACATAAAAGACTTTATATGTGCAATGTGAAAGGAACATGTATATGTCCCTTTTACATTGCACATAAAAAGCATAAAAGACTTTCTCTATGCAATGTGAAAGGAATGTGTATGCTTTCCTTTTACATTGCACAAAAAAACATAAAAGACCTATTGGAAGGGGTAGAATGGTTTAACTAGAAGGGGCTGAGGGTTTACAAAAATAAATGTTAAATATAAGGAATATAAATGTAAACTTATACTTTAAATTTATTTTAGTAAATATAAGAAATTAGGGTCACTCTGCATTTGATAGAGTTGGTCTCACAACTGCATGCCTTATGATGTGGGAGATAGTTTTTCAAAATATAATTTGGTTATCACTTAGGCATTTTCAAGCTCTGAGTATTGAACATAGGGATTTTAGGGCATAACTTTTGTAATTAATGTCTATTTTTGGTAAACATATAGTCATTTTTTAGGGTTTTATGCCTTCTAGATTGCTTATTAGCATTTTTAGGAGTCTTAGGTTTGTCAATATTAAAGTTTATAAACCACTCACTTTGAATTCAATCTAAAGTGGTGTGATTTGGACATCATAGGTCACATTAATGACTTGTGCACATCAAACTACTTTGTATTAATTTCACTTGTTCATCATCCCTCCCTCATCCCTAATCACTTTCTCTTCATCCCTTATCATCCCTAATCGCTCCCTCCTTGTCCCTCATCATCCTTAATCACTCCCTCATTGACTCTCACCATTCTCATAATCTATAATCACTGCCTCATCATCCCTAATCACTCCCTCATTGATCCTCATCATCCGTTATCATTACTTCATCATCCCTCATCATCCCTAATCACTCCCTCCTTGTCCCTCACCATCCCTAATCACTTCCTCATTGACCCTCACCATCCCTCATCATCTATATCACTCTTTTGTCATCCCTAATTACTCCTTCATTGACCCTTACCATCCCTCATCATCCCTAATCATTGCTTCATCATCCCTCATCATCCCTAATCACTCCCTCATTGACCCTCACCATCACTCATCATCCATAATGACTCCATCATCATCCCTCATCATTTATACTCACTCCCTCCTCATCCCTCCTCATCCTTAATCACTCCATATAATACCTTGATGGTGCATGTAGTAGTTTCTCATTTATGCCCAATTCACTTATATTTGAATTCTAAATTTTACTCACTCAAATAAGGCCCAAATAAACTCTTATTTCACTCATCTTCTTTCACTCAAATAAAGAACTTAAAGATATCATCTGATTGTCTAGTGGGATTCAAAGAACTATATGGTGATCCATGGCTATACTATGAAGAGAGTGTGTATCCAAAGCCACAGATTAGAATAAATAGGAAAGAAATTAAACAAAATGTGGGATGAAATTGTATTACTTACATATATAGATTGGGATATGAGCATCTAAGAATCCTAATCCCAAAGTTGAGAATCCAAATTTATATATATACAAATAAGGGTGATTGGATACTAGTTGAGAATTCCAATCCTAACCCCATAGTTGACTTCTCATTTTCTCTATATTTTATTGAGAGTATTTCACAGTAGAATGTATTGCTAGATAGATAGATAGATACACAGTCACTAATCCATTAGAGTGTGTTCCAATCCAGTGGTCAATGTAGCAAGGAACCCAAGGGTTTGTATTAGTTCATTGTTAGTAGAATAAACATCAACAATAAGTATAAGACAAAGTATTTTAAAGCCTATATACTTGGGGGAGAATAAATAACAAGAACAAATCAAAACACAAGTAGAAAACAAAAGAGAAATTCCCTTTGACCCTCCTTGTAGCTCCAAATTAGCTTGTTAGGTAGTTGGCTTTCTCAACTTATGTGTGCAATGGAGTCTTTTGGTCAATGCATTTGCCTTATGGGCATCACCTCTCCTTATCCACCTTTGGCTTGGCTTGGCTTGGCATGTGAAACTATCCCTCAACAATTTAGCATTATAACTTTGTCTTGAGAGCTTTATAAATAATGGCCTTGGCACTTGTATTTATAGGTTCTCCAACTAACCCTAACTCATGTGCAGCTAGGTTAAAATTAACCATGGTAACATTTAAGAGGGGTTAAATAATTAATATTTGGGATAGATATCCCATTTATTAAGGATGGCTCTCCATTTATTAATTTAAAGCTTTAATGGAGATAATTTCAATTCCTTGACTTTGAAGATGATGACATCATCATGATCTCATTTTTATTGGAATTTCCTTTTTACAAAATTGATATTCACTGATTACACATAGAAATTACACCTAAGCATTTAATTGGATTTTCTTAGTTAATTCATTCTTCTTAGGGTTTTTATATTTTATGAATTATTTAAGTGCCCTGCTTAATGGGTCCAAAGGCTAATTTGTCAATTTTCTAGGTTACAACTTGATTAGGGATGAATTTATGGGAGGTTATCATTACGTACAAGATAATATCCTAAATAGAGATACTTCAACATGATTATGGGCACTAATGTTTGATGTGTAGATGAAATTGGGATTTTTAGTGATTCCTAGGCTTAATTTACATTATTTTCTAGAAATCAAATCTGAAGTTTAGTTAGGCTAGGAATGAAACTAAAATAGGGTGTCTATATCTAATAGAGTATGTTTTGAAACCCAACTTGATATATACCCAACCTGATCTATACCCAACTTGATATTTGAAGGGAATGAAGGTAATATGCCTTAATCCAGTGTATTGAGGAGGGATCACTTAGAACTTGGGCATGGCTTGATGGCCCTAAAGGCCAAAATAAGGCCATGCCATACTTTGAGTATTTCCTTGTCCCTAATATATATATATATATATATATATATATATATATATATATATATATATATATAGTAAGAATGGGGCCCCTATCATAGATATATGGGGGGAACCACTCAAAAGGCCTTAACCTGATCTCAAATTTTCCCTACCCATTATGGCAATGAAAACTTTCCCTACCTCCATCTATGCCAAGTAGTAAGGCAAGGGAAACTTATATTTTTGATATCTAACTTTACTTAACCTAATATAATATCAAGGAAATATTGTCTTTGAAAGCTTTGATGCTTTCAACATCTCTACCATATCCAAAGAATTCAATGATCGAGCTGATGCACTTGCTATTTTAGCAACTCTTTTCGTTCCTCACCTAGACTTCAAAGAAGATAAGTATACCATTGGACTAGTTTTTTGACCAAGTGTGTCTGATAATGCTGATCATTGGCAAGTATTCAGTGGTCATCACCAAATCATTGCCTTCTTAGAACAAAAGGATAGCTTTGAATGGCTGCACTTTGAAGGCAGTGAACCTCACAAGCTTAAACCAGCTCTTGAATCAAGTTCAGATGCAAGTGAAGAATTCCTACAGCTAAAAGGGAATAAAATCATAAAAGGCCTAGTTTTCCTTAAGAAATTGTTTGACAAACATGACAGATTTGTTAAATAGCAACAAATAGATTCAAGCTCCTCCCAGGAGTTTGATCAAGTAAATCTAGGAACTAAAGAAGATCCCAAGATGGTGAACATTGGGAAATGCTATACTCCTGAGGAAAGGTTCAAGTTCACTACTTTGCTTAACCAGTACATGGAAGTCTTAGCTTACTCCTATGATGACCTAAAGTCACTCTAGCCTAATGAAATTTGACATGACATTCCTCTCAAAGTTGATTTGACACCTTATTAGCAAAAATCTAGATAATACAATCCAAAGATATCAGGTACTATTCTATTTGAGATACAAAAAATGCTAAATGCTAGAATCATTTTCCCAATCCATCATTCCACATGGATTGCAAACATAGTGCAAGGAAGAAGAATGGCAAAATTTGCCTCTGTGTGGATTTTAGAAATTTAAATCACTCATCCTTGAAGGATAACTATCCTTTGCCAATCATGGATCAAGTGCTTCAAACAATGACTAGTTAGGAGATGTTATCAATACTAGACAACTTTTCAAGATATAATCAGGTTAAATTTGGTGAAGTAGACCAACACAAGACTACCTTCACCACACCTTGGGGCATGTTTACATATAGAAGGATGCCTTTTGGCTTGATAAATGCTGGCATCACCTTTCAGAGAGCAATGGACCTTGCTTTCAAGGATGAGATGGGTAAGTTCATTATGGTATACCTTGATTACTTGACCATCTTTTCCAAGCATCGCTCTGATCATATACACCACTTGCAACAAGTGCTAGAGTGCTATCACTAGAATGGCATTTCCTTGAACCCCAAGAAGTCTATTTTTAGAGTAATAGAGGGAAAACTTCTCAAACACATTGTGTCCAAAGAAGGCATAAAGATTGACTCAGACAAAGTCAAGTCTATCTAAGAGCTTACCTTGCCTATAAGTAAAATTGTTGTTCACTCTTTCTTTGGAAAGGTGAATTTCTTACGACAGTTCATCCCTGAGTTTGCTGAGAAGACTCAACACATTATGAACATGATGAAGGGAAAATCCACCTTTAACTAGACTAAAGAAGGTAGGTCAACATTTGAAGATATCAAGACTGTCATTGCCTATGCCCCAACTCTGATTTGTCCAAACTACAACAAAGAGTTCAACATATACAATTATGCTTCTGAACACACACTTTCAACAATTTTAGTTCAATAGAATAAAGAAGGTATGGAATCTCCCATTTATTTCATGAGGTGCCCTCTCAAAGCCCATGAGCTAAAGTACTTGACCATGGAGAAGCATGCTTATGCAGTGGTGAAGGCAGTCAAGCATTTTCACTTCTACATCTTGAATTCACACACTACTACCTTGGTTCCTGACACCACAGTCAAATCCATATTAACTCAACAGGAGTTTGGGATGAAAAGAGGCAATTAGATTGCAAAGATCTAGGAGTTTGATCTAGACATCAAGCCAACAAAGTTGGTATGGGGAAAAGGCCTATGCCAATTTATTGTTGACAACAAACCATAAAAAGTAAAGCATGAAGAAGCAGATGTGGATGACACACCAACAATCCTCTTTGTCTCCACCACAAATGAGTGATATTCAAGTATTGTTCATTTCCTTACTTATGGTGAGTATCCTACTCACTTATCTTACAAAGAAAGGAGGACTATGAAGTTTAAAGCTACCAATTTTGTCCTTTGGGACAACGGCCTGTACAAGAGGAGCTTTGATGGAGTGTTCCTTCACTATGTGGACAAGGAGCAACAAAGCCAACTTTTGAAATCCTAACACAATCTAGCCTATGGAGGACATTTTTTTGCTCGTGTGACTGCCCATAAAATTCTATGAGCCAGGTATTACTGGCTACTCTTTTCCAAGATGCATATAATTGGGTAAGGATATGTGAACTCTACCAACAGTTTGTTAGAAGACCTAAATTAGCTACCATGCCTCTCAAGCCAGTGGTCATAGAGGAACCATTTCAATAGTGGGGAATTGATTTTATTAGAGCTGTAAACCCATCTTGAAGTGCTAGACATGATTATGTCCTTACGACAATTGACTACTTCACCAAGTGGGTAGAAGCAATTCCAACTAAGCATGCTACTTTAGAAGTAGTGTGCAATTTCCTCAAGGAGAATATCATTTCCAGGTTTGGAGTCCCAATCAAGATTGTTACTGATAATGCAGCTTGTTTCACTTCTTAGGAGATTACACAATTCTATTTATACTATGGGTTTACACTCTCCCACTCTTCTGATTACTTTCCACAAGGGAATAGACAAGCTGAATCAAGCAATAAGAACCTGGTGACTCTCATCAAGAAGATGGTGGATGAAAACCAAAGGACATGGCATAAAGCATTGGTTGATGCTCTATGGGTAGACATAGTTACACCCAAGAGGGCAATTGGTATGTCTCCTTTCCAACTTCTTTATGGTATCAATGCTGAGATACCAATCACCTTAGAATTACCAACATTAAAATTGGCTAAGGCAATTGAAGATCAGACATATGAAAGCCCCCTTGATAAAAAATTCATGTGCTTGACTAAGTTGGATGAGTAGAGAACTATGGTGGTGGACCAAATTTCTACCCATCAAAGTCTGATGAAGAAACTCTTCGACCAAAAGGCAAACAACTGTGATTTCCAAATTATAGATCAAGTCCTATTATGGGACAAAAGGAGAGAATCAAAGGAGATGCATGGAAAGTTTGACTCCCTTTGGAGGGGCCCATTTATTATCCATCAACACAATGGTGAAAACAACTTCTTGCTAAAGTATCAAGATGGCAGGCTCTTTTCTCTGCCTCATAATGGGTAGCATCTGAAACACTTCAGTTCTTGAAGTACTAGATCATTTCATCTATACATATGTATATTTGTATAGTTTTTAGTTCTATTTTATGTTTTTTGTTTTTATTTTTGACGCCTTTAATTTTTGAGTAGCATGACTCCATATCCCAATGGCATACATGAAGACATTGGAGATTCTGGATTCTACTCCCTTCAATTCTTTTTACAATTGATGGAAGTTCCCCAACTGGAGCCAACTGTTTTACCCAAAAAAATGCCACTTATTTTTGGGATAACATATGAGCTATTTTGGTCCTGCAAGACAAAATTATCTCTTCCCATTTCAAAAAATTACTCTGAGCTTTCAAATTGGGAATTATTCAAACTTTTTTAGTTAAAGGACTAACAATTTCAACAAGTTCAATGGCTTCAACAAGTGAGTTCTAGCAAAGGAGTAGGTTCCTCAACACTTAGACGCTTTCAAGGCTAGTTCAATGCCTTGGTTCAACTAAAAATGTTCATTGGCAAGCTTCAAAGAAGGATTGAACCATTAAACCATTGAACCATTGAACCCCACTTCCAAAAAGGTTTAAGGTTCAATGGGTTCAAAGGTTCAATGACATCAACAAGCTTAAAAAAGTTAAGTGCTTCATCCAAATTGAACCATTCAATGATGTCAATAGGATGCTCAACCAATTTGGTAAGTTCATTGACTTTCAAAAGACTTAGCTTCAAAGGAAGGAATGAATCATTGAGCCGTTGAACCTTGAACCAAAGTGGTTCAAAGGTTCAAAGGTTTGACGTAGTTAGTTCAAAGCGGTTGGTTCAATGCGGTTAGTTTAAAGAGCTTGTTTCAAGCGGTCAATTGAATAAGCCAAACAAAAGATTGAACCATTAAACCATTAAACCAAATTTTGTTCAATCAGTTGGTTCAAGCAGCAGGTTCAAAGGAGTGCACCAAAGTTGAAGAGACAAGTACCCTTACAGAGGGTAGTAAGCAAAAGTGACTAAGGCAAGAAAAGCCCAAAGCAAAAGCCTGACATAAACATTCTAAGTTTCTCTAAAAAGCTTCTCTCAAAGTCTAGCAGATGCTGCAAAGTGTCGTCTATCAAGCCCCATTATACCTTGGTCTATTTTATAACATAACTCACCACGTGTCCTTGATGAAGCTTTTCAGAAGCCTCCAAGTGTCGACATTCATAGCTATTGAGTAAGGACTATGGTGGGTCCTAGGTTTTGTTGCTAAAGCAAGCAGAGAATGACACATGTTTGTATCCATAGTTTCCCCTAAGCTTCTCTCAGTGCATGCGAAAGGTGCCAAGTGGCAACTATGGAAGGTTTCAATATGTTTCTTTAAAAAGTAGTGAAAAGTGCCATGTGTCCTCATTAAGAGCACAACAAAAGCTTCTATGTGTCATCTTTTGCATAAATTTAATATGAGTCCCAAGTGTTTTTGAAGGTAGCTAGAACATAGCAGAGACTGCCACATGTCATCTTCCACAGGACTCTCAAAAATGTTTCTAAAGTTTCTATAGACAAGTGGAACCTGCCATGTGTCTTAGTCTATTTTAAAGTAGAAGCTACCACGTGTCCTTGGTAAAGCTCAGTGGAAGCCACCACATGTCAACATTTTTAATATCTTCATTTGGTCTCTTTATTAAGTAAGGACTGTTGTGGGCCCTAGTGAGCTGCTAAAGTAAGCAGAGTGTGTCAAGTGTCATCATTCATGTGAATCTTGTTGAGTCTTATCGATCTCTATAGTTTTTCTTAGAGTTCAGTGGAAGTTATCATGTGGCATCTTCTATGTGACTCTCAAAAAAATCTAGAAAGTGCCATGTGTCCCATTATAACTCCATGGAGAGCGACAAGTGTTTGCATCTGAATTTTGAGTTTCTTACAAGTTTCTAAGCTTCTCCTAAGCATCTCTCAAAATCCAATGGATACTACCATGTGTCCTAGTCTATTTCATAGTGGAACATGCCATGTGTCAATTATAAATATCAGTGGAAAGTGACCAAAGAGCAGAGAAGTGATTGAACCAAGGACCTGATTCAATAGCCAAGAAGGAAGAACAATGAAGAAAGACCAGAAATGTCCATGCCTCAGATATGTTTCTAGAAGCAGTCCACCAGGTGGACATTAGAGAACAAGAACATTCAATGGCGTGACCCATTTCTCTACATTGAGAAAATAAAATGGGCAACTATGCCTGATTCTAACATATCTTCTTGATAGTTTTAAAAATGCATTGAATGCAACATGAGTGTTACTACTCCCAAGTCTTTCTTAGAGGGCTATATATTGTAATCTCTCCTATTTTTTTAAAGAGATCTTTTTATTATTAGCAACTAAACTCTACCCAAATTGAAAGGCATTACTGAGACTTTGAGCTCAGATTGTTGATCTTATTTTGTTATTGGAATAAGAAAGCAATTGACTTTTCAGACTTTGTGCTGTAATAACTTGGTTGTTGGAGAAATTGTTCTTATGTCTATTTCCTTAATACATTTTCTATCCCTTTTAATTAAATAAGTAGAATTAGTGAAAGTAGTCAGGAAGGTGTTCTGAGGTCAATTGTGGAGAGACTTTGTGTTGTCACAATTGTCTTTAGCATGCTTGTCTTTTCTATTCCTATGTAAAGGATCTTTGGATGACTTTGTGCCCTCATTATCTTTCATTTTATTTTTCTATGTAAAGGACCTTGGGATGACTTTATACCCTCATTGTCCTTCCTATCTCATTCTTGGGAAGTCAAGGTGGAGACTTTGTGCTACATCTCAGTCTGTTGGTTACTATGCCCTTGGTTATCAGTTACTTGTCACTACCAGAAAGATCCTTGTTTGCAAGAACAAGCACTTTTGAAAGAAGAGAAGTGCCTTCTATCATTTCACCAGGATTTCTACTATCCAGGAAGGGATCTAGCTCTTGGCTGAATGTTAATTTTGAAAGAAGAGAAGCACCTTCACTAATCACCTAGGATTTCTCCTTTGATTTGTGAACATCATCTCTGAAAAGAGAGAGATGGATGGTTTATCCTTCCCCTGTGTCTTACTTTTTGCTTATATATATAGTATATAGCTCCTCATATTTAATAGAGAACCTCCCCTTGATGAGAGGAGAGATTAGTCCCCTTTTGATGTGGTAAACTTGCACATCTGGCTAACCAATTTCCCTATGCTGTGGTGAATAAAACTATTTTACTCATCAATTAGCTGACTGACAAAATATTCACCTAACACACACACATATATATACATATATATGTACACACACATATATGTACATACATATACATATATCTATATATATGTGTGTATATTATGTATGTATATATATATATATATATATATATATATATATATATATATATATATATATATATATATATATATATATATATACATACATACATACATATACACACACACACATACATGTATATATAAGGGAGACTAGAGATTAGTTGATAATTCTAGTCCCAACCTCATACAGTGTGTGTGTGTGTGTGTGTGTGTGTGTGTGTGCGCGCGTGCACTTATATACATACATACATATATAAGGGAGACTATAGACTAGTTGAGAATTCTAGTCCCAACCCCATAGTTGAATTCTCTTTTTCTTTATATGTCATTAAGAGTCTATCTATAGTAGAACAAATTTTCAAATAGATAGATAAGTAGTCACCAATTTGGTAGAGTATGTTTCAATCTAGTAATTGGTATAATGTGTTTCTAAACCCAACTCTATCTATACCCAACCTGACATATACCCAACTTAATATATAAATGGAATGAAGGGCATATGCCTTTATCTAGTGTATTGTGAAGGGGCTACTTATAGCTTGGGCATGGCTTGGTGGGCCCTAAAGGCCATACTTGGATACTGTCATACTTTAAGTATGCTCTGGTCACCAATATAATATATCAAAGGATAATATAGGAATGGGGCCCCTACCATATACATAGAATGAATTTTTGAATCATGTGTTACACATGTAATAAATATATACCATTGAGTATACTAGACCTAATTTACCTACTTTATTATGCCCTACCTAATTAAATATTTGAGCCATATCTTAATTTTGATTATGCCCTACTTACCTTATTGTACTTCTGTATTTTCTTCCTACTTTACCTACTTAAGTATGGCCCACCTACCTATCATTATTACCCTGCCTACTTGAGTATGTCCTCCCCACTTGAATTACCTACTTGAGTATGCCCTACCTAATAAACTACCTAGGTTATATCTTGACCTTGGATACCCATCTCTAATCCTAACCATATATATTTACCTAACCATATCATTAATACTCGATACTTGATTGAATACCCAAGCCATATCTTGAAAGGAGATGGGGCATTATCATGCTTAAAAATCAATAGAGGGGGCATTATCATATCAAGGGATAAAGGAGAGGGGCCATTATCAGATCAAAAGATAAAGGATATGGGGCATTATCAAGGGATGTTTTAAAAGTAGGAAAGGGGGAATTAATACTTGATACCTAATTGAATACCCAAGCCATATCTTGAAAGGAGAGAGGCCATTATCATGCTTGAAAATTAGTAGAGGGGGCATTATCAGATAAAGGGATAAATTGAGGGAGAATTATCATATCAAAGGATAAAGTAGAGGGGGAATTTAATGATCCATATCTTGAAAGGAGATGGGTAATTCTAACTTATATAGATAAAGGAGTAACTAGGGACAATCAGGCACAAGCAAAAAGACATTAAACCCACCATAAAAGATATTATAAGGAGTGATTAAGGATGTTTAAGGATGAGGAAAGAGTGATTAGGGATGATGAGAGACATTAAAGGAGTGATTAGGGATGATAATGGATGAAAAGGGAGTGATTGGAGATGATGAGGGATGATGAGGGTTGATAAGAGAGTGATTAGGGATAATGAGGGTTGATGAGGGAGTGATTAAGGATGATAAGAGATGATGAAAGAGTCTTGTGTCATATCTATATAGAGGGGTAATATCTATTAATTGGGTGACCCTCTCTATCCCATGTGTGCAAGACTGATTCATTTCATTCCTTCCTATTAAATGGGAATTGAAACACATGATTCAAATGAAACAAATAAAGTACGCACTATAAGATAGACTATATAATGAACAATTGCTTCTTACTAAATGGGAACTTTTAGACATCTTAAACACGCACTAGGCATTAACGGACAAAATGGGCATTGGGCACTATTGTAGAGAAGGTCACCCAAAGAATTAACATTTCCCCCTATATATAGATATGACACATATTTTTCACAATAGATATGGGATGATAAGGGAATATGAGGGAATTATTGATGATCAAAATTATCATGTCAATGAATCAACCCTTTCTCCTATCATGAAGGTTAAGATGGAACCATACTAGTCTAATAGTTAGGGTCTAAAAGGTCATGATCTTGAAGATGTGCAAAGAGTTTTTAAATATTCTAGAAAATAATAAGTACATCATTTATTAAACAATATTACATTATAATTTTAGAAATCAAACTTCTCTTTTGAATTAAGTAAAGGAGATAGATTATAATAATATAATCTAACCTAGCTGATAGAGAAAATCTATAGATTAGATAATCCCTTGAAGGAAAGATTTTTGTTCCTTGTAATATATCTACTTTATCAAATTATCTATAATCTTATGATATTTGTTTTATACTCAAAACATATCAAAGGGTTGTCAGTAGCAAATCAACTTAGGATCTCCTTAATAGACCTTACAAGCTGTATCAGTGAGGTGGCTATCATAAACCATGGTAGTTCTATTAGAGTATGTTTTACTCATGCTTGCTAGGTTTATCTTATGTGGACTTTAGTCTTACATTACCTAGTTTAGCCTACATCTTGATTTTCTTTATTTATATAAGTAAGTGAACTCTTTGTAATCTATAGCTTCATAATTCATTTTCATCTCTTTGGTGAATAACAATTGTTTGGTGTTCAATTGGTTTCTTCTTGTGTAATGCTGAAGCATCAATGGTTATAGTAATGAGCCATTGGAGACATCTTGGCTAAGAGTTTTCATAACTCTTTCATGGTTTCAGATCTTCATAGGCAACACATACTTCCTTCTTGCTCCTTTACATTATCATCATTTGTTGCACTCATGGATGATTTTTCAACTAAGTTTAACGTCCTATTCTTGAGTGTACATAGTCACTACTAGGGGGTTTTTTATATGGGCCTTGCACTATACTTTGTGCACACATCTCAAACTTATTTTTGGTTGTGCCCAATGTCTTTGAATATGATTTACATGTTATTATTTTTGGCTGCTAATTCTTATGTGTGTTTACATACATTATAGCTCTTTTTACCATTTTCCACACTCTTCTATCAGCCCACGACTTGCATTAGTACATTGACACACTGGTAGTTGTGTCTTATCTCCTTGAGGCCCCTTTCTTAGCACCTCACCTTGTTTTATGGGGACACCTTTTTTGCTCCCTTATTTTTGGAGCATATTTTGCATTTTTGACACCACTTTATGATAGTTGACAGTCTCCCACAACTTGATTGTAGCTATTTTGGTAAATCCCAATGTTGTCTTATCTTCTTCAATAATTTGACAGTCTCATTCAACATGACATGGAGCTATTTTGGTGTATACAATGTCAGCTTGTTTGGTGTTTGAGTAGTGGATTTAGACCACTCATACAAACCTTTATTTTTCCACTCCATCCATTTAGTAGCATGGGGGTGAAATATACATTTTTATTTTTATTGTTGAGTGTTCCTTGCACATACAATAATTTTTTATACTTTGATCACCACTGATAGTCTTCTTGACTGAAGCTATTCTAGTGAAGCCCAGTGTCAGTTGTTTTATGATTGAGTAGTGGATTCAGACCACTCATGTAGATTGAGTTATTTTGTGACTTGTGAGTACTTAGAGTGTGGACTTCTTCAGCATCATCTTTGGAGGGATTTTCTTGCTCTCTCTTCTTCTTATCTCTTTTGGGGAGGAGTTTTTCCTATGGGTTTTCTCTCTTTTATCCATTTTATGAGAGTTATTTATATTTTGCACTTTTCAGTGTTTTCTAGATTACTCTTTTGTACATGGGTATCTTATTCAATTATTTTGTTTGCCAAAACCCATATGAGGATTATTAATTGAATCCATGGCCTTCTAGGTGATTTTTCCAATGGCACTAGTGTGATAGCTCCACCAATATTTGTGCTCACTTCACCATTATATTAGAGGGTGTTCAAGCGATGCTTCCTTGGGTTCATCATTCTACCTAGTACCTTGGAGTGCATTGTTTATATCTAGTGATCCTCATATTTAGCACCATTCCTACTTCTACTTGGTAGTTATAGTGACTCGACATGTATGTACTCTGGTAGGATGGATTGGCATCCATAGGGACATGTGATTTCACACTGCATCATCTATTATTTGCCCCTAGCTTCACTTGAGGGGGGGGGTGTTAGATTATGTTTTACTCATGCTTGCTAGGTTTGTCTTATGTAGACTTTAATCCCACATTGCCTAGTTTAGCATACGTCTTGATTTGTCTTAGCTATATAAGCAAGTGCACTCTTTTTAATCTATATGCTTCATAATTCATTTTCATCTCTTTGGTGAATAACAATTTTTTGGTGTTTAATTGGTTTCTTCTTGTGCAATGCTAAAGAATCAATAGCTATAGTAATGAGCCATTAGAGAGATCTTAGATAAGAGTTTTCATAAATATTTCAAATTCACGCTTAACTGAGGATGATTGAGCTTGAACATTTGTTGATAATGGAAGATAAAAGCTTGTGGAATATTTATGAGTCTTAGAAATGACTTGTATTTAGAAGCTTTGACTTGGGTATTGTTTGGAATCTGAATGTGGTGCTATAAGGAATAAACTCTCTATTCAACTTATTCTATTTTATTTGTCAAGGTTGCCCATTAACTCCTACCTTATATGTTCTTACAGCTGAAGGTTTTGGATATCTTCTTAGTAATACCCAAGATAGGGGCCTTGTTAAGGTAATTTATCTTCATTTTGATGGCATGAACCTGTACGAAGATATGTAATTTATTAATGACCATTTTTTGGATGACTCCTTCCTTACTTTCATTGAGGATGAAACTAATGTGGACAATGCCTTATAGTGTCTCGACACCTTCTACTTGGCCTCTAGCTCTAACATCTAATGGAAAAAAACTTGTTGCTATAAATAATCTTACCTCCCTTCACCAACATGGGCTACTAAATTCATTTGGAAGTGGATCCAATACGATAAAATCTTTAAATTTCTTAGCATCCCCTTTGCTTTTGATGCCTCACCACTTTTGTTGTGGTAATATGTTATTGACAGAGTTTATAAGAAGCTAGAATACTAGGTGACCAAATCTCTTTCATTAGTAGGAAAATTTTAAATCTTCTAAAAATTTATTTTGACCACCCATGTTTACTACTTGTCATGTTGGGTGCCTTCTAAAAAATCTTACCAAAAGTTGGAGAAATTGCTTAGAGATTTCCTTTGGGCCAATTCCCCTCAAGTTAAAGGATTCCACAAGCTGGCTTGGGAATATTATTGCCTAACACATGATGTTGGAGAGATGGGGCTCATTGACATAGCCCACTTAGGAACTACCCTATGTGCCAAATGGATTTTGTGGGCCATTGATGGCCAAGAGGCTTGGAAGGTTTTGTTTAGACACTGTATCTCCTTAGGCTTGCCTAAAGGAAAGAAGGCCTAAAAAGGACTTAGCTTCCTCAATTTACTCTTCATTTAGTTTTCCATCTAAATCATAAGGTCTATTGTGGCTAAAAGCATTTGGAAGGCCTAGGAAAATATTAAGCCATGGATAATATAGAATGGATTTAGCTTCTATAATGAGCTCTCTGCTAACTCCCATTCTCTTTAGTGGTTTCCCATATTATCTCACAATGAAGTGACCTTGGTAGAAGTCCCTTGGGTCAATGATCTCAGGCTTTACCACAAAGAATTTGTACCATCTATGATATCTTCTATAAGCACTACCACTCTTGGATATCCTATAAGGAGGAAAAAATTAAATTTTAGTTAGATAATATAGACCAAAAGTCCTATTAGGAGATCCTCAATGTCATGTTAGCTTCCATACTCCATAAAATATCAATCCGTTCTACTCAACTATGGTAAAAGGATTGAAAATGGTATGTTGAGACTCCTTTTCATAATTATACTCCTTAGTTTGGATATGCATGGCTCACCCCCCATTTTTCTATGGTTGATTAGCTTAACACATGCTAGGGGATACATTCGTCTGTTAAAACATGAAGCTTTTGATTCAACACTATTTGGGGGGCTTGTGTGGAGCCCAATCTTGCTCATTTTACTTGGTGTATTCTATGCCAAGGCTTACCTATTGGTAGAACACTCATCCAACTTAGAGTCTACCTCCCTACTTGCCCCTTCTATAGCCACCTTAAGATGCTTCCTCATATTTTTTGGTATTATTCTAAAGATAAAAGGGTCTGGACTTAGATCCATGATCTTTTTAGGCCTTACCAACTTGAATTCTTCCTTTGACATCACATCTTCCTTGGATACAAACCTGTGATGCTTTTCAAATACACACAAGTCTGGCATACTTTCAGAGTGGAGATTTTCTTTTGGCTTTGGAAAGAAAGAAATAAATTTATATTTAATAATAATTATAATGATTATAATTTTTCTAATTTACACAAGTCCTCTATCATCTCCAATGTTATTTTTTAGATTCAAGTCCAAGCTAATAAAGTGGCTACAGAGCTTGGGCATATTCAGGATCTCTTATCCTATTAGGGAGATTCTCCTTGTGCAATGGATCAAGTTTCACTTTTCTACCTAGGGATATAAGATTGGATGATAGAGTTCCTCATAAACCTCATGGTGGGCATCATCATAGCCCTTTCAGGTGTCTTTCTCATAGTGGCACCCCAAACCAATGCACTTTCCCTCTTGGGCAATAGTGAGGGTGACAACCACTGCTTCCTTCCCCTACTGAGTAGGATGGTCAGGGAGCTCTTCCTCCTACTCTATGCCTATATGATTGGGGGAACCAATTAGAGGTCGATTGGATGTTCAAGATAAGTTCTCTAGGATTTTTTGGCCATTTCACCCACCCAAACACAAGTAGAAGATGATGATAGGGACACTACTCAAGCTACTAGCTAGGAGCCTATTCAAGATGGTAATAACTTTCCAAGATTAGGCTAGGGTCCTAATTATTTGGATCCTCCACCTTCTAGCCTTGATCTTGCTGCATAAAATTTATCTTTTTTATGACTTTGTGACTTGTTCCTAGGCTTTGCCTAGTGTTTTGTGCTTTTGCTCCTATGCTCTACCTAATTTGAAGTGGCGTGCTTTTATATCGCCTATATTTTTTTATGAATTATTTATATATTTATGTTAAGTTAATATATAGATATATTTGATAAAAAAAAAACATATCAAAGGAAAAGAAAAAAAGAGAATTGAAAGATAAGTAAAATAACTTGCAATGAAGACCAAAGAAAGAAAAAGAAAAAATAATTGATGTCATTAATCAAGCACATATATTAAAATAAAATATAATGAACAATAAAGTAATTAAAAGGGAGAAAAGAGAATGACAAAGAATAATTAAAAACAATAAAATTTAATCTACCACTTAAACTAATCTAAAATTAAATTGACTAAATCTAAGAAAGAAATAAAAGATTCAACATTTAAATCTAAAGAAGAAAAGAATACTATTTAACTTAACCTAAACTATTAACTAAAGATAAGATTATGATATCAAATAAATAACTTATAATTAAAGAAATCATAGACAAACTAACAATTATAAGATAATTAAAAAAATAAGTAATAAATAAATAAATAAGAGCAAACTAAAACCTAAATAAAAATAAACAGAAAGTAAAAGAACAAAATAATCTAATTTAGGAAATAAACATAATTTAAAATGAAGACATAGACTAAAATTGAATTAAATGAAATATAAACGAAATGCGATTCTTAAACAAGAGTTGTCTTAGCAAAGATAAATATATTGTATTGATAAATAGTTTTTCGGTAAAAAAAACCTTGAAGTAAAAATTGATATAATCTGAATGGATCAACAACATGTCACACACAGTGATGTAATCATTATTATTTAGGCCAAGTACTTTGGATTATGCTCATATGATTAAAAAGCTACAATAATCATAATATATTAAAACTAACATCCTTCAAATAATTGATTTATAGATTATAAAAGAAATATGGATATACCTGCACTGATTAAGCATGTTACTTAATCATCAGAGAATACATTGTTGGTCTATCTACAAAATTTATACTATCTTAGAGATGTTGCATAGAAAAAAGTATGATGATGAACTTTTAAATAATTTAGATTCTTCAAGAATACCTATGCAATGTTCCTCCCTTTGTATGTCCCTTTAATCTTCATTTATAATAATCTCTTCAAGAGACAGTTGAATAATACGTTATATCTAACTTTAGTTAGTTATTAGTTAAGTCTAATTAACTTTTTAAATAAGACAATTAATTTATATTTAACTTTATATTAAGACTTATATAAGTTTTATAAGATCAAAATAAAATAATAATATACTGAGTGAAGATAAAATCTAAATGGGTGGGGCCCCTTAGCTATTACTACCACTTAAATAAATAAGTTAGGCTAAACATTTAATATGACATAAGAAATTTAAATAAAATTAAATGCATCTAACATTAAATCAATATGCATTAATCCATTTAATTTTAGTAATATATGTTCAAACCCAAAATATCAATTGTTATAAAATCTCAACTACTATCAAATATCAAAAACAAATATGTATCATCAGGATAATATAGTATGAGGAAGTATTTAAAAATACTAAAATAGTAAAATAACTTATCTAGTAATCCAAATCTCATTAGAATTCTAAAGTATGACAGTATCAAAAAATATCAAAAGACACCACATAATTTAGCATGCCATCCATTCATCTTCTATCTTAGAAAGTGTTTCGATCAATGGATGTCCTTTATCTATCACATATTCAGTACATTTCATTATCATAATAAAAAACTTTACCAATTTATTGCCACCTTCATTATCTTCATCATCAATCTCTAATTTCCCCTTATTAACCATCCTATTGATCACATGAGATTCTATAAGACTAATTCCTTACCTTAAACTTTACCAATTTATTGCCACCTTCATTATCTTCATCATCAACCTCTAATTTCCCCTTCTTAACCATCTTAGTGATCACTTGAGATTCTACAGGACTAATTCCTTACCTCTTTCTTCGTAAAGGAGCTATCATTTCCTGTTCAAGTATATGTGAAGGTAAATTAGCAAGACTTAAACTCGAACAATCCATACTAACATTATTAGTTTCATGGGAAAGGTTCTTAGTATTTAATGGCATGAGGGCTCAAGAATGTAATTTTTTAGTCAATTATAAATTATTTCAAGGTGAAGGTTCTTGATGGTGAGCATAATGGTGAGGAGTGGGTGTTCTAATTAGATTGTAAAGCAGTGTGCATGTGTTGGGATGAACTACTTGGATTTCCTCATCTATGAGAATGAGCTCTCTAAGAATGTCCTTTCTTACCTTAGTTACCTTGATTTATAATATTAAAAGGTAGACATTCAAAACATTCCAAAAAGTGGGGTCTGAAGCCATGATGATAAGGTCTAGGAATAACCCTACTTGTCCTCTTACCCCTAAAATTTTGGCCTCTAGGAATAAATATTTGTAGAGGTGTATCCTCTCTTTGCCTTTCTTAGTTACATCCCTAATTATCATCATGTTAATTATTAAAATTAGGTGGATTCTAGCTTCACATTTTACTGAAAAACAAAACCTTGACTACTGTCTGCATTAAAAACTATCATTTAATACGTGTTAAACCTAATAAATATCTATATATGATTTTAAGAAAGAGTCCTTACACAAATTTTAATAAAATATATTGAAATTTAAATCATTCAACTTATATCAACAATTAATGCTATTCAAATATACTTATTATATTTCCAAAGTCATCAAAATTAGAATGCCTTTCTCATGATTCTGTCATATAATCTAAAAGTTTGATTGTATTCACATACCATTTAACCATATCATCATCAAAAAACTAACATGCTTTAAATATAAACATATTTATTCTATTGAAACCCAATGACTATGCCAACCATAAATAATACCATCCATTCAACATAATATCAATCCAAGATGTGATCAATTATATCATACTAAAAAACTATTAATTCACAACTCATATTTGATAATATCAAAGAAAAACTTATCTATAGGTATATTGACCATCTGATGTAGGTACATCACCTATGATGTCTTTTGCATTTAGTTTTTTTTCTTAGTTCATGTTATAAGGTCTAATAGAGTGTTTTGCATTGATTATAGGTCTTAGATTTTCATAAAATTTGAATTTGGGCTCATTTTGCATTTTCCTGCTTATTTTTGAATTTGAGTTTCCTAAATTAGAAATCTTGTATTATGATCAATTTTAGATTTTCTAATCTTGTCTTTGAGTCTTTTCATGAAGCGTGAGGACTTATAGCTAATTTAAGAGTCCTTATAATTTTGGTGCATCATGTTTGTAGTTTTTGTAAGTAATATTTAATGAGTTCATAACTAACTTTACCCCATTACACATGCTAATCAGGGGTTAAACAAGTTAAATCACCAAACTATGGTTCTAATGCATGATTCAGGTAGTTATGGATGTAAATAACATTAAAAAAAGTTTTTTGAATGATTGGAAAGGTTGCTTCTTCATGAAAAAGAAAATATAATGTGACTGAGAAGATTGGTCTATGTTCAAGAATATCAAATTTGATGAATACTAACAAAATGCAATCTTGAATTAGATTTTTACTATTGGTGGATCAATATTGATTTATTATTGATCATTTTCAGGTGATATTTAGTCCCTTTCAGGTGTTGAACAAGAAGACTCTCAAAACTCATCTTAGACAATTATATAGATAGTCATTATGTGCATAGTCAAATGGTTAATTTCTATTTTTGAGACAATTTCCGTTCTTTTTGGCTTTTTTTTTTAATTCATACAATTGGGACTTGATTATACAGACACTACCATGGTAGTTAGAGTATTTAAAACATTGAATTGAGTTTGTAAACCTTAATTTATAGTCTCTTAGGTTTGTGTAAAACCTTGTTTAGGGTTTATGAGTAAATTGGGTTTGTGCACACTAAAAACGTCCTCAAGAGTCTAAATTTCACCTAAAGCTTATAAACATTTTTCCTCAACTGATTTTTAACTTTTTCTTGAGATTTTACACATTTGGAGTGTTCTACATCAAAAACTTAGTTAGACTAGTTATGGAGACATAATTGAGGCCTAATTTTAGGAAGGTTTTGTAAAATTAAGAGATTTCCCTTAAGAGTACATATCTAAAAGTTTGTGTAAAGTTGTAAGGGATTAATGGGTACTCAAAAATGTGTTTATGATTTTTGAAACCATCTATTTTTTTAAACATAAAAGCTTTGTACCTAAGAAGGGTTATAAGGAGACTAGGCCTAAAATAAGAAACTTAAATTTTGAAGCACAAAGTCTCTCCCTCTACATCAAATTGGTACCAGAGTAGGTTAGATATTTGAAGGAGGCTTGGAGGAAGGTTACACTCTTTGAGGTCAAGTGATAATTAATTATTTATTTTTTAGTTGAATTGAGAATCCAAAATGCCACATAGAAGGAACCTAAGAGGAGGTGGAAGAGTAGGTACCTAGATGGGAGATGTTATCTTGGAGGAGTTGAAAAACCTAAGGGTAAGTTTTGATGTAAGGCTTACAGTAGTAGAGGCCAATTAGGGAAGATTATTTCTAACAAGAGACATAAGTGATAGAGAAAAAGAGCCATAATCTCTAAAGGAGGAAGAAGAAGTTGAAGAGCATGAGGAAGAAGGAATTGATAAACTAATGAAAGTAGTGATGGTGTAAACATATAAACCAAAGATAGATTTGATTACCTATGAAAGTAGTCTAGATGGAGAGGAACTTATTGATTGGATTATAAGGTTAGATAAATATTTTGACTATAAAAATATACCAGATGAAAACAAGGTCAAATTTGCTTCCACAAAACTAAAGGGACATTTAGTACTTTGGTGGGATTATATATAGAATAAAATGAGGAAGAAAGGAAAATCCAAGATCAAATCTTGGGATAGGATGGTAGCAAAATTAAAGGCCAAATTTCTACTTAATGACTATCATATAAATCTATTCAAGAAATTATAGATTTAAAGAAAAAATAGATGGGTGTTAAAGAGTATATAAAATAATTCTATAAGTTGACAAATAGATCAAGTCATGTAGAAGAGGATGTGGAGAAGATTGTTATATATCTCAATGGATTAAGGTATAATCTTTAGGATGAACTCAACTTGGTCAGTCTAAGGACACTTGAGAAATGATACCAATATGCTTTGAAGGTAGAGGATAATATAAATAGAAGGCAAACTCAACAAAATAGGGATAGGGCCAAAATTTATAGAAGTAGAGGCCAATAAGGAGGAAGAAGTAGATCTCAAAGAAAAAATTTAGAACCAAGTACCTTTCAAGAACAATCATGTACTTTGAAAGGTGTATTTAGAGGAAGGAGACATTATTTTAGAGGAGGATACACACAAATAAGAAGAGGATTTAGTGGATTCACTCATAAATATTTCAAGTCCAACAAATTGTAGGTAATAGGTTTTGGGAGTGTCCAAAAGAACTTCAAGGTAGTAACTCTAGGATTGAAAGTAGAAATCAAGTAGTCCAAATAGAAGAAAGTGTGGGTTCTCCATATCACATAGAAGAACTAGAATTTGGAGAGTCCTTGATAATAAGGAGGGTGTTGATAAAACCACTCAAGGAGGAAGAACCTACCCAAATAAAGACACTATTCAAAACAACTTATAAATCCCAAGATAAGTACTGTAATTTGGTGATTGATTCAAGTAACACTGATAAGTAGATATGGTATAAAATATTGGCTTAAAAAATGCCACATCCAAACCCATATAAGGTCTCATGGCTTCAAAAAGGGAAACTAGTTCTTGTGAATGAACTAAGTTGGGTAGTTTTTTTAGATTGGAGGATACAAAGACAAGATTCTTTGTGACATATTTCCAATGGATGTGTGCCATGTGTTCTTAAGGAGGCCTTGGAAATATGATAGAAATACTACTCATGATGGAAGGGAAAATTTTTACACCTTTGAGAAGGATGACATAAGTCATACACTATTGCCTCTAAAAGATGAATGAAATGGAAAAGGGATTGGTTCAAGTGTTATGGTGGTGAGTGAGAAATAGTTATTAAATGATAAAAAATAAGAAGACCTGGGTTTTATAGTGGTAATCATACCATTGAATGTTTTAATAGCCACCAAGTTGAATGAGCTACCTCAAGAGGTATTAACATGTTGGAATAATTTTCTAATATTGTAATGGATGAATTGCCTAATGAGCTTCCACCTATTATGAGTATTAGCCACCATATAGAATTTATACCAGCTACAAGTTTGCCTAATAAAATTACTTATAAGTTGACCCATCAATAGAATGAATAAATTAAGAAGAAAATACAAGACCTCTTGGGTAAAGGATTGATAAAAAAGAGCCTCAACCCATGTGCAGTACCATATGTACTAGTACAAAAGGAGGGAGATTGGAGAATGTGCACTAACTCTAGAGCAATCAACAAAATAAAAATAAGGTATATATTCCCTCTTCTAAGAATTGAAGATTTAATGGACTATTTGAGTGGTTCTAATTATTTCTCTAAGATTGATCTCAAGATTGGTTATCATTAGATAAGGATAAGGGAAGGAAATGAGTGGAAGACTACTTTAAAGACTAATGAGGGGCTGTATGAATGGCTTGTTATGCAATTTGGTCTCACTAATGGCCCAAGTACATTTTTGAGACTCATGAATTAAGTATTAAATCCTTTCATTGGTAAAATTTTCATTGTATATTTATATGATATATTGATTTACATCCCAAACAAAGAACAAAATCTTTAGTGCCTAAGAATTCTAATGCAAAAATTATAAGAGGAGGTTATTAATTAACCTTAAGAAGTGTTTTTTATGAATACAGAGCTGGTGTATCTTGGGTTTGTGATTTCCTAAGGTGTCTTGAATATGGATAAAGACAAAGTGAAATCCATCATTAAATGGCCAACTCCCAAGATAACTTATGAGGTGACAAACTTCCATGAATTACCTAGATTTTATAAGAAGTTTATCAAAAAATTTAGTGGGATTTGTGAACCCACCATTGACATCATAAGAGGGAATATAAATAAATTTATATGGATTGATCTTGATAAGAATAATTTTTAGTTTTTAAATAAAATAATTATAGAGCAACCTGTGTTAGCACATCCTAACTTCAATAAGGTTTTTCAATTTGAGTGTGATGCAAGTTAGGTGTCCATTAGATCTATCCTAAGTCAGGAAGGAAGACTTGTAGAATACTTTAGTGAGAAGTTAAATGAGGTCAAGAAGGGGTATTATACCTATGATCTAAATTCTTATGCTATGGTTCAATATTTAAGGAAGTGGAGGCACTATTGAATGTCAAAAAAGTTTGTCATATTCATAAACAATCATGTACTTCAGTTCATAACTATTTATCCCAAGCTCAGTCAAAGGCATATGAAGTGGGTGGAGTATTTTCAAAACTTTAATTTTGTCATCAAACACAAAAAGGGTCAAACTAACAAGGTGGCAGATGATTTAAGTAGAAGGGAATTTCTTATAAGATAAATTCATATTGAGAGTGGGGGAATAGAAACACTCAAAGAGTTATACAAAACTGATATACACTTCCAAGAAACATATGATGCTTACAAGAATTCAACTACTAGGAATAAAGAGCCTTGGATGGAGTACATATTATAGGATGGTTTTTTGTTTAAGGGAGTTTATCTTTGTGTGCCAAAGAGTTCCATAAAAGAGAATTTGATCAAATAAAAACATTGTAGGAGTTTAGCAAGTCATTTTGACCTTGACTAGACTTTGACTCTGCTAAGTAGTATTTATTATTGGCATAAAATGCAAATAGATTTTAGGAGATTTGTAGAAAGATTTAAAGTATGCCAATTTTCCAAAGGAAAGAGAACCAATGTAGGTCTTTATTAGCCCTTAACAGTTCTAAATAAACCTTGGGACTCCATTAGCATAGACTTTTTAATGGGATTACCAAGAAATCAAAGAGGACATGATTCCATTTTTATAGTAGTGGACATATTTTAAAATATGGCCCATTTCATAGCATGCAACACAACTAATGATGCTACTCATGTGGCTAACTTATTTTTAAAAGAGGTGGTTAGATTACATAGTATTCTAATGAGTATTATCTTAGATAGAGATACTAAATTTGTGGGGCACTTCTAGAGGACCATGTGGAATAAATTGGGAGAAAACTTGAACTTTAGCTCAGCCTACAACCTTCAGACTAATGGACAAACTGAGGTGGTTAATAAGAGTTTAGGTAATTTTCTAAGGTGTTTAATAAGGGATAGTCCTAAATAGTGGGATTTAATCTTTTGACAAGTAAAATTTGCCTATAATGACTCACCCAATAGAAAAAAAAGAATGATTCCATTTCAATTTGTATATGGCATGCACCCAAGAGGAGTCTTTGAGTTAAGAAACATAGGTGAGATGGAGAAAATAAGTGTTGAGGGGTAAGAGTTTGTTATTTTTATGCAAGAGGTACATCATCAAGTTAAGAAGTAATTGGATATGAGTATGGAAAAATACAAGAAACATGAAAATATTAAGAGGAGAGAATTCAATTTTTAGGTTGGGGACATGGTGTTAGCACATCTAAGGAATAAAATGTTTCCAAAAGGTGAGTATAATAAACTAAAAATGAAGAAGATTATCCCTTACAAGGTCATTAGAAAGTTCTCTAATAATGCCTATGAAATATAATTTCCTAGTGGTGTGGGAATATCTAAAATTTTTACTATTGTAGATTTGTATCCATTCAAATAATAGGATGATAGTGGTCAACCAACTGGAAATGAAGAAACAATAGTCCAAGAATGGGTAAATCAATTTCCATAAGCCAAGAAAGAAGAGCTTGAATCCATCTTAGACAAGAAAGTTAGCAAAAGAACTAGAGGCAAAAAGTATTAACAATACTTAGTGAAATGAAAACATCATCTTATATAGGATGCCACTTGGATGACTAAATCAGATATCATCAAGCATGGAGGTACTCTTGAATACCTCATAAACAAGTGTTCATGAGTTAAATTTTCTATTCCTAGGGAGTATCATGTGAGATCATCACCTAGGAAGTTTTTTACATTCAATTTTGTGTCTTAGTGCATGTTATAAGGTATAATAGAGTGTTTTTCATTGGTTATAGGTCTTAGGTTTGTATAAAATTTGAATTTGGGCTCATTTTGCATTTTCCCACCTATTTTTGAATTTGAATTTTCTAGACTAGACATATTGTCTTTTGATCAATTTTGGATTTGTTAATCATGTATTTGAGTCTTGTCATGAATTTTTAGGACTTATAACTTTGTTAAGAGTCATTATAATATTGGTGCATCATGTTAGTAATGTTTTACAGAAATCTTTAATGATTTCACAAATAACTCTGCCCCCTTGCACATGTCAATAAAGGGTTAAACAAGTTAGTTCATCAAAATATGGTTCTTATGTGTGAGTCAGGTAGTTACAGATGTAAATACCATTAAAAATGGTTTTTTAAATTATTGAAAAGGTTTCTTCCTCATGCAAAAGATAATATATTGTGACTGATAAGATTGGTCTATGTTTAAGAACATGGGTTTTGGGTTCAAATTTGATGTATGCCAATGCAATGCAATCTTAAATTAGATGTTTACTATTATTGAAAAAATATTGATTGATTATTGATCATTTGTAAGTGATATTTATTCCCTTTCATGTGTTGAACAATACTCTCAAAACTCATCTTAGACAATTCTCTAGATAGTCATTATGTGCACAGTCAAATGGGTGATTTCTATTTTGAGACAATTTCCATTATTTTTGGCTTTTCTTTAAATTCATAAAATTAAACCTTGATTGTACAAACCTTACCATGGTGGTTATATTTTTTAAAACATTGAATTGATTTTGTAAACCTTAAATTATAGTCTTTTAGGTCTGTGTAAAACTCTATATAGGGTTTATGAGTAAATTAGGTTTGTGCACTCTAAAAACCTCCTCAAGAGTCCAAATTACACCCAAAGCTTATAAACATTGTACCTAAACTAATTTTTAACTTTTTATTAAGATTGTACATGTGTGGAGTGTTCTACATCAAAAACTCAATCAAACTGGTTATGGAGACCTAATTGAGGCCTAATTATAGAAAGGTTTTGTGAAATTAAGAGATTTCCCTTTAAAGTATAGATCTAAAAGTTTGTGTGAAGTTGTAAGGGATTAATGGGTACTAAAAATGTGTTTATGTTGTTTGAAAACCCTGTAGTTTATTTAAACCTATAATATTTTTACCTAAGAAGGGATATAAGGAGGCTAGGCTGAAAATAAGAAACTTGAATTTTGAAGTACAAACTCTCTCCCTCTGCATCACCATCTCTATAAAAAAATATTAACTATAATCAAACTAAACCATCTCCATATATTAAGTTAATAAATCTCAAAAATGTGAATACAAACCTTATAACATCCTAAAAAAAAATAGAGCCAATAATGTATCTTGTTTCATATCAAAAATAACTTGAAACTCCATTCTCTGAATCGCATAACCTTTCCAACTTTCTCAACAAATTTCATAGGCATTATCTCAAAACCTTAATACTTCTATTCAAAATTTGATAAATTTTTAAATATTAGAGAAAAATAATCTTTGAGCAACAAATATTCCCAAATTTATTAGTTTTCAACAACCCATAACATGAATCAAGATATTGACACAAATTTTCATAGGACATCAATAAATTATGTCTTTATTTTGATAAATTGCATGCAAGTCATTTCAAAATGAATATCAAAAATTCTAAGCATGTCATCCTTTTTATTATTAATAGACCAAATCTCTTTATCACAAAATTACATACATATAAAACATAAAAACTCTTTGAGTTTATAATCATGACAAAACCTTATAATGTCCACAGACCCACTATCCATACTCTTGAGTGAAGAAACCAAATCTCATTTCAAAACCTAATATAGTCTATCAAAAACCTAGAATGCATATTTATTTCAATAAAAAAAGTTATTATGTGTATAAAAATATCTACAAATCATTCTATCACCTTTCAAGATAGAATGATAAAAACATATCATAAAGAATCAACCCAAAATAATTCTGCATAGAAAATTGATACACTTTGATCAAACACCTTGAAACTTTTTATGTTTGTCAATGTTGGAACCATTATTTCACATAACATTTATTTAAATAAATAGACATCTCCCAAACTCAAAATACAAACATGTAGATAAGTATCACACAAGATAATTCTAGATGAAGAAACGATACTCAAAACCTTTAACCAAATACCCAAAATGTCTCATGCCCAACAAACTAAAACTATTATGGATGTATCAACTTGTATAAATTATCTTCGAAACATTTCAAGGAATAATGAAACTCTATGAAATGAAATTTAAAGAACCAACAATATTACTAGTTCTATCAAAAAGGTCCAAAATCTCACATTATATCAAAACCAAAACCAACTGTGTAAAAGATCTTAATAAACCATGCAATTAAGTTTTGAATCTCAAAATGAAACATATAGAAAAATAATTAAATTTAAAAATATTCAAAAAAAATCCTACTATATGACCCAAAACAAACTAAAATAAATTATGCATGTTGAAGTGTAATATATTTCACTATAGACTATATTTCAAACATGTTTCTCATCAAATAACTCAAAAATTCACATTCCCATGCACATAAATTAAACTTCAACACTAATTGTTCTTGAAATAACAAATAAGCTAGAAGTTCCTCACCTTATTTTTAACTTTCTCATTTCCTATATTCTTTTCAAGTTGTTTTCTCACTCACAGAATGTTGCTTCTCCCAAATCTTGCTTAAGAATGGCAGTGAGTTGAATGAAATTGCCTTTAGGATTATTTAAAACAACAATAACAAGTTCATCTATGTGTTAAATTCAAATTAATTTGACAAGTCTATTGGTACTATTTTGATGACTTAGCTGAACTCATTTCCATCTTGCTAACTTGTCCACTGCTAAACTAAATACCAAATATCTTGCTAAAATCATTCACTTGATGCATGTGCATCAAATTCAATACAATCAAATCCACAATATGCAAACCAAATCCAAACATATTCATCATATCATAAATCCATGTCACATTAAAAACAAAATAGAATTTTGCTAACTAATATGATCTCATGACTTGCTTCAAACCTAAGTTAAACTAATTACCTAAGTTACCATTAAGTTTATATCATCTCATTCTTGCCACCTTTTAATGTTTAATGTTACTACCACAAATTTGTTCATAAGTCCACCAAAGATTTGACCCTTAGGTCTTAGGTTTTAAAATACTTAGGTTTAAATATATTTAAAACTCAAATCAAATGTTTATATGATGTGTTTAATATTTTACCATTCATTCATATATATATATATATATATATATATATATATATATATATATATGATAATTATTTTCAAACATAATCAATATGAAATATGAAATCATATTATTTGAGATTATAATGACACTTGAAAGTCATAAATTCAACTAATCAAACAAATGTGAATTAAATAGATCATTCAAAAATTTTAATCTCAATGCCTTTGGATATTAATGAAATTATGCATTATTTATTCACGCTAACAAACCATGTGACTAGAAGAAGCATGCTCACAAGACCAAATCAACTACTTCAAACAACACTACACATTATCCATATATACTGAATGTTTTCATTATATCAACTTATGATTTTAGAACCACTTCATAATGTCAGAGAAAAAACTTTATTAAACACATCAATAATACTATATATTAAACATAGTAATGAATATTTTAATGAAGCAATAAACTAAGACCCCTATGTTAGTAATTTTAAATTTTATGACTTGAGTTATTTATATGATAAAACATATTGCCTTACTCATTTTTTCATAAAAAATAGGTAGTGCCAAAAATATGCATAAAAGGAATGATTAGGGATAATGAGTAATGATGAGGGATTATGATGGAGTAATTAAGGATGATGAGGTAAAATAAGGGTTGATTAGGGAAAATGAGGGCTAGTGAGGGTGTGACTATGTACTATGAAGGATGATGAGGGCTGATGATAGAGTGATATGATGAAGGGAATATGAATACAACCTTATTATTTATCACCTTGGATATGATTTATCACTCAAATGCCTTCAATTAACTCTGACTTAGCTTGCCTCTGTAGGTACATTACTTATTTCTTAACTTCTATTGATCAATCTCTCTTTTCTAGGCTCATAAGCCTTATTTACATGCATATACTTATTCTAACCTAAAGAGTTATCATATTTATCATCATTATACGTAATATCTCTTTGATATGATACATCACCATCATCATCTCAAACAAATCTTCCACCCCTTCACTCTCTTAAGCTTGTTTCAAACCAGCTTACTCATATGGCTTCATAGACCTATAAGCTTCATGCATGATTTCGATGTAATATCACCACATTAAGGCTCAAATGTCCATATAACTAATTATTTTAACTCCCATATACATATAAACATATTCCTCATCTCCCAAGTTTGTACTATCCATCAATCTGCTCTTTCCTTTTTTAGACATCTTTATCTAGTAACCCTCTTTTCACATAAAACTCTTATGTTTAGATAAAATATAAAGGTTATCAAAAAATAAAAACCAATTTTATG
This sequence comes from Torreya grandis, assembly GCA_037957365.1. Classification (NCBI taxonomy): domain Eukaryota; kingdom Viridiplantae; phylum Streptophyta; class Pinopsida; order Cupressales; family Taxaceae; genus Torreya; species Torreya grandis. Next base: position 2,126,447 of record JARHVA010002912.1, on the reverse strand, counting down.
TACCCTTTATCCTCATTGTGCTTCATGCAAAGTTTCATTCTTCAAATCTTAATGGAAGTGTCTTTTCTCTCATAATCTCCTTATCAATTAGGTCTCTCTTAGGCCTAGTTACTACTTAGTCATATATTCCATACTTATTCATAATTTACCATCCTAAAACCATTATAATATTTTGGTGAATATAAAGATACACTATATTAATTTTTTTTAAAGAATTCCAATGGTTAAATCTCTAAATGTTCTAATTTCAAGATGGAAACCCTAGTGTAGGTTATTATAGGCATGTACTTACCCGAAAGGCTATAAAATAGTCTAATTTGAATTTTTGGTCATTTAAATAAATTAAAATACCTAGATAAGATATTTAATAACTTATTAAGACTTTACCAATCATTATTTTCCTTTGTTCAATTTCTAAATGTCTCTAATGAATAGATATACATAATTATGAGTTTTGGTATAGGACTTCGCAAGCCAGATGGTTTACTAAAGGAACTATGTTGAATTATGAAAAAATTAAATCCAAAATAATATTATTTTTAGTCTTTATTACCTATATACACCTTCTCCAAAAACTATTTTATCTTGATCCATTGTTAAAAGTCCCTTTAAGGCTAATCTACAAAATTATGGGCAAGTATTTTAGGACTGTGTGTAAGATAATAAAGTTTATTGATGGAATCTTAACTTCTGATTATAATATAAGAATAAAGAGAGGGTTATATTAATAAATTATTTACTCTCTACCTTAATTCCAACTATAATCAAGTGAATTAAAATAAAAAAGGATTTCAAAGGTCCCTTTCTCCTTGACTATGTAGAACACAGTTTTCAACGCTAATATCTTGTGATTGCAACCTGTAGTTAGAAAAATAATTAAATTTTAAAAATGAATAACAATAAAAATTTAATAAAATACTATAAATAAACTCCATTATATACTGTCTCATTCAAACACTGAGTTCAACTCAAAAGATGCATTCAATTCTTCTTATTCACATTGCATACCAAAACATTATACATAGAATTTTACAATGGGATGCAAAGTTCCTCCTTGATTTTCTTGAAATATTACCTCTATAATTTTTGAGTTTATATTAAATAATAACATAAAATAAACTATCCTACAATACACCCCCTTCCAACATGCACTTATATTCTTTATACAATCTAAAACATGAAAATAACTTCCTCTTTTCTTGTCACCCACATTAAATAGTTATAATTTATGTTTTCTTGGCATAAGTTGCTTATTTCCATGATTTTTACATGAAGACACATAAAAACACATACCTAGGAACTTATAGGACATTTTTAAAACATCGTACAACATATGATCTCACACAATACTCAAAAAACCATTCTAAAGCAAGATATGAAATTTAAATTATTTAAAATAGCCAATTTGGCATGAAACTCCAAAAGGTTTCAAAAAACACAAAACAAAGATTTTCCAAAGACTATTAATAGGACCCTATAATAATTATATCAACCTAATAAGACCAAATATGGTCATTAAAACAATATTAGACATACTAAATCCTTTATTGCATGGTGATGCTTTGCATCAAACTCCCCGAGTGGGAAAAATTTGAGCTCCTACTCAAATGTTCTTGGTCCAAATTATTTATTTATTTCTAATTATTTCTCTAATGGTCTTATAGATCCTATTGATTCTAATCCTCTTTTCTTTTTATTTTATTCTCATCTGGTTCTTATCTCTTCATCTTCGTGCCTTGCCTTGTTTCTTTGCCAACTTATCTTCCACCTGTATGAAGTACTTGACCTGTTGTAACTCCTTGTTCACCTCATCTTCCATGTTATGCATATATGATTTATATTCACTGTACCTTACTAATTAATTGTCTTTTTATCATGCTTAACTTCCATTTCTATTTCATGGCTTATTTCATCATTGATCATGTTTGGTTCAATTACTCTTGGCTAGTCTATTTCTCATCAATGTTTCCTCGGTATTCATGCTTTAATGACTGTTCATACCTAAGTGTTGCCTTCATCCTTGTATTAATCTCATATATATCATATTTTTTTACCTCTTCATAACACTTCACCATCTCATAGTGAGTCTTCTCATAGTGTTGTTCATCTTGCGAAGATAACTCTTTGACCCATTCACTTCCATCAACACACAATTCTTCTTGAAAACATTCTACATTGTTCCCATCATGAAAACATACAATAAAATAAAATAAAACATGATAAATTAACTTCTTACCTTGATCTATCTTCATTGTCTTATTCTCTTTCATATGGTTGCTCGTTACCTTCATACTTTCTTCTAGAGTTCTTTTAAGAGTTTTCATCTTCATGTAGTTGATCACCTCAATAAGAAAACCTGCACATACACAACTAATAAAATTAAAACATGCATAAATTTGAGACTTTTGAGTCCCATAAACTATCTCCTTCATCAATTCTTCTCCCTTTATCCTGTAATCATATTTGCCCACACTTTTTTCTTCATCTCTTTCTTTACTTTTCACTATTTTATGTTTTACTTCAACTATTTATTCTTCATTCTAAATCAAATTACTATTCAAGTCCTCATCCAAGGATTCTATTACTACCTTCAATTGATTTTTAGCCTCATAAATAAACACACAATCATCTTTCAAGCCTTCAATGAGGCCTTCAATCTGATCTACCTCTTCTTAAATTTTGATCTTCATGAATTTATTTACTACTATTCCATGCTTCCACTTCTTATCTACAACAAATTTTAATTGATTTACATTCATCATCCACTCTTCACCTCTGTCATATGGCCAATTTATGGCCCAAAACTTGACTGGTCCTCTTGGACTCTCTTGTTTATAGGCTCTCAACTTCATGCTTTTGTATGCCATCTTTTCATTTACTTTCCAAAACATCATGACTAACTTACTATACATTTGGACACCCTAATTATAACCTAAATCTTCTAAAAATATCACATTTTAAGTTCTTACCTTTTCTTTATTCACTTCCTCAGATGCAACCTTGATTTCCTCTTCATATTCTTTCTTATTTTCAAATGGTAAGTTCATTTCCTCATCTTTTATTGTCTACAACTTGACTTGTTCATCTCCTTTATTCATATACAACTCTTGGATACTTCTTTTTTAACCTTCTTATTTCGTCTTTATCTTCTTAGCATCCTTCTTCAGCTTCTCTCTTGCACTAGCTACCATTTTTTCATATCATTCATCTATCTCCTTTTTTTTGTCTTGCTTATAGCTCTCAGAGTTATCTCTATCCTTATAAAAATCAGACATTACTTCATTGTCTTCACCTACAAACATATAAAAATAATCAATTTTAAAACTTGGAGGCTTATATGACTCTTTTGATACCTTAAATATTGGTAACTTTCTTCTAGCTACTCCTTATCTTGTGCTTCATCCTCTTATTCTTTACCAAGAATTGATCCTTATTATGGATAAGAAATAGATAAATCTTCAACATCCTTCATGATCAATTCATCTTCCCCAAGGTGTTGATTACCTTCTTTTCCCTCTATATAAACCTACTCACTCATCTAAAACTGCTCAATCTCTCTCTTGATTTGCTTACAGAGCAAATTTTATTCTCTTTTTCTTCCCTCATGTTTCTCTTCTTTCTTCTCTCAATAAGTACCCTTATAGGCCATTTAAATTTATTATTTTTCATAACCCAACCATATTTTTTCAATTATTTATGTATTTAATCTATCATGAGCACCACATTCTCTATACTTTCTAGACTATGCCTCAAATCTTTCACTTCCTATTCAAGCTCAAAATTTTTCTTTCTCTTATTCTCTTTCATATTTTATTTATAAGTCTTTCCTATCTCAACTCTATCTTCTATGCACCTCACCTGGGTACACTGCTAGTCTTCACTTAAGACTTCTTCTTTCCTTGTCCTCACTTGGGACTTTTATCTTATGTCCTTATGAGACTTCTCTTTCCTCTAAGCTTCTCCATGAGCTCTTTCTTATAATCCTTAATGGTTTTAGGCTTATTTTTCCTCTTTTATACTAAATCTTTCAAATAACCTTTTCGATTCCCCCTTGTAAAGTCTAATTACCACAACTATATCAATTTATACTTTGAACTAAATCATGAAAATATGTTCACACCTTTTAAATATCTTATAGGCACTACTTAAACACTTATTTTTGGTGTACCATTGACCTATTGAGATTAAATTATCTCTTGTAGACATTAACATAATCTAAACTGCTTATAAAGACTCCTCAACTGACCTCTTTATCTTTTGTCTTTCCAACTTGATGTCATTCACTTTCAGTCTACTTGATTGCTTCGTTCACTCTTTATTTTCCTAAATAACTAACTTGGTCTAATACCTCTTGATGCAAGGCCTATGCCTATAACCTTCTTCTTTTTCACCTTGGCTCTGATTTCTCACTTGAATGCCTTTAATGCCATCTAACTTATCTTGCCTCTATAGGTATATTACTTATTTCTTGACCTCTCTTGATCAATCTCTCCTTTCTAAACTCATAAGCCTTATTTACATGCATATACTTATTCTATCCTAAAGAGCTATCATCTTTATAATCATTCTCTATACTATCTCTCTTTGATCTAATACATCACCATCATTATCTCAAACAAATCTTCCACCCCTTCACTCTCTTAAGCTTGCTTCAAACTAGCTTGCTCATATGGATTCATAGGCTTATAAGATTCATGCATGGTATCAATGTTCTATAACCACAAAAAGTCTCAAATTAACATCAACCTAATTATTTTAACCACCATAAATATACAAACATATTCCTTAACTCCCAAATTTTCACTATCCACCAATCTGATCTTTCCTTCTTTAGACTTCTTTCTCTAGTAACCCTCTTTTGACATAAAGCTCCTAGGTTTGGATAAACTACAGAGGTTATCAATAGAAAAAAACCAATTTTAAGTACCATTTATCCTTATTGTGCTTCATTCAAATTTTCATTCTTCAAATATAAATGGAAGTGTCTTTTATCTCACAATCTCCTTACCAATTAGGTCTGTCTTAGGCCTAATACACTAGTCAATCACAATATTTGTACTTATCCATACTACACCATCCTTAAACCACTATAATATTGTATTTCATGTAATATACACTATATTACAAAGTTTTAAGGAATTTCAAGTGTTAAATCTCTAAATATTCCAATTTTAAGATGGAAGCCCTAGTTTAGGTTATTACAAGCCTATACCTACCTGAGAGGTTATAAAATAGTCTAATTTGAATTTTTGGTCACTTAAATCACTTAAAATACATATATAAGGCCTATACTAATTTATTAAAACTTCCCAAACCATTATTTACCTTTATTCAATCTCCAAACAACTCCAATGAATAGATATACGTAATTTTGAGTTCTAGTATAGGACTTCACAAGCTCGAAGGTTTATTAAAGGAGCTATGTTGAATCCTAAACAAATTAAATCCAAACTAATACTAGTTTCAGGCCTATCTTATCTCTCTAAACCTTGTAAAATAACTATTTAATGTTGATCCGTCATTAAAAGTCCCTTCAAGGCTAATCTACATAATTTTGGACAAGTATTTTAAGACTTTGTGTAAGATAATAAAGTTTCTTGATGGAATCTTACCTTTCACTTATAATTTGAGCTTAAAGAGGGGGTTATTTTAATTAATTAGTGCATATATACATGACTTATAATTTTAATCAAGTGAATGAAACTATAAAATGATTACAAATATCCCTTTCTCCTTAACTATGTAGAACAAAGTTTTTAAAGATTATATGTTGTGACTTTAACTTGAGTTAGAATAATAATTAAATATTTAAAATGAAGAATAAAAATAAAAATGTGATCACATACCAATAAAAAAACTCCATTATTTAAATCTCTCATTAAAAAAATTAATTTAACTCAAATGATGCATTTGATTCTTCTTATTCACATTGCACACCAAACTATTAAACACAAAATTATACAATGGGAAGTAGAGTTCATCCTTATTGATTTTATTGAAATCCTACCACTATATTTTTATAGGTTATCCTACATAATAACCTAAATTACACTCTCCTATAACACACCCACTTCTAACATTCATTTCTATTCTTTATAAAATATAAAACATGCAAACAATTTCCTCTTTTCTTGCCACTCATGTTGAATGGCAGTTACAATTTATCTTTGCTTGGCATAAGTTGCTTCTTACCATGTGTTGTATATGGAGACACATCATACCACATACATATGACCTTATATGACCTATATCAAACATTATACAACATTTTTATCCCACAGAACACTCACAAAACCATTCTAAAGGAAGATATGAAATTCTTTTTTTTCAAAATAGCCATTTTGGCAGGAAACTCCAAAAGGATTTAAAACACACAACACAAATTTTTTCCAAAGAATCTAGCACCTTAGTAGGACATATAATACCTATATAAACCTCATACGACCAAATATGGACATTAAAACACTAGTAGACATACTAACTCCTTTATTACGTAGTGATGCTCTGCATTAGATTAGGGATGATTATGTATGATGAGGGTCAATGAAGGAATAATTAGGGATATTAAGGGACAATGACCATTGATTAAAAATTGTTTATGGATGATGAGTGATAATGAGGGATGATTATGGTGTGACTAAGGACTCTAAGGGATGATAAGGGATAATTAGGGAGTGATTATGGATGATGAGGAATAATGAGGGTCAATGAGGGAGATATTAGGTATGATGATGGATGATGAGGGAATGATTAAGGATGATGAGTGTTGATGAGGGTGTTTTTGGAGACTTAGGTTGCACCTTAGTTGAAAATAGAAGTGTTTAAGTTATGCTTTTAATCCTAGTCTAACATGGGAATGACTCTAGGATGTGGTTTACCTATGTTTGGGTCAGACCTCTAGGCATTTTTATTGAAGTTAGATCTTCAAATATGATAATTTGGACTTCTCTTTATAACATATAAACAAGTTAGGGTGAAAAGAGTTAAGATATTGCATAAATTAAAACCTATTCTAACATGTGGTGATACATCAAAGTTCAAAGATCCACTCTCAAAATTGAACTCATTATCACACTAATGGGATATGAATAGAACTAATGCAATGTTTACTATAGCTTTCAAGAAAAAATAATCCATATAGAGGTCAATTTGAATAACTAAGGCTGGGGGAAACTAAGATAAGGCTTGATTTAATGCACTTATAACCAGTAGTCAAACCTATACTTGAGACATCAAAGATATGACACACTATATGACTTGTAGGGAAAATTTGTTAGTATTTAGATTGAACTTGGACCTGCAAAGGGAAGATTAGATCACTTTTGCCTATCAAAAACACACAAAATACTAAACACATATGATAAACATTTCAAATGCCTTTCTCATTACTCTAATAGGTGTAGAATATAATTTTTGGTAAAGTCTAGTTGTACTAGCCTGAGGGATGTTCATCAATAGCTCAAGGGCTATATTTATAGAAGAAAGGAAAGCAAGAGAGAGAGATTTTGGTACTAAAAAGGAAATTAATGAGATTAACTCAATTTTAACTATAATTATAATTACCTCTGCATTTATTCTCATTCAAGTTTATTGATTGATCTGAGTCACTTCAAACTATTGCATGGTTAAATTATTTCCTCATTGGTGCTCCCTTACGATAGCAATGGTAGGATCAATTTGTTCTAAGTTGAGTTTTACTATTGATGTAGTTATAATAATTAGATCAATCTATTAGATTTTTGTCATGGTCCTAATTGATCTTTACTGGTTCATCATAGCATGTAAGAGTGGAGAGAAGGGTCACTTTCATGTAGCTGGTTTTAGTGATGAAGTCGTTGAAGTCTACATGTCTACCTTGTTGGCATCCTTTGAAATGTTAGCTCTATTTCAAATTGGACCATGTTTAAACTCAACTCCATGATTTTCCTTATTTTTTTTGAAAGTTGTTCCTTTAAATTCCAAAAATAAATCTTTTTAGGTTTGACTTTGGCCATCAAATATCGACTCAGACCAATCAAATTTCTCCAAATTATCTTGTTCCTATTGGTCTTGCAAATCCCTACTACTAGATCTTGAATTTTTGACCTCCCACACACCATATATCTTCTTGGTATGAATGAATGCTAGCCTTTGATCTATATTTTTTGACTCCTTGACTTTTACTTGAATCATTGGATCAAAATATATGAGTGAACACTAATCATTGATTTATTTGGATTTTGAACTCAAATGGCTATTTGTTGTATCTTAAATTTAGTGTCTATGCATCCATAATTTTATATTTACATGACCATCAAATATGTCTACATGACCATCAAATTTTTTACCCCAATGGATAATTTTCTATACTTTATTTTGATGTCTGTGTGAACATTCCATTCTGTAGGTTCAACTTTGAATGCTTATAACTTGAGCTAGAGAATTCGTCAAGGTATGAAATTTGTAGGATACGATATTGGCATGAAGAAATATATGGAAATAAAATATTTTATCTCATGAGGATTCTTGAGTAAACTTTATAAAATGCACAAGTGAACTATTCTATTCATTTTTACATGACATCTTGGTAATGGTCTAGCTCCTTAAACTTAACAAATTATCCTCCTTTCAACCTTTAGGGTTCTAATGAACTCTTAAGGTTTTATCCATAATTTTAATGCATCTTGAATGATTATGAACATCATGAGGACTTGATCAGATCCCTCTATTTTTATTGTTGATATTTCTTCTAAGCCATTTGATCTTTCTTCAATTGGGACCCTGCTAGGCATCTCTCTAGATCTAGGTGAAGCTTGGTATGTGGGCCAAAATGGCCAACATGTGTTTTTAGGGAAAATGAGGGTAGATAAGGGAGTTATTAAGGATGATTAGGTAAGATGAAGAATGATGATGGATAATGAAGGACTGACTAGGTATGATGAGGGAGGATAATGGTTAATGAGGGAGTGATTAGGGATAGTGAGGGATGATGATGAGGTCCCTATCTATAGATAAGGATTCAATTAATTTATTATATTAATCATTGAAATAAATTATATGGGAAATCACCTATCCCTATCTATATTTGAAGAGGGTAAGGGGTGAAAAGGGTTTGACTTTGTTATATTTGATTTATGGTCCTAATGAGTTGACTAATTGCTCCACCCTGTCTCATCAGATATGAGTATGGCTATAATGAATAAATTATATATCCATATCCCATATATATATAAGGAATATTTAATCCAAGTGAATGAATAAATATGAATCATATCACATACCTAATATATTTTTATCATTTTATTATAACAAATAAGAATGAATAATATGGTGTCACCATATTTCATCAATGAACAATGACACGATCACACGACCACCCCCCACTTTATAGATATAAAGTATCATTGGCATTGATGCAATATATATTTTAATTGACATAAGATATATTGGTGCCCAATTCAACTAATGGATTTAGAATGAATAGAGCTAGGGGCCAAGGTCTATCAATGCTATCAACTATATCTAGTTCACTCTATCTATTGAATAAGTCTATCAATGACTGAACAAGTATATCAATGATTAATGATACTAAATTACAAATGTAATATGTATGATATGACCAAATCAACCCAATGTGCATAATTATCAACATGATATGAATGATTTGTGTGATGTATTACATATCCATATCATGAAACAAATTGATATCATTTTTATACATATTTCATGATGTTGATGTGATACATAATGAAATCTAGGTGTGGGTAACATGATGTGATGGTGAGTTATTTCCCTATTAATAAAATAGTTAGTTTCAAATAATTGACACCATTTAATGGACTTTATTATATATGGGTTGCATTAGTGTGGTGGGCCTATTATTGGCATTTACCTTGGTTATAAATGGATATAGTGTTTTTGTGTCACCTTTAGCCTATAATGGACTTAATTTCAAGTAAGGTTAGCATGAATGAGTGTTTGGGTGTGCATGGGTCACCAATGTAACCTATGTTTTCCAATGCACACCACTTTGACATGAGTTTAAATTGAATTGGGGTGATGATGCCTAAATGTAACCTAAATTATCCCTATTTACCATAGTCACAAATGATTATAGTGTTGTTGTGTCACCTTTTTTCCCAAAATGGATCTAATTATAAGTTAAATTGAAATATATGAATGGTTGGGTGTGTGTGTGTGTTTATAAACTTTGATTTTCACAAACCTAAGACTCTTAGAAATGGTAGAAAGTAATCTAAAAGGTGTCAAAACCTAAAAAATGACTATATGTTCAACCAAATGGATATCAATTGTAAATGTTATACCTTACAATCCATAGTTTTAATATTGAAACCCTAAAAATGCTTAAGTACTAACCAAATTATATTTTTAAAAACTATCTTTCACATTGTAAGGAATGCAATAGTGAGACCAACTCTATTAGATGTAAAGTGACCTTAATTTATTATATTTACTAAAATAAATTTAAAGTATAAGTTTACATTTAAAATTATACTTAACATTTATTTTATTCAATGACCCCCTCCCCCCACCTTGTAATGCATACCCTTTTGCATTTTATCTACTCATGACTTGACTGGACCATAACATGTATAATGTATATGCACTTAGGATATTTTACATTTTAGATGTGTGTGTTTGTTTCAATTTGAATTTGTGCATGCAATATCACCTATGCACTAAACCACATAAATGTTATAGCATGTACATGCTATGGTGAGTTTTGTTGTCCCCCAAAAATATCACTCATTTTTGGGACAACATTTGAACTATTTTGGTCTTACAGACCAAAATCCTCTCTTCCCCTTTCAAAATTTTTTCTAAGCATTCAGGTTCTTCATTTTTCAAAGCTTTCTAAAAAATCTATGGACTCTGTAGGATTGAATCTATGGACTCTACATGAAGAAATCTATGGACTCTGTAGGCTTAAAACTACGAACTCTACAGGCTTAAAACTATGGACTCCACAGGCTCATTTTTATGGACTCTTTCAAGGCTCAAGAGAAAACTTAGAGAAAACTATGAACTCAGTTCTACAAAATTCACATGTTGATTTCTAGGGACTCTACAGGAAAGAACAAGTTTCCAACACTTGGTCATTTTCAAGATTGTTTCAATGGCTTGGTTCAACTAAAAGAGTTCATCGACAAGCTTCTAAGCAAGGATTGAACCATTGAACTATTGAACCTTGAACTCTTTTGGTTCAAGGGTTTAATGGGTTCAAGGTTTAATGCCATTAGCAATAGTTTGTGCTTTGGCAAAGGTTCAACAAGTTCAACCACTTCTAGGTTCAATGGCTTCAAAACACTTATCAAAGAGAAGAAGGCTTGAACCATTAAACTGTTGAACCATTAAACCACTTTGGTTTAATGGTTCAACAGTTTCAATGACCAAATGGTTCAATGTGTTTGGTTTAAAAAGATCAATTTGACTTAGCCAAATAAAAAGAATGAACCAATTGAACCGTTGAACCTTGAACCAAAAGGTTCAATGAGTTCATAGGTTCAAAGGTTCACCAGTGTGATGAAGATTAAAGAGCTTAGAAAGAACAAGGAAGTGACAGGCAGAGGAAAAAACCAATGAACTGATTGAACCTTGAACCAAAAGAGTTCAAAGTTTAATGGTTCACAGGTTCAAGTAGTTCAAAGGCGGCCTCAAGCAAAGAGAGAAGCAACATGGATGATTCCAAAGGCAAGTTCAAATGAAAGTGATGGTTCAACCAAAGAGCAAGAAAGCAATTGAACCAACAAAGTGATTGAAGCAAGAAAGTGATTGAACCAAGGAGCCGAGAAGGCCGCTCAAACTGTTGAAATAGTCAACCAATGATGTCCCTATAGACGTCAAATTTAAGGTAAGGGAATATCTATTAAAATTCAAATAAAGTGTAAAACTTGAAGGAAGAACCGAGCGATTGGTTGAAAAGATAGCCTGATAGCTCAAATCACAGTAGGAAGAGACAAAGCTAGAAAAGACAAAAGCAAAAAGAGGGAAAAGCCCAAAATATCTATACAAAAGTTATTCCAATAGATGGAACAGTCTGAAAAGTAGATTTTTGAGCTTGCAAACATCAAAGGCCTAACTTGTTAGTCTCATTTGGAGTAAAGACAAAATGGACAGTTACATAGATGTCAAAGGGGACATACCAGATGATCCAGACCCAAGATAAGACATATTAGATGAATAGACATGCCATAGTTAAGGTGATGCACTGTTCTAGGCATGGTCCCTCTAGGTAGAACTAAAGGCACATTGAAGGCATTGACTATAGCATGGGCCATCCCATGGGAGAGAGCACCAAGCCTTGCTTGGTGGATATATATTGTAATCTCTTTTATTGTTTTAAAGAGATTTTCCCCTTACTAGAAGTGAAACTCTGCTTGAATTGAAAGGCATTACTGAGACTTTGAGCTCAGATTGTAATTCATATTTCTTTGATTGAATGAGAAAGCAAGTTACTTGCAGACTTTGTGCTATTATAGCTTGTGCTACTTTAGGAGATTGTTCTTATGTCTATCTTTTGAAAACATTCTTATTTATTTGACTTAACAAGTAGGACTAGTGGAGGTGATAAGGAAGGTGTCCTGAAGCTAACTACTTTTAGACTTTGTGCTGTCATAGTTGTCTTTAGTGTGTGTTTTTCTTTTATGTTTCTATGTAAAGGACCTTGGGATGACTTTGTTCCCCCATTATTCTACATATTTTACTCTTGGGCAATCAAGGTGGATACTTTGTGCTACATTTTAAGCTGCAAGTTACTCTACACCTTTGGTTACTAGTTACTTACTAGAAAGATTCATGTTGTTTCCAAGAACAAGCACTTCTGAAAGAAGAGAAGTGCCTTCTATCTTTTCAGCAGGATTTCTACTATCTAGGAAGGGATCTGGCTCTTAGTTGAACATTACTTTTGAAAGAAGAGAAGTATTTTCAGCAATCACCTAGGATTTCTCCTCTATTTGTTAGCATCATCTCTGAAAGAAGAGAGATGAATGGTTTATCCTACCCCCATGTCTTACTTTCTACTTATATATATAATATATAGCCTCTGCATATTTTATAGGGAACCTCCCCTTGATGAGAGAAGAGATTTGTCTCTAGTTGATGTAGTAAAGCTGCACACTTGAGCGACCAAGCTTCCTATGTTGTGGTGATAGGAACTATTTTGGTCACCAGTTAGCTGGCTAACAAAATATTCACCCAATAGTTTTTGGCAACTCTGCTAGGGACACAATAATTTTATGCAATTTAGAACCTCAAGTTTCAGATTGAAACATCACCTATGTCTTACCCATAATCATTATAACCCTTATCCATTATAGACTTTGGTTACTCCATTCTGTGTATTACCCATTATCATTATAGCCTTACCATCTTCCTCCACTTCTATTATTTTATCTAGTCTGCAAAACTAGAGCTACTGGGAAAGAGTGTATAGTTTTAAGCCTCAAGCCTCAAGTTTAAGTAGGGCCAGTCCTTTTCCATTTTTGATTCACAATCTAGCCACTCCACCTAGATTTGTTATCCCTATTTTACATAATTAAAACATGGCAATTCGAAGCCCTTGGGGTAACTCTTTTGGTCCACTGAATTTAACTCCACCTCTACATGAACTTCTATGTAGCTCAAGAAACAACTTCTTTAAATTCTTTGGAGATGGGAGAGTTCACTCTGATGAACACATTGCAGCCTTCAACATAGCCTATGGTGTGATAGGGGTCGAATTTGAAGACGTGGCAGTTAGGCTTTTTGTGGAGACCCTACAAGTTGCTGCTGTGATAGGATCCTCCTTGGAATACAATTGATTACCTTTGTATAAGCAACTAAACATAGAATTAAACTAGAAGTAATAAGTAACTAGAAATCAAAAACAACAAAGAATAAGAGATATGAGAAACAATACAATCTATATTAACACTCTTCTAGAAGGAAATACAATGAAGAAATCTCACTCTTCCCACACCTCTTGGGTGTACCATAATTCTCCCTCAAGAGTTCTCTCTCTCTCTCTCTCAATTACAATCAACTCAACACTGAGTTGTTCCCTCCAGTGACAATCAACCCAATGGTTGTTGTTGCCTACTTCAAGTGACAATCAACTCAACCATTGTTACCTCCTTACAACAAATCTTCTTGATCTTGCACCTTGTAGATCTAATTGACCTTGCTTACAACTTATCACAATACAACTCCATGGGTCTCTTAAATAGAACCCCAAGCAAACAATAATTAGAAAAGTGGACTCAAGACTAAAATTAGTCTTTACATGCAACCTGACTGTTCGTCTAAAATTAGAACAATTCTAGAAATGCACAGATGACTGACATCGATCTGAAAGTGACTGATGCTGGCCGATCCCTATTTGATTCTAGTTACTATGTAGCTAGAGATAACTGATGTTGGTTGGCCTAACCAACATCGATTATTGTGTCACTCAGTAACCTCTATATTTACACACTAGTGAAGCTTTTAGCTCCATAACTCAACAATCTTTCACTTGGAGATAAATAGCTACACCTGTATCTGTACCTGTACAACATCTTCTAATTTGTTTTTGGCTTGTTTCTCCATCTTCAAGTTCAATCTTAAAGACCAACAAAATTTGAATGAAGATTCAACTTCTCCTTTGTTCTCGGCTTTGTTAACATATCTATAGGATTCTTATCCATATGGATCTTTTCTAGCTTCAATTGTCCATCCTCCAATACCTATCTAATGAAGTGGTACCTAAGCTGTATATGTTTGGTTCTTGAATGAAAGGATAAATCCTTTGCCAAATGAATTGATCTTTGACTATCACTGTATAATCTATAACTCTCTTTCTCCTTTCCCAACTCTTCCATGAACCAAGTCATCCATATCATTTCCTTGCTAACCTCTATGACTACAACAACCTTCTGTAACTCTAAAATTTAGCTAACCATCATTGCACCAATAATGAACACATATCTTGTGGTGCTTCTCCTACCATCCAAGTCACCTGCCATATCTAAATCTACATACATATGTAGAGAAGTGTTTGACCCTACATAGCATAAATGCCTACTGCTGGTCCCTCTCAGATACTTGAGAATCCATTAAACTACTTTCCAGTGCTTCTTTCCTAGATTGGCCATAAACTTTCTGACAACTCCCACTGCTTGGGCAATATCAGGTCTAGTACATACCATGTAATCAACCTCATCATGTGATTTAGGACATTGTTCTTTGCTTAGCTTGAATTGTCCAACCATAGGTGTGCTTACCGATTTTGCATCCTATAAATTGAACCTCTCCACTACCTTATTCACATAATCCTCTTGAGACAAAATCAACCTGTAATTTTCCCTATCTCTATAAATACTCATGCCAAGGATTAATGCTCCTCAATCTTTCATGGAAAATGTGTGAGCTAATTTTACTTTTAGCTCAGTAATCTCCTGCATGTGTGAACCTAAAACAAGCATATCATCCACATACAATAACAAGATAATGTAGCTATCATTATCCAATCTAGTAAAATAAACACAATGGTCATATTGACATTGACTAAAGCCTTGCTTTGTCATAAACCTGTCAAACCTTAAATACCATTGTTTTGTAGCTTGCTTAAGACCATATAACCTAGCCTTATGTCTCACCTGTCCATTCTCTCCTTTCTTTAACTTGTAAATCCATTTGTTTTTCAGTGCTTTCTTTCCGACTGGCAACTCAACCAAATCCCATATTTGGTTCTCTTCCAAGGAATTAATTTTCTCATTCATGCCATGCTCCCACTGTTTCCTAGATTCTACCTGCATTGCCTCTTCAAAACTTCTTGGTTTTCCACCATTAGTGAGCAATAAGTAGTATAAAGAAGGGGAATAAGGAATTTGAGGTTTACTTACCCTTTTGGACCTCTTCATGGGTGTTTGAGACTCATTGATAGCTTGTTGTCTACCTAAATTTCATTCTAACAGTGATTGATCTCAGTCATCTCTCAGTCTACACCTGATTGACGTCAATTCCACCTTACTGACCTAACCAATGTCGATTCCCTGACTGATGTTAGTTTCTACTTGCCTGACATCACTGACTTTGGTCTTCACCTAACCAATGTTAATTCTTGCTTGTTCAACGTCTGTCTCTACCTGACTGACGTCAGTGTTTGTGTTTTCTTGTGAGTGATGATTTTTACCTGTAAGCTCATTTTGGATCATAACCTCATCTAAATTGCCCTACTTAGAATTATTCAGCCTCTTGAGCTGATCACTGTCCACCACCTTCTTGAAAACTAAGGCTTTCCATTTCTTAAATGTTTCAAAAACATCATATTTCCTCTTTATGCAATAAACCCATACCTTTCTTGTAGCATCATCAATGAAAGAAACATAGCACTGTGATCCTCCAATAGAAGCTCCTTGAGCTGGTCCCCACACGTTTGTGTGAATAAGTTCCAACTTGTGCTTCTTTTTTTTGTCCCAGTCTTGAGAAACTTCACTTTCTCTTGTTTCCCAAACATAAAATGCTCACAAAAATCTAGATCTATCGAATCTGAAAGCTTACCTTTTGACTTAAGAACATGCATTCCCTTCTCACTCATGTGACCAAGCTTACAGAGCCACATCTTTGCATCTACATCTAAAGTAGATAAAATAGAAAGAGAATCAGTAATATAAGTAGATAGATAAAGTGTACCTACTTTCTTACCTCTAGCTAATACAAGTACACCCTTGGAAACTTTCTAAGATTCAGCTGTGAGAGTTACTATGTAACCCTCATCACCCAACTTTCCTACATAAATTAGATTCCTCTTCAGAATGGGTACATGCATGACATCCTTCAACACCCATGTGTTGCCATTCTACAATTTTAACTACACTTTTCCTTTGCCAACAATTTGATAAGGCTCACCATCCCATAAATAAAATTTTCCAAAGTCTCCATGGATATAATCATGGAAAAATTCTCTATTTGGGGTTACATGGAAAGAAGCACTATAATTTAAAACCCATGATTCTACCTGACTATCCAAAGAAAATATAAGAGCATTCTGTGTAACAATACCTACATCTTTTGCTTCTTTATTACCTTCATGCTGATCTTCTTTCAACCAACAATCTTTCTTTGCATGTCCTTTCTTTCCACAATTCTAGCAGGTGATACTTCCATTTCTAGATTTGGATCTACTGCCCATCTTTGTCCTTGATTTTCCTTGCTTGCCCTACTCTCTTTGCCATCCCCTGCTTTCAAAACTTAAAGCATTACCTTATGTTTCCCTTGTGCTTTTCCTATGAATTTCTTCATTCAAGATTACACTAACAACATCATCAACTTTCAAGATATTTAAAGCAGATGTAGTATTACTAATTGCCATTACCAAGCTATTCTAAGTTTCAGGTAAAAAGCATAAGATTAAGAGAGCCTTAATTTCATCATCAAAAACTATTTTGACTGAAATTAATTGATTTACAATTTCATGGAAATCATTAAGATGACTATATATAGATCTACCTTCCTACATTTGCAAATTAAATAATTGCTTCATAAGAAATACCTTATTTGAAGCAGAGGGTTTTTCATATAAATTTGCCAAAGTATCCATTAACTCTACCATTGTCTTTGCCTATGATAAGTTGGAAATCATAGACGATGCTAGGCTCAACCTCATAGATCCTAGAGCCTTTCTATCAAAAACATTCCATTCTTCATTTTGCATATATGTGGGCTTACTTGAAACCCCACCCAATGGTAAGTACAGATCTTTTTGATATAGATAATCTT
The DNA here is from genome assembly GCA_037957365.1 of Torreya grandis. NCBI lineage: Eukaryota > Viridiplantae > Streptophyta > Pinopsida > Cupressales > Taxaceae > Torreya > Torreya grandis. Next base: position 2,108,711 of record JARHVA010002912.1, on the reverse strand, counting down.
CTATCTGCATCCTCCATAATTGATTAATCTTGCCATTGAATTTCTCCATTCTTACTTTACTTTCTTTTGCCATTGCTTTACTCCCACTCAAATAGAAACCCTTATGAGTGAACCTTTAATCAACAAACACTAACCCGCTCTACCACTTGTTAGTGATCCTAGCTCTGATACCAATTGTTAAGATCCTCCTTGGAATACAATCGATTACCTTTGTATAAGAAACTAAATACGAAATTAAACTAGAATTTATAAGTAACTAGAAATAAAAAACAACAAAGAATAGGAGATACGAGAAATAATACAATCTATATTAACACTCTTCCAAAAGGAAATACAATGAAGAAATCTCACTCTTCGTACACCACTTGGGTGTACCATAATTCTCCCTCAAGAGTTCTCTCTCTCTCTCAATTACAACCAACTCAACACTGAGTTGTTCCCTCCAGTGACAATCAACCCAATGGTTGTTGTTTCCTATTTCAAGTGACAATCAACTCAACCATTGTTGCCTCCTTATAGCAGATCTTCTTGATCTTGGACCTTGCAGATCTAATTGACCTTTCTTACAACTTATTACAATACAGCCTCATGGGTCTCTTAAATAGAACCCCAAGCAAATAATAATTAGAAAAGTGGACTCAAGACTAAAATTAGTCTTTACATGCAAACTGACTATTCATCTAAAATTAGAATAGTTCTAGAAATGCACAGATGACCGACGTCAATCTGAAGGTGACTGATGTTGATTGATCCCTAATCGATGCTGGTTACTATGTAGCTAGAGATAATTGATGTTGGTTGGCCTAATTGACATCAGTTACTATGTCACTCAGTAACCTCTACATTTTCACACTAGTGAAGCTTTTAGCTCCATAACTCAACATGCTATAGAGTGGTTCTACCATCTATAAGCTGGATTAGTGACTGGCTGGGACACACTTAAAGCCAAGTTCAAAAAAAGGTTTAAGCCTATAGAAGATGCACATGCCTTGTTAGCCTAGCTCATATAGATGAAGAAGGAGCCCCATGAACCTATGAGAGACTTCATTGCCAGGTTCAACAAGTTGAGGCATAGGATACCCATGATCACCTAGTCGACACCTCAAAATCTCAAGTGTTTCTTCATCAACTCATAGTTGCTTGAAGTGAGTTTCTTACTGAGATGGGCTAGACACATAGACCTTGTTGCTACTCAAGACTTGACTATTGAGCTAAAAGATGACCTTATCTTGGTAGGAAAGATAAGGAGAGATCTTAACAAAGGTAAATCCTCTTTATCTTTTGAGTATCCATCTATAGCCACCACTGACCTAACACTACAAAAGTTGGTAAATGAACTGCTAGCCTTGAAAAGGCAAATGGCCATAAGTATGTCTGCTCCTCCTAATTAGGATATGCCAAGGATGGCCTTTCAAAATCAACCATATCAAGGCAACATTGCCAAAAGTCAAGGGAAACCAATTCATCTTCCTCCCCCAAGGAGGAACCTTGTCTTTGAAGCACCTCCAACCAACTTAGCAGTCAGATATTTGGAAACATAACATGCTTTCTCTTTCCAATCTGAGTTTGAGCAAGAAAATGATGCTGATCTCTTCACAAAGGATCAAGAAGAATTAGTTGGTGACTCCCACATTGGTTTCCTAAATTACCAGGATGAACCCAGAAGTGAAGGTGAAGCAGTCGAAGGATCATACATAGTATTCATCAAGTCTAAGAATTAGTCATCCTAGCAGGCCAACAACGAGAAGACAGATGAGTGACCCCAACTATCAATTTCAATTATTGAGTAGAGAACCCCTCTTCCTTTCTAGTCAAAGGACTCGGTGATTGCTAAAGAAGTAAGTACATCGAACATCTCTACACCTTCTACTTCAAATTTGTAGATCACTCCTCCCCCTCCCAAAAACCAAAAGTATGAACTCTCATCCTCTCTTCTAAGTCCATCTCAGTCATTTTTCATGATTGATCATGTCAAGAAATCCAAAATTCAAATGACCGAGTTTGAATCCCTACAAGCCAATCCCGAGTAATTAAATATTGGTGGAGAACCAGGTGTGGACCTATCTGAGGCAAAGATTGTGGTTACCCAAATGTCAACCCCTGCTACTCAAATTTTGTTTGAGCCTTTAGGTAGGGGTAATTACTTCTTGACCACAAAGGATGCCCATGTCCCAGCTGATGAAAGTCCTATAGTTGGAAATCTAGAATTTCATCCAAATAAGGCATCAAAAAAATTGGTAGGGTACAGTAAAAATCAAGAAGGATCTTCCATCTCACATAAAGATAAATTTGATAGAAGATCAGCTTCTGATGATGTTTGGATCTTGGAATTTGATGGCAGAAATTCTTTCACAACTAGATGCAGATCTCTATTGCTCAGATTGAAAATTGCTTAGGGTGAAGAGGTCAAACTCCTTCACACTAAAGGAGATGCTAAGTTGATGGTTTATCAGGGGTCTGATGCTAACAATCAAAGCATGTGCTGGATTGGACTAGTAGAACAATAAGCTATGGTAGTGGACCATACTGCTGTATTCTAAAGTCAACAAAAGGAACTCTTCATAGGGAGAGCAAGGAGTTATGGTTTTTAGTTTGAAGACCACATCTTGCCATGGAGCAATAAGAAGAAAAAGCCAAGAGGAAGACGTAGAAAATTGGTTTCCTAGTGGAGAGTTCCATTTGCCTATCACCGTTTTTGGAGATAAAATGGTTTTTTTCTGGTTTATCAAGATGGCATACCACTTTTGCTATCTCACAATGGGCAGCATCTGAAGTGTTTCAAATCTTGAGGCATCAGATAAGATCATTTGTACATATGTATATTTTTATAGTCTTCAGTTCTATTTTGTGCTTTTCATTTTCATTTTTTGAAGCCTTTCTTTTTGGGTAGCATGACTTCATGGCCCAATGGCACACTTCAAGACATTGGAGATTCTAATTTTTACTCCCCTCAGCTATTTCAAGTTCTCATATGAAGGAAGTTCTTCAACTGGAGCTAGCTGTTATCCCCTAAAAATATCACTCATTTTTGGGACAACATTTAAACTATTTTGGTCCTACAGACCAAAATCCTCTCTTTCTCTTTAAAAAATTGTTCTGAGCATTCAGGTTCTTTATTTTTCAAAGCTTTCTCAAAAATATATGCACTATGTAGGCTTGAATCTATGGACTCTGTAGGAAGAAATCTACAAACTATGTAGGCTTAAAACTATGGACTCTGTAGGCTTAAAACTATGGACTCCACAGGCTCATTTCTATGGACTCTTTCAAGGATTGCGAGAAAACTTAGAGAAAACTATGAACTCAGTTCTATGAAATTCATAGGTTGGTTTCTATGGACTCTGTAGGAAAGAACAAGTTTCCAACACTTGGTCATTTTTAGGATTATTTCAATGGCTTGGTTCAACCAAAAGAGTTTATCGACAAGCTTCTAAACAAGGATTGAACCATTTAATTGTTGAACCTTGAACTCTTTTGGTTCAAGGGTTTAATGGGTTCAAGGTTCAACGTCATCAACAACAGTTGGCACTTCGACAAAGGTTCAACAATTTCAATCACTTCTAGGTTCAATGGCTTCAAAACACTTATCAAAGAGAAGAAGGCTTGAACCATTGAACCACTTTGGTTCAATGGGTTCAATGACCAAATGGTTCAATGTGTTTGGTTTAAAAAGATTAAAAGGACTTAGCCAAATAAAAAAAATGAACTGATTGAACCTTGAACCAAAAGGTTCAATGAGTTCATAGGTTCAAAGGTTCAACCAGTGTGATGAAGATCAAAGAGCTTAGAAAGAACAAGGAAGTGACGGGCAAAGGAAAAAACCAATGAATTGATTGAACCTTGAACTGAAAGAGTTTAAAGTTTAATGGTTCACAGGGTCAAACAGTTCAAAGGTGGCCTCAAGCAAAGAGAGAAGCAACATAGATGATTTCAAAGGCAAGTTCAAATGAAAGTGATGGTTCAACCAAGGAGCAGGAAAGTGATTGAACCAATAAAGCAATTAAACCAATAAAATGATTGAAGCAAGAAAGTGATTGAACCAAGGAGCTGAGAAGGCCACCCAAACCATTAAAATAGTCAACCAATGATGTCCCTATAGATGTCAAATTTAAGGTAAGGGAATATCTGTTGAAATTCAAATAAAATGCGAAACTTGAAAGAAGAACTGAGTGACTAGCTGAAAAGATAGCCCAATAGCTCAAATCACAGCAGGAAGAGACAAAGCTAGAAAAGATAAAATCAAAAATAGGGAAAAGCACAAAACATCTATGCAAAAGTTATTCTAATAGATGGAACAGTCTGCAAAGTAGATTTTCAAGTTTGCAAACATTGAAGATGCAACCTATTAGTCTCCTTTGGAGTAAAGACAAAATGGACAGCTGCACAGATGTTAGAGGGGATAGACCAGATGATATAGACTTAGGAAAAGACATAGTAGATGAATAAACATGCTATAGTTAAGGTGATGCATTGTTCTAAGCATGGTCCCTCCAGGCAAAACTAAAGGCACATTGAAGGTGTTGACTGTAGCATGGGCCATCCCATGGGAGAGAGTACCAAGCCTTTATTGGTTGCTATATATTGTAATCTCTTTTATTGTTTTAAAGAGATCTTCATCTTACTAGAAGTGAAATTCTACCTTAATTGAAAGACATTATTGAGACTTTGAGCTCAAATTGTAATTCATATTTCTTTGATTGAATGAGAAAGCAAGTTACTTGCAGATTTTGTGCTATTATAGCTTGTGCTACTTTAGGAGATTGTTCTTATGTCTATCTTTTGAAAACATTCTTATTTATTTGATATAACAAGCAAGACTAGTGGAGGTGATAAGGAAGGTGTCCTGAAGCCAACTACTTTTAGACTTTGTGCTATCATAGTTGTCATCAGTGTGTGTTTTTAGTTTATGTTTTTGTGTAAAGGACCTTGGGATGACTTTGTGCCCCCATTGTTCTTCATATTTCACTCTTAGGCAATCGAGGTGGAGACTTTGTGCTACATTTCAGGTTGCTGGTTACTCTACACCTTTGGTTACCAGTTACTTACCAGAAAGATTCCTATTGTTTGTAAGAACAAGCACTTCTAAAAGAAGAGAAGTGCCTTCTATCATTTCATTAGGATTTATACTATCTAGGAAGGGATCTGGCTCTTGGTTAAACATTACTTCTAAAAGAAGAGAAGTATTTTCAGCAATCACCTAGGATTTCTCCTCTATTTGTTAGCATCATCTCTGAAAGAAGAGAGATGGATGGTTTATCCTAACCCTGTGTCTTATTTTTTGCTTATATATATAGTATATAGCCTTCACATATTTAATAAGGAACCTCTCCTTGATGAGAGGAGAGATTTGTCTTTAGTTGATGTAGTAAAGCTGCACACCTAGGCGACCAATCTTCCTATGCTGTGGTGATAGGAACTATTTTGGTCACCAGTTAGCTGGCCGATAAAATATTCACCCAACAAGTTTGAATTGAAAAACCAAGCCTTTTGGCTCAAAAATGGCTTGAATTCTCAATCCAAAGGATTGGACTTAGTGAGACACAATTGAATATGAGAGTTTTGATAAAAATAACAAAATTCAACTTCCATCACTAAATACACTATGAATTTTAGTGAACCAATTTATAAAATTATTACCATGATGATGAACACGCTCTTCCCTTTCCAAATATAATTTTTTTTAAAATTTTTTGAATTATTTAAAGGTTTATATCTTTGTTGATTTATAAATATAGATTTTTTAAGACATTACATGCCAAAAATAAACATTCCTATTGTAGACACCAAAAAATTATGCACAATGATTCTAAATTTCAAAATTCCCTTAGACCACCTCAGGACCCCCTAAGGACCTACCTTGACCATTTAAACCTAACCAAACCTAACCCATGTTATTTTGACCTAACAACTTAACCCACCTTTTAAATCAACTTGACCTAGACCCTTGACCACCGATGGTCACCTTAACCATCAATGATCACCGTGATCATCATTGGTCAAGTTTCATCATCTAAACTAGCTCAACTAACCCTTTATTCTTCATTGGTTTTTTATAATTAGCTCATCTAATTCATGTGCAAGCCCATGCATATCAAAGTTAAAATTAGATAGAAAATTAGACCCCTTATTTAATGTCTTGTTACACCTCACCTTCCTTGCCTATAATAAGAGAGGAGCAAGAGGTGAAAAAGTGCCATGACTTCAAGGGATTTTGCATCCAAATTTTCTTTGTAGGTCACTTCTTCCAGTGATCTAGCCATCATATTAGAGAGCCAAATTACCACTGCCCCTCAATTGATAGCCAAGAACTATTACTCTATTTTAATCATTCCAAACTCTATCAATGAGCCAACCACCTCAAACCACTCATCCAATCAACCTCTAGTAAGCTAAGTATTTGTTTTCAATCTATCAATTACTTTATTTCTATTTTGTAATTAGCCCAACATAAACCAATTTATTAGGATTGACTTCTATAAACCCCATCAATCTAACCCTTTTTCACAAAAAACCCAACACACAATAACTATCGATGGTCACCTTGACCACTGATAGTCTATCTAATTGCTGATGGTCATCTCAACTATCAATGGTCACCTCAATCATCAATGGTTACCTCAACTACTAATGGTCACATCAACCACCAATGGTCACTATGGTATAAAATAACAATAATACATTCTCACCCACCTACCCTCAACCAAATCTAACTTTCTTTTCCTATACCTATTCACAGACCCCCAACCTATTTTCTGAACCACACCTAACCTATTTAGCATTAGCATTGACTTGCTTATTGATATATTAGTCATTTTATTATTTTTATTTATCAAACATCTCTTTTATTCAATTTTAGTACCTTTTAATTATTGATGTAAGTAATTTATCTTCTATTTTCTAAACTTAATCATTTGAAACATGTGGATTGATAGCCACTGAGAAAGTTTTTGCTTCTAGGATCTAGCTAGTGCTAGGCATTCCACCCAACTATCTATCTGACCAACCATTGCTTTAGTGTTATCTTATTTTCATTTCATTCCTCCCAAGACAAAGAGGATCTCTTTACAATCATCTAATTCAATGCAAGCATAATCAAATAGGTTTTTCTACCATACCTATATCTAGTTTCTTCTTCTTCATTTCCTTAAATATAAGCTACAATTCACCAAAACATTCTGGCATACCTAGTGGGACCCTTGAGTCTCTACTTGGGTTTTATTTGTTTACACTTACATGCTCTTTTCCCTATTTTGTGCTCATAAATGAAGTTAAAATTTATTTTGGGTATAAAATCAACTGCATACATTAGTTTCTTGCAAGTTTAGCTCACTTAGTTAAATTAAAACAAAGTAATTCAATCGTAGCATCACTTATGTCACACACTAAACCAAATCACCTTCATTAATCAAACATATAAAATAACTTACATAAGGTTTGACTAGGATTTCATCACCCAACGGATCACCTTACCCTTTCTTGGCGATCCTAATTGGAAGTTATTACCAAGGAGAGAACTAAATTAAATCTTTGGTTGAGTATAAACTATGAAAATTGGTATTTATTGGCTAAGCATCCAACACCCTTATCACTATAGTGTGTGAAGTGAGGGAGTAGGCTCTAATACCAAGCCACATAGTGATTCTAAATATAGATCCTTTTGAGGTCTTAAACATAACCTAAAACCAACCATAGACTTCTTTTATAGTACCCTCTCTATAAGCCAATTTTGGTCACAAAATTTATTAAAAACTTAAGGCATAATCCAAAAGAGAGACTAAAATGGACTTTAGAACTTAACATACTTTTTAGTGTGTGTTTGATTTGCTTTCTCATTTCTTATCTTCTCTTTGTTTGAGTGGTGAGATTGTTTTTTGTGTTCTCTCTCCCTTATCTTGCATGCTTCTAACTCACCAGCAATAAAAAAAACATAGTAGAATAAAACCCATCACCAAACCAATCAAATTCTTCTACCTCTTCATCCATGGAGTACGTCTCTAAACTAGAAGACTCTATTCACCCTTTAAGAAGTCCCTCTTTCCCTTAGGTAGTTCCCCAAGGATATACAAACTTTTCCACTTTCTTAGATAACAACCCTATAGCCCTTCAACATTATCTTAGCACCATGCCTCACCATACCCCTAATTTGATTCCACTTGTGGACCCACCTTATGGCATGCCTTCCCACCTTATGGGAAACCTTTTTATTTACATATTCACCACCCAACCATTGACCACTCAAACATCTTCATCCACCAATAATCCCTTTAATACTATTATGGAAAACCAACCTACCTAACAAACCAACACCCTTACACCTTCTACCCCAACTAATAACTCATCTACCCTAGGAGAAACCCAACCATTAACCACCCATACTTCCCTCACCATGGCAACACGTACTACTTGAATTTACAACCTTCCTTTGGCTACCCCCAATCCATTAGTCACTACTCCACTTCAAAATCTTATAGTGTTCATACCTTCTACCTTACCATTAATCAATATAAAGAGCACCACTTTCCTCTAGTTACAAACCCAACTAAAGCTCCTACCCAACCCAACTTAACCTCTCAATGGGTTCCCATCACACCCAACTTGGGTTACATACCTAACCCAAAATGGTATGTACCTCTACCCATTAACCAACCACCTATATCCACCCACCGCTACATAACATCCACCTAACCACCTATGTCCACAAATTAATATGTGACAACTCCTCAACTGCCTACTAATTACCAATATGTCACCTAACCACAACAACAATATACACCTTATAACCTTTCAAGTGCATAACCCCAAATGGATTTAATGAAACTGCTCATGGATAAAATGACTACTTTAGAGTCATCCATCTCTAGTGCTCACAACTTTTTGTCATATGACTAGATCTACAACAAACCCATCCACCCATTTATCCCTATTAGACGATATCCTCCTCAATGGGAGATTCCCAAGTTTTCTAAGTTTTAAAACAAAGAGGATCCCCAACATCACCTCAAGGTATTTAGGCATGAATATTATTTGATTGCCTATGATGATGCTTTCCTTATTTGTACCTTCCCTATGTCCCTGTCTAGTCTAACATTAGATTGGTATAGTTCCATAAACAACTATTCTCTTTTCTCCCTTACCCAACTGGACTAAACTTTATTGGATTACTTTTCAATAAACATCTCCAAGAAAGTCTCCATCACTGACCTTTACTATCTCTAAAAATTTGATGATGAATCTATTTCTAATTTTGTAGCTCATTAGAGGAGCTTAATCAATCAACTTTACTTCTATTTACCCCAACCCAATTTGATAAATTTTTTTGCTCTAGTATGTGCCAAGCATATCTCTTCTACATTACATGTTTAGAGTTTCAAGAGATTTGATGAAGATTTTACCATGGTGCATAAACTATAAAATAGAGCTATTGATGAAGGAAAATTAAATTTGAAAAATAAAAACTCTACCTATAAAACCAATGAGGCCTCTTCCTCTAAACCCAACAACCAAACCAATACTAATGCCAAGAGTAAAGGAACTATAAATGAATTTGTCCTTAAGATCTCTCCTTCATAATTTATTGATAAACCAAACTCATCTAAATAAAACACAAGAAACCAAAACTAAAACAGTTAGAAGCAATTTACTCCACTTAGGGAATCTTAGGCTTTAGTCCTAGAGAAGTTACTGAAAGCTAATATCATACATCTTACTCCTATCAAACCCCCTCAATAATTAGATTCTTCTCACCTTGCACCTAGATGGTACAATGAGAATGAACTATGTTATTTTCAACATTAGTAGGTGTAATACCTTCAAAAATGTTGTCCAAACTCTCATTGACAAGGGGGAACTTGTGTTGGATAACCTCAATGCACCTTCAAACCAAGCCCTTGACATTTTAATTTTTTTTTCACAATAATTCACCTACCAAAAATGAGAGAAACAAAGTTGAGTGTTCTCATGATGCCCATACCATCAATATGGTCCTTGACATGCTCATCACTGAATAACCTACCACCCAATCTACCTATTCTTCATCCTCTCCACTTATTGAGGTAGTGGAGTTACCTTCTCTTCTTTTGGAGACCCAAACTAAGGAAGTAACCTTTTCCCCTCCACCACTTCTCAAGGTAGTGGATTCATCAACCACTCCTTCAACTGACATACCATAATAGGCAACCATCACCACTTTACCTTCTCCCTTCACTACCAAACGATTAACTTTCCCTTTAGAGATCATTCCCAAAGAAGACAAAACCATATATTTACCTCCCACAAAGGAACCACCCATATATACCTTGCATCCTTTGATTGAGGAAAATGATGAGGTCACAATTCCCCTTTCTCAACCTATGGGCTTATCCTTCAAGACCACTAACCAAGAAATAAGACTAGTTTATAAACCATTCTCTAGACTAGTTCAGAGGTTGGAATTTGTCTCCAAACATGACATGGATCAAACCATATTTTGGAAACAATTGGGGATCCCTTAAATCACCAAGTAAGAACCTCCAATCACACCTTTGGTGAACCAACCCACCACTTATGTTATCCAATCCAATCTCATATCAATCAAACCAATAAGAACCTCTACCCACCTGACCATTTATCAACCATCCAAAGTAACCAAATCATATTATATCACTTAACCAAACCAAAAAAAAACCTTGACATCTTCCCTATGCAAAACCTTAATCACCCATCCTTAAAATTAGAGCTCACCTCACCAGACCCATCAACCACATATCTATCCAACTCAATCAAGGATGTAAAGCCACCAAAAATCTATAAATCTAGAGTTATACCTCTCTCAACCTTACCATATATTTTGGGGCCTCATCCCTCTACTTTTATTAGGAAGCTAATTGACTTAACTAAAACCCAACCACTACTTTTGGTTTCTGACATGCCCATCTTTCTTGAATCATCAATAACCCAACTAGCCACCTTGACAACTTCCACATCCAACTTATCAACATCCTTACATAAACCAAAATCATACATTAAGAACACCACCTTAACCAAGACCTCTACCACCAAGCTCATTTCTAAAAAGACTTCCACCTCACTAATCAAGGTCAAAACCTCTAAACCCTCTCCACCTTTAGCTGAGTCTTATTCAACTATTTTTCAAAGGATATTGTGAGATTATTGCTTAACCTTACCTTATATTAGGCCATTTGACCCTCTTAGCCCAAAACCCATTTGGTACAATAACCACCAAATGTGCTCCTATTATAGAACACTTGGGCATGACATGTAGAACTACAAATCTCTCTAAACCATAATCAATCGACTCTATGATTAGGATGATTTATTAATAGATGAAACTTCCACAAGCCCACTACTAACCCAATAAAAACCAACCACTACCCAATGCCTACCTACTACATTGCTATTACCTTAAAGTGATGAAGAACTAAATCAATCTCCTACCCCAACTCTTTTCTCCATTCATCTTATCCATGTGGTCACACAATCACACACTCATCAAAATGATAAGGGGAATGCTAAAGTATCCATCCTATGGACATACCCATCTTCCACTTCCCAACAAAGTCAAATTTAAGCACCTCCACCTTCAACCAAACCAAAGGCATCTATCTTAGGTAGCTCTCAATCCAACTCCTCTAAATCAATCAGGAGAGTGGTACTCAAATAAATTCACCAAACCCCAACAAAGATGAGCCTATATGAATTGATTTATACCTCACCTAATCATCGCCAAGTAATGATAGAGGCATTGAAATCAATAGAGGTCTAACCTAAAGACCCTTAACTTTTGGTAGCCTTTATTGACACTCTCCAAATTGCTAACCTTATCACCTTCAAAGATTCAGAAATACCTTCTATCCACCTTGATGACCTAGATCTCCCTCTTTTCATCACTGCCTACATATACCAAACCCACATCAAATGGGTCATGATTGATGGGGGAGCTAACATTAATGTCATCTCCTCCCATACCTATAATCAATTTAAACTAACAGAAAATGTCATGACCAAAATCTTGGTCATCCTCTAATCCTTCAATGATACCTGTTGGGTGAATATTTTGTCATCAACTAAATAATGACAAAATGGGGATATCAACCACAACACAAAGAGATTTATACAACAAAATAGGTGTGGTGACCATAGCCAGAATGAGACAAATCTCTCCTCTCAGCAAGGGGAGGTTCCCTATAAATTATAATATACTAATATAAACTAAAAATAGACTCAAGGGTGAAATCATACCATCCATCTCTCTTTTTTTAGAGATGATGTTCATAGAACAAAGGAGAATTTTGGTGTAATTAATGAAGGCATTTCTCTTCTTTCAGAAATGATGTTCAACAGATAATAAGAATTCTTCTAGGGTAGTAACTAGATCCACAAGAAACCCATGAAAGCATAAAGTCTTTCATTGTTTCTCCTACTAATTTAAGACAAAGTAACATAGTAGTTTGAAGTGAAGCACCAAGTCTCCACCAAAAACTACAACAGAGTGAAAGATTACGAAGGATAAGGGGAGCTCAAAGTCTCTCCAGTATCATTTACACAAAACATAGACTGAAGACAATTATGGTAGCACAAAGTCTCCCATAGTTGGCTTTAGGACATCTTCCAACTTATTTCCACTTGTTCTACTTATTTGACTAAATGGAAAAGACTCTACTTAGGAAAAAGACATAAGAATGATTTCTTAGATAACACAAGCTATCTCAACATAAAGTCTAAAAGGTCACTTACTTTCTCATTCACTTGATTAAATATGATTAAAAATTTGAGCTCAAAGTCTTAGGAATGCCTTTCAATTTGGGTAGAGCTTTGATTTTAATAATAGAGAGATCTCCTTTATTCAAAATGAGAGATTCCAATATATAGCATCCAAAAAAAGACTTGGGCACTTGTTTTCACAGAATGGCCCAGGCTGCATTGAATGTTCTATGAAGGGGCCATGCTGGAATAGGTTATCAGGCTTGACTTTGGCATTCTAAATCATCTCAAATATCTCTTCCTAAGCATGGGTTGCCTGGTCTTCTTTATGATGCTTACACGGATATCCATTCACCTTTACTCAATTGAAGAAAAATAGGCCACACCATTGAATACTTGCACTCTCTGAGGTCCACCTAGTGGATTACTCCACCTATTGGAATAACTCTTCTACAGATATTTCTATATTTTTTGTAGTCATTCCCTCTTTCTTTGCTACATTTTGTCTCTTCCTGGTGATCTAAGCTCTCAAGGTTATCTTCTCACTTTCTACTAGCTCCTTCAGCTCCTTCCTTGGCTGGTCGCTGAGTTTGTCCTTGGGTCTTTTGAAAATCAATAGTTATTCCATAATCCTAAATTTGACATTCATAGAGATTTCATCAGTCACTTGAACCACTTTGAACCTTGAACCTTGAACTTTTTTAGTTCAATGGTTCAATGGTTCAACAGTTCAGTAATTCAGTGATTCAATGTTTTGTAAAGAGTCATGTTCACTTAGTTTTCTTTTATACATTCAAGGTGTCATTGAACCAATTCTTTGAACCATTCAGTTGAACCATTTGGTTGATGCTTTTTCTAGAATCTTCCACTTTAACCATTTGCTCAAACTTTTATCTTTAAACTTCAAACCCTTTGAACTCATTGAACTTGTTGAACCTTTGAACCTTTGAGCCTTTCAAAGTTCAATAGTTTAACGGTTCATTCTAACTCTTTGAATCCTTTTATTATTTGAGTCTATTGAACTTTTGAACTCATTGAACCTTTAAACCTTTTAGAGGTGGGGTTTAATGGTTCAACAGTTCAATGGTTCATTCCAATTCTTTGAATCCCGCCATTGAGCCTTTTGATTGAACCTCAGTGTTGAACCATCCTTATAATTTTTAGGAAATACCTTAAGTGTTTTGAACTTCCCTTTGAGAAATCCCACCTATTGAATCTATGATTTTCTTAGCTAAAAAGGCTTAAGTATTTGAAAAACTTAACTGCTCAGAACATTTTTTTTGAGAAAGAGACTATTTTGGCCTGCAAGACTGAAATGGTCGACATGTTGTCCACAAAAATAAGTGATAGATTTTAGAAATAACAACTAGCTCCAGTTGGGGAACTTCTATCAATTGTATTTGAAGAAATCGAAGGGAGTAAAATCTAGACTCTAAGGGCCTTCATCTATGCCATTGGGTTATAGAGTCATGCCACCCAAAAAAGAAAGGTGACAAAAATAAATGAACAACATAAAACAAAGAAAACTATATGTATGTACAACTAGACTTATCTAATACTTTAAGGATTGAAGTGTTTTAGATGCTGCCCACTATAAGGTAGTGTAAATGGCATTCTATCTTGATATTTCAGCAAGAAACTATTTTCACCATTTAATCAATGAATGGCAAATGGACCTCTCCATAAAGAATTTAATTTTTCATGGATTTTGTTTGGTTCTCTCCTCTTGTCCCACAACAAGACTTGATCTCTAATCTAAAAATCATGGATCCTTGATTTCTGGTTAAAGAGTTTCTTTACCAGACTTTGATGTGTAACAATATGATCTACCACCATAGTTTGTTGCTCATTTAATTTAGTCAAGCACATGATCCTCTTGTCGATGGAACTTTCAAAAGTTGAATCTTTCACTACCTTTGCTAATTTCAAGGCTAGTAATTCTAGGGTGATTGGTATCTCTACATTTAGGCCATACAAAAGTTGAAATGGGGATATACCTATTACCTTCTTGGGTGTAATTCTGTTTGCCTATAAAACATTAAGCAATGCTTTATACCAAGTTCTCTAATTGTTATCTACCAGCTTTCTGATAATGGTCACCATATTCTTGTTGATTGATTCTACTGGACCATTTCCTTGAGGATAATAGTCAAAAAAGTGGGAAAGGACAATCCCATAATAGTAGTAGAACTGGGTAACCTCATGAGAAGAGAAATAGGTTGCATTATCTATTACAATCTTGGTTGGGACTCCAAACTGAAAAATGATATTTTCCTTAAGGAAATTACATACCACTTCTGAAGTAGCATGCTTGACTGGAATGGCTTCTACCCACTTGGTAAAGTAGTTTGTGGTTGTGAGAACATAGTCATGTCTAGCACTTAAGGACAAATTTACAATGCTAATGAAATAAATACCCCATTGCTTAAAAGGCTCTTCAATTACCACATGCTTGAGAGGTAACACGACCAACTTGGGTTTCCCAATGAACTATTGACACACCTCGCATCTATACACCCAAGTGTATGAATCTTGAAATAGAGTTCCTATAGTACCTGGCTCACATAATCTTATGGGTAGTCATAGGTGTAGAGAAATATCCTCCACAAGCCAAATTGTGGAAAGACTCCAAAAGTTTGCTTTGTTACACTTTATCTACATAGTGAAGGAATATCCCCTCCTCTTGTATAAACCGTTGTCCCACAAGACAAAGTTAGCAGCTTTCAATTTAATAGTCCTCTTTTTTTTATGAGATAGGTGGGGAGGACACTCACCATAGGTAAGGAAATGAGTAATATTAGAATACCACTCATTCATAGTGGTGATAAAGAGAATTGTGGGCATGTATTCAACCTCTGTTTCTTCATGCCCTACTTCTTCTGGTATGTTATCAACAATTAATTGTTAAAGACCTCTTCGCCACACAAGCTTCATAGGTTTGATAATAAGATCAAACTCTTGGATCTTAAAAATCCAATTGCCCCTTTTAGTTCCAAACTCCTATTGAGTTAGAATGGACTTTACTATTGTATCAGGAATTAGAACAATAGTGTGTGAGTTTAGGATGTAAAAATAGAAATGTTTTATTGCCTTAACCATAGCATAAGCATGCTTATCCATGTTTGAATATTTCAACTCATGAGCTTTGAGAAGACAACTCATGAAAGATATGGGGGACTCCAAACCTTATTTATTCTGTTAAACTAAAATGGTTGAAAGCGTGTGTTCAGGAGCATAGATATATATTATGAAGTCTTTGGTATAATCAAGACAAACCAAGATTGGGGCATGGGTGATAGCTTCCTTGATATCTTGAAATACTAATTTGCCTTCTTTAGTCTAGCTGAAAGTAGCTTTACCTTTCATCATGTTGAGAATATGGTGAGTGTTCTCTATAAATTCAAGAGTGAACCTTCATAGAAAATTCACCTTTCTAAAGAAAGAGTGGACTGCAATCTTACTGGTAGGGAGAGCAAGCTCTTAGATGGATTTGACTCTTTTTGGGTTGATCTTTATGCCTTCTCAAGATATAGTGTGACTAAGAAGTTTACATTTTGTAACCCTAATAATTGACTTCTTGGGGTTAAGAGAAATACCATTTTGCCAACATCACTCCAACACCTATTGTAAATGATACACATGATTGGGAAGATGTTTAAAAAAGATGGTCAAGTCATCAAGATATACCACAATGAACTTCCCCATTTCATTTCTGAAAGCAAGATCCATCACTCTTTGGAAGGTGGCACCAGCATTGATCAAGCCAAAAGGCATTTTGTGATATGCAAAGGTGCCCCAAAGTGTAGTGAAAGTAGTCGTATGTTGGTTTGCTTCACCAACTTCCACTTGATTATATCATGAAAAACCATCTAACATTGATAACATCTCTACACTAGTCACTGTCTGCAGCAACCGATCCATGATGGGTAGGGGATAGTTGTCTTTTAGAGAAGATTGATTTAAATTTATAAAATCAACATAGAGGCAAATTTCTCCATTCCTCTTTCTCACAGGGACTATGTTTGTATTCTAGGTGGAATGATGGATTGAAAAAATAATTCTTGCATTCAGCATTTTCTATATCTTAAAAAGAATAGTACCTGCTAGCCTGGGGTTGTACTACCTTTGCTTTTGCTTGTGAGGAAATGACCCAACTTTGAGAGGAATTTTGTGCTGAATTATTTAGGCCTAAGATATTTTAGATCATCATAAGAGCATTCTAAAACATCAATGTAATGGTGAAGTAGAGTAATGAATTTAAGTTTTTTTTATCAGGAGTGCAACAATTCCTGATGTTGACCATTTTAAGATTATCTTCTATACTCAAATTTATTTGATCAAAATATTTGGAGGATTTTGAATCCATTTATGGCTTCTTGATAAACCTATCATGCTTATCGAATAACTTCTCAAGAGAAACTAATCCTTTGGGAATTTTATTCCCTTTGAGCTGAAGGAAATATTTATCAAATTTTAAATTTGTTTTGGGAGCTGATTCTCACGAGGGAGATTCATTGCCTTCAAAATAAAGCTCCTCAAAGCTATCCATCTATTCCATAACAACAATAATTTAGTTGTCACCATTAAATACCTACCAATGGTTGGCATTATCAGGTACACTTGGTTAAAATACCAGCTTAATAGTGTACTTGTGCTCATTGAAATCTCAGTGAGGAACCATGAGAGTTACAGAGATTGCCAAGGAATCTACTTGATCATTGAATTATCTGGGCATGATAGAAATTTTATTTTTGGTTTGATATAGGTTCCTCACTGACAAACCACTAGTTTAACATCTCCCTAGGTGTGAAGAAGTTTGACACCTTTAGCTTGAGCAACCTTCAATCTGAGTACCAAAGATTCATACTCGGTGGTGTTATTGGTATTGATAAACTATAGCTTATATGAGTAAGAAAAAATATGTCCTTAAGGAGATATCAAAACAATCCTAACTCTAGAACTGGTAGAAGAACAACTGCCATCAAATTCTAGAATCTAGACATCATTATAATCTGATCTTCTTTCAAAATTTTCTTCATTATGGAGGGAAAATATTTTTTCATCTATACTAAGTTCTCCCAATTATTTTGATATTTTATCTAAATTTTTTGGATTGTCACCTAGTGCACTTTCATATGATGAAATAGAAACATCTTTAGTAGACAAAAAGTAGTTACCCATTCCTGAGGATTCAAACAGAATTTGAGCTTTAGGGGCTGATGTTTGGGTGACAATGTATTTCAATTCTTTCTCAAGAAGCAGCCTTTGCATGACACCCTTGATAGGTATCCTCACCTCAAAAAGGTCCATGCTTAATTCTCCACCAACATCCTTGCAAAAAAATTTGCCCAAGCAGAATGCCATAGGAGGCTAGAATGTCAACCACCAAGACTATCATTTTAATCCTCTTATTTGGGAAGGCCATGATTGCAAATTGGGCATCTTTAATCTATCCCAAAAGTGGCACTTGTTTGTTTTCCATGGAGAAACATCTCCCAAAATTTTAAGTCAGCATGAGCCTGAGAGATACTACCACCTTGGTGGGCATCACATTGTCAGAGGCACCAAAATCTATTATGCAATTATTCAGCTTATGACCATTTATCAGTAGGGAAACATAGAAAGGTTCTGTCTTCCTAGGGGCAATAGGAGGAGTAATGAAAGATTTTTTTTGGGTGGATGTGTTCTTTGGGGGATCATGAGCTACCTTTGAAACATCTTATCCTACAAGGATGGTTTTGTTTTTGATGCATTCAACTAGCCTATCCAACTACTCAGGGTTGACTTGTAAGTATTTAAACTCAGACATTTGGATTTTGGTCTTCTTATTATGGTCAATTATATCAAATGACTGAAATGAACTAGAAACAAAGGAAGGAAGTCCATCATTCTAGGTTTTATTGGGTGTGAGAATGGTTTGAGAATTTGAAGCAGAAGGTGCAGGGTTGTTTGAGGTACTTACTTTTTTATTGATTACCAGGTCTTTTGAATGGAATGGTAGTGAAGTTCCTCATTTATCAATTGAAATTGCTAGTTGAGATTATTTCCCTATTTTTACCTTATCATCTTGTCAAGTTGACTAGTTTTGGGACCTGGTAAATATAATGTATGATCCATCAAACACTTCTCCCTTACTTCTAGCTTCATCCTGGTAATTTAGGAAAATAATGTTGGAGTTGCTAGCTAATTCTTCTTCACCTTCTAAAAAGAGGTCAGCATCATCTTCTTGGTCCAACTCAAGTTGGAAAGAGAAATCATGTTTAGATTCATGATAATCAACTGCTGAGTTAGTTGGTGTTGCTTCAATGGCAAGCTTCCCTATGGGGGAAGAAGATGATTTGGTTGCCCTTGATTCTTGGCAGCATTGCCTTAATATGACTAGTTGGGAAACATCCTCCTTGGTATATCCTAATAAGAAGGAGGAGTAGACATCCCTTATGCCATTTTATTTTTTAGAGCTAGCAATTTATTTGCTAGCTTTTGCACCATAGGATCAGTGGTGCCTATAGAGAAATTTTCAGAAGAAGAAGATTTATTTCTGTTAGGATCTCTTCTTATCTTTTCTGCTAAGATAAGATCATCTTCAACCTCAGTGGCCAAAATTTGAGCTGTAGCAAGATCTATGTGGCTAGCCCACCTCAATAAGAAACTCACTTTAGGAAGCTAAGAATTGATGAAGAAGCATTTAATATTTTCTAGCGTCGGTTGAGCAATTATAGGAATCTTGTTCCTCAGCTTATCAAATTTAGCAATGAAGTCTTGCATGGGTTCGTGAGGCTCTTTTTTCATTTACATAAGCTGAGCTAATAGGTAATGTGCATCTTTTGTAGGTTTGAATCTAGCCTTGAACTTGGACTTAAGAGTGTTTTAGTCAGTCACTATTTGTGCTTGTAGATAAAACTAGTTTGCGACAGTGCCTTGCAATGTTTCCACAAATATTTTGACTGCTATGTCTTCATATTCAATGCTTATCACACCACAAGCTATGTAGAAGGCTGCAATATGTTCATCAAGATGAAATCTCCTATCACCATAAAGCTAGGGAAAATTCTTCCTTGAACTATGGGATAGTTCATGTAAAGGTGGGGTTAGATTTAGGGGACAAAAAGTATTACCCCAAGGGCCTTGAGATGCCATGACATGACTATTGAAAGGAGGGATAATGAATCATTGCGGGATATGTATAGACAAAGCTCTACTACAAAGGAAAGAGAAGCTTTGCTTGGTATTGGAGACTTGACATTTGTAGGAGGAAAACTTCTTGTTTGTTCAAGGTAAGATGGTGGAGGAAAAAGATCAAAATTACTCAGCTGAACCAACTCAAATACAGGGTCAACAATACCTTGAGCTCTCTGACTTTACATATACCATGGATCTACCAGAGTGTGAAATAGAAATGAAAAAGAACTGGAACTACTTCAATTTGAAGCTTGAGGCTTCAAATTGTGCATTCTTCCCTAGTAGAGTCATAAAAAACTATTGGATGAATATTTTGTCCTCAACTAACTGATGGCAAAATGGGGATATCAACCACAACACAAGGAGATTATATGGCAAAATGGGTGTGGTGACCACAACCAAAATGAGACAAATCTCTCCTCTCAGCAAGGAGAGGTTCCCTATAAACTATAATATACTAATATAAACTAAAAATAGACTCAGGGGTGAAATCATACCATCGATCTCTCTTTTTTTAGAGATGATGTTCATAGAATAAAGGAGAATTCTAGTGTAATTACTGAAGGCATTTCTCTTCTTTCAAAAATGATGTTCAACAGATAGCAAGAATTCTTCTAGGGTAGTAACTAGATCCACAAGAAACCCAAGAAAGCATAAAGTCTTTCATTATTTCTCCTAATGATTTCGGGCAAAGTAACATAGTAGTTTGAAGTGCAGCATAAAGTCTCCATTGAAAACTACAATAGAGTGAAAGATTATGAAGGATAAGGGGAGCTCAAAGTCTCTCCAGTATCCTTTACACAAAACATAGACTAAAGACAATTATGGTAGCACAAAGTCTCCCACAATCAGCTTCAGGACATCTTTCAGCTTATTTCCACTTGTTCTACTTATTTGATTAAATGGACAAGACTATATTTAGGAAAAAGA
The DNA here is from genome assembly GCA_037957365.1 of Torreya grandis. Taxonomy (NCBI): domain Eukaryota; kingdom Viridiplantae; phylum Streptophyta; class Pinopsida; order Cupressales; family Taxaceae; genus Torreya; species Torreya grandis. The sequence goes on along the minus strand of JARHVA010002912.1, from coordinate 2,087,903 downwards.
CATAAGAATGACTTCCTAGATAACACAAGATATCTCAACACAAAGTCTGAAAGGTCACTTACTTTCTCATTCACGTGATTAAATATGATTAACAGTCTGAGCTCAAAGTCTCAAGAATGCCTTTCAATTTGGGTAGATCTTCACTTTTAATAATAAAGAGATCTCCTTTATTCAAAATGAGAGATTCCAATATATAACATCCAAAGAAAGACTTGGGTGCTTATTTTCATGGAATGGCCCATGCTACATTGAATGCATTGAATGTTTTATGAAGGGGCCATGCTAGAACAAGTTATCAGCCTTGACTTTGGCATTCTAAATCATCTCAAATGTCTCCTCCTAAGCATGGGTTGCTTGGTCTTCTTTATGATGCTTACACGTTTGTCTATTTGCCTTTACTCAATTAAAGAAAAATAGGCTGTGCCATTGAATACTTGCACTCTCTGAGGTCCACCTGGTGGACTACTCCACCTATTGGAATAACTCTTCTACATATGTTTATAGATTTTCTATAGTCATTCCCTCTTTCCTTGCTACATTTTGTCTCTTCTTGGTGATCTGAGCTCTCAGGGTTATCTTCTTGCTTTTTGCTAGCTCCTTTGGCTCCTTCCTTAGCTGGTCACTGAGTTTGTCCTTGGGTCTTTTGAAAATCAATGGTTATTCCATAATCTTAAATTTAATGTCCATGGGGATGTCATCAATCACTTGAACCACTTTGAACCTTGAACCTTGAACTCTTTTGGTTTAATGGCTCAATGGTTCAATGGTTTAGTAATTTAGTGATTCAATGTTTTGTAAAGAATCGTGTTCACTTAGTTTTCTTTTATGTGTCTAAGGTGTCATTGAACCAATTCTTTGAACCATTTGGTTGACCCTTTTTTTGGAATCTTCCACTTCAACCATTCACTCAAACTTTGATCTTTGAACTTCAAACCCTTTGAACTCATTGAACTTGTTAAACCTTTGAACCTTTCAAAGTTCAATGGTTTAATGGTTCAACGATTCATTCCAACTCTTTGAATCCTTTTATTCTTTGAGTCTGTTGAACCTTTGAACTCATTGAACCTTTAAACTCGTTGAACCTTTGAACCTTTTAGAGGTGGGGTTCAATGGTTCATTCCAATTCTTTGAACCCTGCCATTGAGATTTTTGAATGAACCTCAGTGTTGAACCATCCTTATAATTTTTAGGAAATGCCTTAAGTGTTTTGAACTTCCCTTTGAGAAAGTCTGCCTGTTGAACCTATGATTTCCTTAGGTAAAAAGGCTTGAGTATTTGAAAAACATAACTACTCAGAACATTTTTTTTAGAAAGAAAGAGACCATTTTGGCCTGCAAGACTGAAATGGTTGACATGTTGTCCACAAAAACAAGTGACAGCTTTTGGGAACAATAATACCATGGCCACTACTTTGGGGACTATTATCCTTCATATCCATTTAGGACCTTGCACACTCCCTAAACTCTTCTATCTATTGGAAGGTGAATTCAAGTATAATGTTTTTATAGGATGACCTTGGATCTATTCCATGGGTTGTGTGCCTTCTACCATTCATCATTTCATCAAATTTGAGCATGAAGGTCTGGTTGTCATTATACAAGCTAACCCAAGTCCCTTTTCATCATGCAACATGAATTTTTACCCCAATGACATCTTCTTACCTCCATTTAGCACACCCCATCGACCAAGGATAAACCCTCAACTACAAAAATTAAATCCATATATTCTTCTACCAACAAGGCATATACTAGCTCATCAATCCCCTCAGATTAAATCCCCACAATAGACCACTTGAAATCAACATTCCAACATCTTTAATTTGGGGAATATTGCCTCTTCACCCTTGATGTTTTCTATACTCCCCAAGAGTATGGGAAGCTTGACCACCAACCCAATTATAACCCCAATATCAGAGCCTATTCCTCTTAGACCTTAAAAATATCAAACCCATTTCATCTATGGGGGACTTAAAAAACCACTTGATGCTTCTACCACCTCCTTTTGCCTCGACCATTCACCTCTAGCTTCTCATATCTAGATAACCTAGATTTTGCCAAGACATAACTATACAGGTGTACTTATAAGGGATTTGGTCTTGGATGATATGAGCATGGCCCACACAAGTTGATTTCTATTCAAACTAGAAAGCCTCATGAGAAACACGGCCTCAGTTTCATTCTACATAACAAGAGGATAACCAAAACACTTGTCATCACTACTATTAAGGAAGACATCCCTTCCTTAGCAACCCTTTCTCCACCTATGTGTGAGGATGATTCAATCACCCCACCTAACATTTTTTTCATCAACATGATCAGCCTCAAACCCTTGATTCATCAAAATTAAGGGGTGACCATAACCATCCCTATAACCCATCTTAAGATGTTAGGGGATGACTCTCCTACCATTAAAATTATTGAGTGTTAGGATGATGATTCCATTCTCACCTACCTTAGTGCACCAAAATCTTCCATCCACAAATCACTACCTTAAAAGACTTCAACCATGTTGAATGAATCCACCATGGATATCAACTTGGGTACCTTGGTGACCCACACATTGTTAAAATTAGAGAATCATTGAATTCTAAGGAATGAGACTTATCCTCTTTCCTAAAAGACCACAATATAACATTTATTATTATTATTATAACAACATGATAGGAATCAACCTCACCAATGCCACCGATAACATCATCACCAACCATACTACCAAACTCATCAAATAGAAATTTGATAAATGCACCCTTGCATAGCCCTTATCATCAAAGAAGAGCTTCAACATCTCCTATCCATCAATTTCATTCAACCCATTGATTATCCCCAATGGGTATCTAATATCATGCCTATCACCAAATACATAAAGGGACTATGAATTTGTGTGGACTTTCATGACCTCAAACTTGCTTACCCCAAAGATGACTTCCCTATACCAAACATTGACCAACTAGTTGATCTTACAGTGAGCCATGAGATGTTATCTCTCATAAATGGCTTCTCAAGTTATAATTAGATCTTAATTGTCCTCAAAGATCAACACAAAACTACCTTTACCACCCTATGGGGGACCTTATTCTATAAAGTCATGTCGTTCAGGCTAAATAATGCTAGTGCAACCTACCAACAGCTATGACTTACATCTTTCATGACCTTATCCAAAAAATCAAGGACTATATGTATAATCTTCTTGGGAAATCCAAATATCATAAGGATCATTAATCTATTCTCAAAATTATATTTGAGTGCCTCATCCATTACCATGTCCACCTTAACCCCAATAAGTGAAATTTTTGGGTCTTGTCAGGAAAACTCCTTGGCTTTATTATCTCCCTTTGGGGAATCAAAGTTGATCCTACCAAAATCAAATAAATCCTCGACATGATACCTCTAATGATCCTCAAACAACTCTATAGTTTTCAAGAGAAGATCTAATTCATTCATTGTTTTATCTCTCAACTCTCATACCAATGTTAGCCCTTCCATCACCTTCTAAAGAAGGATGTCTCTTTCAAGTGGAATAACAAATATCAAAAGGCCTTTGATTCACTCAAAAAGTACCTTTTATCTCCACATATCCTCACCCCTCCCAAAGATGATCAACCTTTCTACCTTTATATTTCCACCACCAACCACTCCCTAGGGGCAATGCTTGTTCATTAGAATGAACAACACAAAGAGTAAACCATCTACTACATCAATCATATGCTTTTAGAATATGAAACTCGATACACCCATACTAAGAAACTTTTCTTAGCTTTAGTCTTCATGGCCACAAAACTCTACCACTACCTTCTCAACCACAAAACCTATGTCATAACCAATACTGACCCACTCAAGTATATGCACTCCAAGCCATACCAAAACTAATGAATGGACAAGTGACTCAAAATTTTAGCTAAGTTTGAACTTGAGTTTCTCCAACATAATATAATCAAAGGGCAATTCATTATTGACTAATTGGTCAAAACACCATTAACCTCCTCTTCTTGAGTTCCCCTATGAGTCTATCACAATCCTCTCTTAGGAAAACTTCACCTATCAAGTGACCATGTTCTTTGATGGATCAAAATTTTGACATGGTGGGGGAGTTAACATCATCCTTATTCCCTTCATAAAGAGACCCTCCCTTTATCCTTTAATCTATATTTTGAACATACCAAAAATATGGCTAAATATGAAGCCCTTGTCATAGGCATTTAAACTACATTAGCCTTGGGAGTCAAAATAATCAACATATTTGGTGATTCTCAACTAGTGGTCAATCAAATCAATGGCTCTTACCAATATAAGAATTATGTTTTGAAATAGTACAAATAACTAGTTGATGAACTATTAACATCATTTGAACACTACCATATCCAATCCACCCCATGATCTACCAATAATTTAACTGACACCATGGCTTCCCTCACCTCTTAGATCATGTTTGCACCCTCTAACTCTAAACTATTTGTCATTATCCATAGACTTACCCAACCTTCTTATGTCAAACAAGATTCTCCCACCATATTCAATATAGAAGAGACCCAATTGGACCTTTTGTATCAATATGCCTTAAACTATCTTGACCTTACATCATTCCTCTTGGTCTTTCCAATAATGCTCCAAGAAGGTTTATCTAGGGTACCCCCTATTATATCATTATGGCAGGAATTCTTTACAAATGTAGGTTTGATGGTTTCCTTTTTCGTTGCCTACATAGTCATAAAGCCTCTTATGATATCAAGGAAATGCATGATGGGGTCTATGGGGGACACTTTAGTGGCCTCACTGTGGTTAAATGCATCCCTCACCTTGACTACTACTGACCTACCCTTAACCAAGACTATTGTGACTATGTGAAAAAGTGTGTTAAATGTCAACAACATTCCAATTTACATAATGCACCTAGCCATAATCTTCACGTCTCCATTGATTTTTGGCCCTTCTCATAATGGGGTTTAGACCTTATTAGTGAAATTAACCCCCATTATTCTTAGAAACACCATTCTATCATCACTACAATTGAGTATTTTACCAAATGGGTAAAGGCTATTCCTCTAGTCTCAACCACAGATAAAAATATTATTGACTTCATCAACCATCACATAATCTAACATTTCAATTTTCCTCACAAATTTATCACTAAAAATGGAAAATATTTTAAAAACAAACAAGTCTAGGGTCTTTTTGATGCATTTAGTATCAAATTACATTTCTCATCACCCTATCTCCCTCAAGCAAATGGATAGGGAGAAGCCTCTAACAAAACATCTTAACAACATACTGACTAAAATGGTTAATGCTTTTAGTCAAGATTAACATTTGCATATCCCCTTTGCCTTATGGGCATATCATACTAGAATTCAAACCACTATGGGTGCTATAACATTCTCTCTTGTGTTTATAGTGGAGGCTATCTTAACTCTCAAGGTCCAAATTCCTTCTCTTCACATATATTTTCAAGATCTCATTTCTAAAGATGATTATCATCAACACCATTTAACCCAACTTGAGCTACTTGATGAGCATCATTTAGTCACCCTCACCCATCTTAATTTATATCAAGAGTGAATAAAAAATGCTTATAACAAACACCTTAGAATTCAAGAATTAAACATCAAATACCTCATCCTAAAAGAGAATCAACATGTCACCAATATGGAGAAAAACAAGTAGGAAAAATTTGCTTTCAATTAGATTGAACTTATATCGTAACCCACAAGTATATATTAAGGACTTATCGGTTGTCCTCTCTTGAAGGTAACCCATAAGTTGAGCCCCTCAATGCTTCACATATAAATCCTTTCTTTTGTTAAAAATGACCAAACTCACCTTTTTATCTGACTTAAGCTCATCCTTTTCTTTTAAAATCACATGCACCTCCCTACTTTAGGATCAAATAATTAAAACTAAATCATGTGATTATCCATCACAATCATGGCTGAATCTTAAACAATGGGTACCACATCTCTACCCATGACATGATTCTCATGGTACTTTCTACCTCTTTTAAAAGATGGATTCCCATGATCATTGTCACCTAAACCTCTTTACACCTAATCAACTTTCTTGTGATTTTAGTGTTGCCTTCATAAAGGCAAACCCTTAATCCTATATAAGCAAGTCTATGTCAAGTAAAATCAAAGTAAAAAACAAATTCATAACTAAATACAATCATGGGTCATTCTTAGCATTCACAAATTGCTCCCTTAAAGGACAATTATTGAAAACATATCAAAATTGCTCAAAATAAGGTAGACTACTCCCTTGAAGGACAAATATCAAAGGAATTAAGCAAAGCACACACACTTAGACCACTCCCATAAAGGATGGTTGATATCATTTATTATAGCAAATAATTTCTTGGGACTTTCCCATGTCGATCAACTTCCCCAACCCTCCAAGCAAAAACAAAATGAGAAAAAGACCCATTATCAAGAAAAATAAAAAATAAGATAATGTTGGAAGTTGTAATTGACTCTCATAAGTGCAAGAATTTTTAAAGCCTCAATCTATTCTCATGAGTAGACTTCCTACATCGATTAGTCTACACCTTAAATGGCATAGACTTATTTGTACTGACTCTTTGGTAACCTCTAGAAAAGGCATGCTAGTCTCATAAGAAGGTTTCATTTTCATCTATCTCCCTTTTTTACACTATAATCAAGGGATTTTGAACTTACTTGACATTATGTGATCAAGACACCTTTTAACCAACTAAGAAATGCTATTATGAAGCATTCGAAGGGCTTATGTTTGTTAAGCCAATCCAACTTTAGTTTTTATTAGTCTTTTCCAATGAAGATGCATTGTGCCCTCTTCTTATCCTACCATAACTAGTTGATATACTCACTAAGATGTTTGTCTCTTGATCATATTGTTTTCCTCACATTTAGTGTTGTTATTTAAACTTACTTTATGTGTTTTACCTTAAGTAAAATGACCATAATCATAATGATAACATCATATAAACATATATTATAACCAAAAACACACATCATCATCATCATATCATTGATCATCTAAAACATGAACATCATTATCATCAACATCATCATGACCATAAACAAAATATATCTCATCACATACCAAGCTAAGATGAATCCATATCATTGTCATCATGAGCCTACAAATATTCACATCACAACCATAATACATATAACATCATCAATGATCAACATGGTTATAATCAACATCATGAACATAAAGCATAAAAAAACCATAAACCATGAGAAATAAATCAATATCATATCTATAAATCATAAATAACATCATAATGTAGACAATAATATACATGTCTCTTTCTAAAATATACATCTCACCACATCAGCTTGTAAGATGGTATCAAAATGATGTACAACAAAATATCATAAACCATATAATAACTATGCCCTTGGGGCATTATTATCTCCTAGGGAACCATTGCCTCTTGGTGCCTATCCCCTCAAGGTCCTTACCTGCCCACCTATAGAAACAACCCACTAACCTGGTGTTGGCATGCTAGCACCACCTAACAAACTAGCTTTATACTCTCCCTATTGAAGCTTATTAGGATAACATCTCATGAATATAGATTCATAGTAGCATAGTTTCTCCATAATGGCTAGATACTAAGCCATGGGGATAGTACCTGATGGTCCTAAAGGCACTACAACTTCTCCTTCGATCTATCTTAAAGAATCTCTCTTTTGGGTAACTAGGGCTAGTGAAGCTTTAGCTTGGTCCTTCTCACTCATAACTATAACCACATGACCTTGTGGCACTACTAACTAACCCTGTAATGCTACCACCTGAGCCTATGTTATGGCTAGTGTCATTCCTACTTATGCACCTGGGTCCACCCCTTATACTTGTACTTACTGGCCTATACCATCTAGCTCAACATCTATTGGCTACCGGCAACCATCATCCCCACTAAAATCTACTACCACATATAGTGCCTGATACCATGTAGGGTAACCATCTACAAAACTTGTATCATCTATCTCAACTCTAATTGGTAACTCCTCATGATCAAGCAAAGTCCACACTAGTTGTGGCTCAGGTTGTAGAATCTCTATGCATTCCCACCTATATCTAAGAATCAGTCCCATAATCCCCTATACTAGGCCAAAATATCTCCACTCCTTACCGAATAGTATGAGCTTTTCCTCCCAATCCTACCTACTAAGGATCCACCTATAATTATACAAAGATAATGTGTCTCCTATATCTACCCTACTCTAGAAACTTGATGTACAACCTCCAGAACATGTCACCAATAACCAATGCCTCCAGTACACTTTTGAACCAATCAATGCCATACACCCCTCCAACTGATCTTGATAGAAAAAAAAATCATCTCTTCACCTCATGAATCTAACTATGGGTCCATATAGGCATAACCCTCACATAGAAGCCCCATCAATTATAGAACCCAGATGCATTCATATGCCCAGTAGTGTAGCACAAATCTAACACTGATGCCATATCTCTTATGAGATCTAAAACCCCACAAATCTTAGTATATCTGAACAAGAAGCATAAGAACCCATCTAAATACTTTTTGGCCTAGAAACATCTCTACCAAAACCTTTAGTAGTAGATATGGAAACCTCCCACTACTCAAATTAGGTATAACAAAACATGATACTACAATCATCATCATCATAAGTAGCCTCCTATCATCCTTCACCCTCTGATATAATGGAATGTAGCTAAACCCTCCCACATACCATCTAACAAGGTCATGGTCATCTTTTTATAGCAAATCCATGATCTCATCTCTCTCTTCTTACTCAATGTGATATATAGGTTCACCTCATATGGGTAGTTGAGTGATCTTATACACATCTTCTGGTAAGATATACATCTCAAATTGGTAGAAGGAAGGTGTTTATGGCTAGATCCCATCTCTCAATGAGGGCCATGATCATCACATCCTATGACACATACTAATAGTGAAACATCAATTTAAGACTGACCTCCTTCATGTGTGCCTAATCCACTACAATCATCCCTTGATGAATCTCTAGGAAAATATGAGGACCCTGATCTTGCATTTGAATATGCTCCCTTACCTACAAGGTGCGTTAGCATAGCAAACTTATCTCACTACCACATTTTACCTATATGAAATATGTCACCCTCTATTTATCCTACCTTAATTTATCTATTTTACCTCTAACACTATCCTTTACCTATCTATCAAAACCTACAACCTGGCACTATTAGCTATCAAAACCTTGACATTTCATTTAAAACATTATTTTTACTTTGAAACTGGATAATTAACACATCTAGTATGCCTTGAAAACTTTAAAACATTCCATAAAAATCCTTTAACCCTTTAGGAGACCATTGATGGTCACTATAACTATTTATAGTCAGAGAGTCATTTCATTGATGGCCCTTGACCATCAACGATCGGTATGACTACTGACGATCACTATACATAACCACCGATAGAGCACACCTCTAACTTACCCACCCAAACACACCTAAATATACCCAAATCCTTGAAAATTTTTACCTCTACCCATCCCCTAACCTACTCTAACTAACTTACTCCTCCCAATTTAGAAACCAACCCACCAATTTCACCTAAAATCAAGAAAACCCTAACTTGGGGCAAAACCAACCAAACCTAAGTTTACACCCAACCATCAATCAACTATACTAATAATTTCCATGCAAAACCAAAACACACCTATACTACCAATTTAAATGTAGTCCCTACCTCATTCCTTGACCATCATCAAGGAAGAATCTAGGGATCTACTACCCATCCTCATCCATGTCTGTAGCCACTCTACATCCTTGTTAGTCTGATTGGTCTACTCAATAATCAACCAATCATTAGAAATAACCATCATCAAATATCTTTCAAAAAATACCAAGATCCCACTATTGACAATTAAAACAAGAAAATGAATTCATTTGACTCATTCGATGCTTTTTTTTGCACACTTTTAGGGTTTTTACTTAATCATCAACAGTCAGGGTGACCATCAATTATTGACCCAGGGAGTCCTAATCATTGATGATTAGGATCTCAAGAATTATTTTCCCACCAAACTAACAACTTTTTCACCCAAATTTTTTTCACACTAATTTAAGCACCCATCCATAGAGATTACATTCTTTGCCCATCCCAAATAACCACCTCATCATCTCACTATTGGTCTATTTTGGCCTAACCTAACATATGTTTTATGACATCATTTCCCTGGTTCTTTGGATTACAATGACATCAATTGCCATGGTCAACCTTTTTCTAACTTACACTACCTTACACACACCTACCTAATTAACATCTTCTTAGGAGCACTTCCTACATTTAATACTCACAACTACACCTAACTTGTTTGTGTTTTTCACTAGAGCACTTCCTATCTTGGATACCCATGAAAACATAGACTTTACCTAAGAGACTTGCATTTATAAGTGTTGTCAATAACCATGCTTAAATGCAGTCATGTGATCTACTTGTCACTTGTCCTTCTAGCACCTACCTTACTTTTTACCATTTATGACAACCTATTCACTACGTGATTTTGGCTATCACCCTTTTTTTCACATTTTGTGCACATGTTTATGCTTCTATGCCCAACCTGTCACCCTCTCTGTCACTAGCTTACAAACTCATCAAACTTGCACTTAATTTTGTTTTACCTTATCGAATCTTAGTTTGAGGGGGAATACCCCCTCCCATGCTCAAGGTAACCAAACCTTTGACTCATACTCCATTTTTATTTTACCATTTGCTAATACCAACTGCATAACAAAAAGAGGTAAAATATAGATACCAAAAAACTATGCACGATGATTATAAATGTTGTAATTCCCCTGGACCATCTAAGGACCCCTTAGGGACCTACCTTAACCATTTAAACCTAACCAAGCCTAACTCAAGTTAGTTTGACCTAATAACTTAACCCATCTTTTAACTCAACCTGACCTAGACCCTCAACCACTGATGATCACCTTAACCATCGATGGTCACCTTGACTTTGAAGATCAAGTTTTACCATCTAATCCAACTTAACTAACCCTTCACTCCACCTTGATTTTATATACTTATCTCATCTTATTCATGTGTGAGCCCATAAATGTCAAAGTTAAAATTAGATAACAAATTAGACTCCTTGTTAATTTCTTTTTGTACCTCTCCTTCCTTGCCTATAATAAGAGAGGAACAAGAGGTGAGAAAGTGCCATAAATTTATGAGATTTTACATCTAGAGTTTATTTATAGGTCACTTCTTCCAATGATCTAGCCATCACATTAGAGAGCTAACTTATCATCACCCCTTAATTGATAACTAAATATCGTTACCCTACTAAAATCACACTAGACTCTATCAATGAGCCAACCACCTCAACCATTCATCCAATAAACCTATGGTAAGCTAATTATTTGTTTTCAATCTATTAATTACTATATTTACATTTATAAATTAGCCCAACATAAACCAATCTCCCAAGATTACCTTATGTGAACCCCATCAATATGGCCCTTATTCACCCAAACCCAACACACAATAATTACTAATGGTCACCCTAAACGTTGATGGTCTGTCTAACCACTGATGGTCATCTCAACTATTGATGGTCAGCTCAACCATTGATGGTCACATCAACCACTGATGGTCACTATGGTAGAAAATAATAGCAAGCTATTTTCACCCACCTACCCTCAACCAAATCTAAATTTCTTTTCCTCTGCATGTTCATAGACTCAACCATTTTTAAAAACATTTAGTGTTTTGTAAACTAGACTCAAAATTATATAATTCATGTTCTTACACCATCCCTAATTTTGAGTGTATCCATCTCAAATTATCTATAGAGATTCAAATTTCTTAATTTTTATAACAAATATGTGCATGTGTAGGCCCCATTTTATCACCCAACTTTATACCCTTACCCTATATAAGAAATATATTTTAATGTTACCATATTCTTAATAATTTATTTGTTTTAGTTCACAAATTTGCACTTTTAGAGGGATAGTTTGTGGACACTAGACACACATAATGTATGTCCCCAAATCATTATTTTCATTATTATTAGATAAGATATTTTTATATTACAACTACACATGAGTTGCAATGTGTGAAAAACTAAGGGTGATGAAGTAATGAAAAAAATTAAAATTAGGCATGTGTTTGAAACATTTTTTTGTATTGAAAAGTTACGTTTTGACTAAGTAAAAGTTTATGTTTTTGTTTTAAACATAGAAAGATAATCCATGTATATATCTTTGTATTTATAGTAATGATGTTCCATAAATTTTATTTTTTAATTGGTAAATGGAAGTTTTATGGCCTCTCACTCTTTATATTAAAATATAAAAATAACATATATTATAATTAGTCTACTCTTTCAAAACAACACATTAATAAAACGCCTCTACAAAAAATAATAACAAAAAAAAAAAAAAAACCATATACAATCACTACATAGAATATTCCAAAACCACTATGTTAGGTACAAGATGCCCCAATAGTAGATTTTATATGGGGACCCTCTTAGTTCACCATGACTGCTTCTTTCTTCCACTCTTGATCATTTTTTTGGTCTTTGATATGATTATTTGAACTTGCTTAAATCTACAGAGTTTAACCATTTTGGATCATGAATTTTAAATTACCTTTGAAAATCCTCTTTTGGCTAAAATCTAACTCAAACTTATGAAATTAGTACAACCTTTAGAGCTTTCCCAAAATCTTGCCTTAGTAATTTCACTCATAATTATTTCATTACACTACAAAAATGACTAAGATTATATATCATTTTACTTTAGAACTTAGCCTATCTTTGATATTATGAGACCCATTATAAAATTACCTAAGTGTAAAATATGAGTTTTCAATCTTAGGTCTTTTTAGGATGTTTGAGTTATAAGTCTAGCACAAACCTTTAAATTTTTTATTTCACTGATTCTAGGCTTTCAAAATAGAAATTTGAGTCCTTTATGATGAGTCAGGTTCATCCTTTAAACTAACCTTAGACTAATTTTTTCTTTGAGTATTTCAAGCTTTGGTGTGCATGCAGACATTTTCTAAGACTTTGAATTTATTCATCAATCTTGGCTGATCATAAAACTTAGTCATTTTCATTGAAAATTCCTAAGTCCTATGGTTTTTGAGATTGTGCCATGTGGCATCATCTCGATGACTCGATGACCTAGAAGCCAAAGTTTTCCCATAGACCCCCTAGGCCTATGATTTAGTGCAATTGTGCTACATGGTGTCATCCTACTAACTCTAAGAATTAGGGTAGTCTGTATAGTCCTAGACCTTTAGGTTAATAGGATTGTGACATGTGGCATCATCTCACTAACCTGTAAGCTCAAGGTGGTCTATATAGTCTTAGGCCTTCAGGTTAAAAGGATTGCACCACATGGCATCATCATGCTAACTTGTAGACTCAAGGTGGTTCATACACTCCTAGGCCTCCAAGTTAGTGGGCTTACACCATGTGGTACCATCCCATAATCTTGAAGCCAACAAAGTAGGGAGAGGAAATATCATATATAGAAAAGTAGGGGAAGGTAGGCCTAAAGACATCAAATCAAGCAAGTGGACCCCAAGACCTGATGGAAAGCTTTCATGGCCAAGGAACGCACTTGGGATATTATGGATGAGTGAAAAATGGACTAAGGGGACACATCATCTAGATGAGTTATCATGAAGGAGCAAGTGGAGGACATGTGGAACCTGATGATGGTTATAGGATATGAGGCTAAATTTGATGGTGCTTAAAAATGATAGAATGGATTGAGTTGAGAATAATAAAAAAATAATCATTTGAGGTGGATTTTGAGGAGTTTGAATGGTCAATAAGCTACATGAGATGATTTGGTGACTCTTTGACCCAAATATTCTCCTAGGAGGGTGGAATGGAAGAATCATTCCAAAATAGGTGGTCCAAAGGGGATAAATGAAAGGATAATTTCTATTAGATAGGTATCACAACTATGGAAGAGAATACAAAATTTAATTTGGATTTCCCTTGAATAAAGGGATTATTCCAATGGATTGTAGTTATAATTACCTAGAGTGGTAATTATGATGAGAAGTGGATCCTTGAACTACTTAATGAAAAGTCCCATTATATTTTATATATAAGGTAGTCTACATTATTATTTATAGAGGGGGATATATTATACAACAAAAATCTATAGAAATCATGATAGGCTCAGTCAGCTCTTGTTATTATTTTATTTTTGGCCTGTGATTGTCTACCTAGAGGGCACACTAAAATGATTTTGTAATAATATTAAAATAGATACCAATCTAGTTGAAATTCATGTTATTCTTTAGTAATTCTCTTTATTTCTTGGTGAAATATAATTAATTAGTATTATGAATAAATTTCAATGCTTGTTTACTAATGAATATGCATTTAGATTGTGCAATAGCTAGTTTGATTGGTTCTAAGTTTATATTTTATTTTACTTGAAAATGTGTCAATCCATTATGTGAAGTAGCTACATAAAATTCATATTCTTTAATTCAATATAAGTTAAGGGTAATATATTTAATTAATTCCTCAGAATCTTACCCATTGAGTTATTTTAGCTTGTGCTACAACTATACCTAGTATGCAATGATATAATTGAGATAAGGCATGATTTTGATTTTCAACATTAACAATATTATTTTAGTTAAGAAACCACTTAATTATTACCCTAAAATTTCCATATCTTTTATAATTTTTTTGTGATTAAAATCCTACCCATTATATTATTGTGTGATACAAATGTGAATAGGAAATAAAAGGATTTAAGCAAACATCAGTAGTAATCCTCAAGTAATACAAAGTGGATTGGAATTTCAGTGGATAACTACCATTACTCATCTAGCTAAATGATTGGATATTTATTAGCCCTTGGATTCAACTGACTGAATCCTAAAAATGAGGGGAACTTGTGTCCCATGTGTTGTTATCTCTATTTATACTCAATCATAATAGTTAATCCAATATCTATCTCTGTCATGGGTTACAAATTGAGACCAATATAAATTATCCCTATAAAGAGGATTATCAAATCCATCTAGTTTAAAATTATAAATATATAGTGTTGCATTGATTTATTATCTACTATGAGATTTTAGATTCTTTGTATTTCATATTTCACTAGTTTAAGGTTATCAATTTGAATATCTCTAACTCATATTTGATATTTTAAACAATATGGATCCTATTGAGTAAATCACTAGATCTTGAGCAATCAGAGGTAAAATAATTATATCCCCATTGTAAATATTTAGGATCACATAAACTAATAAATTTAGGATAAGAACTTTATCCACCCTACCAATTCATCCTCTCAATCAACCCACAATAGAAGCCCATCCATTATTGTGCCTATGGCTTGGTTAAAAGGGTCTATAATAAATGTTTTAGGTGACGTGCATGATCTACCTAGGAATCTTGAGAGGTGCGTTCTAAGGTTCATCCTATGTACTAGAATGAATGATAAAAAACATGTCATATCCTATAAAACTAACCTTAGGTTGCTAAACATCAAGCATAAAGACATATCTTGTAAGTTATTTCCTTTCACCATACTTGATGCAAACAATGACTAATTCCTTAATTTACCTAAAGATTCAATTAGAAGTTAGAATCAATTGAGTAGCATGTTATTGGCTCAGTTTGGTTAGGTGGTAGATCCCAGTTTCATATATAAAAATAATTATTGCATGAAAAGGGAGCCAAATGAACTTATATGCAATTTTAATGCCCACTTTCAAAATATGTATAATGGTGTGATGACCATGTATAAAATAGATGATTAGTTAGCATTAGAAATGTTTAAAAATATCTTAGACCCATGGATGGCCATGTTATTGAGGATATATCCAACTATCGTTGATCTATCCATCACCTGTGTAGAGGTGATAAAAGTGGATAGGCATCTTAATCCACAAGGACAAATGATGGCCCCATCTAATGTCCTCCCGAGCATGCCAACATCAAATCCAATCCCAGCTATAAATCAAAATATTCTAATGCTAAAACCTCTCCCAATCATGAATTAACTTCCTCTATTCCATGCCACTCTAAATCAAAATTTGGGATTTCAAAATTCTATTGGTAATGAGGATATACCATGGTATTATAACCAAGCTATAGTCCTAGTTATAACTATTAACATGTAGACTTATAATCAAGAATCATCCAAGCTTGAGCGAGATACAATTCAAAGGATAGTCTAGAGGTTGAGTAATGATTTACTTAGTTTGAAAAAATAAGTGGGTAGTTTAAGTGGTGTAAATTATTCCCCAAATTTCACTTACCAATGTAATGATAACCCTAATAATAGGTAAAGAAAATAAGTTAAGTCTCCATCGAATAGAATGCCTAAAATAAACATCATGGAGATCACCCTTCCCAACTAGTGTCATGTGAATAACACAACCCATCATGGGTAACTTGAATGCATTGAGTTTTTTAATGCCTTTAAAATCCTATAGAAGGAGATTGAAAAATATGAAGTTGTTCCAAATAACTAAAATATTACAAGTCACCTTGATTTTCCTAGTTCATCTAAATCACTTGATACAACCATGGTTCTAGAGACCTTGGACTTTCTTAGAAAATAGGATAATGAACTCAAGGAGAAAACCAATGATGTTTAGGCTATGAAGCAATACTAGATAAGGAATTATAATCTCAAGAGTAGGGCACGCCAAACTTTAAAAACCTCAACACCACCTAATAACATTATTACTCTCCCTGACATAAAAGCTACAAATGACTCACTTTTTAAGCCTATTTTTATCACCCATTTCTTTTTTGAAGTTCATGTCATGTTTCTGATTATACCATATAGATGATCTAGTGTCATGAATTCTAAAATGGTGGTGATGGCCAACTTATTTTCATTCAATCGAATGTGAATTTTTATCTACATTAATTGACATTTGATTATTATATTTGAATGATTTGTTTTTTTAATTGTAATGTCGATTAAGTGTTTTTGAAAGCATAAGTTCATTCAAAATGAAATAGTTTTCAGTATTAATTTCTAGTTGTGTAGAAGTTATTTATAGTATATACAGTGATAATAGTGTTTTGTTTCATACTATATTATAGTATTTGGTCATATATGAAGTGAAAAAGCAATTAAAATACATATTTAGATCCTATTTGTGTAAATCCATGTATACAAAAATCCTTGTTATCAACATAAGTATTCAAATCCATAACATGTATTTTTAAGCATTTCATATTGGATTGATTTGATTAAAAGATTATCAAAGTCACTATTGTAATTCTGATAGAAATTTGTATTGCTACTACACATATGCTTGAAGAAATGTCACTTGAATCACATAAGTTATAACACTTTGAATAGTTTGAAACCTAAAATCTAAAGATTAACGACGTATGTTAGAAACATTTCCTAGAGGTATTTCATAAGTGATATATTTATTTATTACCTATGTGGGAATATGAATGTTGCCTAATTTAAAAATCATATAATTGAGAAGTTTATTATGAATGTGGTGGTATTGTTTAAGCTATCATGTAAATAGGAACCTAAACTAATCAATCTAGTGAATGCCATATTGATGTTATATGGTTTGAGACCTAGGTAGAAGCTTTGAATGGATTCACCATATATTTGGTTAGAAATGAATTTAATAGATGAAGGGCTTGAGGCTGAGTTGGCATTTTTAGCAATTTATTTACATTCAATTCATGATACTCACCTTGGTTTATAGATTTGGAAATTAATTTAGAAAATATATTACTAAGTCATTTAGTAAGCTACTTAGTTTAATTTAAATAGTTATCAAGTTGGTGAAGTTGTGGAAAATAATGTGACTTGTACACATCATCTCAGGTAGTAAGTGGTAGTTACAAAAATATTTAAGGGGAAAAATCTTTGGTTTTTTATCTCATTCCCCTAGAAGATTATTGTAGAAGTGAAGCCTTGATTGGAAATATTTTTGAGTGATTGAGGAAAATATAATAGATTAGAGCATATTTACTATAATTCAATAAGGTATGCTCAGCTATTTAATTGATTCAAAGAAACAATATGAAATATTTGGCTTAGAATTTGATTTTTTATTGCATGGTTTTCATTTTGGTTGTGTTGTTGCAGGTCTAAATAGTTTTTTTAAGGAATGTTCATAAAAAAGATTACATGCAGTATTATTTTATTCCTTTGAAACATATGGAATTTTTTGATTTGGTTTCAAGTAAATTAGATGGCTTGCCCTTGGTTTTCTTGGTGTTGGCATGTTGAGGAAGCTTTAGCATTGAATAGTTTTTTGAATAATTTTCTTGTTTTACCATGCATGTATTCTTTACTAGAAAATACTTCGTCTTGAAAATATTTTTTACAATTCGATTAAGTGTTAGTTATTCTAAAAATTTGTTAATAGTCTTATTCATGAACATAAATTTGTTCTAAAGTTATAAAATTCCATGCAGTTGATCTTTTTATTTACCAAATGTATGAATTGGTTAAATATTATGGCTTCAGTGGTAGACATGTTTTCAAAAGACTTATTTTTTCAAAAACATAGCTCATATTAATATCTTAAGGTAGATTCTTGTCTATTTTTAAGAATTTCATTAGTTTTGAGTGGGTATTTGAAATGGATTTCTTATTTGTTTTATTTGCATTCTGGTCTTATATGCATTCGAGGTCAAAGAAATGGTTCTCACAATTATTATCTATGAATAATGATAAATTTGACATACATATTGATTTTAGAATAATATAGGGATTTAGTATTATATGGTTTTCAACAATCATTATTTGTGTGTGTGTGTTGATGCCTAAATGTGTACCATAGGTGCCCAAAGTGTTTAAGAAACACTTCTCATTTTAGAATTCTTAAAAATTTAGTGCATGAGTTGTAGGTTGTGATAATACTATTATATTTGATGGACCGGAGGTAGAATAAGTGTTTGTTTCACAATATTTATATTATTTGGTGGTTGGGAGCCACCATGGCTGAATAGCAGATATATGCAAAATATGAAGTACCTATGTTAAGAATAGTGAAGTATGATCAAGAACTAATCTAAGATAGATATTTAAAATGATAATTAAACTAAGGTGATATGGTTAAAAAATAATAAAAAGGAAGGGTAGGGAAGAAAGAAATATTTTTGATCTTCATTTCAAACAACATGACAAAGTTCATTTTTCATCTAGATATATATAACCAATGTGTAACATGAAACAACTTAAGCCTAAATCATATCACACATCACCAATGAGCTCTATATCATCTAAAAAGTTATTTCATATAAATCATAAGGAAGGTGGAAATAATGTAAATCATAACCTAGTTCACTTTAAAAATCACCACTATAAGCAAAAAAAAATTAACCCAAATGCAAGAAGAGTAAGAAAATGAAATAAACCTAAGGACTTTTAGTTAACCTAGCATTGGCAAAAGTTAAAAACTTTGTAATTAAAGGTGCATGTCAATATTTCATAAGAACCATTCAAATATGGAAATAAGAACAAGAAAATGAGAAAGAAGCCATGATAACAAACACACAACCAAATAATGGATAATCTTTACATAATTCCTTGTATTGTTTGCTCTAAGTTTACAAAGTAATTTTACTTCTAAGAACTCCCTCTACTTTTACAATGGACAATGCCCCTTTTATATAAGATCAAAGTGGTATGTTGGTTAGTCTTATCTAATCATATTTTTACAAGTGTATGGGATAGGTGTCCCTTCTGTTTCACTCTAGAATAAATGACCTCTTATAATAGACTGATCTATAGACAATCTATTTTACCAGTTGCTCATGGTTGTAAACTATTAAATTGATCACTAGTGGATTTTGGGTTGAGTCATCTTCTAGTAAACACTAATATGATGTAAATAGGAAAAAATTAGGAATTTCATACATTTTTAGGGCCCTTTCAATGTTTAAACAAGTTCACAAGAAGCTTTAATGGCATCTCTATGTTTACTTACAAGCTTAAACCATATTTGGACATGTTTATTTATGTCTCTACATCACAAATGAGCTCTATATCATCTAAAAAGTTAGATTTTATTTATGCCATTAGATCATTTTTCATATATCAACATGATTCATTGATCTCTAAAAGGTGCTTGAGCTTTAATCTATACTACACCCTGAGGTTGTGCAACTTGACGGTC
The DNA here is from genome assembly GCA_037957365.1 of Torreya grandis. NCBI lineage: Eukaryota > Viridiplantae > Streptophyta > Pinopsida > Cupressales > Taxaceae > Torreya > Torreya grandis. Next base: position 2,067,776 of record JARHVA010002912.1, on the reverse strand, counting down.
TTATGGGCCTTTTGAGCTTTGTATTTTATTAGTTCTACTAGTTAACATGATTTTTCCATGTGGTAGTCCCACATTCATCCTGGGCATCATCAATACACTCTGTTGATCTAAATATATATGCTTGAATGTGTATCATCGATCCTTGTTAAGGTGCTTGATATCTAACTGGGGTCCACAGCTTGAATTTTTAATGTTAACCTCATTCTTTTTGGTCTTGGTCATCTACTTAAATGCATGTCATTGATTATGATCCATGGGGTTAAGTGAGATTGGTCCTTTGGATCAAAATATTTGGCTTGTCAGGTCTATCTCACACCATTCAATTAAATCTACTCGAGTAAATATGGGATGTTGATCTTATAAATGAACACAATGTTGAAGTTAAGACAAGGGATTATATGAAACTTAGGATATAGTCTAAGGTCTTATTATGTTAATAAACATGAACTAGAATTTAAGACTAAGATATTAGTTTAAGTTTATAATAAAGGGACCTTACATATAATAAATTTAGACAATGCTAAGATAAAAGGGAACAAGGGGCTCGAGACATAAAGGGACCAAGAATGAATTTTTATAGACTAAGGTTTGGTCATGTTAAGAAACACAACTAAACCTTAGTATACAAATTGAACCAAGTCTATAGCATATTCAAAGTGTTCTCACATAAAATTTTCTTGCCAAGTTTGAATTTGGTCCTATGTTTAGGGTATTATGAAGGAGGGTTTCAGGAAGTTTAAACATAGATTCAATTTGACTTTCAACAAACCAAAGGCTAGTAAAAAATAAAGTTATCATTAAAATCATGAAACCCAAGCATTTTTCAGTCCAAGTAAACCTATTTTACCTCCATCTGGAAAACACAGAGATCCAAATTTAGTGAATGTAGACAAGGGCAAACGAGAATCAAGTGTAAATATGCTAACCAAACTAGGTGTAGATGAACTTAAAATACAATTACTATGTAAAAATGCCAATGATACTTTGGTCAAGTGGATTTTCTATTTCAAGGTATAAATTTGCAAATTTGACACAAGGGTCCCCATTTTTTAAAAATGGGGGTATGTTGTCCTCAACAAATGGCAACTTTTGGGGGAAATATAAAAATATGTTAGAATTCAGAGACTCTAATTCAAACTAATAATTAAGTTAGTTATTTCACTGGACCAGTCACCATTATTTATATAAATTCATCATTGAAACAAGCCTTGCACATGCAAAATTAGGATCAAACATCAAAACATAGGCATGATGTGTGTGTGCTTTGATTCCACTTACTAATTACCAAAAGATTTAGAGAATAACTTTTAGGTTCATGACTTTAACCATTAACATTGACTTTCAACATGTTTGAATATTAATTAATAATCATGATTTAGCTCAAGGAAGGTTTGGGCATTGCTTTGCTACTAGCCAAACATCCATAGCCTCAATAGAGATGCCTTTGGATCCACTCAAGGCCTTGTTCCACTACTAGCTAGGCATCCATAGCCCTAATAGAGATTACCAAAATCAACTCTAATTATAAAGCTTTTGATTTTTCATTAAGCTCTTCTTTTTGTATTTTTCCAAGTCATTTTGAATTTTTACAAAAGGTTGGGAACCGGGTTAGCCAGGTTTAGGGATTAAGTTAAGTGTTTGATTTTCAAACAATCATCCTTGGCTGTAAACTTTGTCCTAAGAAATTAATGTTTTTAAAGTGTAAGCATGACCATGTCCTAATAGTTTAAGCTTTCATCCTAAATGTGAAATTTTTACTAAAACCAATATTATATTAGAATAAGGTTTAAAATCTTAAGGAACAATTAAATTATCCATCAATATTTGCTATCTTTTCTAAACTACAACATCAAACTCATATTTCAACAATCCATGATCGACCAATGTTGAGAAGTTATACCTATATTTCTGAACATGAAGCTCTTGAGTAGTTAGGTTATCTTGTATCTAAGGGATATTCTAAATGACTTATTATAATCAATGATCAAAGCACAAAAAACAAACAAATATATATAGACATTATTTACAAACAAGGGACAAGAAGGAAAGAAATAGGAAAGAAACTAATCTAAAGACCTACACTAAATCCATAAATAACCTATCTCTAAGATCAAATGGAAAATTATTAAATCTACTACAAAACCTTGGAGCATGGTTGCTTTCACTTAGTGGTCTCTTCTTGTGGATGGGATCATTTACATGTTTGTGTCTTCTAAGTGATGTAGCTTGGTCTCTTATCAACATTCTCAGATGCATGGATTGAAGATATGAATCTAAGACCTAATCATCTTCCTCCTAAAATATTCTACTTTGTAGCATGAGTCTAGTTCTAGTTCATCCATAAATAGATAGTGGCTCATATCATCTTCACTTAATAATGGTAGATTGGCTAACATCTTTAGACTGATGTTTTCATTGGGTTTTTTTTGAGGTGGAAATGTACTATCAATCTTTGTACAAAAATATTCCAATTCATCCCAAAATGTTTCTTCATCATGATCAACTAAATAGAGTTCATATAGAATCTCCTCATCATAAACATGATGGTACCATACTCCTAACCTTTTGATGAAATCATATGAGATTATTGATCTATTTCATCTACTTCATCTCCATCCTTGGTAAAGAAAAATATATCATCTATCCAATCAAGCTCCAACTTATCTTGGTTTAGGGCCTCTAAAATAATATCATCTTCTAGGAACTCTAGATCATTAGTGAAATACTTAGATGAAGCATCCATATGTTATTTTATCCCATCATCCACCATCTCTATCTCTTTAATTCCATTTAATAAATCATGGTATGACTTCTCCCAGTGATCATCTTCTTCAGGAGTATTCTCCATTTCAAAAATAAATTTACGTGGGTTGTTTTTCTATCTACCTTTTGAGGAAATATCACCTTATACTTGATCCACATCAATTTCTAGCAACTCTTCTTCTTAATCTATAGATTCTATTTTAGTAATGACTTCATATGAATTTTGTTCATAGCTATCTCTTGAAGAGAGGTCATCTTGTATCTATTATTGTTCATGGATATGCTCATTTTGGATGACCATTCCTTCTTTTGGATCATCTTTAGGTTCACTTTCTTCTTCAAATGAGAAATTAAAAGCCTGCATGAAGGATTTAGATGTTCTTACAAAGCAAGATGTCATTGTAACACTATTTTTATAAAACATAGGTTTAGATATAGCCTTTTCATTTTGATATTCTTTAAGGATATTACAATGATCAGTTAGGCATATATCACAAAGATTCATTTCATGCATGTCCTCAGATGACCCATTTTTTTTGTTATCATGAAACCTATTAAACCTTTGAGAAGCATCATTTCTATTTGATCCTTCCCCATAATTGCCTACTTATTTTTATAATTGAAGAAAATTAGTGCTCAACTTTTGAACCATCTTAAGTATGGATTCATTCTCACTCTCTAGTGCTTCTAAGTTATGAACTTGATTTTCATTACTAGTGGGTACCAAAGATCTTTATCTTTGTTGGTGAAATACATTTATATCATTATTCAAGAACCCCAAATTTTGTCTAGGATAGGCATGGAATAAGGGTAATTGGTTTAATGTTGGTGTTTGATTTAAGGCATACACACTCTAATTAGCATTAGGAATGAAAATCAATACTAGGAAATTGAGGTTGACATTTTGGATAACATATTCAAGTAGGCCTTGAGGCTGCATTTGATCATTGATTATTACAACTTCAACATAAGCCAATGCCAAGGTGTTTATGACTCTAACAGACCTTTTGAGGAACATAGAAGTCATGGGATCCAAAGCATCCTTGTAAATATCTAAGGCTAAATCTTCTTTAGGTCAATAAGGGGATATAGTTCTGATAAACATATTTTAGAACCTAGCATTAAAGGATCTAATGGGTTCATTTGGGTCTCTTCTAATAGTGGTGAATTGATGATACAAAATACATAGACTAATGATTTTACCAAATTGATTAATGAATATCTTGTTAAAATCATCCCAACTAGCAATATAATCCTCTAGAGTATCTTTGAAAGTAAATGGGAATAATATACATGCTACATATTCATGAATAACATTTAAGAGTCTTGAAACAAATTTGAAAGATCTAACATGTTCTTCAATAATGACAACACCATTCGGATTGAAAGAAGGCAAATACCTTTTTGGATTTCTGAGTAAGTTATGTACCTAATAGAGAACATTGATAGAAGATCCACCTAAACATGCCATACTTTGATGAGGGTATTACTTGTGGTGGTTCTAACTTCAAATCCTATTTGAAATATGATGTGTAAGCCTCATCTTTACAAATACTAATGATCAAACTCACACATTAAGTAATTTTTTCACAAATATGTATAAATAACAACAAAGGACATTGATCTTTAACTAAATAAGCTCAAAGATATGTCCAAATATATCAATATGAATGATATTTACATTATTAAGCTCATATAAACTCAATTTTATAAAGGACTAGTCAATTTTTGAATAAAATTGCTATTACTAACCTCAAATGTCTTAGATTTAAGATATATTTACCATAGATACTCATGGAGATTCAAACAATATTGATATTTGGCCAAAGGAAGCCCAAAGACTGGTCTAGAACCATAAAGATCGATGATATTTACGTAATTGAGAAAATTATCACTCAAATATGCAAAGAATACACCAATCTTTGATCAAAATACACTAGAATTAGAAAAGTTTCTATAAATCTACAAAGATCTAACTAAGGCCCTCCTTTTAGTGCTAGAGAAGCTCCTCTTATTGATGCCTAAATGTGTACCATAGGTGCCCATAGTGTTTAATAAATACTTCTCATTTTAGAATTCCTAAGAATTTAGTGCATGAGTTACAGGTTATGATAATCTTATTATCTTTGATGGAATAGAGATAGAACAAGTGACTATTTTATAGTATATTTATATTATTTGGTGGTTGGGAGCCATCATGGCCAAATAGAAAATCTATGCAAAATATGAAGTATCTATGCTAAGAATAGCGAATTATGATCAATAACTAATCTAAGATGGATATTTATAATGAAAATTAAACTAAGGTGATAAGTTTAAAAAAGAAACAAAAGGAAGGGTATGGAAAAAAGAAATGTTATTGATCTTCATTCCAAACATCATGGCAAAGTTTAGATTTCATCTAGACATGCACTTAACCAATGTGTAACATGAAATAGATTAAGACCAAATCCTATCACACATCAAGTGAAATCCTAAGGAAGGTGGAAATAATAAAAATTTGAACCTAGTTCACTTTAAATATTTATCCCTACAAGCAAACAACATTAGCCCAAATGTAAGAAGAGTAAGAAAACAAAATGAACCTAAGGACTTTTAGTCAACCTAACATTGGCACACGTTAACAAATCTACAATTAAAATTACATGCCAAGAATTCATAAGAACCATTTAAATATGGAAATAATAAAAATAAAATGAGAGAGAAGCCATGATAGTAAACACATAGACAAATATTGGACAATCTTTGCAGAATTTCTTGCTTGTGTTATTTTCTCCAAGTTTACAAAGTAATTTTGGCTCTAAGAACTCCTTCCTCTTTTAAAATGGATAATACCCCTTTTATATAAGATCAAGGTGGTGTTGACCAAATTTCACCTTTGGTCAAATTTGAGTCAACCCATACATTTATAAACTTTTTATAAGTTTATTCATGTCTTATAAGGGGTTTCATATTATTCTAGATGTTTACTTATCCTTAACTTAGCCTTGGTTCAAGTCTAGCCCTTTGTACTAGTCAAGTCAATGCAAGTCAACCCTAGTAAAACAAAGTCAAACCTAGTAAAAGGCATAAATTTTGTTTGATTGGTCCTAATTTGGTTTTGAATATGATTTAATATCTCTCTATGTCATTTAATTATTCTTACAATGTTCAATATGTCAAAAATGCCTTGTGGGGCCACCTTTTAGCTAAAAAAGAGGAATTGTACAGATGGGATAAAGAGAATTTTTTTTAATTAGGATATGGTTAACATGGGGGAGGTTATAAACGTTCATAATCAGTCTCTTGATATTTCAAGAATTAGTTATGCTCAAAGGAAGGCAATTTCCTTTGTTTTTAGGCCCTTTTGGGCACTTGTACAAAATGGATCATCTCACCCTCAAGTGGAAACATAATTTATGTGCCATTTAACCTCATAAAATTCATTTACATGATGTTTTTAGAGAATTAAAATAAAATTTCATTTCTTTCTCCTTTTCTTCCTTCTTATCTTGGTAAGCAAATAAAGGGCAACTTCAAGCACTTGGTACAAACTGTACAGGTGGAATTGGGAGGAGTGATTATATAGGTGGATGTTACTCTGAGTGAATTTAATTTTCATAACAATAACTTGCAATTAGGTTCATCCTCCTTTATGAAAAATGGTTAACACTCTAGGCAGCTTTTTATGGACTTACAATCATGAGGGGGTCTCCTTTTGAGCCTGTTCCAGGTTTTCTTATTTCGGATTGATGGGTTTATGTGTTTTATGTGTTTATACATGTTTCTAAAGACATAACCATTATTATTATTTTTAAAAGCTTAAGTACTTCGGAGAGCTCTTCTAGGCATGTACATGCTTGCAAAATTCCTAGTTTGCATCAATAGTCATCTCAATTACCTTGTAAATGATTTATCCACATTAAAAAAGGAATTTTGATGTTGTTTTGGGGATTATCCTAATGTTTTTATGTATGGAATAATTTAAATTTGTCTTGTGGTTCTTGGAAGGCCTTTCCTTGCATTTTCTTGCTTCCTCATGTTCTCCCTACATAACATAGTAAAAAAACTTCACCTACAGGAGCATGCTGATGTCACTAATGAAATATGGAGGTTTTTATATGGTCCTTAAATATTTTTGGACTTATTTAATTCATTTAAGTGTTTGGGGAAGGCATATATGTTCTAAAAATTAGCATATTTAGAATGTAGTCTTAGTCTTACCTATATTTAGAGAGCAATCATCTATAATTAGTGTTACAGGATGAAAATATACCTTGAAGAGGTGTTTTAGAAATTGATAATCTCCTTTTGAGTTTCCTTGTTATATTCTAGGTCAAAAAAAACCCCTTGATGGTGCTAGCTTGACAAGAAAGTGTCAAATCAATAAATGGAGAGTTAGACTGTATTCAGGTCCTTTTGCTCCAAAATGACCAAAATAAAGGCCTTAAGGGTTTTTAAAGCCATTTTAAATTGCATTTCAAAAATGTTTTGAACCTTACAATTGAATTATCATGTGGACCCTATATGAAGCAAAGGCTCTACCAATTTTGGAGGAGAAAGAGTGAAGGGAGGCCTAGGTTCAAGAGGATCAAAATCATCCAAAAACACACTAAAACCAGTTAGTGAAGTCTATAGGATTTTGAAGGAGTTTTCACCTTGCAACACCTATGGAGAGTCATAAACTATGCCAAGGGAGGGGAAACACTTATAAATGGTCTAAAAGGTACCCCTAAACAAATTGGTCATGAGAAAATATATATTTAGGTGTAATGACTCACTAGGTCTATACCTTTTATGTACAATAGGGTAAAGTTGCACCTATAGTTGGGTTATTAGATAGTGGTCATGTTTTCAAGTTTTGACTCTATTTTGTAGCCTTCAAGATGAATGAAATGGAATGGTTAGTAAACTATTTTATTTGGACAAGAGATTCAATCCTTAAAGGAGTGTCAAGAATCCCATAGAGACCTACAACTCCTGTACGGACTAAGATAGAGGTCATAGGAAAATCAAGGATTGAGCTAGGACTATGATGGTTTTAACCATATAGGACAGATTCAAGATGATCATCATGTTGAGAGATTAAAGGAGAACCTTAGGAAAGTTACATCTACCCTATGGCCCTAATCAAACCTATAAATTTGCACCTACAACCAAGCAAAGGAGATTGTGGAAGGAAGTGGGTAGTAATAAGCCATGTTAAGTGCAAACAATAGCCTTTTGGTTCAAAAGATTCAAGTAGGCTCATTGGCAAGGTATAAGCCTTGTCCTAAAACATGGGTCATTTCCATTTTTAGCTCTTGGTGAGCTATACAAGGGATTGTAACATGTTTATATGTTAGATATAGAGGTGTTCCAATATATGGTTGGCAAGGAAACTCCAAAAGAAACCATTTCTAGCCTTAGATATGCTCAAACCCTCACAAGAAGCATGAAAACAACTCAAAGCTCAACTTTAGTCACTCATATCTCTCATAACCCTTTGCATGGTAGGATGAGATATTCAAGGAAGTTTAAGGGGGTCCTTAAGAATCCATAAGTGACATTTTATCAAAATTTTAATGTTAAACTTTTATGAACAAAGGTTAAGAGTATAAACCACTCAAAACCCTCGCAAACCCTATATAAGGACCCGATTGAGAAGAAGAGGAAAATAAGGCATATAAATTAAATGGAAAGGCTATGAAACCACTTGGATGATGTAGAGGACTCTCCTAAGATTCTTCACATGTAACTTAGGTGTATGGAGATATACAAAATAGGGAAACACAAGGCTTCTTTTGACCTTTTTCTGTATTTTGAAGGCTTGGGAAGGTTTCAAGAGACCAAATCACTTTTGGAGGGAATATTAAGACTTTTTTATAAGTATTTATCATCATTATATTAGGTATCTCAAATCTTAAGTATGCCTACCATCTCTCCCATTTTAGCCAGTCTAGTGAGTCAGCTAGTGAACACTTAGGGAAAGTGGTGAAAATCAACTAGGGAGGCCTTTTAAAGATTTTTTCTTAAAAATAATGATATATAAAATTTTGAAAAGTGTTATCCCTCATTTTACATGGATTATTTTGTAAAATTAGAAGTTTTTTGGTGCCAAGTGTGGGAAATGCATGGAAAGGAGCCATTTTGAGACTACCAAGAATGATTGTGCATGGCCAAAGGAATAGGAATGGTTAAGGGATAATCCAATGTATGTGAGGGATTAGTTATAACCTCTAATACTAAATACCATTATCATACCTAACCATATGTAGTGATAAGGTAGTTTGGGAAAGCAAATCATGAAGGCACTTTTCTATGCCAAGTCTAAAGGTTTTGTGCCACTTTTCACAAATCTTATGACTTGTTTTGGACAAGTAGACCTCTTGACATGGAATGGATCACTCAAACCCTATTACACATGCAATTTTAACTAATTTAATCAATTTTACACATGTACAAGTGAACTTTGGACTTTCCTTTCTTGATTCTCCTCTCAAGGCTATAAATATGCATTCTCTTGGCTCTTTTGAACAACCTCCATTGGTTAATGGGGAAAATCTGACCAAATTTTATTTGAAAGACTCTTGAAGAAATATAAAATTGATTTTTCCACTCAAATATTATGATATTGAGTATAGATTTGAATCTTATTGATATTGTCTTGTGAAAGAGTTACTTTTCTAACATGTCAATCTTGGTCATCTACTAATGTGCAAAAAGGAATGTTGTTATAGGTCTTTGTTAGTAGTATTTCCTAAGTATATATGTGTATTATAAGTGGTTTATGTTTTTATTCCTTTCATGGAATAATACATCACCCTCCTAAGTGTCAAGTACCTTCTTGGATCTAACTTATGAAATATTGATGTGACAATACATTCTATGTTGTGAGTTTATGTGAGATAGTATTGTTTGCCTTTAGGTAGTGTATTTTTAGTCAAGTAGGAGGATAATACATATTGGTGTATCACCATATTTTATTTTCTTAGTTATTTTCCTAATCCATTTTCATCTAAAAGTTGATAGATAAAAAATATCTTCAAAGAGTGCATCAAGGGGAGCTAGCCCCTCATCTAGAGATTCATTTCTCAATATTGCCACCCATATCAAGAGAAATGTCTCCATGGTACCAATTGGATGAGGAAAATTAGGCATCTCCTCAAGGGTGAAAATACAAGTGTCAATAGGTGGTATGTTTGTTAGTTTTATCTAATCATATTTGTACAAGTGTATGATATAGGTGTCCCTTCTATTACACTCTAGAACAAATGATCTCTTCGAATAGACTGATCTATAGATAATATATTTTACCAATTTCTCGTGGTTTTGAACTATTAAATTTCTCACTAGTAGATTTTGGGTCAAGTCATATTCAAGTAGACACTCATATGATGCAAATAGGAATAAATTAGGACTTTCATACATTTTTAGGGCCCTTCTGACGTTCAAGCAGGTTCATAAGATGCTTTAATGGCATTTTTGTGTTCAATTTATAAGCTTAGATTATGTTCAGGCATATTTATTTATGTCTCTACATCACCAATGAGCTCTATATCTTCTACAAAGTTAGCTTTTCCTCATGACATTAGATCATTTTACATGGATCAACATGGTTCATTGATATATAAAAGGTGCTCGATCTTTAATCTATACTAGGCCCCAAGGTTGTGCTACTTGATGGTCTTGTGGGCTTTCTAAGTTTTATATTTTGTCAATTCTACTAATTAACATGATTTTTACATTTGGTGGTCTTACATTCATCCTGGACATCATTAAAAATCCTTGAATTGATATGCTCCATTGATCTAAATCTATACACTTGAATGTGTATCATTGATCTTTGTTAAGGTGCTTGATGGCTAACTATGGTTGATGGCTTAACTTTTCAATGCTGATCTCACTTCATTCAATCTTGGTCATCTACTTAAATACAAGATATTGATAATTATCCATGGAGTTGAGCAAGATTGGTCCCATGGATTAGAATCTTTGGCTTGTCAGGTCTATCTCGCACCATTTGATTAACTTTACTTGCATAAATACAAGATGTTGATCCTACAAACAAACACAATGTTTAAGCTATTATGAGGGATTATATGAAACTTAGGATAAAGTCTAAGGTTTTTTTATGTTAATAAACATGAACAAGAATTTAGGACTAAGAAATTAGTCTAAGTTTATAATGAAGGGACCCTACATATAATAAAGTTAGACCATGCTAAGATAAAAGGGAACAAGGGGCTCAGGACATAAATGGACTAGGCATGATTTTTTTTACAGTAAGGTTTGGTCATGTTAAGAAATATGACTAAACCTTAGTATACAAATTGAACTAATTCCTAGCATATTAAAATTGTTTTTGTGTAAAACGTTCTCACCAAGTTTGAATTTGGTCTTGTGCTTAGGGTGTTATGTACCTAGGGATATGATATATTAATGTATATGAGTTGATGGAGATGCTGACATATGGCACACATCCCCTTAATTAGTTATATGGGTATAATATATTAGGATAATGGAGTAACTTGTGGAATTAGTACATTGGGTAATGGTTGCCCTACATTGGGATTAGGAGGTTACCCATCTATTGGTGTATTTTGAAGGAGGGTTTTAGGAAGCTTAGATATGGATTCAATTTGACTTTCAATAGACTAAAGGCTAATAAAAAATCAATTTACCATTAAAGTCATGAAATCCAAGCATTATTCATTCCAAGTATACCTTATTATACCTATACCTAGAAAACACAGAGATCTAAAGTTAGTAAATTTAGACAAGGGAAAAATAGAATCAAGTGTAAATATGCTAACCAAACTAGGTGTGGATGATCTTCAAATACAATTACTATGCAAACATGCCAATGATACTCTGGTCAAGTGGATTTTCTATTTCAAGGTGCAAATTTGTATAATTTGACACAAGGGTCCCCACTTTTTAGAAATGGGGGCATGTTGTCCTCAATAGTGTGAAAATAATGATGAATTTGGAAATTTATTCAATGGTTATTATATAAAGATTTTTTGAAGTTCATTTATTTGATTTTGGGTATATAACAATGATGTTTTGGATGACATTTTGAAAATAACCCAAAGGATACAAAATGGTTGAAAAATATTAAAGGGTATGTTGTAGAGTTGTGGTTTACGGTTTTAAGATGTCAAATTTTATTTTGAATGTCTTATTGATACTCAGTTACATGATTTCTTTGAGATCTACTTCAAGATATTTTTTATTAGGTGATTTTAGATTGTATATGATGTCAAATTTTTTTAGAGACTATGCATTTTAAAGGATTTTGATAGATAATGTTTTATCTACCAAATTGCTTCATTACATAAAATAAGTTTAACAACATCTCTTTTTCATGGTGATTTTAGTCTTGGGTGAAAAATAGAAAATGATAAGCTTAGTTGTTATTTTCACTATTACATAATTTGATGGTTTTGAGATGTAATCTATTAGCTTTTTAATAATTTATAGATTTTATTGAAGTGTGCTATATGAAAATTGCATTTAGATCATGGTAGTCATGGTAAGGTATGATAAATTATGGTTAAGTGTTTTGTCTCATTATGATATTTTTTGAACTTCTATTGGAATGAAGATTGCTTTATTGGCAAAACAAAAAATTAGTTTGGGTTTTAAATATTAGAAATAACACATGTTTGTTTGATATAAATATATGAAATTCATTAAGGTCAAGATTATATGGTTTTTAATTCTTATATTTATTTATTTATTTATTTCAATCCCTACTAGCATTTATTAATGATTATGGTTGGCTGATTTGGAGGATTCTGAACATATGGCAGTCTATTTACAAACACTATTATATAGACATGAAATAAAATTTTAGTATATACAACTTGGTCCTAAATAATATTTTTTGTTATTTCAATATACTAAGATGTTTGGTTAGACCCTAAATTTTAATTATTCTAGCAGAGAAGATTGGGGTCATGGTGATGATCAACAAAGTGAAAGAACCCTTCCATGGGGTAGTTCTCAAGGATAATTATTTCATGATCGTAAGGATGCTCACACTTTTCCTAGGCTATTTAACCATAGAACCAATTGACTATCCATTTTGATTCCATTGATCTCACTTTTTGTAATGTTATTGTTTTCATTACCTACTAGTTATTTATCCTTTCATGGTAATAAAGGTTTGAGAAGATCATATGGGATATATTGTCCTTCTAGATGAGGTACTCCAAGTGAGTCTTTTCAACACATGCATACTGCTATTGAATTTGATCAAAATAATACTTTAATACCTTCACATCTTGATAATGTGTTTGACATAACTACAAAATTACACCTTCATTCACTTGTGACATTCAATACTAGAATTCCCTCACCTAAGCCTAAAAATAGATTTGAACATTATACCAAATTATCTCTTAATCAGTTTGTACTACTTGTATCTGAACCTAATAAGCCTTCTCCCTATAGTGGAAAATGTGCTAGTAGCCCTACAACTTTGCCTTTGATAACAAGAATGGTTAAAAAGATTAAATTGGAAGTGGATGATGATGAAGGCATTAAGTTGATCAATTTTCTTACCACTTCAATGGAGTACAATGAGTATTTGACTGATAAGGGTTCTCCTTTGATATAAATAGTTTTAGATTCTGATGATGAGTAAACTATTGTTTAAAGCTATGTTATAGTTGATACTTGCTTCTTTGATTAAATGTTCTTGACACTTTGATATTTTGGTATGTGGCCATATATGTATGATTTTGGTAGTTTTGATAGACAAGACATTACTTTTTTATAGAATTAAATGTTTGATTTACTATTTTTTTTAGAAATTCTCATGGTATTTAACATTTTAAGTATTTAATTTTGTTTAATTATCAATAATTATTATAAATTTCATGCATATTAAATGTTTATTTTGATCGTATTCTTATGACTCATGGGGCCCCACCCATTATAGTTTGTTATCAATCTATTATTTAATTGATTTGATTTATTTTAGAATTTATTAAAGTCTACATTAAAATTTTAAGTTTAGTTAACTAATCAACTTAAAAAATTTGATTAAAGTTAACAATAACTAACCAATAAGTTATTTATAAATTATTTTGTAATTATCTCTAAAGAGAACTTTAAAAATAGATCAAAGTCACAACACAAGGAGGAACATAACATGTATTGAAGAGTTTTGAAGTTTTTCAAGTTTCATCTTAATTATCTCTGTGTAAACAATCTCTGAGATTAAATAGTTATTTACATATAGATTAGACAATGCATTCTTTAATGGTTAAGTGACTTGCTTGTTTAACAGAGGTATATCTAGGTTTCTTGTTTGGCTTATAAATTAAAATTTTGAAGTCTATTAGGCTCAATTTTTTTCATGATTATAGATATGAAGTCATATAAAAAGAATATCATGATTATAGATATGCAACCAAATAATGATGAATACCTCACTTTGTGTGATATTTTTTGATCTCTCAATGGTAAGTATTGTATTTTGAATACTATTTATACTAAAAACTTGTTTCTCAAATAAAATTTCTCCAAATTTCTACTAAGACAACTCTATTTTTAAACTCATTTCTTATTTTATTTTCTTGGTTAGATTTAGTCTTTTTTTAATTCTAATTTCTTTCATAGATTAGAATAAATTCTTAAATCTATTTCTTTATCATTTTTTTTTTTAAATTTTAATTTTATTTTACTTAGTATGTTTCTATTTCATGTAATGTTTTTTGTTAGTTTATTTATGATATAAAATTTTCTTTAGTTTTAGATTTATTATTTGTTAAGTCTTTTATAATTAATAATTTTTATTTAGTTTTGCATTTGTTTGATTTAGTTTTAGATTAAGAGTTTAAATTAATTACCTATTTAGATCATACATTAGAGATAATATAGTTACATTTAGATAGATTTCTATGTGTTATTTTTTATTTGATAGGTAAAATATGGGTCGAAGGGGCCTATACCTAGTATAAAAGAGAACCAAAAGATAAGCTGGAAAAAACAAAACAACCTAGTGAGATAAAAGGGTTAACCAAAAAAATTAGCCAATAATTAGCTAGAAGACCAAAAAGGAGCCTAAAGTAGTGGGGAGAAATAGAGTTAGTTTGATTCAGAATAAGAAACTAGTTGCTTGGTCTTTGCATTAACTTTTTTGTTGCATTTGCCTCTAGTCTGACTTTCGATGAAATGCTCCTCATCCTTTTCAAATTTCTTCCTTTTGGATTTCAAGTAGAGGGATCCTCTTTTAACTTCCTCAGAAATCTAGAGGTCCTCCTCCTTTTTATCCTTCTATGTAGACTCATCTCTGGGGGTGTGGGTCTTAGGGATCTTGCCATCGTTAAAAATAATTTTTTTTAACATAGATAAAATTACTAATCCTCTCAAATTCCTCTGAGATTTCTCTGCATAAGAGATTCTAGATTGTGATTTTAGTGTGGATTTTCTAGAGGGAATCCTCAACACCCTTGTTAACATCAACCACCAAAATGGCTTTACCTTTAGAGGCATAGGAAGGGCTTCCCAAATCAATTTTGTGTTTTTTATGTGCATGGGCACTTGAATCCCCTAAAACATTCCCCTATTTTTTCACTTCAGGTTCAAGTTGAGAGGCATTAAATCCCTCCTTCACAACTCCTCATTCTTGTTGTTGATGTCAATAGCCTCAAAGATGATCTTAGACTAGACTGGTTCCCCGCATTTAATTAGAAGAAATATGAGGCCCTGGTTAATTAAATCTACATCTAGATTCTTTTTGAAGTTCAATACAGACACCTCTAATGATTGAAATAGAAAAAATGGGATACTAATAAAATGACCCTTGAAATGATTCAAAAGTAGGATATAATGAAAATAGAGAATAGTATGTTTTCTTCCAATGTCATATATCACATGATTTGGGGACATAGCTTCAGCCATTTCCTTGGTAGGTCAACACACATGAAGCCTTTATTGGATGAGGGTTTTGGCCTATACTTTTCCTTTTCATTTTTGAAGAAAATCTACATGATTTCCTCCTTATAATGCTTATCTTTGAATTAATTTACTTCATGTCATTCCATCTTAGTGGTCTCTCCTATTAGCTCATCTATTATCTAAATCTTCAATCCATACATTCTCACCTCACAGTTGTTCCAGCCTTAGGCAAAATCCCTAGAGAGTGAAGTATCATGCCCCACTAAGCATTCCATGAAAGGGGCCAACCCCCTTTTACTTTTTTTTTCCATATATGATCATTCCTTTTGATATTAGAATAGGAAATTAGCTTGAAGTGGTCTTTGTCCCCTCTCATTTTCATATTTGGCTATGTTTTACCTTTGCAAGTGGTTTGAATAGTGCCTTATGGAGAAGGAAGAAAATAATAGATGGAGCTAAAACTAGACATGAACATGGTTTGAGAACATGATGGCTACCACTCATGCAAAGCCTTAAAGATTAGAGATTTACAAATGTGAAAATCCTTTTGCTTAACTCATGATCTTAGCATCATTATTTTAAGGATCATTCCTTTGTATGATGTGCCCTTTTTCATTCTCAATAATTCAAATGATGTCATCCAAAAATTCTCTAATACGTCAGGTGATGTAATCACTTTAAGGACCTTGATGTTCACTAAGCAGTCAGCTCCCTTATTGCTTTCTCTATAGACATGCTTGATGATAACTCCTTTGAAATGATTTAGTAAAAATTTTACATCACTGATGACTCTAGAAATATTTTAGGAAGGTGGGGATAGTCCTTTAAGTTAATTGATGATGTTCATTGAAGCCCCTTATATGTGTATAAATTAAAACCCTAGAACAACCACCTCATCAATATCCCATAGTACCACATCATATTTAGAGACATGATTAGTTTTAATCCCTAGGGGCCATGCATAAGCCACTTTGATGTTCTCTAAAGAATACCTGATCAAACTATTAGCTCTAACTAGACCAAAATTCCCCTTTGATACCCCATCAAAGTTTAATTTGACCCACTAGGTAATAGGGGGACACCACTTAATGAGGGATATGTCTACACCTTTAGCCAATATTTTTTTTATGAATAACCAGATTAAGTTGATTCATGATACTAGAAATGAGTGGAGTGCTTGGTTAGTCAAACAAAGAGGTTGAGATTAACCAATTTTCTTGCATTAAAGCCTTGATCCTTTTAAAGGTGGAATCAAGATGAGGTTAATGACTATCAAAGATAGATGAATTCCTAGCTTTCCAAATACCCCATAAAATGTGAAGTAGGGCCAAGTTCCACTAGTAAGTTAGCAGAGGTTCCTCCCAAGGGGGTTTCTATTTATTGATTAAGTCTAGGATAGATCTTAGAAAAACCCATGAAATGTTGGAATTGATAAAGAAGAATTGAAATATAACTAATGTAAAAGGACAAAAAAGGAATAAATGTTTGATAGACTTTGCTTCCTATTTGCAAAGAGAGCATCTATTAGGGATGGTTAGTCATCTTTTAATTAAATTATCTACTGTTAAGATCTTATTCTGATCTACCAACTAGTAGAAAACATTGAATTTGGGTATGAGGTTCTTAATCCAAAGATATTTTTATTTGAAATCCTCCTCCTCTAAGTTCTAAAGAGATAATAATCTTGATTTCACTAAATAAATCCCACTAGGATCATGTTTCCAAACAAGTTTGTGATCCCTAGGGAAGTGACTGATATGAATAGTTTAATGGATTCATTAAAATCTTGGAGCAAGTGAACTTTTTATTGGTCTAAACTACTTTTAGCAAGGGTTTTATAACACTTTTTTTTAATTTTTAGTTTCCCAATAGTCCATAACCTTGAGGGCATAATTATTATCGAAAAAGGAGATCAAATATGGGTCTTGAAAAGTGGATTATAGAGGGGTCAAGATCCATGGGTCACTCCAAAATTTAACCAAATTGCCTCTACTAACATTCCATTTGAGACCTTTTTAAATAAGATCCTTGCCCACCTATAGTGCTTTCTAGAAAGAAAAACCATTATCAGGGCCAGGTTTTGATAAAAATTGATAACCTTCCCATAAGAGAAGATATTTGGCCCTAATGATTTTGGTCCACTAGTTTTCCTCTTTAATCACTCTCCAACCTTACTACACTATGAGATTTTGGTTCATGTTTTTGACACTTCTCAATCCTAGGCCTCCTTTAGATATTGCGAGACAAACTTGGTTCCAAGAGATAAGTAGAAATATGAATCTATTTTTATTACTACTCCAAAGGAAGGTTTTTGAAGGCATTATAGTTTATCTATGATTCTATTTGAAATGGTAAAGAGGGACATGAAATAAATAGGGATTCTTTGAAGGTAATTATTTAGAATTTTAACTTTTCCAACTTGTGTTAAAATATTCCCTTTCTATCCTACCAATTTTTTCTAGATCCTGTCGATGAGGGGATTCCAAAATTTAGATTTCATTAAGCCATAAAATAGAGGAATGCACATGTAAGCCGATGGGAGATTTCTTATGCTACACCCTAGGATTTTGGTGATTTTAATTTGAAGAGCTAACAAAGTGTTGATGAAAAATATGGAGCTCTTACTGAGATTCACATTCTATCTAGATACCCCTTTAAACACCTCAATAATCTTCTTAAAGCATCTAGCTTTTGAAATCGAAGCCTCCCCCATAATAATTATGTCATCGATGAGTGACAAGACTGGTGTTAGGGGCACAAATGATTCCCTTAATGATATTATATGTCTTGTCTATAGAAATAAGACAACTTAAAGCTTATTCCAAAATAATGAAAAGGTAAGGGGATAGTTGGTCCAACTATCTTAAGCCTCTTTTAGTCAAAAAGAAACCCTTAGGTACCCCATTGATTAAGACTAAAAGCAATGAGTTATGGATGTAGGTGGCTATTAATTGTTTGACCCAGAGATTGAAGCTAGTTTTGTCTAGGATTTTTTTAAGAAAAGGCCTAGAAACCTAATCATAGGCTTTTTTTATATCTAGCTTTAGGAACATACCTTGCCAATCTAAATGGGAAACTAAGTGTATGGTTTCATGAATAATAATTATCCCATCAAGAATTTGTCTACCAAACATGAAGGCACCTTGTTGCTTTGCTATTATTTTTTTGAGTAGGAGCTAAATTTTATGGGAAAGGCCTTTGGTATAGATTATGTAAAAAGTAGAGCACAAGTTGATAGGTCTAAAGTTTGATGCCTTAGATGTACCTTATTTCTTAGGAATGAGGACCAAAAAGGTTTTTTTGAAATCTTGGAGCAAGGTTCTCACATTGAAGAATTTAGCTACCACCAAACAAACCTTGTGATTGATAATTTCCCAAAAGACTTGGAAAAAGAAAGGAGGGAAGCCATCAAGCCTAGGGGTTTTATCCCCCTTCTAAAGAGAAGACAATTGCTCTAATATCTTATTTTGAAGGGGGTTTAAGGATGGAATCATTATCTTCTTGCATAATAACCCTACTAAATAGGTTGACAATTTGATCATCAAGGCCAGTGTTTAGAGAGGGGGAGTGAGAAAGTAAGGATTTAAAATAGTTTATCATATAGTGAATAATATCTTCCTCCTTTTTGAGCCAAGTTTTATCCTCCCTTTCGATCTCCATAATAAGATTCCTTTGCTTATTTTTTGAAGTGATGTGAAAGAATTTTGTGTTTATGTCCCCTTCTTTAAGCCAAAGCTTTTTGGATTTTTGTCTCTAATATGTTTCTTCTTTAGCCTCTGATTATGGAATTTGTCGAGGAGTTCCTTCTCCTCCAGGTGAAGGTTATCAGATTATCCTACATCTAAGATTTTTAATTCAAATTTATGAATCTCTTCTTCAATAAAATTCTTTTGGATAAAGATATTTCTAAAAACTTCCTTATTCCATAGTTTAAGCACATTTTTTACATGTCTCAGTTTCATAGCAAGGATATACATGGCCAAACCTTGAATATAGATATTCTACCATTAATTGATGTAATCCTCTATAATATGGTTAGAAAGCCACATTTTTCAAATTTTAATGGAGTGGCCTTGGATTTAGAGACCCTATCACTTTGGAACACTAGAGGATTGTGGTCAGATCCAATCTTAGGAGGAGACAAGATGAGAGAGGAGAAATAATGGATCCAATTTAAAGGAATTAGGATTCTATCCAGTCCTACTTGGATATGATTATCACCTAGCCTTCTTTTTGACCCAGTGTATTGATTACCTTTAAGTTCCATATTATGTAGATCAACACTAGACATACTATCATAGTAGTGATTGCGCCCCCTTTTTTCCCCTTAGGAATAGATGAGAGTTGAAGTATCCAGTAACCACCTAATTAAAATTATTAAATTAGTTCTTGATCTCAATCAGATTATCCCACAACTTCTTCCTTTTAGTTTTAGAATTTGAGGTATAGACACATGTAAGGATCCAAGGATTCTTATCCTAAGCATCAAAAAAATAAATAGAGATATGATTTTCCTTAGTAAGGAGGTGATCTCCCTTCATGACAATAGGATCCTAGAAAACTACTAGGCCACTTAATGCTCCTTTGGCACTATTACAGCTATAAAATGAGTTACCCCAAATCTTTAACTTGATCTTCAAAAGTTTGTTTGTAGACATCTTAGTTTCTTACAACAAGAGAGTATCTAGCTTGTGTTTCAAAATAAGGTTTCTAGCTAGTCTCTATTTAGCAAGGTTATTTAGACCCCTTATGTTCTATGAGAGGATTTTCATCTCTTACTATTGGGGTAGTGATAGAGGGTCATCTTCATGCCATTTTCCACCAATCTATCTATTTCCTCATGTTAAGAGCTCTTGAAAGAGGATCTACCTTTTGATTTCTATTCACACCCAACTTTCCCTTTCTTCCTCCCCTTTTTGTTATGGACTTTTTCCCATTTGTCCTCATCTTGAACTAAACCATCACTTTTTATAATGGAAAGCAAGGAGATTTGACCTTATGAGAATTTGAGGTAAATGGGTTCACATCCAAAAAAAGATAAATATTAGATAGGAATCTCTTATAGGATTTGGTCGATATCCAACAAGGATGAAACACTAGGCAAGTGGTAGGAAGAGATAGGAGGGGGAGATGACAATGGGGGTAAGTAAGGGAGATGGGAGCCCATTAGAGAAGCAAAAGTGGCATTAACTAATAGGCCCTATAGTACGGGGGCAAGTGTTGGATTGGGTGAGGTAAGGGGAAGTGGGGGGGAGACAGAGGCCAAGAAATGTGGGAAGGACTGAGGATATTGAGAGTAGAGGGGGATCATGAAGTTACCTTTTCCTTAATGCTCAAAGAGAATAAGGATGGGCTAGGGGAAGAAGTGGAAGGGGAGGGAAAAAGTTGGGGAAGGTAGGGAGAAGGGGGAAATGAGGGTGCTAAGAGGATGCAAGAGGAAAATGATAGGAGGGGGAGGAGGTGGGAGGGGAAAGGGGGTAGGGAGATGCTTTGGGGGAGGGGAGAGAGGGGAGAGGGAGGTAAGGAGAGGGGAGGAGACCTTGAGAGGAGGGGGTAAGGGGGGATTTGGGGGGGTGAAGGAGGAGGTAAAGATTAGGTGGAGGAGAGGAGGGAGCCTAGAAAAAATATTTACTAACCTAGGATGGGGAGGGAGGAACATGAGGCTTCTTAATTTAGAGGCAAGCTTTGGAGGAGTGGCTTAGGACATTATAGGTCTAAAAAATATCCAAGGCTCTATCAAATTTGATTTTTTAGATCTAGGTGACATACTTGGATTTGATTTTGATGGAGTGGATCTAATGTTTGTCTACTAGAATGAAGACACAAACCCTGGATACCATAAGATGCCTTCTAAAACAGGTTTCCAAATCAATGGATATGGGATTTCTTAAGGCCCTAACAATACCAAAAATAACTTTTGGATCCCAAAATTCTAGTAGGAGTTTAAGAAGGCTGATCTAAACTAAAATGTCTTCTAAAATTGAATAGTTGAGATTAAGGCCTACCTTCCATTTGTGAAGGTAGACTACTGATTTTCCCATGAACCACATACCACCCATGAGAGTCTTAAGAGTGTCTTCAAGATGAGAGAAGTTGATTAAGAAAAATTTCCTAGGCATAGCAATAATGTCAATCTGACCTTTGGGTTTCCATTTAAGATTAGTCCATTTTTAAAAAGAGTCAATATTAGGGTAGAAGTCATTGAATTTTGCCAAAATGGAGTTGTAAAGAGAGGAATTTATGTTTTCAATAATTCTATTTAGAACCTCTAAACTTACCTCATTACACTTCCCTTAGGGCACAAGAATAGAATCAAAAGGAACAAACTAATGATGTTCACCTGTGACCAGATCAACCTAAGAGGCATGTTGCTTACCTTTGTTGGGAGAGAGAGTGGGACTCTATGGACCCTGACTATGCTCCTTATCTATTGAATCTAGATTCTTTGAAGCTTTTGATGAGATAGGTGCCTCCCCTAATGACTCATTTTCTAGATCTTTTACTACCAAGATTGGATAATCAGGTTATGGATCACCCATCTCTTGCCCATCATTTTTATTCAAAATTTCCACCGTTGCTTTACTCCCACCCAGCATTTAGTCTAGTATTGAAGTATTATTATTATATATATGTTTATGTGTTATTAAATTAATATTTTATTTCATGTTTATATATTTCTATTTGTTATCATTAGTTTAGATTAAATTACATTATTTATGTCTTGTTCATTTCTTATAGGTTGTTTCTTAATTCATTATAGTTTAGAGCTTAGTTCTTTTTTGATAAGTATCTTGTTAAGTTCTTTAATTATGTTTGTTTTCATTTCTATTTCACTATTTGGCCTTCATTTTTAGATACTTTATTTATCTTTTAGTTCTTTTAGTTTCTTTGCTTTCGATATATTTTGAGTTGAAAGATTTATCAATAACTTATAAATAATTGATTAATTCTTTTTTATAAAGGATCAAAGATATTTCCTACAATAGATTTTTTGGTTCATAGGCTTTATCTGTGAGATAGGTTTGATTACATAACTTAATCCAATTCTTTTTTTACTATTCAAGTGATATTTTATTTTTGAATATTAATTGAACATTACATAATATTTGACTTTCTATTTTTCCTAGATTATTTAAAAAACCCTTCTACACATATTTGGAATTAATTTTATTCTTTAAATCATTATGATTAGACTGGTAAAATTTCACCTTAACCTTTATGATAGGTGAAAGGGTTGATTTGTTGATGTGACATTTTTCATTGTCAATACCACCTCGACCAAAATCAAGTGATAACTAACCCACTACCAGTAAGACAAGATAAAACATAGTGGAGGATATGAAAAGGATAAAGGTGAATATAACCCTCCATGAATTGGCACAAATTACTAAATAGAAGGATTTACTCCTTATGTCTCCTATAGATAAGGAAACCTAACCCATAAATAAGGTTGTGACTAATACCAATGTTGTGATACATAAATCCAAACTAAGGTTACACCCTTCTTACTTACATTTTTAACCTTTGGTGTTTCAATTTATTTATTTCATTTATTAGTTTTAAAAGTAGATAAAAGAAAGTGAATATTAAGGTGTGTAGATGAATACCTAGTATAATGCACATGTTAATCTAGATGAATGTGAGAACTCCTCTTTGGCCAGGGAGGATAACCTAAAAATTAAAAGAAAATTAGAAGAGGATTTATTAGATGATAGGTGGAGTGGACTACCTAGCGTATGCTAGATCCAAGAAGCATAAAGCTTTTTAGGAGGCTATCAATGCACTTTTAAGACAATTAAGCCAATAATGATATAAAAAATATACTTGCATTCAAATGATAAGAAAGTAAATATGCAAGAAAATAAATAATGTACTTGTTTGATATAAGATGTAACATGGTAGGTCAATACCATGCAAAATTAGGTCACAGTTAGGTCCAAAGGGTCTGAACAAGGTCTACAGCTAGGTCAAGAACATAAATAAGAGTTTGGTTAGGTGAAAGGAGGAGAAAATAATAATATGTTATTTTCTATGATAGTGACCATTGATGGTCTAGGTGACTAGTGGTGGTTGGTGCCTAACTAGTAATGATCAAGTAACCAATGATAGTTAATGTGACTAGTGATAATTGCAACAACCAATGATGGTTGCTTGTAGGTGCCTATGAAGAATTAAAATGGAACTAGGGATGATGTAACTGAGGGGTAAAAGGTGAGATAAGGGTACTAGGGGTAAGTAAGGATGTGTAGATATACTAATCAAGATAGAAAACTCAAATGATAAAAGAAAGAACTAAAATAAGTAAATGATACTTATGTGATGCAATGTGAATGATAGTTAAAAACCAAAAGAAACTTGGGTGGCATAATAGTAATTAAACCTTCAAAGGTCATGTGAATAGAGTTTTGGGATGCTAAATAACTATAAAAAGAAAACAAGAGATCGTAAATGAAAATTTTGGATCCTCATCTCTTCTAAGAGCCTTGCATTTATAACATAAAACTATTAAGTAAGGAGAGAGAGAGAGTTGCCAAGTTGGGCCAGGATAAATATGCCATCTTAAGGGAAAGAAAGCTATGAGGCGTGTATGGAAAAGTTTCTATTTTTCCCTTGTAAGCTCACCCAAAATTGGTTGTGCTTTTAGTTTTGTAAGAGTGGGCACCTAACTATCGATGGTTAAGGGTAACCATTGATAGTTAGTCAACTATTGACAGTCAACCCCTAATTTCAAAATGGTTAAAATGGGTCAAAGGAGGGGATGTTTTAAAAGGTAGATTGGTGTGTAAAAAAGGTATCTAAGGGTGAGTTAACTAGGTAAATAGATAACTAAGGGTTGAGAATAGGTCTAAAGTGATGTGACATCAAAAACTAATCAAGGGGACATTTTTGAGTGTTTATATTTTACCCCTTTTTATTGTTTGCCTTTTAGGTAAATGAGCCATAGAATAAAAATGAGCTATCGACTGTTCAAGGTCTAGTTGCCCCAAGTATGGGAGGTTGGTATTCCCCCTTAAACTAGAAGCTAATGAGGTGAAGGTCAAAGTGGGCTAGGGTTTGATAAAAGTTAGAATGAAAGTCATGAGGTTGGGTATTTGAGACGTAAGTATGCACATAAATTAAAATGAGGTCAAGGTTTAGGATTAGTGATAAGGTAACTAGTCCTTGGTATTGGTTAGCTAATCAGGTCATACTTATCATGTGTCCTAGAAAAGGTTGGTGTTTTCTCAGGTATGTAGGGTAGGAAGTGCTCCTAAGGAAAAAAAACGTTGGGTCACATGTAAGGAGGTGAAAAATTCAAATTTTCAACATGGGTTGGGTGGTTGGGTGGGTATGGGGTGGTTGAGCTGACTCTTAATGTGTTAGGAAAGAGGACGTTACCTACATAGTCCCATCGATAGTTGATCAAACATGGACTTCAGTCTTAATGTAGTTCTTAGTTGGTGGGGGAGAAGGTCACTCTTGAATAAGTTAATGGGGGATAAGGAAGGGGTTAACCTAGGTAGATGTGGTTCTAGGATGTAATTTAGGTAAAAAAGGAGGATAAAAGTAGGTAAAAATGAGGTGAACCCTAATCGATGATGGTGAGGGCCAACTGATGATGGTTAGGTGACCATCAATGGTTGGAGTAGGATGAAACTAATGATGGTTGGGGTCAACTATCAAGGATTAGTAAACCATTTATGGTTAGGTTAAAAACCCTAAAACCATGATAACAAAGTTAAAAGTATAAACGTTTATCCTCATATGCAACTTGGCATTTAGCAATTTATGTTATCTGAGTGAATATGATGAGGGAGTGCATAGAAGTCAAGTGAGATATTGAGGTGTCTTTATGGTATTGGTCAGTGAGATTATGATTGAGTGGAGTTGAGATAGATATAGGAGGTGCTGGTGGACAAGTGGTTGGGTGCAAATTAAGGTGACACCACTAGTCATAAAAAGAGGTAGGTGATGTCCTAAATTTAGAAGCTAAGTGAAATTTGTGAATTAAGTTTGAAAAATGTAATGATGGATGAAAAATTAGGAAGTTTGAGGTTTGCATAGGGCTAGGGATTGTAATGGATATGGGCCATTGTAGGGATAAGAGGATAAGTTGTTAGGGGGAATTATTGGGAAAGAGTTAGGGATGAATGTTTTAAGGGTGTAGAGAGTAAAAAAGGGGGTTAGAGGGATTTAGGTTTGTAGGAGGAGGTTAGGGGGTTGAAAATCACCATAGATGGTGACTTAATAGTGACTAATAGTAGTTTAAACTGATCCATAATGATTGACCTTGGGTGAAAGTAACCTCAAGGGAACCATCGATGATTAGGGAGCTCCATCAGTAGGCGATGAAGTAGAGGTGGTGAGTTAGATTAGGATAGGAGGTGGGATGGGATGGATTAGAGGTGGGTTGATAGGAGTTGGGTTAGAGTTGGGTGGGGGAGGATTTGGGTTAGGGTAGGAGTTTGGCTATTTGGGTTGGGGTAGGAGTTTTAGGGAAATGTGGGTTTACATTAGATATAAAGGGTGGAGGTTGTATAGGAATAACTAATAGGGGTCTAAAGACATAATAAGTGTGAAAAGGGCAAGTTGATAGATGAACCCCTATATGGTATAGAAGCAAATTGGATAATACTTTAGGTAGACATATAGGAAGTGTTAGAGATAGGTCAATTACCTGATTTGTGATATGCTTATTATTATAGGTGTAGGATCAGATTTAGCTATAAAATCAAGTTTCAAAGATTTTCATAGAGGTGAGGGATGTCATGTCTATGAAAGAATAAAGACACATGAAGGTAGTGGGTTTTGTAATGATGCATTTCTACCAACATTTGCCTAGAGATGCCATAATTATAGTCACCCTCATTAAGAGATGGGATCCGATGACTAACACTTTTTGGTTATCGACATGAGAAATGAGCATCCTTTTAGAGGATGTACATCAGATTACACATCTATGTGTCTTTGGAGATCCCATCTACCACATAGAGGGGGATGAGATAGATGAGTATATGGAGATCATATATGAAGATGATGGAGATAATGCATAGTTTCACTTAGGAGGTTTTAGCATTAGGGTACTATAATAGAGAGCTCCTACAGAGAGACACTTACTGACCATGTTGCAGTTAGCAATCACATGTTACATTCTACCAAATTCTATAAGAGGGATATTCCCTTGTGTGTTGTTAAGGGTGTTGGTAGAAGTGGTCCTAGGTGGCACTATTTTTGGATGGGCATAGGTTCTATTAGTGTAGATATATAGAGAGCTATGGGGTCTAGGGTACACAGACATTATGGCATTAGTGTGGGATTTATTCTTCACTCTGGGCCTATGAGCATATATAGGTACTAAAACCCTTGGGCCTTCCAATAGAGGGATACCAACTGATAGATTATGTGGTTGGATTTTACTAATGAAGGAGAGATGGATCCATGATAGTTTCAGGTGGTGGTACTATAGACATTAATTAATTCAAAGGATCCTTAGAGAGATTAGTCACTGATGACATGGTTTGGAGGCCATATCAAACTTTGCTAGTATGGGTTAGTTACATATTACACACCCTATATTTATAGATCTAGAGATGGGCCTATGGGAGGTGGGATGGGGAGA
The DNA here is from genome assembly GCA_037957365.1 of Torreya grandis. Classification (NCBI taxonomy): domain Eukaryota; kingdom Viridiplantae; phylum Streptophyta; class Pinopsida; order Cupressales; family Taxaceae; genus Torreya; species Torreya grandis. Next base: position 2,040,541 of record JARHVA010002912.1, on the reverse strand, counting down.
TAGAGTGCATCCTCTTTGAGTGAGTGTGGTGTCAGTTTGGGATAGTGTAGGGTATCCCTCATGATTCTATGTGATACAAGAGGGAGGATGATAAGTTCTTTCTACCAAAGCCATAACCACAAGAGGAGTAATTGGATTATGAGGAGTTGCCCCTCAGAGATGGAAATGATGTAAGGTGCACAATTGACTATCCTACCTTAGTTTAGGTGAGGTACACAACCATTTATTTTGGTGTTAGAGATGGGGATTAGCAGTTGATGGATGTTGACCCAACATAAGTACCAACACAAGGGGATCCATAGGTAGTAGTGGCATTGGTGGCAACACAAGCCTAGATTAATATGTTAAAGGGGTAGATTGCCACTCTTTAGGGTTAATTGGGAGGAGTGACAGTACAAAGAGATCAAGATTAGGCATTGGTCACCATGTTACAGGGTCAGTCGGCCATTATATAGGGGCAAATTTACATAGTGATAGGAGAGTGGGACCAAGTGAGGGTCTCACTCAATTTAGTGACATAGGATATAGACTCTCTATGGTGGGCCAATGGAGTAGTAGTAGCACCTTTGGTCTATGTGACATAGGCTAAATATCTAGCGACCATATAGGAGTTGTATTATTATGAGGGCATTGTGTTTGTATAATGTCCTAATGAGATGAGATGGGGAGAGTATCAGGTTGGGTTGGCTAGTGGAGTAATGATTAAAATTCAAAGGTAGTGGGCTATGGTAGTAGGTTAGTTGACAGGGCTTCCATCTAGGATAGGTACAAGTATAGGTGTGAGTGAGGCCAATGACAGTGGTGCGCCAAGATTGTGATACCTCTTGATTGAGATAAGTTTGTTTATGATTTTGATACCGGCTTACATGCCAAGGATGCAAGATGTATATGAGCAAGAGATATGTATATATGTAGACATTTATTAAAATTCATATATATATATATATATATGATTGAGATGTTTTATGTTGTTATGAATGCTTATGTATGAGACTTATGATATTGATGATTATCTTACATAGTATAGGCATTTGATTGATGTTATGATGCTCATAAGATGATGTTGTGATTTGATTATGATAATGATGTGTTTATGATGATGTTATAATGTAATTAATGTTATTAATGTTATAAGGTCATTGATTATGATGTTAACGGTATTGATTTATGATGATGTTTTATAATGTTATGATCTTATTGGTTATGATGTTACTATTTTAATTATGATGAGAATTTTGATGAAAATGTTTATTATGTTAGTGATGATCATGTTCTGTTATGCTAATGTTGTTGGCTATGTCATTTTTGAATTATTTTAATTTTGAGTTGAATGATGAGGATGGTTATAATATAATGTTAATGTTAGGATGATTGTATGGATTATGCTTTTTGAATGGATATGATGATATAAAATGATAGTTTATAGGGAAAAGGAAATGTTCACATTTACTTGTTTTGGATAAGAAGAGGAAACATGGTGCCTTTTGCTATCAAGAACCTAACAATAAGAATCCATAGATGGATTAACTTAGTGAACACAAGCTCATCAAATGTTTCATAAAAGCATGCCTTATTAAGAAAACATGCATTTTGACCGCTTCATGCCAAGTAACCTCATAGTACCTTAGGTGTGATTAGGATGTGGATGGTAGGTAAGGGTGTAAATGTTGGAGTGGAGTCATTGGCTTTTCCATAGGTGTCTAAAGAACTTTAGTAGACAAGTTCATGCCTTTTATATGTTTGATTATAATGGGTAGACTGATCAATATGGGAAGTCTACTCATGCTATATATAAGAACCAATTATAGCCTAATTGAGATAAATAGGTAGACTAACTAATACAAGAAGTCTACAAATGGAAAATATAAGAGTTGATTGCAGTTTACTTATTGATTTTACTTGTTGTTATTTATTTAAAGTTGCTAAAGTTGATTGATACATGAAGCTTATAATGAATATTATTTATCCATCCTTCAAGGTAGTGGTCTAAGATTTTACTATGCATAGCTATCTATTTTACTATTTTTTATGCTTTTTAATGTGGACTAATTAGATACTAAAATCAAATTACATGCATGGTTTAGACTTACTTGGAGATATGGATGGTTAGTTGTGTACCGTATATCAAACTTTGTGTGAACTCCTCTTTAGATAGGGAGGAATGACTTGCAATTCACCACACTTAAATAAACAATAGATTAATAAAAAAATGAGTGGGTTGTCTAGTAAGAAACCAGTCCTAAGAAGTGATACACTTCCTTAGATGGATGTCAACCCATGTTAAACATTCAAGTTTATAAATAAACATGAAATTAAACAATATGTAGAATATGGATAAGCAATGCTAAAGATAATTAATTGACAACAAGATTTATATGATTAAGATAAGCATCCCATAATTTAATAATAATATATATGTCTTCTTATTTTATAGCCAACTATTCTTTAATGTATGAAAAATAATGTATGAAAGACATGAGGTAAAGTCCTAGCTCAAATGCAATATCACTCTGATCAGTAAATAGAGGTTGAGGGAATATAGGAAGATAAAAAATGCTAATCGAATCATGTATTAATCCAGGCAGGGTCATCTACATACACAAATAGATTTTTAGCAAACCAGAATGTAGATTTTAACAAATTTTAAGATTGAGAAAAATATATGAAAAGATTGTTTTGAAATTTAAGCAAGGATCGATGGTGATCCAATAGGATCGACATCGATTCAGATGAATTGATGTTGATTCTATAAAAAAAGCTTAAGTTTAAAAATAAGCTATAATAATGACCTATATTTTTGATAAAATGATAAAAACCAAATGTAGAATAGATAGATACAAAATATAGATGATAGTAGATTTAAAATAGGCTATTTAAGACTTATGTTATGATCTCACAAAGGATTGATGGTGATGTAACATGATCGACATCGATTCAGATGAATTTATGTTGATTCTATGTAAAAGTGATTAATACTAAAAAGACTATAATGATGGCCTATAAAATTGATAAAATAAAAGAAATAGAATGTAGATAAAAGATAAAGATGCAAAATTAAATAAATGCTTAAATATAATGCAATATTGACCTTATATGGTTTGAAGAAAGTGATGCCAAAAATAATTAAAAATGACCTTCAAAATCACCTGACAACAATCACTTATCAAGTGCTCTTCAAAGGTGGTAAGATGTTGGTAAGGTCTATGTAGATTCATGACTAGTTTTGATAGAAATTCATGATAAAAAATGGTTTCCTTCCTTCCACGTTTGTTCTTCTCAAACAATGGATGTCTGCTGTGCTTTTATGGATTGGCATCGATCGTAACAAATCGACATCAATCTAAGAGGATCAATGCTGGTTTACCAAAAAAGGGTAAAGATGAATGGAAATCTATTATAATGGGTTGGAATGGAGTAAATGAGGGTTTAAATGAATTTCAAGGTTGGTTGGGTTATTTAACCATGGGATAAGTTGGTTAGGAGGTTTTGTAGATTTAGATTTTTATTTAATTTTGAGATTTTATGGTTAAGGATAGTAAAAAGGGGGTTAATTACTATTTAAATATATTAATTAACTTATTTATCTTATGTGGTAAAAGGTAAATATAAAGGTAAAATATTATTATGTAAATAATTACTCAATGGGGGTCACTACAACATATATCATGATGACACAATATATAAGGTGTATAAAAGTAGCGTCTACATTTGCCCTTTTTTATGGAGTGGTATATAATGGTGTGCTATGAGAAAAAAAATATTAAGATTATAATGCCCCAAGTTTATTGTGAGAAGGTATTTCCCCTCAAACTGAGCATTGAGAAGTGAAATAGAATGGATGACGGGTTTGAACAAGATGGAATGGAGAACAAAAGTGGGTAAGGTGAAAGTGACAAAAGGGAAGATAGCTAAAAACACAAAAAAAAAATGTAGATGGTTACAAAGGAGCTTGATGTTTGCACTTAATGGAATAAAGAGTAATGCAAGTAGTAATGTCTTAAAGACTAGATCAAATAGCAAAATGCCATAGCTAAAATTGGTAAAGCTATCAAAAAAGGCTATTAAGAGAACAAGAGATAGGAATAGCGAACCAAAGCATTTGGTTTGCGTATGGTATAAATGTTACCTATACATAAATGTTTTTAGGACAAAAATACACCCTTAGGGTCTTACATGGGGTAAGATACCAAAAAAAATAAGGGTATAATCTAAGAGATTAGAGAACTGACAAGGGGTCAAAATTCTCTAATCTAAAGGGTAATGAAAAAAGGGATAACTATGACAAAGGCAATAAGACATGGCTTTAGAATCAAACTGAAAGCATGTAAAAATGATCTAAAATGCAAAAATTTATCAAACTAGGGGAATCAACATCGATCCTGAGGAATCGATGATGATTACAAAAATTGGCATCAATCAAAAGAATCGACACTGATCACAAAAGTGGCTATAAATAGCCCATTGACAAATAAGAAGGCTCATTTAGCTATCAAGCATATAAAAGTTATTTAAATGTATTTTGATGGTTTTAAAGCATTCAAACATACACATGAGATTATGGAGGCTAGTGAGAGTGGATGATGATGATGATAGGCGCATAATGAGGTAGGTGACACATTTTTTAGAAAATTTTGAATTTTTTAATCTATATATATTTTTTTAATGTTTTTAGAGTTGTTAGAATGTTTAGCATAAGGGAAGGGGGTCATTTAGGATATTGAGGGGTATAGATTAAGAATGCTTGGGGAAAAAGGGGAGAAAAATTAGTTTTAGGGGAAAAGGGAATCAACATTAATCTAAAAGGATTGACTATGATTGGGAAGAATTGACATCTATCCTTATAAGATTGATAATCATTAGATGGAGATGACATTGATCCTTAATGGGTTTGATAGTGATTAAAAGTAAGTGATAAAAATCTATATAAAATTTAATATTTATGATTAACTAAAAAAAGACTATTATGATACGTACATGAGTTATTGACTATGAGGGATAGGGTCCCACCATTACTAAGGGAGTTATGAGTGGATATGGATGATGAGGATTGGGCACATCTAGAGGTGGTAGGATTTGAAGGGTTCCACCATTATTTCCATGTTCATTAAGATATTAACATGATAGTGGATTTTCTAGAGCAATAGAATTATACCACTAATACTTTTTGGCTTTTGACAGGTGAGATGACCATTACTACTAAGGGTAACCATTGAGTTTTAGGACTACTAATCCAGGGAGCCCTAGTTTATATGGTTGAGAAGGTTAGGTGTGCGACAATGCTAGCATGACTATATGGTGAGGATGTTGTTGACATCATATTTATAACTAGAGATTTTTCATTCTAGCCCTTATATGAGCAGGCACTAATAGAGAGATTAGTGCTGACCATGCTTATGTTGACATTGAATTGATATGCACTACCTAATTTTGGTGGAGGATGGTTTCCATGGAGCTTCACTATAGTTATAACAAATATTCTAGAGTATAGGATAGTAATTGCTTGGGTGCCCACATTGCTAGGGTGGATTTATAGAGAGCTATGGAGCTAGCATAATGGGCACTAACTAGGACTTGATATCACATTTGTGCTTCACTTCTAGGCATATGAGCAAATTTGGGTGATATGCCTTCTTGAGACCCTCAGGGTTGGTTTTGGAGACATGGTGTACATCACAAGCTTTCTATAATGGGATGATGACTTGGTCATTCCTTATTCAAATAGGATAGTACATGATTTAGCATACTATAGATAGGTATTTGAGACCTTGTAGATTAGAGACATTATCTGGATACCATATATACATTTTCTAGCATGGTTGGGTCTAGAGACCGAGTTAGGAGATGCTACCTGAGAGAGATGGGTATATAGATGATGGATGGACCATATGTAGATATTTTATTTTTAGAGGGTCCACTATCAATTTGGTCTATTATAGGATGTACCATTAGCTCATGTATATAGGCAGGGTGATATATAGCTAGATTGGCCAACACTAGATACCATAGTTATCTATATGAGAGCATTGGAGGAGCCAAAAACATTAGATGTGGATGATGTAGGCTATACAGATAATTACACCAGTTGGTTTATGGGAAGATGGTGAGGTATAAGGATAGAGTAGTGAGGCCTTGACCAGAGGTGGTATAATATGAGGTGAGAGGAGAGGCAGAATAGGAGGCTTTAGATGTACACATGGAGGAGGTACCAGTACAAGATTCCCCAAGATAGGATGAATAGGGGATACTACATGCGAATGTATATAGGTTATAAAGTGAGCTTGATAGGGTTAGATGGGAGCAAGACCAGGGCATTTAAGAGAGGGATTAAGCTATATGGGGGAGACATGGCTACAAGGCAGAGTTAGAGTAGATGAAAGATTCTGTCGCTAAGAGGCCAGCTCTAGATATTGTAGTATCTAGCACTACACCACCAAATATAATACCATTTCTCTAATACAGAGACCTACTTATTGAGATTTCCTATAATGAGAGGATTGCATAGAGGTGGCTACCAGATGTTACACATTTTTCTTCATATGTGGCCATCCATCACCAATCATAGAGGACCCCTAGGGATACAGTTAGTTTAGGGAGTATAGCAAGTTGAGGAGGGGATGATGAGGGAGGTGACAATATTCACATCAACAAGATTGATTTCACATAGTAGAGCATATTGTATGGGCTGAGAACCCTATTGTATTATTATTATTATGACATTTTTGTGTGTGTGTGTGTGTGTGTGTGTGTGTGTGTGTGTGTGTGTGTGTGTGTGTGTGTGTGTGTGTGTGTATTGACATTTTATGTGTATGGATCATGTATATTTACCTATGAATTTATTGATGTTTTATGGACATGTTATATTTTTATTGATGATGTGATGTGCTAGATTATAGATTAGATGCTATGTAATTTAATTTGTGTTAATGTGATTAGACATGTTGTGGATGATTATGGGTTATGCTTATGGATTGTTATGTGATGTTATGAGATATATTTTTTTATGTTTTAGGATTATGGATTATGTGTTATACTATTATGATTTATGGATTTTAATGATTTATATGTTATGGATTATGGATGATCTTTAATGTTTAATTGTTGTTGATTTATCTATTTTAATTATTATATATTATGGATTTGCTCAGCATTGAATTGGACCATAACCAAAAGAGGACCTCTCATCTACATGGCCTATACATCCTTTTCTAAATGATAATAGATTATGACACAACCTAGGCTAGATAAAACTTAGACCTTAGTCATTAGGATCATATGCTTGTGACCTCCTTGGGATAATCCATTTTCACCACATATTTCTAAATTAGGATTTATCCATCAAGAATCATTTTTATGCCAATGGGTAGACTGATCAATGTTAGAAGTCTAAAATTAGAAAGCTGATTAGTGTGGAAAGCTTCCTTGGGATTTACTTTTGACAATTTATGTTATTGCTTTTATTGTTTTCTTTTAGGGCTTTAAAACAACATAATTTGAAAACTGATCAATGCAGGAAGTTTTCTACTTGGTAGCCATCCTTCAAGGGAGTGCTACATTTAGATGTTTTTGTACAACTATCCTTCAAGAGACCAGTTTGTTATTTTACCTTTACATATTTGAATACAACTATCCTTCAAGGGAGCAGTCTGTTTATTGAGCCCATTTTTTTACTTTTGCTTTTCATTGATTTTGAATCCCAAATAAGTTATTGAAAAATGGCATAAAAATATAACTTAGGATGGCTACCATGAATTCATAATATGAGATGATTGGGTTATCTTAGAAATTAATGGTGTTTAGGAAGTAATGGAAATAATGATGTGGGGTTTCTCCCATAATAGGTGAAACTTATCCATGAGAAAATGCTATGTATAGAGTCAGGGTATATATATTCGAGGTTGAGGTTATGGTGACTACTAGATAACCACATAACTCTCATATCATTATTTGGTATTTTTGGATAAAGGGATATGACAAGATATAAGATAAGCTAACCAAGATGAGCCAAGATCTACCAACTATAGTATGGATGTAGATGAAATACATTAAGAGGTTCTCATTCTTGTTTACTCTCAAGAGAAGCCAAATGATATGCCTCAAATCTATATTTATGGGTTATGATGTATAGTCCAAGCCAATTAGGAGCAAATTTACCCTTTTTACTTCATTCCATATTAATGACATGTTTATTTTATTTAAGCACCAGATCTCTAATATTAAATTTATGCTCTCTTACATGTTGATTATATAGTTGTTTTAATCTTTATTGATATATATGAAGGCGATTTAGGGCTATTGCATGATGCTCATCTAAAATCACAAGCTAGGATAAATGCTCCTAATGGAAATACTCATAAAAAATAATGTCTTTAAGGGAAACTTGAAGAGAGGGAATTTGAACTTCTAATGGAAGTATAACTTTCGTACCATAGACTAGGGAAAAAGGAGTAGCACTGTAGGGGTTCGAATACTAGTTCGATATGCCCATAAGGCAAAAAGGATAGGAAGATGCCAATACTTTCCAATTTCATTAACAAATTTAGTTAGGATTTTAACCAAAGTTTTATTAGATGCTTCTACTGGACCATTAGCTTAAGGATAATAAGGTGAGGAAAAAATCAATTTAATTTTAAATGAATTACATAATGCCTAATTTTTTTTATTTTTAAAGGATTTTCCATTATCTATTATTATTTTATATGGAACTCTCAAATGAGAAATAATGTACTAGTGGATAAACTCCACAATCTTTTCTACCTTAGTCGAGATAAGTGGCATAGGTTCTACCCACTTAGTGAAGTATTCTGTAGTGGTGATAATAAAGCCATAACACTAGGAGGATTTAAGATTGATTTGCCCTATAAAATTGAGCCCCCACTAGGAGAATAGATAAAAGTCTCTTACTACCTACAATGATTTATTAGGGACATGAGATATGTTTGCATGATACTAACATTTTACACACCTCTTAACATAGGTGCAATAATCTTGATTTAAGGTGGGCCAATAGTAACCTAAACATAAGATCTTCTTAACAATTGCATATCCATTAAAATGTCCATTACATGACCCATCATGGACCTCATAAATGGCTAGGGTAGCTTCATTATTTTGGAGAGAAGAATGCCATCAAAACTATGCTTATAAAGAACACCCCCCGTATGATATAACAAGAAACTTTCTATTAGAAAACACATCTGACACCTTTGGATAGATGGGGAGGAGATAGTCCTATAGACAAATAAGCAAATATTTGTGCATACCATGGCTCCTCTAAATTTTCATCAATATTATTGATGGATGGAAGATCAGTCTTTATATAATAAGGATGATTAACTCGATAGATAAGGATAAATAACTTAGATTCCTAAGATTAGGCTAGGATAAAATAGGCAAGAGATGCCATAGTATCAGTGAATTTATTAGTTGATCTAGGGTAGCTTGGATGGCATAAAATTCGATGGTGGAAAAAAGTTGATGGTTAACATCTTATAATTGAAGAAAATCAATCTTACATTAATATACTCTCATAATTTGATTGACCACTAAATAAGAATCCTCATAGATATTAATGGACCTAACTCCTAATGCAAGGTTATTTTGAAGCCCTATAATCAATGCTTCATACTCAACCATATTATTGGTGTAATCAAAGTCTAATTTAAAAGACAAAGGCATGAGAATACCTTGAAGGGGGATTATTATAATTCCCATGCCACCTCCTCTGTCACATTTAGACCCATCAAAGAATAGGGTCATTTAATATTATAGAACTAACTGAGAAGTGAAAGTGATAGATTCATCAAGGACTTCAAAGTTGATTGGTTGATTACCACTAAGAGATGCTTCAACCAGCTAATCAATAATAATCTACCCTTTAATAGATTTTTGGTGAAGAAAATCTAGATCAAATTTAGCTACAAGCAATATCCATCTAGCCATCCACTAATCTTGATAAGGTTTAGAATGCATAAACTTAAGGGGATCAGTACTCATAAGTAAATACATCTTATGGTTAAGTAGGTAATGACGAAGCTTATAATCTACAAGGACTAATGCTAGGCATATTTTTTAATATGTGGATAATGTGTTTCATACTCTATGAGGGTATGACTTATTTAATAAATAGCCTGCTCTTTATGATGCTTATCTTGATGAGCAAGCATAACACCTAGAGCATGGTCTGTAGCTGATATATAAAGGAAGAAAGGCTATCCATATTTAGGAGGAGTGAGGATAAAAGGTGATAAAAGATAGTCTTTGAGCATGTTAAAGGCTTCTTGACAATGAGAATCCAATATAAAGTGACTATCCTTCTTTAACAAATGGTGGAAAGGTTGACACCAATCAAAAAGCTAGGAAATAAAATGATGAATAGAATAGAGCTTGCCCTATAAAATACAAATCTACTTAAGGTTGGATGGAGGCATTTCTAAAATAGCCTTGATTTTAGCAGGGTCTAATTTTATTCCATGAATAGAAACAATGAAACCTAGAAGTTTACCCATCAAGATACCAAAAATGCACTTTTTTAGATTTAGATGCACATGATACTAGAATAGATGATAAAAAATAATCTTAAGTATAAATAGGTGATCTTTACAGAGCTTTGACTTCCTAAGGAGATCATCTACATAGTCTTCAATAATTTTGTGGATTATGTCATGAAATATATAGGTCATGGCCCATTGATAGGTAGATCTTACATTATTTAGACCAAAATGCATAACACAATAGTAGAAGGTCCCCCAAAGAGTAATAAATATAGTTTTATGTTGGTCTTCTAGTGTAATAAGTATTTGATTATAACTAGAGAAACCATCCATAAGGGACATTATTTCATGACCAGCAATAAAATCCACTAATTGATCAATGTTAGGGAGAGAGAAATCATCTATTGGATAGGTAATATTTAAATCATAAAATTATATAAAAATATGAAGTCCCCTTAAAGGCTTAATAACTAGAACAATGTTAGACATCCACTAAGGATAATTGATGGGTTGAATAAAGTTAGCAGATAAAAGGCATTACAACTCTTCTTTTACTAGAAGTGAAATATAAAGATGCATTTTTTAGAGCTTTTGCTTCACTGACTTATCATCGAGGGGTCAATACCAGACATATCACTATAAGACCAAGCAAAATCTTTACTATGATCTAATAAAAAAGTAGTAAAATCTTAGTTTTCTTGTGGATCTAAGGCTTTGATAATTTTAATAATCCTCAAGACTTCTTGAGACCTAATATTAATATCATTAGTGGTTTCATTTAATAGGCTAGATGTTTTGGATGGAAGAGAATTGTGAAGAAAAGAGTTTTCAGCACCTAGATGGGTCAAGATTGACTCATCATCCTGACACTAACAAATAGGGATAATTGGTGTATCACATCCTATTAAGTTAGGATATACTAAGGGGATAGTTCAAATTTAATCATCATGGTGGAAGATGAGGGCTTCTAAGGAGATCATATTGACTAATTTTTTTTATGAGGAATGGATTCAGTATCACTAGTCAAAGAAGAGGTGTCGAATGAGGAAATGGCTATTATTACAAATATGGTAGAAGAATAGGTTTAGGGGAGGATTTAGAATATTTATTAAAATCTAAGCTATACTTTTCATGTGGTTTTTAAAACTCTCCTAATGTGACATCTTGGGGACCCTGCTCATATTTACCCATGCCAAAGCCTTTCTAGGAACAATGATAAAGATAGGTCTAAACAAACTAGGGATTGTTAAGAAAGGAAAAATTGGATGTAAATGGTTTAGCACAAAAATGATCATCATGTTTTGAGGTAGCTTGATTAATCCCACCATATATTAATTGAGTACACAAGAAAGGTAGTCCATAAGGAATGAGCTCACCTAGACTAGGTGAATACATTGGTTGCTTATTAGGATGGCCATATTCTCTAGGAGTGGGTAAGGTATTAAGAGTTAATAAATAATATTATTCCATTGAAAGTTGTTGCATCAAAGAGTCAATGGACTATGGAGTAGGTAGTTTTGAGGTAGGGATCATCATGTTAGTTGAAGCTTGATTGGAAGATGGAGATGGGATAATGTTTGGTGAGGCTATTATGACATCACTTGGCCAAAATGTGAATTTACATGATTTAAAGGGATGAGGATTAGTAGGGATGATATGTACCTAACCTTCATGTTTATATTTAAGGCATCGATGAACTATGGAGGGTACACATCACATCATGTGAATCCATAGACATCCTAATAGAATGTTGTATTGGAAAGTCCCTTATATTACATAAAAGAGATCATTAATGGTGCAAGGACCTGCACAAATAGGGAGAATGACTGTTCTTACCATGGGTTATAATGTGTTATTAAATGCACAAATAATTATTGAGGATTGGGAAACAATAGTTTGTGGTAGTTGTAATTGTTGGAAAGCATGTGAGGAAATAATATAAATATTGGCCCCATTATCAATCATAAATCTTTTAATTTGTGTCTGATTAATTTGAGCTATAATGAAAAAGGTAGGATCTTGATCTTCAAGTGATAAAAAAAAACCTCAGAATTAGTAAAGCTAAGAGTTAAGACCATTTGAAGAGCTCCTATAAAGGCTAACAAAGGTTGAGGTTCATCTGGTTAGACCTTAATAGTTTGGAGAGATTTTATCATTACCTGTAGATGTTGTAGATAATTTTTGATAAGCTCATATAATGACATCTTTATAGGTACTTGATGGAGTTGTTTTAATATGGAGATTTGTACCAATTCCTTAGCTTCAGCTGGGGTAGTTCCTGTAAGAGAAACTTTAGGATTTTATGTATATGGTTTATGTGTATTAGGTGTAGAGGATCCTATAATTAAAACCTTATCTTTATTAGGATTTTGGTTTTGATAATGGGTGGTTACATGGATGACATCAATGTGTAACAAAGGTGGATCTGAAGAGGCTACCAAATCTTTATCTCTTATAGGACTAGTAAGATTATGGGTGTGTGGAATGGATTAAATAATGACATTTTGCTTAGGATTTTTATCATTGAGATAATCAATTAAGAGGTCATCATATTAGACTAACTTTTTGATTATAGCCTTAAGGGTTTTGCAATTTTCTATATCATGCCCAGGTACTCTATGATATGCACATATTTCCCAATTTCTATACCAAGTATGTCTTTGAGGGTGAAGGTTAATAGTCTATATAGGTTGTAATGTAATGAGGGATGTATCCAATAATTGTTTCAATATTTCAGCATAAGATAATTTCAAAAAAACATATTATGGTTTTATAGGGGTTTGAATAATATGCTCTTTTGACAAAGTATTACTTATTTGGTTTGAATAATATGCATAATATTACAACAATTTTCTATATCATGTACAAGTACTCTATGATATGCACATATTTAGGAAGGTTTGATTAATAATCTCTTTTCCTTTAGGTTTTTCTAATAGTCCCTTAATGGAGGAAGGTTTATATGGAGATGTGACTAATAATGGAGGAAAACTTTGCATTTTCCCATGTGTTTGGGTAGAAACACCTATGATAGGTATAAAATATGAATGGGGACCTAAAATAGATAATGGAGATGGTACAAAAGGGATAGAACCTTTGTTCTTCCCAAGGTTAACAATAGAGGGGGTATTTAGACTAAGGTTTTTATCTTTTTATGTTTGAAAAATATCAACTTTAACCTAAGGTTGAGTTAAGGCTTTCTTTGATGGAATACCAAGACAATTGTCTCAGCTATTGATGATAGGAGCTTTACCTTTTAATTTAATATCTTTGGGTTAAGGGGGTATTATAATAGAGGATGGTTTTAAAGGGTCAATGTTTTGGGCAAAAGGATAGGATTGTATTATATGCTTTCCAGGGATCAAAGGGGTAGAATGTTTAACTCTATAAGTATCAAGATGTTTATTTGTGACATCTCAAGGAGTAGTGTCATTTTCCCCTTTATGATATTTGGTTTGAGAAGGTGATGGTTCATATGAATGATCCCATGTAATGAGATCAATGATCTCTATAGGGTTTTTAGGACTAGTTGTAATGATCCCAATTTGGCTCAAATCAAAATCAACTCCTATAAGGAGATCTAAGACTGAAGGTTTCTCTAGGACTTCTTTAGGAAATGACTGATCATAGATTGTGTCAATCATATAAGTAGCTTATTTTTGTGTTTTTGTAGGATTAGCTTGGACTAAGTTTGATGTGGATGGATGGTTTGGAAATGGTTGTTTGAAAATATCTAAGGTTTGGTTTGGAGGAGCATTTAGATTGTCCAATTGAAGGCCCCCCTTATTAATGAGGTTTTGTACCAATCATTTAAAAGATTAGCATTATTTTATGTCATGTCTTATTACCTTGTGATAAGTATAAAACTCTTCTTATTTATACCAATTGGGTTTAGGACACGTATCATCAACTGTTCTAATAGGAGGGAGTTCAATAACATTTACTTACAGGAGTTTATCTAATACCAAATTATAAGGCTATATTATAGGGGTGTATTTCTTAGGGGGAAAATGAGTAAGGCTCATAGGTTGATATGTTTGAGAAGTAGAAGACCTCAATTTGTTGGATGCTAGAGGGGAAGAAGTTTTTATGGTAACTACATTTACTACCCCTTTTGGTTTAGGATTACTGCTATTGCTTTTGGAGGGATTAGCTTTGAAGTTATTATTACGTAGCTTAGCTTTTCCCTCTTCAATGCCATAGAGTTAAAGCTTATGGGCCATGATAAAGGCTTCATCAAAAGTCTTAAAAGTTTGAATTTGTAACATGGATGACATATGTTTTACATAAGAATGTGAAAACAATTCAATTAATTTTGTTTTTGGTGAGGAAAAGTTTAGTTGGTTGATTAAGTTATGCCATCGAGCCACAAAGTCTAATATGGATTCATCATCAAACCTCCTAATTGCATAAAGATCCATGATAGTCACTATTTGATAAGTATTAATCAAGAAGTGTTTAAAGAAAATTTGGACCAACTACTTGAAGGAAAAGAGGGACTGCTGGGGAATGAAATTATACCAATCAAATATAGATCTTGCTAATGATATGGGAAATGTTTGAATTAGGAGGGCATCATCATTTTTGATAAGATAAAATGCATGTCAAAAGGCCCTTAGGTGTTACTGGGGATCTTCTTTGTTTTAGAATTTAGTAAAATTTGGAAGCTCCTATTATAAGGGGTATGGTCGGATAGGGATAGAGGGATGGACTGGCTCATTAAAAATTTGTTCATATGTGAGCATTATATTATGTCCTAAAGTAGAGGATTATAAACTAGCCATCCTATTCATAAATATGTTCATGAGGTTTGTTTGAGTATTAATCTAAGGCACACTTCCTAAAACACCTTGTTAAAGGGATTGATATCTTGGTAAAAAGGTAGACATAGCCTATGAAGGAAGGTATCCTAATGTGGTAGACATAATAGGTTAAGATTATGATACATATTAAAAGACTTTTAGTAGAGTATTTTGTTGTGGGAGAGATTTTAAGTGAGTGGTTATTGCTGGTTGTGATGAAAACACATACTGGGTGGCTGAGGAGACATACTGTTAGAAATGTTTGGTATAAGGGATTTGTTGTGCATGAGGGATTTGATATGCATGAGGGACTTGTTGTGTACTATATTCCAAAGTCATCCTAATGAGTGGGATACTTGTAGGAATTGACACTACTAATGTTTGGGAAGGTATGGTGGATATAAGTGAGGTGGTATTTTGGATTTGAGTAATGATTGGAGAACTGGTAGATACCATAAATGGTTGGTTCTCTAAAGGTTAAAATATCTAAGCATTAGATCCAGGTGGAAAAGATCTAATGGAAAAGGTTACCATGGCTATGGTAAATTCTCTAGTTCTCTTAGTTCCCTCAAAAGGCATCCCATACCTATGTGGAGAGCCTTGGGCATGAGGGGAAGGAGAAATATGTATTGCTCTACTATTTAGATAATAATTAAGAGAAATAGGGTTATTGTCCAATATTTATATAAAGGAAGGATATATTTGAGGATAATATTATGGAAATACAAGATTCTTAAAGGACTTAGGGGAAGAAGTAGGACTAGGTGTATGCTCCATAGGAGAGGATGTAACACCCTCCTCAGATTCTTTCTTTGAATGTTGTCTAGTTAAAACCATGAAATAGAAAATAAAAGAATAAATAAAACAAACAAATAAAATAAAAAATTCTTTTTGAATTATCTCAATTTAATGATGGATGAAAGACACACACACTAAAGTCATTCCAAAAAAGTTTTTTTTTGTCTTTTAACTTTAAGATGCGAAAGGAAATACAGAAAAAGAAAAGATAATGAAGGTCCTAAGAAATGGTAATCTAAGGATGGTTTTAGGTATTTTATTTTAGTGCTCAAGGAAATCTGTATTGGCATCAGTATGTGGCTTGATACTTGGGGCTTTCCCTCCTCACATCTCAATCCCATAGTTAGTGTGGGTGCTTATCCAAAATATACCAATGGTATAGAGATTATACTCAGTCAGAGAACTAAGTTAGTCCTCCCCTTTGTGGTGAAATCCAAGAAGGATCATCAGAAATAAGGTTACCACAAGGTGATGAAATCCTCATCAATTTCCTTATGTCAAGTGTTTATATGTGTTAATTGATATTATGATTTGGTTTGTGTGTGGATAAAGTGATAACTATGATATATTATTTCTGAGACTATTCTATGTGAAAGAATATAAACAGGAAAGATGAATGAAATTTATTTTAACTTTGTAACAAAAGGAAATAAAATGTAGTCTTAATGTTATATTTGGATGAATGCACATAAAAAAAGAAAGGGAAAGAGATAAAATTCAATGATTTTGAATTTAACAAAGAAAAATGAGACCTAGGTCCCACTGAGCATGCTAGAATGTTTTAGTATTTTTTTATGATTTTTAATGTGGACTAATTAGCTATTAAAATAAAAGTACATACAAGGTTTAGAGTCACCTAGAGATATGGATGGTTGGTTGTGCACTGTAGATCAAGCTTTGTGTGAACTACTCTATGGGGAGGAATGACTTGTAATTCACCACACTTAAACAAAAAAATGGATTAATAGAAAAATGAGTGGGTTGCTTAGTAAGAAACCAATCTCAAAAAGTGATACACTTCCTTAAATGGATGTTAGGCCACATTCAACATTCAAGTTTATAAATAAACATGAAATTACAAAATATGTAGAATATGGATAAGCAATGATAAAGATAATTAATCGACAACAAGATTTATATGATTAAAATAAGCATCCCAAAATTCAATAACAATATCTTTGTCTTCTTGGATTAAAGCCAACTATTCTTTAATGTATGAAAATTCATGTATGAAAGACATGAGGAAAATTCCTATCTCAAATGTAATATTACTCTGATCAACAAATAGAGGTTGAAGGACTATAGGAAGGTAAAAAATTCTAACCAAATCATGTATTAATCTAGGTAGGGTCATTTACATGCACAAATAGATTTTCAACAAACCAAAATGTAGATTTTAAGACTAAGAAAAATAGATGAAAATAATGTTTTGAAATTTAAGTAGGGATTGATGGTGATCCAATAGGATCGATGTTGATTCCATATAAAAGATTAAATTTAAAAACAAGCTATAATAATGACTTGTATTTTTGATAAAATGATAAAAATTGAATGTAGAATAGACAGAGACAAAATATAAATGATAGTACATTTAAAATAATCTATTTAAGACTTATGTTATGATCCAACAAAGGATCGCTGGCAATCCAACAAGATCGATGTCGATTCGGTGTAAAAGTGCTTAATGCTAAAAAGACTATAGTGATAGCCAAGAAAATTGATAAAATAAAAGAAATAAAATGTAGAGATGTAAAATTAAATAAATGCTTAAATATAATTTAATACTAACCTTGGATGGTTTTAAGAAAGTGATGCCATAAAAAATCAAAAATGACCTTCAAAATCACTTGATAATAATCACTTATCAAGTGCTCTTCAATGGTAACAAGATGCTGGTAAGGTATATGCAAATTCATGGTTGGTTTTAATATAAATTCATGATAAAAAATGGTCTCCTTCCTTTCATGTTTATTCCTCCCAAGCAATGGAGGTTTGTTGTGCTTTTATGGATCAACATTGATCTTAACAGATCAATGTCAATCTAGGAAGATTGATGTCAATTTACCAAAAATGGGTGAAGATGAATGAAAATCCATTACAATGGGTTAAAATGGGGTAAATGAGTGTTAAAATGAATTTTGAGGTTGTTCGGGTTGTTTTAACCATGGGATAAGTTTGTTAGGAGGTTGGGTAGATTTACATTTTTATTTAATTTTGAGATTTTATGATTAAGGATAGTAAAAAGGGGGTTAATTACTATTTAACTATAGTAATTAAATTATTTACCCTCTATGGTAAAAGGTAAATATAAAGGTAAAATTTAATTATTTAAATAATTACTCAATCAGGGGTACTACAACATATATCATGATGACACAATATACAAGTGTATAAAAGTAGCGTTTACACTATCCTTCAAGGGAGTAGTCTATTTTAAAGAAAATTTTGATTTGATGGGCTATACATCCTTTGAAGGAGTAGTCTACCATTTATTTGGATATATACATATGTTTAAAACTAAAATTAGACATAGACAAGTCTAGTCAGGTTCGAAAGGTCTACCTTTGTAGAAGTAAGACCTAGGCATAAAAGGTTCGTTAGAGGAAGGGGTTTTGAGAAAAAAATGACCATGGGATTCTATCCATTAAAAGATGAAAAATTATCGATGAAAACCATGATATGGGTAGAGCCAAGGCACCTATACTTAGGATTAGGCTATGACTGTGATGGAGGAATCACTCAGTTCTATATAATCAATCAATCCCAAAAGGGGTAAAAAAGAAATGAGGTGGAAGAAGGTTAATGATCCAATGGGATGAGATTAATTTAGACACAAAAGTGGGTTTGATACATATTTTAACAATGAAAGAGATGCAAATTTGAATCATTAATGGGTTCAAGTTCTAGCTTGCCTTTAAAAGAAGACAAGTGATAAGCACCCAATCCATACTTATGGGTTATAATGTAAGGTCCTAACCAGTTAAAATCAAACTTGCCCTTTTTGGTCTTCTCCATATTAGTGACATGATATTTTTCCTTGAGGATGAGATCTCAAATATTTAAATCTCATTATTTCAAATGCTTAATGTAATATGCTCTTAAAAGGTGTAGCTGATATAATAAATGACCCACTCCTTATGTTGATCATCACGATGAGTGAGCATGGCTCCCAAGGAATGATTGGTGGTAGATATGTATAAATAAAATTGTTGATCCTCCTTTAGGGGAATAAATATTGGTGGAGAGATAAGATACTCCTTGATTGCATCAAAGGATTGTTGACATTATTTGGTCCATTTAAAGGAGGTATCTTTCTTAAGGAGGTGATGAAAAGGTTGACAATAATCAGATAACTAAGAGATAAAGTGGTAGATTGACTAAAGTTTTCCTTGCAAGCTACGAAGTTATTTTAGGTTAGTAGGATGAGGCATTTCCAAAATGTCTTATACTTTTATGAGGTATATTTATATTCCATGGAGGGAAGCAATAAAGCCTAGAAGATTTTCTGATAAGACCCCAAAGATGCATTTCTTTGGTTTAAGCCTGACATGATAATAGATAAGTATTTCAAATATGATAGTAAGAAAAATGAGGTGATCTTGATGATGTTTGGATTTACTAAGCAGACCATCAACATGGTCCTCAACTATTTTATGAATGAGGTCATGACTCACTAATAGGTTGCCCCTACATTATTTAGGCCAAAAGGCATGACACAATAGCAAAAATTTCACCATGGGGCGATGAAGGATGTCTTATGTTGATCTTGAGGGGTGATCAAGATTTGGTTGTATCTTAAAAGACCATCCATAAGGGATAACATTTCATGGAAAGAGGTGAGATCAACAAATTGGTTTGTGTTAGGTAGGGGAAAGTCATCTTTGGGGCATGCAAGGTTAAGGTCATATAAATGCACACAAAGTTAGAGTCCCCTAGTGGGTTTGGTAATAATAAAAATGATGGAGACCCATTATGGGTATTCAATGGGTTAAATGAAGTTGATGGATAGAAGGCATTGAAGTTCTTCTTTGATGAGAAGAGCTATGTGAGGGTGCATATGATGAAGTTTTACCAAACTAGTTTAACTTTGGGATAGGTTATGATGTTATGAAGAGTGATAGAAGGGTCAATATTGGGCATATCTTGATAATAAAAAACAAATGCTATGCTATGGTCATGAATAAAATATTGATAGTCTTGTTGTTCCTTGAGGGTTAAGGATTAGTCAATCTTAATGATATGAGGGTCCACCTGAGTTCCAAAATTAACATCTATGGTCGATTCATTTATCATTATTTGGACATCATCCCACCTAACTTTTTTTTATCAATATTATTAGTTTGGATCCCCTAACTTATCAACGTGAAGGTAAAACTAAAACCATTCCTCTCATCCACCCCAAAATTATTATACATGACTCACCCACTATTAACACATCCAAAATCAAGATAACAATTCTATTCTTAGGAGGGAGGGCCTTTTGAAGAGAAGTGTTCCCCACACCTAGGTAGAGAAGAATAGAATTATCATCTTGATGTTAGATGTGTTAATAGTGGGTGAGTCATGCATAATAATTTTAGGGTGGATAAGAGGAATGGTTTTGGTTTGGCCTTCACATTGATAAGTTAGGGGATCTAAATTGACAGTATTGATAAAAAAAAAGTTA
This sequence comes from Torreya grandis, assembly GCA_037957365.1. Lineage (NCBI taxonomy): Eukaryota > Viridiplantae > Streptophyta > Pinopsida > Cupressales > Taxaceae > Torreya > Torreya grandis. The sequence continues at coordinate 2,019,785 of JARHVA010002912.1, read as the reverse complement.
GGTGGGATGATGTCGATGTCTTCAAATTGGGAAGATGGGCTTGGTAAGGGTAGAGGTTTGTTAGGTTAAAAAAATGGGGTTGGTAAGGATAGAAGTTCTTCAAATTGGAAAAGTGGGGTTGGTAAAGGTAGAGGTTCTTAAAATTAGAAAAGTGGGGTTGATGAGGGTAGAAGTTCTTCAAATTAGAAAAGTGGGGTTGATGAGGGTAGAGGCTCATCACTGGTGGTGAAATCTAGCTTTGGTGATGTGGGATCTTTTGAGGGAACGTACCCCAGGCCAAAGAGCTCACACGGTTTTTGAGTTTTGATGATGGGAAGCTTGTGAGGTCCTTGTTCATAGAGGCCAAAACCAAATCCCTTCCAAGCACATTAATGTAGGTATTTTTGGGCAAAGGTCAAGTTGCTAAGACAAGAAAAGTGAGAAGTGAATGGACAGATATACAACATGGTGGTGGGAGCGAGGAGCAGTTTATCAAGTCCCCCATAGACAAAATATGTTTTATTATTGGGAAAGCCAAAGGGCACAAGGGTACCAATATTAGGATTATAAGATGGATCATTTTAGAGATTCCCAAATTCATGTAGAGAAATTAAAGCATCCAAAGCTAAAAGTTGATATTCCCCCAACGTGAGACAGTAGAATGTGGATTACAAGGAGTGTTCAACTAGGATTTGAGATGAAGGGATGGTTAAACTAGTAGATGCTTCATTATTATTGAAGATATATGTGTTGGTGGGTTGGTTTGATGTGGAACATAGGCTAGAGGTTGGTTGTGAAGAGGGTGAAGGTGGAATGAGAACATCATTGGGATGATATGTCATATTACAAGAACTAAAGGGATTTGGATTAGCTTTGATTATAATGACTTGTTCCTCATGTTCAAACTTGACACATTGATGAAGGGTAGAAGGTATGAAACCCATAGCATATATCCAAGGGTGATCAAGTAACACATTCTATTGAAACTCACCCTCTATAACATAAAATAGTCTAGGAATAGTTCTAGGCCCCAAATAGATTTTAAGAATAATTGTTCCTAGAGTGGTAGCCAAGGTATCATTAAATGATCAAAGAAATGTTGAGCTTTTTGACATGATGTTTTTAGGTAGTTAGAGTTGATCATAAGCATGAGAGGATATGATATTGATACTCACTCCCCCATCAATCATGACTCATTTAACCCGTATCTGATTGATGGATGTCATGATGAAAAGAGGGGTATCAAGGTCTTTATTATGATATGGCAAATTTTTTTATTCTTGAAAGGTGACCATGGTATCATGTTGGATGGCTCCAATCAAAGATGAAAGAGGTTATGGGTCATCTATTTGAACCTCTATAGAATTTAATGCTTTAATTAAATATTGATGATGTTGGGGTGAGTTGTTAATTAAGTCATAAAGACTCATTTTGACTAGTTTTTGGTGAAGTTGTTTTAACACTAAGTGTTGGATGAATGGAGATGTGTGGGAAGAAGAGGGAGATCCTAAAATGGAGACTTTTGACTTGGATGGTTGTGAGAGTGAAGGTAAAGGTGTAGTTGTTTGGGTTTGGTTGTTTGGTTGAGGAGTTGAAGGTGGCCTTACCTTTTTCACTTTACTAGGTGGCTTTACCCTTATCATTTTTTTGGGCTTGAGACCGAGTCACCATATGAATGGTATGGATAAGGGGACCAGTTGCTTGCTTCGGTTCCTCTACTTCAATCCTTGGTGGGAATAGAGAAGTAGATGATTGGTAGGTAAATTAGATAGGTGGTAAAAGAGGCAAGGGGATTAAATAAGGTTCATCCAATAGATCGTCTTCCTCTAAAAGGCCATGAACAATTGATTGGAGAACTTTATAGTTCTCTGTATCATGTCCATGGGTCTTATGGTAAAGATGAATCAAATATTCATTGAACTAGCTTAGATTTTGGTGAGTGGGGTTAAAAAGCTTGATTGGTGGTAAGTTAATGGTAGAAGCTTATAACAGTCTTTGTAAAATGGTTGTATAAGATTTTGATAAAGATATTGGGGGTGGTGGACTTTGGACTTTGGGTGTAGGGATCTTATTGGGAAAATATTTCTTGATGGGAGGTGTGGTTGGTGGAGTGAGTTTGGTTGGTGATTTAGAAAGAATTGGTCTAGTTACAATTGGTTTAGAGATTAAAGGTTTAGATGATGAGGGTTTAATGGATGGGAAAGTGGATGAAGAAAGTTTGGTAAGGAATGATGATGAACAATAAGATTGGGTTGTTATAGGTGGAGAAAGAGGAGATGGTTTCTTGGAGGAAGAGTAGGTAATGAGAATGGTGGAAGGATACGATCCCAAAATAGAGGGTAAAGGTGAAGGATTTGGTATGGTCCTTCCTTAAGGTTGTGGTCTAAGCAATCCTGCGTTCTTAATGGACTAAATTGGATTCAATTTGGTTGGGTTGATGTGGTTAAGTCTAATATCAAAGGAGGGTGAGTAGGATTAGGAATGGGAAGGACCCCTAAGTTTTTAATTGGCTTGATAATAGAGGCATAGGGTGACTTGACAATTTGAGGTGGGGGTAATTAAGATTGTTTTTTGGTGACTTTAGGAGGGGTAGTCAATGGAGTCGTAACAATAGGCTCAAGATTAGACTCAATTGAAGTAGAAGGTTCAATTTTGTTTTCATATGAGAGTCCAAGTTGATGCCAAAATGTAGCTTTGTCAAAGTTAGGTTGGGAGGTGAATTCCAAACTTTGAACTAGCTAGGAAAATGGTTTATAAATGGGTCTTATTCCATGATCATTAGTTTCAAAGCACAAGCCGTTTGGGAAAGAAGGAGCTATTTCATAGTTGTTATTTTTGGTAAAAGGTTCCAAAGATGATGATTAGATAGATGAGGGTATCATATCTCTATAAATAGTTTCCAAGGGAGGTATAGATGGTTCTATAATAGGAGTGGTAAGGGTAATAATTTCAAGTGGAAGGGCAGGTATAATTTCCTCCTTGGTTTGGTTGCCCAAAGAAGTAGGTGACTATATTTTTTGGATTGGAAGAGTGGGTGAAATTGTTGATCAAATGGTTATCTTGGGTATTTCTACCATATGAGGGGTAGATGGAATGGTGGTTTCATCTATATAAAATAAATGGGTAGTTAATTCCTCCATTGGGTTTTCTAAAGGAATGGATGGTGGGTTGGCTTCCTTTATTTGGGTGACATAGGTGATGACTTATTCAATAGTGGGCACATTATTGATGACATTAATCACATGTGCCTCATGTGAATTAGAGGATTCAGGTTGGATTTCATGATGTTGAGTTGAAGGTGAATGATTCGGGAAACGTTTTTGGAAAATATCAAGTGATTGGTTGGAAGGAGCATTTGGGTTATCAAACACAAGCTCCCATCTATCAATTAGGTCTTAGAAAATACTTTCAAAGGTATTACATCTATCAATATCATGTCCAATGACCTAATGATAGTCATAATGATCATTCTCATTATATCACTTGAGAAGGGGATGAGAGGTATCAAATTGTTGAGGGGGCTTAATGGTTGGAAGTTGGATTATATCGGCCTTAAGTAATTTATCCAAAACTGATGCATGGCATTCCCCAATTGAGGTAAATGGTTTTGAAAGAGCCTAGTTTTGGATATGATTTTGGCAATTGGAAAATTGTTGGTTCAAGGTGTTTGGTTGATGATTTAAGGTGGTGTGGTTTTGAGAACAACTGAGTGTGCTGATCTTTTGTTTTAGAATTGGTTGGGTTCATGGTCTTGGTGGAGGATGATTTAGCATATTTGAAACTAGAATTTTTATTTTGAAGCTTCAACTTTCCTTCATCAATAGCATAGTTTTCTAAATTGTGTACCATGATGAATGCTTTGTCAAAGGTCCTAAAGGTTTGGACTTGGAGAGTTAGAGCAATGTGTTTGGCACACCCCCAAGAGAATAACTTGATTAATTTAGGTTAGGGTAATGGGAAGGCGAGTTGATTAATTAGGCCACTCCATTTAGCAATGAAATCAATAATGGATTCATCTTCAAATTGCTTGATGGAGTATAGGTCGATAATGGAAACCTTTTTAGATATGTTTACAGAAAAGTGTTCCAAAAAGGTTTATACCAATTGAGAAAAGGAAAATATAGAATGAGTGGGGAGGGCACTATACCAATCAAGAGCAACCTTAGATAATGACATGGGAAAGGTTTGGAGGAGAAGGGCATCATCATAAGTGATCAATTATCAAGTATGATGGAATATGCTTAGGTGCTATTGAGGATCTTCCTTACCTTGGAATTTGGAAAATTTGGGCAATTTCTATTAAGGGTAATCATGAATGGACACAGAGGGGTGGATAGGCTCATTACAAATTTGGTCATAGGACAAAAGATTGGTTGAGGTGGAGATGGATAACTCCAAACTAGTCATTTTGTCCATTAGTATTTTGATTAGATTGGGTTGAGGTTGAGGAGTTGCATAATTGAGGGGAACATTTTATTGAGGTTGGCTTGTAGCTATGTATGAATAGGTGGTAGATGGTGTTGAAAAAGCCACATATTGATAGGTGGTGATAAGGGTTTGAGATGGTGGCACATAAGAGCTAATTGGTATAAAAATTTGGGTAAAGGGTGGTATATACCCTTGTTGGTTGGGGACATACTAGTAAGTTGTCATAGGCACTTGTTTTGAAAAGGATGTGGTTGGTATGGTTGGGGTAGGAGGAAGTTGGGAAGGTTGAGGTTGGGTAGTTACCCTAGTGCTGATTGGGGGAAGGTTTTGAAGTGGAACTATGGCCAAGGGATTGATTATGACCAAAGGGAAGATAAAATCTAGAGTGGAAGATAATGCCATAGTATATGGGGCATAGGTGATTAATGGCAAGGTTGAACCCACATGGGGTGTGACAAGAGGTGTTTGGTTAGGTGGTGGAAGGTTGGTTTGAGTTTGGGTGGATGGGATGTTGGAAGAGGCCTAGGTAAATGGTTGAGTTGAATTGGTACCTACCATAAGATGTGATGACATGCCAAGATAAGGATTAGAATAAGGAATCGAAGCAGGGGGTATGATGAGACAAGGTGTTGAGATAATGTTATAAAGCAACTAGATTATTATCTAGAAAGGTGGTAAAGTCTAGATCTCCTTTAGATATGATTGGGATTCTAGAATGAGAAGGTGGTGGAGGAGAATGGTGAGGTGAAGCATGGGGAGATTTGTCAACATCTGAGGTATAATCCATGGATGAATAAGAAGGTGGTGGTTGGTTGTTTTGATTTCTCACTTGTTGTCTAGTTAAAACCATATGAGAATATAGTGAATGTTATTTCGACACTCACACCTCAAATAAAGAGAAAACCCAAAAGAATTTTAAAGGAATCAATACATACACTAAGAAGTGCATTTTAACCTTAAGATTACTTTTAAATCACTTATGGCTTATGCCTTAAAGAGTGTGATAAGGGATTTTGGATTGTAAAATGGGTACTAAAGAGGAAGTCTATGGATGGTTTTAGGTTTTTTAGGCACTCGAAAGGAAGATCTGTGTTGAAATTTAGTATGTGGATTGGTGTTGGGGCCAACCCCCTCACTTCATAATCCCACAGTGATAAGGGTGTCAGGTGCTTAGCCAAAATATACTGAGTCTAGAGTTTATACTCAACCAAAGAGCTAAGTTAGTTTTCCCCTTGGTGGTGAAATCCAAGTGGGATAGCTAGGAGGGGTAAGGTTGTAGACAGGTGATGAAATCCTAGTTGGTCCTTGTCTCAAGTATTATTTTGATGTGTAAATTATTTTGTGGTTTGATTTTATGTGTGATAACAAGTGTGAATGCTATGATAAGATTACTTTTCCTCCTAAGTTATTAGATGAACTAAAATCAGTAGGCAATCAATGAATGCAAATGGTTAATTTTTAAACCCCAAAATAAATGATTTCGTTAGATGAGCAAACAATTAAGGTAGAAAGGGAACTAGGTCCCATCAGGTGTGCTAAAATGTTTCAATTTATTTCTTTCATTTCTTAGTTTTGAATGTAGCTAAAAGAAAGTGAAAATTAAGGTGTATAAATGAATACATGGTATAATGTCCACATTGATCTAGATGAATGTGGGAACTCCTCTTTGGCTAGGGAGAATAACCTATAAATCATAAAAAAACTATAAGAGGATATTTAAATGATAGGTGGAGTGGACTGCCTAGCATATGCTAGATCCAAGAAGCACAAAGCTTTCTAGGAGGCTGTCAATCTATTTTTAAGATAATTAAGTTGATGATGATATAATAAATATACTTACATTTAAATGATAAGAAAGTAAATATGCAAGAAATTAAATAATGTACCTATTCAATAGAAGATGTAGCACAATAGGTCAATACCATGTACAAGTAGGTCATGGTTAGGTCTAAAGAGTCTGAGCAGGGTCTACAAATAGCTCAAGAATAAAAATAAGAGTCTAGTTGGGTGAAAGGGGGAGAAAATAACAATTTGTTATTTTCTTTTATAGTGACCTAAAAATAAGATAACACTAAAACACATGGTTGGTTAGATAGATAGCTAGGTGGATTGCCTAGTGATAGCTAGATCCCAAAAGCAAGAGCTTTGTCGAGGGATATCAATCCACACATTTTAAATAATTAAGTTTGGAAAACAAAAAATAAAGTTCTTGCATCAATAATAAAAATCTACTAAAATGTCATGTCCCCTTCTAGTTGACATCTTTTCGAGTGGATGATTAGACTATTATGCAACCCTCGTAGGCTGATGGGATGGATAGAGGGTCTTGATGGAGCTTGGCTTGGCTTCGAGTAGCAAAATTGTTCCAGTTGGCTTTCATTCAAGCTCTTTCAGACATGAATTAAGGGAGATATTAATATTTGATTGATTTTAATTAAATATTAATTATTAATTATTTGGTCTAATTTTAAAACCCTAATTCTAATTTAAGAAACCCTAATTCTAATTTAAGAAAATCTAATTAGGGTAAGCACACCTTTTTAGAGGTATAAGGGTTTCTCATGGGAGAGAGTGGAGAATTATGATTGATTATTGATATTGATTATTGCTAAGAATTCTTTTGTGAAGACTGAGCCAAGGGTTCCAGTATTCCATTTGCATTGAAGAATGTTCACTCTTCATTGTGTGTGATTCAAAGGTTGTGAGAGATCAGTCGATCTATTGCCAATTTGAGAGATAGCTTCATACAAAAGTTATCACAGAGGTTTACAAGTTTGAGAGATAACTTCACATAGAAGTTATCATAGGTATTTCAAGTATTTATTTCATTATGTTTTGATTCAATAAATTATATAGATAGAGATCTTCAGATCAAGTATCCAAAATACAGGCCACATCATATTATCTTGCTTTTGTATAGAATCCGTACCCATCCGTACAATTCCATACTATTCTACCATGGGCCGAATAGTGCCACAAGGGACACAGGAACCAACATCAACATCTTAGTAATGGACATCGGTCGACTGCAGACCGATGTTGGTAGTATATCGACTGACGACGGTGACTATGTTGTTGACATAGCAACTCGAGAGCCATTTTAGATTTACAAAAGATCAGGTTTTTGAGATGATATTTGTATTACTTTATATGCATGCCAGAGATTCATTATTGTAATCATTCTAAAGAATAATAAGAGCACTGATTAGCCAGTTGATAGATTATACTACTGTTTATCTATTTAACTAAATTTATCTTGCAAAAATCATATCTTTATTCATGCAAAAACATGAAAAGGCAAAATATAGAGAAATAGTCAAAAAATATTCAATTTTAGATTTGAAGGGAAATAGGGGATATTACAATGGTATCAAAGCTAAATCTTTCCATCCTGAGGGTTTAAAAATCTTATGCAGTGACAAGATTTGGGACCACACAGGTATTTCATATGCAGTAGAGCTTTGCTTGAAGGCAATCAGGTTTTAGAACAACAGTCGATCACCATGAGTGACAGGCATGAGGGTAGCCCACACAGGGACCACAGGCATAATGATGATCAGGACACCAAAGAATTCTTTTGAGTTATGGTTATAGGCCAGTAGCAGATGAATCAGGCAATACAGGCACTCACTACTATGGTAGAGAGGATGAACCCACCTATTAGACAGAATGGGGAGCAAGGAGATAACATGAGTGCTATTGTTAATTAGAGACCATAGCTGACCTAGTTTAGGACAGCTGATAGGCCTACACAGCCTACGTTTGTTTAGGAGGAACCAGAGGCTCTAGCAGAGGAGGCAATAGGAGATCCCCTATTTGTTGACACACTTATGGCAGTGAATGAGGAGTGGGAGTTATTATCACCTGAGGTCAGAGAGAGGATTAGTTTTGATCGGTTTATCACATAGAGGTGAAAGCATAACTGAGGGTGATAGGATTGGAGACCTAAACATCAAAATAATGACCTGAAACATGTTATGAGTAGGCTCACACTAGCGATGTTTGATGGTAGTGGTAAGGTCACAACACAGGCCTGGATTAGTAAGCTAGACACTTTTCTCGCATTGCATTCGATGGCTGAGAGGGATGCTATCAAGTATACGACACTACATCTTGAGGGAATAGCTCATGATTGGTGGCACCACAGGATGGTGACACTCCATCATGATCAGATCACATCTTATCAGGAGTTTATGGATAGGTTGGTGGAGCATTTTGACATGAGGGATCTAGAATCGTATTTCAGGGAGTTGGCTCAGTTGTGCCAGAGTGGTAGTCTAGAGTCTTACATTGGTGACTTCCAAAAGTTATCAGTTATGGTTCCTGACATTTTAGAGAGGTGACTTGTAGTGCTCTTCATGGATCGATTAATAGAGCCATTGAGAGGTTGGATCAAAGGCTTTGATCCTCCTTCATTATAGGAGGCAATGAAGAAGGCACGTAGTATGGAGATGGTAGCCCCATCCAGTAAATTTAACTCCAGAGGTACTTCTTCATTTAGGGACAATAAGGGCTTCAACTGGACTAGAGAAAGACCAAGTTTTAACATAGATAAATTAGGTGTTAATAATGATTCAAAGGCCAACCTAGCAGCACCACCATTAGATAGAGAGGCTCTTAATGATCTACACAGGAAGAAGCTTTGTTTTTACTACAAAGGTCCCTATGATGCCAATCACGATTGTCCTTTGAGGCCTAAGGGCAAGGCAAATCGAGTGATGTGGGCTTATTATGAGGATGGGGAATCAAAAGATTTCAAACATCAAGAGAGTTTTGAGGAGCCAGAGGCTGAGGCTTCAGAGACTAAGGTAGAGGCAGAGTCAGAGCTCTAGATTCAAGAGGCACGCCTATCTAGCATCCAGCAGGAGGGCTCATTTAGACTCTATGGAGTTTTGGCAGGATAGAGGGTCACCACCCTTCTTGACATGGGAGCCACACATAATTTTATTGATACTAGATTTGTGGAGAAGTGTGGACTCACCACAGAAGAGTTTGAGGGCATTAGAGTTAAGGTGGCTGATGGTTACACCCTTAGGTGTGAGCGAATGATTAGAGATCTCCCATTGTGCTTGAACAACTATGAGTTCAAGGGTGATTATTATGTGGTGAACATGGTAGATATATATTTGGTCTTGGGCATGAAGTGGCTTCATTCCATTAAGGTAGTCACTCTTCATCTTAAGGACATGGAGATCTGTTTTGATGTTGATGGGAAGACACACATTCTTAAGGCAATACGAGACGGCAACATCAAAACTATTTCTTTTCATCGGATGGAGAGGCTCATGAGACACGACATGGTAGAGTGGGCTGCTAAGTGCACATTGGCACCAATACAAGAGGGATAGTAGAAGACTAAGTATCATCCTGACATTCAGTAGTTGAGAGTCAAGCATGATAAGGTATTTAGTGATATTCCACCAGGCAGACCTCTAGACAGGGGCATTGAGCACATTATTGAGCTTGAGGAGGGTGCTAAGCCCATTATGATTACTCCTTATTGACATCCTAAGCAATTGAAGGATGAGATAAAAAAACAATTAAGGAGTTACTTGTTATGGGTCACATTCGGCTTAGCAAATCACCGTTTGCTTCTTCAGTTGTTTTGGTGAAGAAGAAGGATGGCACCCTATGCATGTGCATTGACTACAGAGCCCTGAATAAGAGAAATATTAAGAACATGTATCTAATACCTCGTATCAATGAGCTTATTGATGAGCTCCATGGTGCACACTACTTCACGAAGATAGACTTAAGGTTAGGATATCATCAGATCAGGGTTCGTGAGTAGGACATTGAGAAGACAGCTTTTCATTGCCATTGTGGACACTATGAGTTTGTAGTGATGCCATTTGGGCTCACTAATGTGCCAATGACATTTCAGTCCACTATGAATAGAGTCCTCCATTCACTATTGAGGAGGTTTGTACTTGTTTTTTTATGACATTCTTATATACAGTAGGACTTGGCAGGAACATTTGGCTCATCTGGAGACTATACTCATCATCTTAGAGAGGGAGTCCTTGTACACAAAAGAGTCCAAATGTGATTTGGGGATGACCAAATTGTTATACTTGGGTCATATTATCAGTGCAGGGGGAGTACAGATGGATCCTAAGAAAATTTTTGCTATCATAGATTGGCTTATTCTGGCAAACCTTACGTAGCTACAGGGATTTCTAGGTTTGTGTGGGTTTTATCATAGATTCATGAATGGTTATTCATGAAATGCAGCCCCTATGATAGATTTGATGAAAAAGGGTGCTTTTTGTTGGACACCTGAAGCACAAGAGTGTTTCGTGAGGTTTAAGGAGTTGATGACTACGTGTCCAGTATTGGCACTACCTAATTTTTTGAAGCCTTTTGAGCTTTAATGCGATGCTTCAAGTGAGGGCATTGGAGTGGTGCTTATGTAGGACAAACAACCCACAGTATATGAGAGCCATAAGCTCAGGAGACCAGAGAGACTATACAACATTTATGATAAGGAGATGCTTGCTATCATGCATGTCTTGGCAAAATTTAGGCAATATCTCATGGGCAACACATTTTGCATCAAAACGGACCACTACAGTTTGAGACATTTCCTTGGGCAGCGAGACCTCAATGATCATCAGCATAAGGGGGTGATAAAATTATAGGCATATGACTTTGACATCTCTTTCATCAAGGGCACCCAGAATGTAGTGGCCGACACTCTTTCACATAGGTCGTATTTGAGTACTATGGTCCACATTACAGAGGATTAGCGACATATGATTATGGCAGAGTATGCCAAGGATACATGGGCATCTAGCATTATTGAGGGATTGATGGTTGACACTAGATATACTCTTGTGAATGACTCGATCATTTACAAGAACAGGGTTTATTTGATCCCTGGATCAGCGGTGAAGAACATTCTCATGCAAGCCTTTCATGATGTACCTACTGCAGGACATCTTGGGTATTTCAAGACCTATAGATAGATTAGGGAGAGATTCACATGGAAAGGACTCAAGGTAGATGTTCTTTAGTATGTGTGTGAGTGCCTTGTTTGTTAGCAGAATAAGTAGGAGAAAATGTACCCAGCAGGATTATTGCGGCCACTTCCAATTCTTGATAGGAAGTGGGAGTGTTTGTTGATGGATTTCATTACAGGATTGCTTAAAGTCTAAGGATGAGATTGCATATATGTAGTCATGGATTGGTTAACGAAGTATGCCCACTTCTTTCTAATTACCACCACATACACAGCTACACAAGTAGTAGAGGTTTTCTTCTGAGAGGTATTCTAACTGCATGGGTATCATCTCCACCCTCTGATAGTCACCATCTATGAGAACCTAAAGTAGTCACATGCAACATAGATCTCTGCTTAGCTCTCATCTCTGAGTATCACTGTATCTAAGGGAACCCCCTGATGGTCCCCTCATAATAAGTAATCTCATCTAACATAGTATTATACCTAGATATAGGTACAGTCTGTAGTGGACACATCAATCCTACCACTGTGCCCTGCACTGAACCTTGTGGCTATGACAAAGCTAGCTATAGTAATGCTAACTGTGCTAGCTCTTATGCTAGCTATTATGGTGGATGCTGAATATGGCTTTGCCCTCCAAAAACCTATCCCATCAAAACTTGTACCTGGGCTGCAGCCAACTGCCCTACAAAATGGTAACCTGCCCTATCAAAGCAGCCACCTAACTTGTCAAAATAGTCACCTACCCCTGTAAACCTATGACTTGGCCCTAAAAAGTGGTCACCTGTCCTCATGTTGCATCCCTCTTCTAGATGGTAACATCCCTCTCTTATCTCACAGTGTCCCTGTCCCTGGTGACTACCTATAGATCAGGCTATGGGCCTCTCTAAACCCCTACATTCTGTCTTGCCCACCATGTCGAGTAGGCCTCTATGCACTCTAGATCAACTATACCAGGACCTACAGGTAACTCCTCAAAATTGAGCTGCTCTATCTCCTCTGGCAGTGGGAGTGGTGCCTCTATATCATCTCATCGGTATCATGGGAAGGTGGGAGGTACATCCTGTAGCAGCCCATACTGGCACTACCCTCTCTCCACTAGCACCCTCTCAATCTCACTGACTCGTCTACCCCTCACCCATCTAAAACTTTACACCCCAACAAGCTACTCTGCCTGGTCTCTAAATGCTGGGTATACCAAGTAAGGTCTCCAAATGATATCTATCAAGATCAGGGCCTCCAATACCCCTTGTAGTAATCGATATCTCTGACTACTTTGTCCACCCACATCTGTGCCATAACCTCGTGCCATCACCTAAATACAACTCTAAAGCCAACCTAAATAGCAACTAGAAGGCCAAGAGGTTGGGTGACCACAATGTGCTCATAAGCTTAGTAGTGTAGGAGGTGGCCTACACACAAATTATACCACCTCTGCTAGTTGATCCCCCACAGCTCTCTATACAACTATGCCAAAATTATGGGCACCCAGGCAAACACCGTCTGCTACTCTAGCATCTCTATCAAAACTTCAATCATAATGACCAAAAATCTACTTCTCTTTGCATCTAAAAGCACATGAACAGTGATGCCAATCATCATAAGGATGGCTAAATGATGCACATCCTCATTTGTAGCATACAAAGGCTCATATGCAAAGCTAGCTAAATGGTAAGTCACCTCAGTAACATGCTCACCAAACAGTGTCACCATTTGGATATCATGTGCCTCTCTCGAGCATGCATATAACTCTACTTCATGTACCAGTAGTTGCAAAATCTATTACACATCCTCTATGATCACAGTTAGCTCACCAATGGGCAAGTGGAAGGTATTGGTGGAGTGATCCCACCACTCGATCAATGCCACCATAAGACTAACATTCCTCACTACTCGATAATAGTGCCACAACCCGCCTAATCCCACTATAGTGATGTGGGTCCACTCCTTGCTGGTAATATCCCAATGCATCTACATCAACAATGTTTAAATCCAATCTCATAGCATCAGCGTCTACCTCGCCTGCATCTAACCAATGTACACAAACCCATGTTAACAATCTGAATACCAACCTCTTTGCCCACTCTTCCCTTTTGGGAAAACTACATCAGCCTAAGGCCTTTAAAACTAGGGCTATGTAAGCAACACTCAGTTGACATGGGGTCTCCTGAGATTAGCTCAGCCATTCACCCATTCATCTACCTAATTGACCATCTACCTACACCTATATGCCTATCCCTACATTTGAGAAGCTCTCGACATGACTTTGGCCCTTCAACTCATTAATTTTCAAACTTTTTTAGACCTAATAGCCACTAACATCAGTTAGTGTGCCAATGATGGCACTTAGCTAACTGATGTCAATACTTATCTAACCAACGTCGGTAGGTAAGTGACCGGCATCGATCGCTGGTTGGTCGATGTCGATGAACCCGTCAATGTCAGTGACTAGTTTGACACTAGGGCCGAATAGGGTGAGCCCTAAAATTAGGGCTTCCCCTATTTCCTACCCAAAACACCCTAAAACCTTCTTATACCTTCCTAAATTGACCTACCTAGCCTACCCACCCTTCTAACTACCCCCACCCTCAATTTCAAGCTAAAAAACACTAAAAATTCAAAAAATAAATCCAATTCAAAAACAATGCCAAATTCAAATTTACACCTCCTACCTCATCCCATCACCGTTGCCACAATGGTATGATAGGTGCCACTAGTGGTGGTCCTCCCATAGGGCGTCCTTCACCCTTTACCATCTCCTCTACCTCATCTCTTTACAAGAATCTCTAGTGGCCCACAATCACCTCTACCACCTCCAATCACACTCCACTTCACTCACTCTCTCAACTAATATGACTTTGACACCTCACGCTACTGCACCAGTCACCTAGAAGTCACTTTCACTCAATCACCTTAGAGCTCAAATTCTCACTTTGACAAATGTCACAAGTAACCTTTGGTGGGCCACTAATTTAGTTTTGTCAAATTTGGTAGGCCATCGACGTTAGCTAATTTCCACCGATGTCGACAACTTTTTGCCATTGACATCAGTTTTATGACCAACGTTGGCAGCCTTCAAACATCTATCTTCTTTTAAAATGACCAAAATCATGCCCAAAACAACCAGCCCTCACAATAGAAGTCATTTTAGCCTCCTCTTGGGGCACACTTGAGATCACTTTTATCTTAGCCTGACTCGACTAATGACCTTGGAGATCACGACTATCTCCTCAAACCATGACCACTTTTGAGACAACTATGCCTTAGATATTTTGATTATATATGCTACCTCACGAATAGTTAGCAAATTGTCTATGACTCCCACAAGTATCAGATCATGCTCCAATTGATCCCCACTACTTGTGACATTTTCATGTTTTTTAGGAGCACTTCCTAAGCCTAGGATACTTGGAACACGATGACTATTAGAGCTATCGCTTGGATCGTTTAACCCAATCAACTATGACTAAATGCTAGGGACTGGTTATTTCAATTTTAGCACTCCTTGACCTTAACCTGTGATAATTTGACCTATCTATCACGTGCAGTGGTATACGTACAATCCCACCTTTTGTAATGTTCACACTCAAACTTCACCATATCCATCCATTATCTATCAAATCGGCACTCGATATCAGGTTACCTTCCCTCAACTCCCACTTTGAGGGGGAATACCTCATCCCACATCTGGGGCAACTCACTCCTATTTTTGTCTTGCAGTTCATCAGAATAACCAATAAGAAAAAAATGACCTTATCCCATACCTGGGACACCTTACTCCTATTTTTGTCTTGCAGTTCGTCAGAACAACCAACAAGATAAAAAGGGGCAAATGTAGACACAAAAATAGTGTCAACCCCCCTTAGTCCCTTTCTAACTTCAACATGCCTAACCTATACTTTATTAATTCAAAATACTTATTTTTAAATTAATTATCTCACCCTAGACATCTCACCTTGGATTCCTAGCTCTTAGGCCATTTATCACCCTATGACCAATCATAATTACCTAAGACCTATTTCAACTCCCCCACTAATCCTCACACCTATCAAACCCACCATTTAGACCGTTTAACAATGACAATTAAACTTGGTAGATGGAAGAATGGGCAAAAGGCTAAAAATAGCCTTTTCCCCCATTCTTTAGCCATCGACGTTGGTCAACAGTTGACCAATGCCAGTGGTATTATCGACGTCAATTTCTTTAAAACTAAATTCTAACCTCTACTACCCATGTGAATGCAAATTCTCTTGCTCTTAGAATCTGAATTCTCTTGCTCCTCAACTCTTTGTAGGCATCAACATTCTATCATCACTCTCCAGGCTAAGAAACTCTGTATTAGTCACTCCACACCTGATTGAAATGTTGCATGAGGTCTTCAACATCAGCCATAATAGAAACAAGTCTTCTGCACTTCTAGTTCTCCACCAAGAGCTAAGTATTTTTTTGGTTTTATTTTAGTATCTTTTAAAATGTATTGGTAATTAGTCCATTGGCTATTTTTGAATAATATTGATAGACAACCTGACCTTCTTCCTAGAAAGGTTGAAAAGCCTTCCCTTCATCCTTATTTTTCTTCCACCCCTATCCTCTAATTGGGCTCTTTCCCAAACCATATTCATTGCCCTGCATCCCTGCACAACCCTTTTGAACCTCCCAGACTATTCTGTTAACCACAGACAGAATTAGAAACCTGTCCCAGGCTCATTACCCCTATTGACGTCAGCACCAAGGCCCATTGCCCCTACCGACGTCGGCAACCCAACCGACGTTGGCAACATTGACCAACCAACACTAGTAGAACTATCGACATTGGCGACTAGGGAAGTCTAACAGTAGCATTTAGGTACGCATTATCTCTATTTATTTTGTTTAGTCTTTCACCATTTCTCTTTCAAGCAACATTCTTTTTATTAGCTAGTGGACTGTCATCCCTCTAGGAAGTCTTTGCACTTCTAAGACCAAGCTTTGCTTGGTAGTCCACTATATATCTATCTAACATTTTCTTGGTTTAAGTATTTTTATCTACAGGTGTCATCCTCCATAGCCAAAGAGGAGTTCTTTCAATCGTCTGGATATGGTGCGTAACTTCATTTGGGTATCATCTAACCCCTGACCATTTAACTTTAGTTTCTTATTTCTTTTGAATGTGAACAAGAAAAAATGAGTAGAAATAGTAAGGTCAAGTAAGAAGCTTGTAGTAACCTTTGGAAAATGGTTGAGTGAGGCTCAACTAAAGGTGGATAGGGTTTAGAGATTTTGGCTTTGGTTGGTGAGATGGAAGTATTTCTACAAGCAGGCTTGGTGATGGGAGGTTTGCGTAAGGTGGTGTTATTAATTAATGGTTTGGGTTTTGGTAATTTAAAGGTTGTTAAAATAGAGTTAAGAGGTTTTAGAGTAGGTATTTTGGTTATTGATGATTTAGTGAAGATAGGTGTGTTAGAAAGTAAGTGTGTTAATGTAACTAGTAACAGTGGTTGGGTTTTGGTTGAGAAAATTGGCTTCCTAATCAAAGTAGAAGGAGGAGGCCCCAAAATTGTGGATAAGGTTGAAGGCGGTAGAATATTGGCTCTCTATCTTTTTGCTGGCTTTGCCTCCTTGGTTGATTTAGTTTTGTGTTTGGTTTTTGGGTTTGGTGAGGTTAGCTCTAGTTTCAAGGATGGGTGATTAAGGTTTTGTATAGGGAAGATGCCAAGGTTTTTGGTTGGTTTGGTTATTTGGTTAGAGAGGATGATTTATTGGTTTGGGCTATTTTTATGTTGGATGGTTGAGAAATGGTTGATTTGGTAGAGGTTTTCATTGATTGATAAGATAGGGGTTTGGATAATAAAAGTAGTGGGTTGGTTTGTTAAAGGTATGGTTGGGGGTTCTTGTTTGGTGATGTAAGGGATTCATAATTATTACCAAAATGTGGCTTGATCCACAATAGGTTTGGAGATAAATCTAACCTCTGAACTAATCTAGAGAATGGTTTGTAAATCGGTATTGTTCCTTGGATAATGGATTCAAAAGATAAACCCATTGGTTGAGAAAGGGGAGTGGTGACCTAGTCCTTTTCTTAAATCAAAGGATGCAAGGTTTGGATGGGTGGATCCTTAGTGGTAGGTTTAGACATGGTCACTTCCTCTTTGGGAATGATATCCAAAGGGGAAGTAAATTGCTTAGTAGTTGATGTAGAAGGTAAAGTGGCGATGATTTTTTATTCTGGCATATCGATTAAAGAAGGGGTTGATAGCTCGACTACTTAAATAAGTGGAGGAGAAAGGGGTGATCCAAAAGATGAGAAGGTAACTCCACTACTTCAATAAACATAGGGGCAAAGAACAAGTATATTTTATTGGATAGTAGGTTCTTCAACAATAAGTATTTCAAGAACCATATTGATGATATGGGAATCATGAAAACACTCAACCTTATTGCTCTAATTTTTGGTAGGTGCATGATTGGGAAAAGTTTGTTTGAAAATGTCAAGGGCTTGGTTTAGAGGTCTGTTGGGGTTATCCAACACAAGCTCTCCCTTGTTAATGAGGGATTAGACACTGATTTTGAAGGTATTACACCTACTAATGTCATGCCCAACTAATTGATGGAAAGTGCATAAGTCATTCTCATTATACCAGCTAGGTGCAAGATGAGAAGAATAAAATTATTTAGGAGGTTTGATAAGAGGAAGTTTCATGAAATTAGACTTCAATAACTTCTCTAGAATTGAAGCATAGGATTCCCCAAGTGGAGTAAATTACTTTTGATTGTTTAGGTTTTTTGTTCCTCATTTTTTATTTTGCGGAGTTAAAGGAGTTTGGTTGGTTGAAAAATGGTAGAGAAGTGGCTTTAAGGACAAATGCATTCATAGTTCCCTTGCTCTTGGTCATAGTGTTAGTTTGGTTGCTTGGTTTAGAGTAAGAGGCCTCATTGGTTTTGTAGGTAGAGTTTTTGTTTTCAACTTTAACTTTCCTTCATAAATGGATCTATTTTTTAGCTTACATGTCATGATAAAATCTTCATCAAAGGTTCTGAAGCTTTGAATACATAATGTAGAAGAGATGTTCTTAGCACATGCCTGAGAAAAAAGTTCTATTAGTTCAGGTTGGGGTAAAGAGAAATAAAGTAGATTTATTAGGCTCCTCCAATAGGATACAAAATCATTAATAGATTCATCATCAAATTGTCAAATAGAGAAAAGGTTAGTGATGGAAACATTTTTAGAGATGTTTATCAAAAAGTGATGTAATAAATTTTGGGCTAGCTAGATGAAGGAGAAGAGAGAGTGTTTAGTTATGGCACTATACCAATCGAATGCCAGACTGGATAGTAACACAGGAAAGGTACAAAAAAGGAGGCCATCATCATAAGTAATCAAATAACATGCATGTATAAATTACTTAAGGTACCATTTGGGATCCTCATTACTTTGAAACTTGGAGAACTTAGGAAATTCCCACTAAGGAGGATATGGTCTGATAGGGATAGATGGGTGAATGGGTTCATTACAGATCTGGTCATACAATAAGATGTGAGCTCCTAAAATGGATGACTCTAATGTAGTTATTTTATACATTAGAATTTTCATTATATTTTTTTGGTGTTGTGCACCTAGAAGGTTGTAAGGCGCATATTGTTGTGGTGGTTAGGTGACATATTGATAAGTAGTATGAGGTTGACAATCTACCACATATTGGTATGTAAACATAGGTGTTTAGGTGGATGTATGTGGTTGGGTAGTGGGAAGAGGTACATTCCCATATAGGTTAAGGATGTAACCTAGGTTTGATTTAATGGGCACATTTTGGGTAGGAATGATGGTTAGGTTGGTAATCAAAGGAAGGATAGTGACCTTTCTGTTGATTGGTGGTAAGGTAAAAGGTATAGGTACCACAAGATTTTGAATTAGGGTAGTGGTTAGCAGATTAGAGGTATCCAAAGGGAGGTTGGTGATGCTAGTGGTAAGTATCCCCTGGTGAGGGAAGTATAGGTGGCTAGTGGTTGATTTGTTCCTAGGGTAGAGGAGTTGTTGGTGGGGGTGAAAGGTATAAGGGTGTTTGCAAGTTGGTTTTATATAGTAGTATCAAAGGGATTATTAGTAGATGAAGAATCTTAGGTAGTCAATGGTTGGGTGGTGATTTTGGAAATATAAGTGTTTCCATAAGGTGAGAATGCATTCGATAAAGTGGGTCTATAGGTAGAACCAAAGTAGGGGTATGGTGAGGCATGGTGGTGAGATAATGTTGAAGGGCCACAAGATTGTTATCTAAGAAAGTGAAAAAGTCTACATCTCTTTGGGGAACCACCCAAGGGAAATAAGGACTTCCCAGAGGGTGAGGATAATCCTATAGTTTAGAGACATACTCCATGTATGAGGAGGTATAAGAGGTCAATTAGTTTGGCAATAGGTTCTGTTCTGCTAGATTTTTCCACTATTAATGAGTTAGAACCATATAAGATAGGGGCGAGAATACAAAAACAATCTCACCACTCAAAAAGAGAGAAGACAAGAAATGAGAAAATAAATAAAATACATGCTTAAAATTATTTTATGTCCTAAAGTTATTTTTAGTCTCTCTTTTAGATTATGCCTTAAGGAATTATGTGACTAAAATTGGTTTGTAGAGTGAGTACTAGAAAAGAAGTCTATGGATGGTTTCAGGTTATGTTTAGGATCTCAAAAGGATATATAATGGGAATAAATATGTTGATTTGTATTGGGGCCTACCCCCTCACTTCACACACCAAAATGATAAGGTTGTCAGGTACTTAGCCAATATTTACAAATTTTCAAAGTTTATACTCAACTAGAGAGTTGAGTTGGTTCTCCCCTTGGTAATGATCTCCAAGTAGGATTGATGAGAAAGGGTAAGGTGACCACTAGGTGATGAAATCCTAGTTGGGACTTGTCTCAAGTTGTTTGTTTTTTGATTTATGTAGGTGGTTTGGTTTAGTGTGTGCAATAAAAGTGATGCTATGATAGAAATAATTTGCCTTAATTTAACTAAATGAGATAAACTTGTAAGCAACCAATGTATGTAATTGATTTTAAACCCAAAATAAATTTTGATTTCATTTATGAGAATAAAATAGAGAGAAGATAATATAGATGCAAATAAAATAAACCCAAGTAGAGACTCAAGGGTCCCACTCGATGTGCCAATATGTTTCAATGAATTTCAACTTATATTTCAAGAAAGGAAGAAGAAGAAACTAAATAAAAGTATGGTTGAAAAACTTGTTTGATTATGTGTGTGTGTTAAATTAGATGATTGTGAAAAGATATTATTGGCTTGGGAGGATGACCTATAAATAATACAACACTGAAGAAAATGGTTTGTTAGATAGATAGTTGGGTGGATTGCCTAGCACTAGATAGATCTCGAAAGTAAGAACTTCTTTGGGGGCTATCAATCCACATGTTTAAAACAATTAAGTTTGAAAACTAGAACATAAATTAATTGCATCAATAATAAAAAGCTACTAAAATTGAACACAAGAGATGCTTGATAAAGAAATAGAATAAAATTACTAATATAACAATATGCAAGTCAGTGCTAAATAGGTTAAGTGTGCTTCAAAAATAGATTGGGGGTCTGTGAATAGGCAAATAAAAATAAAATTAGATTTGGTTGAGGGTAAGTGGGTGAAAATAGCTTGCTATTATTTTATACCATAGTGGCCATTGATCATTGGTGTGACTGTCAGTGGTTGAGGCAATCATCAGTGGTTGCATAGATCATCGATGATGGAGGTGACCATCGATGGTTACTATGTATTATCTTGGGTAATAAAAAGTTAGATTGATGAGATCAAAAAGGGTAATTTTGGGAGGTTGGTTTGTGCTAGGTTAATTACAAAATACAAATAAAGTAATTGAATAATGGAAAAAAAGTAATTAACTTGTATAAGGTTGGTCAAATGAACAATTGAGGTGGTTAGTTCATTGATAGAGTCTGACATGATTTTGGTAGAGTAACGATACTTGGCTATCTACCAAGGGGTGGTGGCAAGTTGGCTCTCTAACATGATGGATGGATTATTGGATTGATAGATAAAGTGACCAATAAAGAAACTTTGAATGCAAAATATATTGAAGTTGTGGATCCATCTTCACCTCTTTCTCCTCTCTTCTTATAGGCAAAGGAGAGGTGCACCAAGATGTTAACTAGGATTTCTAATTATAACTCATGCATGCAATGGACCACATGCAAATTTAGATGAGATAATTATAAAAAAACAAGAAAGAGTTAAGGGTGAGTTAAGTTGGTTTAGATGGTGGAACCTGACTTTTGGTGATCAAAATGACTGTCAATGGTCAGGGGTCAAAGGTAGGGTTAGTTAAAATGTGGTTTTAGCTAGTATGTCATTTGAGATAGGTTAGATGGGTTAGGTTGAGTTAGGGGTCAATAAGGTCAAGGTGGGGCCCAAAAGGGTCCTAAGGTGGTCTAGGAGATTTGAAAAATACTAAACCATCATGTGCATATTTTTGATGTTTACATAGAGGTCATAAGTTATTAACTTAGGGATGCCTAATCAGCCTCAGAACATTATTATAGGGTTAAAGTGTAATGATGAAGAAATGTAGAATTTATAGAGGACATTAATATGTTACTAAGACATCATTGATTAGACTTATAATGACTTTAAGTTGTTTAATCCTAGTGTCATGACACATTATATTCTCTTAAAACTTGATAAGAAGTCATTCAAGCAGTGCTAGAGACCAGTCAATCCTATTCTTGAGCTACTCATCCTAAAGAAAATTCATTAGTTGTATCAATAGGTATAATATTTTATGTGAAACATTAAACTTGGGCAGATAATTTAGTACCAGTAATAAATAAAATAAAATAAATCTATCTTCGTGTTAATTTCATAAATTTAAATCAAGCTTTGGAGAAGGATAATTATCCACTGCCATCCCTAGATGAGGTCATCCAAAAGGTTAGTGTATCTAAGATGATGTCTTTCCTAGATGTATTCTTAGGTTACAATCAAGTCTTGGTTGTTAAATAAGATCAGTCAAAGATAGCCTTCACTACAAAGTGGGGCACACTTGCTTACAAAAAAATGTCCTTTGGTTTAACCAATGCTGACACTGGTTTATAGAGAGCCATGGACACAATGTTTGAAGGGTTGATTCGTAAGTGAATTGTTTTGAATAGATGACTCAATTTTTTTTTCTAAATATATATTAGACCATTTCATACACTTTCATAAGATATTTGAATGATGCTGCATGTTTGGTATTTCACTCAACCCAAAGAATTATATTTTTTGTGTAGTTAAAGGATAGCTTTTTGGTTACGTAATTACAAAAGATATGTCAATTGAACCTGATAAAGCTGATGCCATTTCTAAAATTCAACTACAAAATAGTAATAATTAACTAAAATCTTTCTTTGGTAAAATTAATTTCACATAGAAATTCACTTTAGGTTTTATTGAGATAACTAAACTATTCAATGCCATGTTAAAATAGGGAGCCAAAGTTAAATGTGCCTACCTCAAAGGAAGCCTTTAAAAAAATTAAAGATGCCATAATGTAGACCCCTATTTTGGTCAGGTCAAATGACACAAAATATTTATACTTGTATTTATTTGCATTTGATCATACCATTATTATCATCCCCTTTTAGAAACTAGAAGATGGAGAACATCATATAGCTTTGATAAACACCAATTTGAAGGAAAATGAGTTAAATTACCTTGTGTTATACAAGCAAGATTATTTAATAATAAAGAAAATAAATAATATAGACATTAAATCTTGAGGAACAAAGTTTATGCTATGGTTCTAAATATTGTTATAAAAATGATGTTGGGGAATAATGAACATGGATAAAGAAGGTGTTGGGTATTAAAATTTCAATACTATGACATTGAATTTAATCTAGTGGGTCAATGTCTATCAAAATTGATCTCTAAAATTGATCCTAGTATTGTTGTTTTTCAATTGAATTATTTCAAGCTAAAGCACATACCCTAATATGACTCCATTACCCACTACTTGTTGTATGGAGTTCCATCGGGTGGCCTAGATAGGATTAAAAAAATAGCATTATGGTTAAAGGATACCCACTAAATTCTTAAGAAAGGTGTCATGTACCATATAAATCATTAAGTAATTCATCTAAGATGCTTAATAGAAGAGGAAACACAAAACATCATGACTTATTTCCATGATAAGCTAGCCAAAGGCCATCCTTCTAGTAGTGTGATAGCCCACAACATCTTAAGGGTTGGTTATTATTGGACAAAATTGTTCAGGGATGCTCATACTCATGTGATATCTTGTCATATTTGTCAAACCTTTGTAAAAAGTCAAAGTCATGCTTCTATGACCATTCAAATAGTAATTGAAGAGCATCCCTTTGCTTAATGGGGCTTAGAATTCATTAGAGTCATAAATCTAAACTCTACAACTAGTCATATATTCATTATTACATTGACTGTCTATTACACAAGATGGTCTAAAGCAAAACCCATCAAGAATAAAATTGATAAGGAGGTAATTAGATTCCTTTAAGAGCACATTATAACTAGATTTGACACCCCTATGGCACTAGTGTTTGACAAAGGGCATACCTTCTAATCAGTTGAATTGACTAAGTGGGTATATCAAAATATAATTGCATTAAAGTTCTATTTAAAACTATTACCCTCAGGGAAATGGTTTGGTTGAGTCCATAAATAAGAACCTACTAAATATCATTAAAAAATCAATAGAAGATGAGCCATTTAGTTGGCATCTCCTACTCAAGTATGTTGTGTGGGATGATTAAATAAGGCTTAAGAAGAGTCTCAAGATCTCTCCCTTCATGTTGGTTTACAAACTAATATTTACAATGACACTCAAGAGACCCACATATCAGTTCATCAATGATTACATGAAAGCAAAAGAGATAAGCCAATCCAAGTTTTTGGACCCGATTCATATAGAAGATATGAGAGATGAAGACTTGCATAATTTTAGAAAGCACCAAGTAATGGTGAAAATATGGTTTGATAGAAAGTCATAAGTCAAATGTTTTCACATTTTAGACTTGGTCTTATTATGGTACAATTCCCATGAAAATAAAGGCCAACATTCTAAGTTAAGTTCTTTTTGGATTGGTCCTTATCAAGTTACAAAATTACTAACATAAAATGTTTTTAGATTGAAAATTCTATAAGGAAATGGCCCATAGTTATAGTTAATGGACAATTTTTGAAGCATTACTTATCATCTATTCTATCCAACACTATTTTAGAATGAGTCAGGGAGTTTTTTGCATGTATATATTATATAGTGTTTCTTACTTTTTTAGGTTAAGTTTTTTCTTGGTTTTTTTTGCCTTATTTTTTTTCTTGTTGCTTTTCCCATAACTCATTTAAGTTGGTTGGTTTTATTCAAACCTTTAGTGTCTTTTTGGTGTTTTATCTATATCAAAAAATGATTGAGGATAATTGCTTGCCATATCATTGGAAATTAGTTATGTTAAATGTGGTCTCATGGAATTTTTATTTTATACCTTCCCTTGCAAAGCATTGATTATAATTCTATCTAAAAAATAAATCCTTCTCACAACCAACATTGCATTGAAGTTAGGTCTAAGAAGAAGTAGAAAATAAAACCACAGTGTTGAGATCAAGGTGTTCCTAGTTTTATTTGGGTTAGTCACTTCACATGGTGAGTAAATGCATGAAGATCACTCAAACTTAACATTTAGATAGTAAGTAGTCACTCTTGAATAAATCCATAAATTGAAATCAATTACATTATACATTTTTAAAATTTTGAAGACTAGTAATTCAAAATAGAATATGTGAATTTTAGAAATTTTCATTTTCTAGTTGAAACCATTTAATTTCACTTAATTTAATATTTAAATCAAAATATAAGAAATTAATTGAGTTAAGTTTGTCTTAATAGTTATGAATTCTCTGAGTCTATAATTTCACCCATGGATTGGTCCCAACCCTCAATGGATTCAAAAAAAAGTCTTTTCAAAAGAAAGAAATCAAAATAAATTTAAATAAAATGTAAAACCTAAATTCTTTCCTCAAAAGGGTGATTTAAGAAATTTCCATCACAGGCTTTATACCTTGGTTAGCAATGGAATAAGGTCATGAATGGGACTAGAGGTATCTCTGTCGAGCCTATAGATGTTTGGATAGAAGTAGTGTTGAGTTGTGGAGCTAAAAGCTTCAACTCTTTGCAAACTGAAGGAACAGAAGGTTGCTGAGATCCAGGAGAACCGGTGTCGATAGCAGGACCAACATCGGTCGTGACCAGTGCAGAAGGCCATCAGCAACAACAAGGAGTCGGTCGACGTCGGCAGAACCAGACTAGTAGGGACTGGTGTCGGTCACCTATGTGTTCCAGAACTACTCGTTACACGAATAGTTAGTTAAGTGAATGAAGTGTTTGCATGTAAAGCCTAGTTAGAGTCTTAAGCTGCGAGGATAATTGTCTAAATTAAGAGTCTAAGTTATTGTTTAAGTTAGGAATCTATTTATAGACCCATTGGCATGTATTGTAATTGATATAAGAAAAGGAAGGCAAGGAAGTTCCTTCTATGTGTAAGATCATTGAGTTGCAGGTTGTTGCAAGCTCATAGGAGATCTACATGTGTGAGTATGGTCTATTGAATTACAGGTTGCAGGTTCATGGGAGATCAACTTGAAGTACTTTAGAGTGCTTGGTGAACTGGCAGGGTTATTACTGACTAGTTGGAGAACACCAATTCTATTTGTGAGTTGGTTGTTGGGACCATTTTTTGTGTAGGAGAGTGTGTGTGAGAATAATTACTGTACACTTGAGGTGTGGCAAACCTCTATAAGGTGAAAGAGTGTGGCGGCTCTTTGTTGTATTCTTTTATGTAAAGTGTTAATACAAGATAGTGTATTGTCTCTCATATTCTGTGCTATTGGTGAATTCTAGTTACTTGTGTTTCTGGTTATTTCTGCATTTATAATTGCTTATATTTGGTAATCATATTGTGCTCTTTCTGAGGAGCAAGATCCTAACAAAGTGGGATCAGAACAGGTGTTGTTCTTGTGATCCCCCAACAAAGTGGTACCAGAGCATGTTTGTTGTTCTAGGTGCCTGACAAGTGGTATCAGAGCTGTTGGTTGGGATACTAACAGATTGGATTAGATCTGGTTAGTGTGTTTTGATTACAAGTACTCATAAGGTTTCTATTTGAGTGGGAGTTGAGCAATGGCAGAAGACAGTCAACTACGAATGGAAAAGTTTAATGGCAAGAACTACCAATTATGGAGGATGCAGATTGAGGATTATCTGTATCAAAAAGATTTGTACTTACCGTTGGGAGGGGTTAATTGCAAACCCTCAGATATGAAAGATGAAGAATGGGAGGTTCTTGATTGAAAGGATCTGGGATCTATTAGATTGAGTCTTGCATCATCTATGATTTCCAGCTTATCACAGTGTAAGACAACCGTGGAGTTGATGGAATCTTTGGCAAATTTATATGAAAAACCCTCAGCTTTTAATAAGGTATTTCTTATGAAGCGTTTATTTAATTTGCAAATGTTGGAAGGTGGATCTATTTATAGCCATCTTAGTGATTTCCATGGTTTAGTAAACCAATTAAGTTCAGTCAATATTGTATTTGATGATGAAATTAGAGATCTCTTAATCTTGTGTTAATTACCTGAAAGTTGGGAAGGTTTGGTAATGGCAGTTTCTAATACTGTGTCTCCTTCAAAAGTCTTAAAAGTGGATGATGTTGTGAGCGTGATCTTGAATGAAGAGATACGCAGGAATAGCATAGGTGAATCATCAGGAAATGCTTTGAGTGTTGAAGGCAGAGGAAGGCAAAGAGAAAAGATAGAGCATGGGAGATCAAGGTCCAAGATAGGCAGAAGATCCAAGTCCAGGTATGGCAGAATAACCTGCTAGAAGTGTGGAAAGCAAGGGCACTTAAAGAGAGATTTCAGATCAGGTGAAGATCAGCATGAAGGACATGAAGAAGAAGTAGATGTTGCAGATTATGCTACACGGGATGCTCTGGTATGTTCTTTGGATAAAGTAGAATCTTGGGTTTTAGATTCTGGTGCCTCTTTTCATGCATCCCTGCATAGGGAATTTTTTCATGAGTATGTTCAGGGAGACCTTGGAGAAATTTGTGTATGGGATGGTAAGCCTTGTCAGATTCTTGGCAAAGGGAAAGTGAAGCTGAAACTGCAGACAGGTAACACATGGGTGTTAAAGGAGGTCATGCATGTCCCAGTTCTGGAGCAAAATTTGATTTTTGTTAGAAGTTTGGGTGATGAGGGTTGCACAGTAACTCTCACAGTGGACTCTTGGAAGGTTACCAAGGGTACACTTGTTGTAGCTAGAGGTAAGAAAGTAGGTACGCTTTATCTATCTACTTGTACTACTGATTCTCTTTCTAGGTTATCTACTTTAGCTGTAGATTCAGAGATGTGGCTTGATAGGCTTGGTCACATAGATAAGAAGGAGATGCTTGTTCTTGAGTCAAAGGGTATGCTTTCAGATTTGGAAGGTATGGATCATGGTTTCTGTATGCAAAAGAAGAAGGTAACATTTCTTGAGGAATCCGATGTTAGTGACAAGAATAGGAAAGCCTTAATTTTCAAGGAGAAGGTGACAGACAGAGTTCAGCACAAGATGCAGAAGAATTTTGAGCAGAGCAAGGGTGTTTTGGAGAAGGATTTGATCCAAAAAGAGTTCACGGGAAAAAGTTAGGTCTCACAAGAAAAACACAGAGACCGACGTCGGTAGGAAAACTGACGTCGGCGTCCAGACAGGGACCGACATCGACTATGTGCAGCCTGACGTCGATGACTCAGGGCAGATAACTACCAGCATCAGCCAGGGGAAAACAACGTCGGCAAGGGGGCACTCACAAGGAACTGACATTGGTCGGGTGCAAACTGAGACGTGATCGGCATCGGTTACTGAGACAAATTTTGGGTGGATAACAAGCTGTCAAGGTGTCTCAAGCGCCCATATGGAGGACTGAAGGTGTGAGTAAGTTCTTAAATTCATCATTTCCCTTCTTACACTACTTGTTGCTCACTTATGGCATAGGACTAGGAAGTTATTGAAGAAGCAGAACATGTAGATCCAGGAAATAGTGGGAGCTTGACATGGATGAGGATGTGATTCCTTGGATGAGAACCAAATAGTTGTTTTGGGTAGAGTTGCCAGCTGGAAGTAAGCACTGAGAGACGAATGGATGTTGAGGATAAAGAAGAGAAAAAATAGATACGTGAGATGGAAGATCAGGTTATATGGTCTTGTATTAGCTGTAGGGCAATGGAGGTTTGATCATTGTGTTTCTCTTTACCAGGTTGGATAATATTAGCTACATTATCCTATTTCTGTATGATGTGCTTGTTGCAGGGTTACATATACATGTATTACTAAACTAAAGGTAAAGCTAGTTCAGGTGTTTGTCATGGAGAATCTAGGAGCAGCAAGATTCTTTGGCATGAGTGTGTTCTAGAGACATGGTAGGTCATATGTTGACTTTGTTTCAGGATGATTGTGTGAGACCGGTTAGCACGCCGATGGTTGGACAGTTCCATGAACAGGTGTCCTGATTCACATAATGAGGTTGAGTGCATGGTATGTACTAAACCTAAGTTTTCCCAAGCAATGGGAGTTGTCACAAGTTGGAGCCAATCTGGGAGAGAACCATTGGAGGATAGTTCAGTGGATTCTTACAGGGACTAGCAGCAGGTGCACATGCTATGCATGTTCAGGTTATTTTTTCTACATGGTTTGTAGATGTGGATGTGGCAGGTGATTTGGATGACAGGTTTTGCACCACAGGTTTTGTGGTGGCTGGTCTTCAAGAGTGATCTTGAGGAGGGATACAAAGCCAAGGGAACAAACTAGACTGAGTATAGGTACAGGTACAAGTTGCAACTATTTATCTCTAAGTGGGAGATTGTTGAGTTGTGGAGCTAAAAGCTTCAACTCTTTGCAAACTGAAGGAAAAGAAGGTTGTTGAGATCCAGGAGAACCGACATCGACAACAGGACCAACATCAGTCGTGACCAATGCAGAAGGCCACCGACGATGGCAGGAAGTCGGCCAACGTCGACAGAACCAGACTAGCAGGGACCGGCGTCGGTCACCTGTGTGTTCCAGAACTGCTCGTTACATGGACAGTTAGTTAAGTGAATGAAGTGTTTGCATGTAAAGGCTAGTTAGAGTCTTAAGCTACGAGGATAATTGTCTAAATTAAGAGTCTAAGTTATTATTTAAGTTAGGGATCTATTTATAGACCCATTGGCATGTATTGTAATTGATATAAGATAAGGAAGGCAAGGAAGTTCCTTCTATGTGTAAGATCATTGAGTTGCAGGTTGTTGCAAGCTCATAGGCGATCTACATGTGTGAGTATGGTCTGTTGAATTGTAGGTTGCAGGTTCATGGGAGATTGACTTGAAGTACTTTAGAGTGCTTGGTGAACTGGCAGGGTTATTACTGACTAGTTGGAGAGGTGAACACCAATTCTATTTGTGAGTTGGTTGTTGGGACCATTTTTTGTGTAGGAGAGTGTGTGTGAGAAGAATTACTGTACACTTGAGGTGTGGAAAACCTCTGTAAGGTGAAAGAGTGTGGTAGCTCTTTGTTGTATTCTTTTCTATAAAGTGTTAATACAAGATAGTGTATTGTCTCTCATATTCTGTGCTATTGGTGAATTCTAGTTACTTGTGTTTCTGGTTATTTCTGCATTTATAATTGCCTATATTTGGTAATCATACTGTGCTCTTTCTAAGGAGCAAGATCCTAACAAAGTGGGATCAGAATAGGTGTTGTTCTTGTGATCCCCCAACAAAGTGGTACCAGAGCATTTTTGTTGTTCTAGGTGCCTGACAAGTAGATCAATGCTTATGTCATTCCTCCTAAGCCAAACATCCAAATTATCATTCTAAAAAATTCTAATTATTTTAGGCAAATTTGAATGTGTTTATATGAATGTAAAGATATATAAAAGAATCAATCACTTTTAACACACATTGATCGTCTAAGGTTTAATTAGAACTTAATATGTCACATGTTGAAGTATACTTTAGTACATTTATCCTTCTAGTTTTGTCTAACAAATTATCTTATAGTTTATGATTATTTTCCAGGTGTTAATATTTATGGTATAGGTTCTAAATATTAAAACAACAATCTCTCTATAGAGGTCACCTTTTTTGGGTCCAACATGCCCCATTCTCATATTTCAAATTTGGACCTTCTTGGTTTATCATGAGTGTTTCCTTCTTCCACTCTTGATCAGTTGTTTATTATTTGGACTTGCTTAAATCTATAAAGTTTAACCATTTTGGATCATGCATGTTAAAATACCTTTAAAACACCCCTTTCTAATAAAATATGAATTAAATTTATGCAATTGGCGAAATATTTAGAGATTTTCCAAAACCTTACCTTAGCAATTCAATTCATAATTGTTTCATTACACTACAAAAATGACTAATCTTCTATATTGTCTTACTTTAGAACTTAGACTATCTTTGATATTATGAGGTCTCTTATAAAATTTCCTAAGTGAAAATTATTATTTTTCAATCTTAGGGCCTTTTAGGGTGTTTAATTTATAGGTTTGATGTGTCCCTTCAAATATTTTATATCATCGGTCCTTTTCTAATGTCCTGATGTCATTCATCAAGAAAATTTGTGTTTTCATTCTATACTTAGTCAATTTTCTCTTTTGTTTGAACTAACTTTAGACTAATATTTTATTTAAGTGTTTTGAGCTTTGGCATGCATGAAAATGATTTCTAGGATTTAAAATTTATTCATCAATTCCAATCAATCAAAACACTTAGCCATTTTTATTGAAAATTATTAAGTCTTGGGGATCCTAAGATTTCACTAGGTGGCATCATCCTAACAACCCAATGACCTAGAAGCTAAAGTTTTTTCACAAAACCTTTAGTCCTCTAGGTTAGTGGGAGTACACCATGTGTAATCATCTTGTTAATGTATAGAATCAGGGTAGTCTATATACTTATAGGCCTTTCGGTTAGTAGTATTTCACCACATGACATGATCCCATTAACCTATAAGCCTAGGGCAGCCTGTACAATCCTAGGCCTCTAAGTTAGTGATATTGTGACACATGTAATCATCCCACTAAATCATAGACTCAAGGTGTTGTATACAATCCTAGGCCTTTGAGTTAGTAGTATTTCACCATGTGGCACCATATCATGATCCTAGAGCTAACAGAGTAGGGAGAGTCAATCCCAAAGCTAGTAGAGCAAAGAGAGGTAGGCCCAAGGACAAAAAGTATGTAAGTGGACCTAGGGACCCAATAAAAAGCTAGCATGGATAAGGAATGTACCTAAGAGATTTTGGATGAGTGATGACTAGACTTGGGGGACACATCATCTGGCCAAGTCATCATAAAGGAATGAGTATAGGACATCTGGAACCTGATGATAGTTGTAAGACATGAGGCTAAATTTGATGGCCCATCAAAATGTCATAATGGCTTGAGTTGATAATGATAATATAATAACTAGTCAAGGTGGTTTTTAAAGATTTTGATTGGTCAATAGGCTACATAGGGTTATTTGGTGACTCAACCTAAATATTCTCTTAGGAGGGACAAATAGAAGAATCATTTTGAAATACTTGGTCTAAATCAAGAGAATTAAGATGATCATTTTGGTTAGATAGGTGTCACAACCATGGAATAAAAAGATATAATTGAACTTGGATTTATATTAAATGAAGGTATTATTCTAACGAATTGTAGTTGTAACTGCTTGGAATAGAAATTATAACAAGAAGTGGGAGCCTTGCACTACTTGAGGATAAATCCCATTTTATTTTATATATAAGGTGTAGAGTAGAAATACCAAGTGAGTTAGATCATGCATTAGTAATGAAAACTCAAAATAAACATAAAGAACATAACTCATAAAGCCAACTCCCTCATGGGGTTTTTAAAATGAAAATTAAGAGCTATTAAAAGAAGGAATACAACATCTAACCTTCCAAAGATCATCCCTCCTACAAGTGAGGATAAAACACATGATTTTCCCCTAATTTGGTGTTACAAGTCTTT
The DNA here is from genome assembly GCA_037957365.1 of Torreya grandis. Lineage (NCBI taxonomy): Eukaryota > Viridiplantae > Streptophyta > Pinopsida > Cupressales > Taxaceae > Torreya > Torreya grandis. The sequence continues at coordinate 1,987,355 of JARHVA010002912.1, read as the reverse complement.
ATCAATGATTAATGGCTTGCTCCTCCCTCATCTCTAAATACACCAATGAAATAGACTCATGAAATTGATCGATGTATGCCAATAGTTGAAGCTATCCTATTACAAATTAAGCATAATGACACTACACAAATATAACTTATGAAGATAATTCTACATAATAAGCTTACACCAAAAAGAGCTTGAAAGGATAAGTGAGGACCCTTGTATCATAATTAACCATGACCATCCATCTTGAGATCAATATGTGTGGCCATGAATCAATTCAATTTTGGAGGCTCAATCCATAAATATTCCCATTAATATTTGGAGTAAAGGGGCATTAATCAAGCATGGGAGTGCTTAGACCGTATATCTGTTCCATTTATGTCTTATGGATGCCACTCCATTAATGATTTCATTGGATGATGTAGATATTAGAAACGAATTTACAATTAATAAACCTTCAATAAATTTCATGTATTTTCCACGTAAGCTCTTAATTTGGTTTAATTTTCTTAAGTAAGGTTAATTAATTTTTTTACAATTATTTGGAAATTGGTTGTCCACTTAATCAAATTGGTTGAAATGTTAATTTAATGAGTCATAATTTGATTGGAGTATAATTAGAAGGTGTTAGTTGAGAATGATCCAATACCCCATTTAGGACATCACTGATATGAAATAACACATGCACGTGTCATGTGCTTTCAAATTAGAAGAATTCAGTGGTTCAAAGTGTTAATTTATATATATATTTTGAATTGAAATGATTTGAGAAAAGTTAATAATCACATTAAATACATTTCCCCATTCATAAATACATTAGCCTAAATCATCACTTGTATATGACAAGCTCAAACCATTTAGCATGCTTTAGTGATTTTTGCATAAATTATGCATTATCATAGAATTTTGAGTAAGATTGACAATTTCAAGACAATGGTGGTAGGAATTGGATGTATATATTTTTTCCCTATTTGAGAAGCCATGACAAGACATTCAGATGAAGTAACACATTTTCAAAGAAAAGAGTTGTCAAGAAAAATTTGGAAGGAAATGACCTATGATGCCCCCTTAAGAGAGCATACAAGGATGAAAAAAGGGATAGACTCTCGAAAAGAGAGAAAGATTGAAATTAACCCATGGATAAGATTAAATCCATACAAGCTAATGATTATACATGTTGATTCTCAATGATCAAAATATAATAGAATAGAATGGGCCCTAAGGACGTGTGAAGTGGGAAGGATACAATCCAAAAACATAACTGACACACCTTGACACACCCAAAAGAGGGTGAAATCTACACACTTAGGGAATGATTGATCCCAAGACAAGTTACACACTTTTTAAATTTGATAGAACAAGGGCAAAATCTACATAGCTTGGAATTAGAAGATAAAGGAGAGCATGCATCCAAATAAGGGAAATAATAATTTTCCTCAATAGAGAGGATTTGATCAGTTGATAAATCAATTTTACCCAAGTAGGGCTGATTTTGATTACTGATAATTAATTTTACACTAGTAGGTTTGATTGGATCAATGATTGGTCTAAATTTTATGTTCCATTAGGGTAAATTGGTAAGAATATATCAAGAATATAACCTAATTCATATATTAAATATGAGTGGGCACAAATACCATTGCAAAGGTTGAATGACTAAAGTAGTCACCAAAAACTAGGCATATGAGGAAGAAAAAAATGATGAAAGAGGTGATTAGAAGAATGAGGGTAGCTGAGCTAACCTAATATATGTCATTTATCCAAACACTACCTACATAGTCCAAATGGACCTCAAGAAAATGTAGTTTACCTAGAAGTGGGAGAAAATGGAATGAGGAATGAAGAAGAGAATAAAAATATACCATTGTTTAATTAGACTCATAGTGTATGCCAAGAGATATAAATCTTGCATAGATCTTGATGTTAGGTATGATGTATTGAGACCTGATCTTTGGAGATGCATTGAATTTTGGACTTGGAATCCAAAGCACTTGGTGTTTACTATAGCAAAAGTGAATTTATGCATCATAAGTATGAATGACTTATAAAAACTTTGTATTTTTATTGTGATGAGCTAGTTCAAATGTGAATATTTATAACTAAGGATAATGATAAAAACTACCAATACCAAAGTTACAACTATTTAAATTTAAAAAAAAACAAAAGAAAAAAAAATAGAAATGTAACCTAACTTAAAATCTAGTTATGAACAATTGAGACTTAAGTAGGAACAAGAATGTATAAAAGTAAAGCAAAAATGATCTATGAAAACAAGATATGAATAATCAAGATCTATGTTTACTAACAAGATGCACTTGAAAAAATAAAATAAAAGAAACAAGACAAACACAACTCAAAAAAAATCAAGCCTAATTGAAACTAGGCTAAAAGTGGTTAGAAAATGTATTTAAACTCAAAAGAACAAAACAATACAACACAAGACAAAATAATAAAACAAAAAGACCAAAACACCAAGAACAAACAACAAAAGTATAAAAAGGAATAAAATATTAATAAAATAAAAGGAAATACAAAAAAAAAGAACAAAACAATAATAAAAATCAAATAAACACACCCAAACAAGAGCTAGTCATAATGTTAGTGGAAACAAAGAAAAAAGTAAATTATTCATGCAACTATAATAGAGGCATTACTCTCTCTGATATGGTGATTACTAATCTAATAAATAATGAAATTTACCCCCAAGTGATAGCAAAAAAAACAAAATAAAATAGGGGAAAAAGAAGAAAAAGAAGGGGGTGACTGAGCTGACTCTAGATGTATGAGATAAGTGAACACTACCTACGTAATTCCATGGACATGAGATCCAACATGAACTTTAGGCCAAATGTAGTTCTCCTATGATCCGGGCAACAATTTGAGGTGACCATTCGGTGGCAGTTAATTCCTTGACTTTTGTATTGTTTTCATTTTGTTTTGTCCTCTTGCGATTATATCCTTGAGCATTGTATTATTTTAATGCTGAGACATATGTCCTCGAGCGTTGTATTATGTTAATGTTGGGACGTTAAGTCATTACCCATTAATTCCTTGAGCCATGCGATCTCCCACGGTGGTCTTCAAAAATATGTATAAACACATTGTAACCCAAAAGGGGAAGGCATACATCTCTTCTTAGAGATAAGCGCATGTTTTGTATTGCAGTTGTTAAGTAATACGATGTCTCTTCTCAGAGAATCCATTGTTATTATGTTATTTTTGTGCTATTGAAATATTCGTCAACCAAAACTTTTGAGTTTTGGATCAGTGGTATCAGAGCGGTTTGTCTTGAGAGTGTATGTTCTCGAGGATGAGGTTAAGATATAGGAAACTTGGGTGGGAAGTGACAGAGCTTCCAGACGCTCCACCTGTGTGCCCCAAATGACCTCAAATGGAAGATGACACTAAGACATCTTGTCTTTTCAAGGAAATGGTGAATGAAGCCCTCCAATAACAAGCGTAGATGCTCCAATAATTTGCTCAAATTATTCAAACACTTTTGACGGGAAATTTTGGCTCCATGGCTACATAGCTAGGCTCCTCATCGAGGGAGCTTCCTTTCAGTGCCCCAACACCCTTCAAGGTTCAAGTAAATTTTGATATTCCCACATTTGAAGGCAAAATCAATGCTGATGTGGTGGAAAATTGGTTAGATCAACTGTCGTCCTACTTCTCTATAAATAAGTTCACTAATGGAGAAAAGATCACTTTTGCTCTTTTGAAATCATCATTGCCCATGAAAAACTGGTGGGAAGTGCACAAAAAGAGGTTCAGTTCAAATATCATTGGCCTTAGGGTGGAACCCATCTGGGATGATTTTATAGAAGCAATAAAAGAAGAATACTATCCCCTCGGTATGTATGATGATTTGTACATATAGTGGCAACAACTCTGCCAAGGCAAGGACTAATCTATGCAAGATTACACAGACGCTTTTCATTCTTTATCTGCAAGACTGGGCATTGAAGAAAGTGAGAAACATAAAACTCTCAAATATCATGGTGGAATACAATGGTACATCTGGGGGGAAATGGAACTCTTCAATTTGGAAACCCTTGGTGAGGCATATAAATTTGTAGTGAAGATTAAATAGAAGCATGGCAAGAAGAATATGAAGAATCAACCTTCAAAAGGGAAAAGTGACAAGGATGCCCAAACATGAGGCCAAAGCTGGAAGCAGAAGGATTTTCAAGATAAGAAATCCTAGAAGGGGAAGGCTGTAAAATGGTGTGATTACCACAAAATTGGAACTCACTCCAAAGAAGAATGTCGAGCCATCAAGTTGCTGCTCTCTGAATCATAATACTCGACGTCTACTACTATGCCTCATACACAACCTATAGTCAAAGAGGATGAAGAAGAAATTGTAGATGTTGAGCCTGACACCATCGTCACTTTATCACAAACCCATGAGGAAAGACTAGATGACAAAGAAAGATTATTTCACTCCAAATTATGGGTAAAAGGTAAGCCTCTGCATTTCATTCTTGAGAGCAGGAGTCAAAAGAATTTAATCTTAGCTAAAGTTGTGAAAATTCTAGGTCTATCCATGAAACCACATCCAAAGCCATATAGTATTGGGTGGTTAAGCCCAGAGAGAGACCTTTGTGTCACCCATCAGTTTCTTCTTTGATATGCTATAAAACCATTCCAGGATGAAGTCTTGTGTGATGTGGTCAATCTAGACATTTGTGATGTCCTCCTTGGTCAACCATTCATGTATGAGCGACATGGCATCTATGAATCCCAAACTCAAAGTATCACCCTCACTCTTGGAACACATTGTTATAGGGTACTAGAGGTACCACCTCCCACATCTGTTTCCCTAATCAATGCTAAGCAATGCAAGAGATTGGTGGAGAAGATAAAGCAATTTGTTTTCATGATGGTCAAACCACAGAGATCTAAGGAGGCTGATGTTGCAGTCTTAACTACACAATCAACACAACAACAAGAGCAGATAGGACAAATCATAGGCAAATATGCTGACTTATTCAAGTCACCCATAGGAGTTCTAATGCATTGCCAAGTAAAACATTCTATCGATTTAATCCCAAGATCACCTTTGCCTAACAGTCCTATGTATCACAAATCAATTTTGGAGAATCATGGGATAAAAAGACAGATTCAAGAATTGATCAAAAGGGGTCACATCAGGCCAAGCTCTTCACATTGTGGTAGCCCAATCATCTTGGCATCAAAGAAAGATGGAACATGGAGGCTTTGCATTGACTACCGAGCCCTGAATAAAATCTCTATGAGGAATCACTACCCTCTCCCCATAATCGATGACCTACTAGACCAGCTCTATGGTGCGAAGTTCTTCACCAAAATTGATCTCAAATTTGGTTATCACCAAATTCCCATTGATCCCACTAATGTCTGGAAAATTGCATTCAGATCTTAGGAGGGGCTCTTTGAATGGTTGGTTATGCCTTTTGGCCTAACTAACACACCTACAACCTTCATGAGGATGATGGATGACATCTTATGACCCTTCACCAACTCATTCATGGTGGTCTACTTAGATAACATTCTCATCTATAGAAAAACATGGGAAGAACATTTGCAACATGTCTGTAAGGTGATTCAAACTCTTCAGGAGCATAAGTTGTATGCAAATCTTGACAAATGCACATTCAGAATGACAATAATTTAGCACCTCGAGTACATTGTGAATGAGGAAGGGGTCCATGTCAATCTAGAAAAGATTTGGGTTATTTTAGAATGGCCCACACCAAGGACACTCACAGAGCTTCACAACTTTTTGGGCCTTGCAAATTTCTACCACAGGGTTGTTTTTGGATTTTCACATGTTGCTTGGTCACTAACCCAAGTGACTAAAGGAGGAGCTAAAGCTACATTTTAGTGGTGTTAAATACAGAAAAGGGAATTTGAGAATTTTAAGAATAGACTCTACTCAGCCCCTGATCTTGCCTTGCCAAATTTGCATCAACTGTTTGAGTTGATGACAGATGCATTTGAATATGCCATGGGAGCTGTCATCATGCAACATGGCCATCCTATTGCATACCACAATGAAACTTTCACTGATATAGTTAGGAAATATTCAACATATGATAAGGAGCTCTACACCATTATACAAGCCTACAAACACTGGAAACACTACATCCTGGGGAAAGAGATGGTCATCCACACTAACCACAGACCATTGGAATTCATCCAGATGCAAAGTAGACTATGAAATTAGAGGTACCAAAAGTGGGCCACGTGTCTTCAACGATTCCACTTGATAATCAAACACAAAAAGGGGATCTCAAATACAACTATAGATTGCCTAAGCCACCCACCAATAACTACACTCATAATAGTGCTTGACCTGTGTGGACATGAGACTGCCACTTGGGGTGCTCTGTATGAAGTAGATCCTATCTTTGTTGACACATATCAAGTGCTCCAAAAAGGTGAACATGTTTCTAACTTCTATTTGAAAAATAATGTCCTCTACCATATGGGGCACATCTGTGTTCCTATTGTAAAGCAACAAAAGATGATATGGGAAGCACACTTCAATAGGATAGCTAGCCACTTTGGTATCGAAAAAACATTGGTAGTTATTCAAAAACACTTCTACTAGCTGCATATGTGCAAAGATGTGGAAAGATATCTCAAATCTTGCACCCTGTGTGCAATTTCCAAGCCAACAAATAAGAAGCAAGGATTGTACACACCATTGCCAGAACCAACCAGGCCTTGGGAATCTATCTCAATGGATTTTATCTCAGGGTTTCCCACTTCTAAACATGGAAAGGACTATATTTTTGTGGTAGTTGATCATTTTTCAAAAATGGCTATTATGCTTACTTGTAAGAAAAATATGTCTGTTGAGGAAACTACTCAACTATATTTTAGTCATGTATGGCTTTATTTTGGTCTCCCCAAGTCCATTGTCTCAAATCAAGATAGCAAGTTCCTGAGCATCTTTTGGTCCACTCTATGGAAAATGATGGATACTAAGCTGATGAAGTCCACAGCCTTCCATCCATAGACTGATGGCGAGATCGAGGTGGTAAATCACTTGATTGTTCACATGATTTAGATGTATCACTCCAAACATCCATGCACATGGGATGAGGGACTTCTATTCATCTAACACAGATACAATTGGGCACTACACAGCTCGATCAAGCACAATCCCTTCCAAGTATGTTTTGGGTTCTAACCCATGGCACCAATTGATATAGCTATTACATTCTCCACCATGGAATACATAGTTCATGGAAGCTCTGAGGCAGCAAAAGTGACCAAGTTTATTGAAGACATGCAACATATCTAGGAACAAGTTCATGACATCCTAGAGAAGTTGAATTAGAAGTATAAGCTATGCCATGACAAACATAGGATTGCACACCATTTTGTTGTGGGTGACAAGGTTTGGTTATGGCTTCAGAAGGAATGGCTTACAGGCCCACACAGAAAGATTTAGCCTCTATAATATGGTCCATACACCATCACCAAAAAAGTTGTAGAAAATGCTTTTGAGTTGAACCTACCAGCCTACCTTGGTCTGCATCCAATATTCAATGTGGAGCTCCTCAAACCATATCACCCACCTCTATTAGACAGTTTAGTTGTGGCAGAACAACTAGACATTGATGAGCTTGATCCACAGAGTCTTGCTCCAGTAGAAGAGGATCAGATTGTGGATACTTGGATGAAGACAACAAGAGGATGCTCTATTTCACTGTATCGAGTGGTCAGAAGAGGCCAACTTAGCCCCCATGTTGAGTGGCTCACAATGAATCAAATCAAAACACAACTACCCCACCTTATAGGGAATCTTGATGCAATGGGGACCATTGCTTTTTAAGGAGGGAGGAATGATTCAGGCAATAATTCAAGGTGACCATTTGGTGGTAGTTAATTCCTTGACTTTTGTATTATTTTCATTTTGTTTTGTCCTCAGCAATTATATCCTCGACCATTGTATTGTTTTAATGATGGGATATGTCCTTGAGCATTGTATTGTGTTAATGTTGGGACATTAAGTCATCACCCATTAATTCCTTGAGCCACGCAATCTCCTGTGGTGGTCTTCAAAAATATGTATAAATGCATTGTAACCTGAAAGGGGAAGGTAGACATCTCTTCTCAGAGATAAGTGCATGTTTTGTATTGTGGTTGTTAAGTAATATGACGTCTCTTCTCAGAGAATCCATTGTTATTGTGTTATTTTTGCGTTATTGAAATATTTGTCAACCAAAACTTTTGAGTTTTGGATCATCCTGGGAAATGGAATAGAAGGAAAGTGATGATAAAAAACATGATTGATGTTGTAGAGTAAATGAGGAAATGGGATCACAAAAAAATGAGAACATTCAAATGATTACTTGTAAAATAGAAAGAGCATAGAAAATAAGAATAAACAAAAGTGAAAGACAATGCTTTTATTTATTTTGTCAATCATTTTTAATGTTTTTATGTTTTTAGAATAAGCAAAGAATGGAATATTAACAAAAATGCCCAGGGAACTACCTAACAGAGGAGATGCATGTCTATATGTAAGATTTCAAATAATAGCTAAACTAACTATAATGGGAATCATGAATATAAACAATGGCATAGAGAACCAACTAATCAAGGAGATACACATCTAAGAGTAGAAGTTCTAATAAAAGATAAATCCAGATGCAATGGCCCAAGCTCACAAAATAATGAGATCATGAATATGTTGTTAAGGCAACAATGCCTACCAAACAATAGTAAAATAATAATAGAACAATAAGTAGTGCTCGATAAATATGAAGAACCATTCAATAGGCAAAAATTATGTGTTGATGTACTTGTGTTCACTTGGCTGTAAGAGAAAGCTACAAAATACTATCTAGGCTGAACTTGCTTTATAGAATTGGCACTGAGTGTGTTCAAAATGCCAATGACTCATAATGAGGATTATAATTATACAAGGGATATAACTATTCAGGTTACAATGACCCAAGGTATGAAAAGAATATGGTTCTTAGTAGAATGGTCTAGAATAAAACAAAAAATCAATGAATATGTTCCAAGATAGGATGGTCTACTATGGGATAAAAAGATTTTAGTTGTAATATAAATGATCCAAAGTGCCAATAGGCTAGAGTTTCAACTGTCCAAAGTCATACAAGAATATGGTTCTCATGAGAACAATCCATGTAAGTCAAGACATAACGAATATGGTCTAAGCTAGGATAGTCTAGGAAAATAGTGGAATAAAATGACTTCAACACAAGTTTCCCCTAGGTAAGGGGTCTTATAGACAATGGATCAAAATTTGTCAAGCATATAAACACTTGACATTTACAATGTTCATGGGATATAGAAGTTCTTCACATTCTAGAGTAGTCAACCGGTATGCCCCTGATCCATAGTTTGCTATGATGGCATATGGGCCTAGCCAATTGGGTTATAACATACCCTTTTTCTTTTATTTAACATTATTTTTCTTCTAATTCATTTTCAAGACCAAATCACCAATTTCAAAATCTCAAGGGAAAATGTTCTTGTTGTAACTTCTACACAATCTATTCTGATAGGATTACAAGTTTTCCAAGGTAGCCAAATGATTGCCATCAAGGAGTTCTAGTTCTTGTAAATTAGAAACTCTATAATCTTCATCATCTTCAATATTCTCCAAATATACTTGTAGTGAAGGTAGTTTGATATCAATCAAGATAATAGCCTTTATGCAATAAACAAGGGATTATGGAATGGATCCTATGGGGGTTTGATGATTAGTGAGATAAACCCAAAGGGAAGGAAAAATTTGTAAGTGTTAATTATAGCCAATGTCATTGACAATCTTCTTTAATATTGTAATAATGGTTTTTTTTATGCCTTGGCCTGACCATTGCCTTGTGGGTTATATGATGTGATATTTTTTGCTTGATTTTATATTTTACACAAAGTGATTTAACATCTCAGTTTACAAATGATCTACCATTATTAGATATAATATGGGTTGGGATACCATATTGATAGATGATATGGTAATGATTATATTTTGAAATCTCATTCCCAATGAGATAAGTGAGAGGAACAACCTAAATCCACTTATTAAAATACTTGGTAGTAGTGAGAATATGATTGTGGCCATCAGAAGATGTTAGGTTTATTTTCCCAATGAGATTGAGGCCCCATGTATAAAATGGACATGGTGTAGTAATTGGATATAGTGGCAAGGAAAGTCCGTGTATTAAATTACCATGTTGTTGACAAGAAACACACTTCCTCACATAATTACAAACATATATCTCCATTTTGGGCCAATAATAACCTATTATGAGGAACTTTTAGCTAAGACTACACCACTAGTGTGGGCCCCACACATTCCATGATGAACCTCCTTAATCACTAACTTGAATTCTCTTGAAGATAAACAATAAAGTAATGTTCCATCATAGCCTTTATGATAAAGCATGTTTCCAAGGAGGTATAATGGGCTATGTGATGAAGGAAATGTTTTTAATGGTTATTAGAAAGGCCAAGTATAAAAATTTGGTCATAAAAATAATTATAAATGTCTTAAAACCAAATCAGTTCAGGTGGGGGATTGGAACCAAGAATGGTGCATATCCTTTTTGAATCTAGTAAGACATGAGTAGGATATAAAATATTTTCAATGAGAAATTGATACTCTTTAGCACGACTATCAATCTGTATCATGGATGCAATTATTGCCATTGCATTGATAAATTTGTTATTGGCCTGTGGTACTTGTTCAAACTATAGGGATTTGAAATGAGTCTTGAGATTATCCATAATATGCTTATAAGTTACAAGCTTTTCATCTCGAGTCTAATAATGATCTATGGTTTGATTGATAATCAATTGGGAATCCCCATAAACCATTAAGTGATGGATATCCCACTGCAATACAAGATGCAATCCTATAATAAGTGCTTCATACTTGGCATTATTATTAGTGTAATAAAAATTTATATGAAATGCTTTGGGAATTAGATCAAAAAAATGCTTGCCCCAGATCCATGAGAAGACAAATAACCATTAAAGTATAATTTCTATTATTCAGGTTCATGTAGCACTTTTTCTATTTTCATAATATAATCATCTAGAAATTCAATTCTAAGTGGTTGAGTGTCCATAATAGGGGCCTTTGTAAGTTGATTTGCAATAACTTACCCCTTGATCACCTTTTGATTCTAATATGAAACACCAAACTTAATTAAGAGCATGACCCATTTGGAAATGTGGCCAATGAGAGATACTTTGGATAATAAAAATTTGAGGGGCTCCACTTTAGCAATGATAATAGTTTTGTTATTCAACATATAGTCTCACAACTTTTTTTAAACAAACGCCTTAGATAAACATACCTTTTTAATAGGCATGTAATTATGCTCATAATCCACCACTGTGTGGCTCAAATAATAAGTTACATGTTCCTTGCCCTAATCATCATTTTGGGTCAAGAGTGCCCCTAGTGCATGTTCAATATACTAAAATATAAAGAGATAATGATTACCTAGGTGTTGGTAGTATCAAAACTGGTAGGTTGGCCAAATATGTTATGAGCTTCAAAAATTCTAATTGACACTCCTTATCTCATTAAAATGTAAACCATTTATTCAAGAGTTATGTAAATGGGTGACACTTATTTTCTAATTGTGAAATGAACCTATGAATAGAATGGATCTTTCCTTGTAGGCTTTAGAGCTATTTAAGATTAGAAGGTGGAGGAATTTCAATAATGGCCTTAACCTTAATAGGGTCTACTTTGATACCTCTTTGTGATACAATAACCCCTAAATTTTTTCCTAAAGTGATGCCAAAAACACACTTCTTAGAATTCAAACAGACCTTATACTCACAAAGTCTCTCAAAGATTCTCTATAGAACATCAGGATGTTTGACACGTGCTCTTGATTTATCTAGGATGTCATCAACATAGTCTTCAATAATACCATACATCATGTCATGGAAGATGATATTCATAGCATGTTGATAAGTGGTAAAAGTGTTCTTCAAGACAAATGGCATGAATTGATAACAAAATGTTCCCCACAATGTGGTGAGCATAGTTTTGTACTAGTCTTCTTGAGCTATCTTGATCTTATTGTATCTAGAAAATCCATCTATAAGGGATAACATCTCATACCCAATAGTATAATTGATAATCATGTCGATGTTGGTTAGAGGAAAATTGTATTTGGGTCTCACCTTATTGATATATCTAAAATTAATAAAAAGGGGTATACCCTATGGCTTTTTGTTGACTAGAATTATGTTTGATATCCATTCAAAATAGTCCAGTGGTCTGATAAAGCTTACTCCTAATAATTTATCTAGGTCTAATTTTACCAAAAGAGTGATGAGTGGATACATCTTCCTTAATTTTGTTTGATTATCTTGGAATTTAGATGAACAACAATTTGATGCACAACCAAGTCAGAGTCTAAGCCTGGCATGTCAGAATATGACCATACAAAAATATCAATGAAATCTCTCAAAATGGTGACAATGTGATCTTGCTCCTCATCAGTGACAGAATATCCAAGATAAACAATTTTGGGATCATCATATGTTACCAAGTTTACTTTAGTAGTGTTTTCTATAATGAGTGTAGAACCATCTTATAGAATAATAGGTACGTTTGATCTTGATCTTTTACTTATACAGTTTCTAGTTGTTCTTCCCAAATTGTTGGATAATGTGACAAATATGAATCCAATAGTCCAAATAATGGCCAGCTAGAAAATTTCTCATGAATGTCAAGAGCAAGATACTTAAATACTTGTTGTTGTTCTGACATGATGTTTGTACTAAATATGGAGATAGGACTTGATGGACCTTGTGCATACTTTAGATATGAGAAAACTTCCCCATCCAAGAGTGCTTAAAAATGGTTTTCACTCAAGGGTTTATCCTTTTATTTACTATTTCCCTAATCAACGAGTGCTTCAAAGAGGTTTTCACCCAAGGAACTCGATGTTCTATATTTTTCATGACTAAGAAAGTTTGCCTACTCTCCAAAGTAGGTAGAAGGATCCAACGAAAAATTAAATCCTTGCTTATGTTCACTAATTGGTAATTTGTATTTGAGGCCCATGTAATCTACAATAGATTATTCATTTTAGAATTTGTTAAGGCATATGACCAAATTTTTTTGGTCTCAGTCAATGAATTCGAGATGGCAAAGGAAAAGGGAATAATGAGGTATGATATTCATAATGAGTTTGAATCGAATAAGTCTGTGTTGTCAAACTCATCATAAATACTATAATGGGATGCTACATCACTTCCAAGAGTCTCGTTACTAGTCGATTTAGAATAATCACTATGGAAAGTCATAAGGTCACCCCTAGGTAGTATAAATTTGAGACATTGAATCATGTAAGGTTTACCAGTTGATAAAGGTTCTAGTATTCCTTAGTCTCAAGGCCTAATGCCCTTTCTTGTATAATCAAAATTATCCATAATCTGATTAGGGATAGGATATTTTGGATTCTAAAAAAATCAACAATGTTGTCAGAATATAACTAGTCTCCTTCAATGAAAGTTTCTCAATTCCAATTTGCTGAAGCAGTAGGTAAAATATCATTGATGGTTTAGTGTATCTTTTTAATTTTGCCAAATCATGTTGGGTCTACAAGGGATTTTGGAAGGTTTGATTTTGCCAAAATATTTGGGAGACTTGGTAAACTTAGCAATATGGAAGTCATATTTTAGATGTCATGTGTAAATGCCTGAATCTACTATAATAACTTGTTTAGCAAGGGTTGTAGGAAATGGATTAGCCAAAGTGGAATCAAGGTCATTTGTGTTGACATAATTGGATTTAGGTGGATGTGAAACTATTTCCTTGTACTTATTCACAATGAATTTAGAATTAGGACAATATCTATAATTACAAAATTTTGCCTCTAGATGTTTATAATACTGGTAAGGCTATAAATCGATAAGAATGGTGACTTCAATCCTATCATGGGAAAACTTGAGGCATTAATGCAAATTATAAGGGATGGCTTGTACTTCATGGATCCAATAATGACTAAGAAGTATGTTATAAGGCAATTCAATATCCATAATTTGTAACAAGGTATGATGGGACACGGACCTAACAATGATTGACAAACAAATAATACTAAAAGATTCCCTTTCAGAATTATTGTTGCCTTTATGGTGATCACCTCTAGCTAAATGTATTTTATAGTATAACCTAATCACTATACTAGTTTGAGGACACTATACTCAGCCCTAAACCATTATCTATAACAACTCACTTTATTTTATGGTTTTTAATAATGACCTCAATATACAAGGGGTTGTTATGGCTAGGACCAAGAGTGGATGTGTCTCTTTGATCAAAGGTAACCAATGAAAATGAAGATAAATGCCCTACAATTGTTTGGAATTATTTAGGGTTAATGTCTTATGGAACAGTGGATTATTGAAGGTCATTCAAAATAGATTTATGGACTTCAAATGTATGAAAAATATCAAAAATATAAATTTTCTTAGGGGTTTTACTCAATTGGTTTGAGATAATATAAAGTTTTTAAACAATAAGATGAGATAGTTTAGCCTTAGATAGTACAATGTTCAAATTTGGATCTAAAGGCACATTGTTCACATGAGGTCTAGTGGTAAAAGAGGGCAAAGGACCCTAAAGGGTAACTCACAAGCATCTAATTACGATTGTGAAATCTAGAGGTGGAAAGGAGCCATTATGATTAGAGGATAAGGGAAAAGGGCCTTGGAGGGTGACTCACAAGCATCTAGTTGCATTGGTACAATTTTGAGTCAGTGAGGGGCCATTATAATTAGAATAAGGGGGCCAAAAATGGTAACACATGAAAACTAAAGTACAATAAAATTTCTTGTAATTGATGTGATGTTACTTAAATGGGAGGGCATTAACCTGATAATAAAGAGTATATTACTATGAGAAGCATGGGATGGTTTATGATCTTTCATAATAATGGGGGTAATGCAGTTTAAAGAAATATGCCCCATGGTGTTATTGTAATCATAAGGCATGTTGTTGTAACCTAGGTTATTAATGTATGTAATTAGAAATACATCAGATCTATATATCAATCCTATCTTGGAGAAGATAGATCCTACTTACACTTTTGATTGGGGATACATTAGATAATCAAGAACATGACCAATATGTGGATCCACTAGACCTAATTAGGGGATCTCTTAATACATTAATATCACTAGGGAGGGTTTCATATCCTCTAGTCAAGTAAAACTACACAATAACCCTAAGCCCTATGTTTTCATATTCACTAAACTAATAACAAGTAAAGAAAATTCTAATCTAGTGCTTACCAAAGCTTGTGGCACAAAGTGGGGGTAATAAACACTAAAATCAAACATACATAGAATAAATATCTTCACATCAATGTATATAAAATCCCAATGTGTAAAAGAGAATAAAAAATGAATATTTATTTACTCTTATAAAGGAGGAACAAAGTTAGGAATACTTACCTTTAAAGACAAACCTATTGAGCCTCAATCTCTCCCTTGGCCAAGGTGCTTCATAAGAGGTTGTTGTGGTAAGGATGACAAAGATAAATCAGCTATAGGCTACACAGCCTATCAATGCATCTAAAAGACTTTTCCATAAGAAAAGATCTATATCTCCAAAGTAATTATGAAACCCTAAGCTTACTATTTAAGTAGAATGGTGGATAACTAGTTATGTAATAACTCTTACTTCTCTTCTCTAAATAATGTTGAAATGATCTTTTATATATAGGCATATTTAACCCTAACCCCTTCTAAAATTTTTAGTAAATAGGGTCAACCTAGTCAACCTATTATTAGTATTAATAAAAACTCACTAAGACATGAGTTAGGTCAGCCAAGAGTTGACCTAGACCCTAAATGAGTTTCACCAATAAGAGTACAAAGTCGACCTAGTCGACCTAGTCATGTAAACTATTGAAAGGGGTTTTAGGTTAGGAAAAGGGGTAAAAAAGGTGGTAAAATATTAGAAGAGTGTTTAAAAGAGGAGAAATAGATTAGGAGAATGTTTTTAGGAGCTGGTCATATTGGTAATAAGTAGAAATAAGGAACAACAATCTTATGAAGCACCAATGGTCTATCCACCCCTTTCCCTATGCACCCCTTAGGGTGTGCACTTAGAAAGATTAAGACTTGATGGGTTCCTACAAGATAGAAAGTAACAATAATTGATAAAATTTAAAAATATTATGTGTATACTCATGCCCCACTTGAATCTCATCACATTTCACTTAGGTGCAACAGGGGATGGTGCTTCAAGAAAAGAACATAACAACACACAACATTAAGGATAAAAAGTTTTAGTATTTTAAATCAAAAATAAATAAAAGTAAATGACTAAAAGGGAAAATAACTAAAAAGTATATATAATGTGTACCTTGACTTACCTTTATCACCTCTGTGTGTGTGTGTGTGTGTGTGTGTGTGTGTAATTTGAGTAATTTCATCACTACTGCTTATTTAATTTTTGAATGATACATTACCAATATTTTGACAATTTCAAAAAAAAATTAATGGTGGTTCTCTATTATGTTTTTAGTTTTGATTGTGAAGGGCACAAAGACTACTTTAGACAAACACAAGAGTATAAAAATAAAGAGAAAAAACAAATAAACACAAGAAAGCCAATATAACTGGTGCTATGTGGATGGGACGTACTTGAAAATTTGGTAAGTTGGGGTGACAAGTGTTATGTTAGACCAAATGACCTACACAAAATTTAGAGTAAATCAGGTCACTGAAAAGCCAAGGCTACTAAAGATAGAAAAATTCAAACAAGTAAACCTTTAGTAAGAAAGGCAAACTCACCAAGTCAAATGAAGGATACCTGTCAAAAAGGATGGTAATCAAACATCAATATAAAATCAATAATAATTTTTACTTAAATAAATATGGGTAAAGAAAAAAATGGTAAAATAACATTAATGATTGAGAAGTAACAATCCTTACTTAGTCATCAATGTAAAAAAGTGCATAAAATGGAAAACAACATTGGTGAGTGAGAAGTAACAAACCAACCTCACTCAATAATGGAAAAAGAACATCAAAGTAGAAACAGACTCAGGTGTCCACAAAAAAGGGTGGTAAAATAATGACAAATGGTAAAATAAATCAAGGCACATCTATAAATGTAGAGCCATGGTACAAATAAAGTAATCCATAGTTACTCAAGCATATTATTTTGTTCTAAAGATATATAAAATTGAAACAAAGCAGTGCTAGCATGTTTTTAAGATGTGAATAAGAAATAAGTATAGACGAAGGGAAAATAAATTTAGAATCACATTTTACTTGCCAAGGGGATAAATGAAATGGGTGGAGGGGAGAATGAAGGAAAAACCAAGGTAGAGGAACTCTTTATTGAAGTCAAGACACTCAAATTAGGTTTGTCAAAACAAGAGGACTTTCAACCTTAAAGAATCTAAAGAAATTCTCTTAGACACACAACTCTTAGGTCAACAAATGAAGTATGTAAATCATCCCATGAAGGTTATATGCATGAAAATTAAACTGGACCTACCTTCCCACAACATGTTCCGCATTCCTTAGGACCCCTTAAAGATCCATCAATCTACTAAAAATATTAGATACTTACATGATAAAGTAGGTATCACCATAGAGTTTGTTGAATTATTCTATTTTAATATACTGGCTTACCACACCTCAATAGACCTTGACTCTGGTGTAAGTCTAACTATGGAGTTTGAGCTTTGATTGGAGATAGGAGATGTGCTTGTAATTAAATATTTTGGTGTGAATTTGACTTTTGAGATTTGTATGTTACCTTTTGTATCTCATTATCTTTTATTTCAAATGATTTGGATTTTAACTTTCTAGATGGCTTTATCTATTCCTCCTCTATATGGATTCAAAAAACTAAACATGGGTGTTAAAGATGAATTTCATTTGAATACTTGGGACTTGGTTCATAAGAAAGAGAACTCAGAGAGCTTGGTGTGTAAGAGTCTCGTAAAGTTAGGTGAAATTAAAGTGTTATCTTGACTTCAACCTTATTTTATCCAATGTGGAGTGAAAGGAAAGGAAACCAAGAAGAATGAAACATGAAATAATTTGAATTACTTCAAATCACAAAAAATATCACAAAGGGAGAAAATAGGGATACAGTAATAGAAAAGTGATTTATTATCATAAGAATGAGGGAAATGTAGGAAAACATGCAAACATAGTTTATTTATGAAAATTTTATCTACAAAAAAAAAAATCTGAAGCATGAGAAAAAAGGATCAAGAACTCATAAACATTGCAAAACACATTATAGAAAAGGAATGACAATATGGTGATTTTATGAGGAAGGCTAAGTCCTATGCATGGTCTTACACTAAAACTCATAAAAGAGAAACCCTTGGGGGTACTAAAAAGTATTGGAATAAATAAATAAATATGATAATAAAATATGGTATGTGTGAGGAAGGCCACGTCCTATCCATGGTCTTACACTATAGCTAACAAAAAAGAAACCCAAGAGGTGCCAAAAAATGTGTAAAAAATATGAAAATAAAGAGGAAAAAAAAGTACATCATGAGGAAGACCGAGTCATATCCGTAGTTTTACAATGCAACTCATGAGAAAAAGAGAAACCAAAAGACCAAAAGGGAAGGACTAAGGACTGTGAAAAGAGAGAACTGTTGTAGAGGGTGAGACCTGTGTAAGTATCCTAAAAAATGTTTTAGATAGATATCATATAGAAAAAATGAAATCAAGGGAAGGATTCTACACTAACATCTATATCAAGGATGAGCATTTGAGAGACAAGCCTAGGTGTCTCAAAATGTTTCTTGAATTTGAATTAGTTTGATAGCATGTAATAGAGAGTAAAAGTGGACATCATAAGACACCCCAAAGGGTAAGTGGATGTAGGGATGGTCATCATAAGATGGCCTAGATTCTGAAATGATATGTGGGTAGGCATTGCAATATGACCTACATGATAGAGTAATGTATGAATGGGCATCACAAGATGCCCCAAAATATAGAAATAGGAAAAAAAGACAAGAAAAGATAAGAAGAAAAGAGCACCCCATATAGTTTTTAAATCAATTTAGGTTTTCCAAGAATATTTTGATAGGTTATTTCATGATGATTTGAAGTAATGAAAAAAATGCTAAGGAAAGAGAAATAGGGAACTAAGTCAAATAGATAGGATAACATTAAGATTATAGAGTTGACTAGGTCAACTTAGTAATGAAAATTAGGAAAAATAGAGTGTGATAAGAGTACAGAGTTGATTGGGTCAACCTAATACTATAATATTATTGGTAAAAGAGATACATGGTTAACTAAATCAACTTATTACTACAGGTAGGAAGGAAAAATAGTCTCTAAGAGATTGTATCGATCAGAATGACAATGTACTAAAAATAGGGAAAGATTTTGCAATGTAATTTGAACCAAGAAATGAAATTAAACACATAAGTAATTGGATCAATGAGGATGATACAATTAAGGCACATATCACAAAACCTTACACCAATGTTGGCCAATACAAGTTTTTGTAATACAACATACAATGAGAAAAGAGCAAGCAGTCAACTTGAGAAGTAAATACTAAGTGGTCATCTTGAATGTTATTAGATTATAAAGTGTTATTTTAAGTGTGATAAATAAATTGGTTGAAATTAGGGAACTATAAAGTAATCTATGGATGGTTTTAGGATGTTTAGGCTAAAAAGGATTTGTGTTGGCAATGGTACTGGCTTGGTATTGGGGCCTACCTCCTCACTTCATAATCCCACAATGATAATGGTGTCAGGTGATTTTCCAATATATACCATTAACCATGTGTTTATACTTGGCCAAAAAACCAAGTTGGCTTCCCCCTTGGTGATGAAATATAGGTGGATAAGCCTTGGGTAGACAAATGTTTAAATCTATTTTGAAATTATGTGATTTGGTAGTGTGTGCAAGAAAGAGAAAATTAGTGAAACTAAATGGTATATTGAAAAACCACTTAATTAGACTATGTGATCTACTCTAAGCATACAAATAATTGAAATTAAAAGTATGAAGTAATTACTAAAATATAGTTGTCAATTCCTAATTTGAAACACAATACATAGTCAATTCAAATGATAGTATATGTAGATATTATAAAATAGAATTAACAGTATCTCTACTATACTACAAAATCAAGGGTATTCAAGAACTAAGCTAACTAGGTCAACCTAGTCTTTTAAACAAAAGATAGAATATAGAACTAAGTCAACCTAGTTTGCTTTATGATAGCAATTTTAAAGACTACAAACTTTATAAAACATAACTATAAGGAAATACTGAATTGAAAGAGAGAGAAAGAAAGGAACCTTGGTTGGTTGGAAGATGCTAAGGATTATGAGATTTATGTTGAGGTTCCTTTAATGTTACTTAAATTTTTTCCAACTATCGATTGGGTCAACCTAGTTTTATAATTCCCTATTTACTGAAGCTTGTTAAGATGACTATATCAGCCCGGTCAACTTAGTATGTTTTTTAGAAGCTAACTTGAATAATATGTCAACCTGTTCAACCTAGTTTGTTGTTTGGAAGTAAATATGAGTACTATGTTTACCTGATCGATCCAATAACCTATATCTAATGAAGACCTACAAAAAAAGAAGAGTCATTTTTTGATGTGACTATGTGTTAAAATTTCACATATAAGTTAGAAACTATATTGGTCTGGTTGACAAAGTATCATAAATATAGGAAAATAATAAATAAAATGATATAAAAATGAAAAAAATGAATAAAACCTACAAGATTTAGATTCATGTTGGGTTCACCAAAATGTATGCAATTAGAAATGCATCAGATTTATAAATCAATCCTAGCTCAGAGGAGAAAGATCCTACTTACACTTCCAATTAGGGATACATTCGATAATTGGGAACATGACCAATATGTGGATCTAATAAACCTAATTATGGGATATCTTACTATAATAAGATCTCTAAGGAGGGTTCCAAAGCCTTCAGTCAAGTAAAACTATGCAATAATCTTAAGTAAGTCCTATGTTTTCATATTCACTAAACTAATAATAAGTAATGTAAAGTCTAATTAATGCTCATCAAATCTTGTGGCACAAAGTGGGGGTAATAAACACTAAAATTAAACATACATAGAAGAGATATACTCACATCAATGTCTACTAAATCCTAATACATGGAAGTGAAGTACAAATGCATATCTATCTTCTCTTACAAAGGAGGAACAAAGTTATGAATACTTACCTTTGAATACAAATTTACCAAGCCTCAATCTCTCCCTTGGCCAAGGTGATTTGAAAGATGTTGTTATAGTATGTAAGGATGAAAAGGATAAATCAATTGTAGGCTACTCAACCTATCAATGCATACAAAAGGCTTCTTTGAAATACAAGATCAATATCTCTAAAGGAAGTATGAAACCTTAAACTTGTTCCTCAATTATAATGGTGGATAAGTAGATACATAATAGCTCTTAATACTTCTTCTCTTCTCTAAATAATGGATAAATGATCTTATATATATTATTAGATTTAACCCTAAGCCATTCTGAAAGTTTTGATCAACAGGGTCAACCCAATTGACCTAGTATTTTTATTGATAAAAAATCACTAGGTCATGGGCTAGTTCAGCCAAGAGCCAACCTAGACCCTAAATGAGTTTCACCAATGAGAGTACAAGGTCAACCCAATTGACCTAATCATGCAAACTATCAAAAGGGATTTTAGGTTAGTAAAAGTGGTATGAAAGGTGGTAAAAGACTAGAGGAGTGTGAAAAAGAGGATAAATAGCTTAGGGTAATGTTTTTAGGAACTAGTTAGACTGGTAATAAGTGGTAATAAGGAATAATAATCTTGTGAAGCACCAATGGTCTTCCCACCCCTTTATCGATGCACCCCTTAGGGCATGTACATAGAGAGATTGAGACGTAATAGGTTCTTGCAAGATAGAAAGCTTCAATAATTAAAAAAAGTTTAAAATATTATGTGTATACAATTAGCATGAATATTATGATCCTAATTATGATCATGTTGATTATGAATGGCATTGGTTTTGTTACTACTGATTTCATCCTTGGTTTTTATTGTTTCTTATCAATGGTTGATTATGTCTAGGGAATAGATCCTTGTATATGCCCATACCCTGATTAGTGTTTTGCGAGGAAAGTTTGATTTCAACTTCACTTTCAATAAAATCATCAATGAGATGTCACAATTGAACACATCTAGAAGAATCATGACCAACAGCATGATGGAATTTTTAAAATTCATCTTCTTGATACCAATCAAATTTTGGTTAATCTTCAGGAAATGGCCTTGGTATAGGCCACACAATCAGATTAGTTGCTATGATCTTTTTGGAACATGACCTCAAAATGCTCTCCTAGTTTGCTAAAGAATTTGTATTTTTTATTGAATACCGTCCATGGA
Source organism: Torreya grandis (assembly GCA_037957365.1). Taxonomy (NCBI): domain Eukaryota; kingdom Viridiplantae; phylum Streptophyta; class Pinopsida; order Cupressales; family Taxaceae; genus Torreya; species Torreya grandis. The sequence continues at coordinate 1,964,959 of JARHVA010002912.1, read as the reverse complement.
AGGACCCTTTTCAAAGTGGTTGGTGGATTAGGGGGAGCTAATTGCCCATTTAGATCTAGTGAAGCCTGCACTATTCGTATATATCTTGATTTAGTCACTCCATTCCCTACCATGTTATTATTCTTATTAAATCCCTTAGGTTTATCCATTGTGATAATTTTAATATTTTATTAAGTTTTATTTGACATTTTACCCTATGAATAAATCTTTACAAGGCCTTTGGTGATAAGCACCTTCTCAATCTACACACCCTTCTCTATAATTTCTTTAAATGTGTTTGCACAAGAAAGTCTTAGGTTATGTGCCACCATAGGGTGTAGGTTATATGAAAAAATATTAACCAACTAATTGTTTGGAAAACTATGTTGAAATCATCCAAATAATGCTCTCCACCACTATGGATATGCTAAAAAGCTTTTTCCATCTCATTTTAAAGCTTTGCATAAGTTGATGATAGTTAACTCCTATTCAATATTTTAAGATAAATGGTTGACAATTTTTTTAGATAGATCATTCTAATCTACCAACGATCCCTTGGGTAACTTAAGGATAAATTATAAAGCTTGTCCCACTAAACTTCATGAAAACAAAGGAAGCAAATAAATTTTTCTATAAGGTACCTCTTGGCACAATATTAAAAATGCTTGAATATGTTCATGAGGGTCACCCTTTCCTTTACATTTGTCAAATTTGGGTGCCTCAAAATGAGGAAAAAAAGGGACTTGGAAAATACTCAAATCAAATAGATATAGACATATCTTATCAAATTTGTACTTATTGGCTCAGTTTCCTATCTCCAATTGTGATACAATTTCTTTCATTGAAGTCCACTCTTGCATGTTTGGTGCATTGGTAGGTGGAATATAATTATATTGGGTTGGTATGTTTGAGGGAAAATTTTAATCCTCATAGTAATTTATGAATAATTATGAGAGTGGTAATTCATTATTACAAATTGGTAGTTTTTTAAAATATATTTGGTTAAGAATATATTATTGTTGTATAGGTAAGGTATATGGTTAATGGGTTGAGAGTTTATAGGGATTTAGAAATCCCTTATTAAAGGATTTATAACCCTATATATTTGTAATGTGTTTGAAGGAATTATCAGAGAGTGAATAAAATATTATTTTTTATATTTTCTATATGCTTTGAATGAATGAATTACATATTTAATATGTAAATGTGAACCAGACTTATTATCTAGTATCAAAGCTATGCTCTATCATAGATGGGCTTGTCATATCAGAGAACTTACAAATAGTTTGAATAAATTTATTTTTATTGTTATCTATGGATTTTTTTGCATAAAATGTCTATCTTTGCAAATCTACATTATGTATTGTCTTTGTAGTCATTTACCTGTATGCAAATCTTGTCAGTACACTGTTAAGTCGATGCCTTGTTTCAATCTATGTTCAATAATATAGCTCATTATCATAAATGTTTTGACTAAAACCTTAATTTATACATCATCCCACTATGCATGGGATGTGTCTAAGTGTATTTAATAGACAAATCCACTACTAAAATATCTATGAATACCTATCACCCATATCCATTACTGAAATCTTCTCTTGATTCAAGCATGTAAAAGAGGAAGTAAAGGTGTTGGTCCTAGGATCATGAAGGTTCTATATTGAATTTATATTCAATGATGTTTTTATGGAGACAAAGGTATTTAGAATTAAATCCTTAGTCTACAAAATATATTGTTCCCTTTGTTAAGTGTCATTCAGTCTCATAGTTTTGTATAGTTCATGTGTCATCCATAGGGATCCATTTTATCTATTCTAAATATCATGTAAATACTCAAACCATTTCCAATATCTATCAAATTTAAAGCATCTGTTTGTATTCCATTATTATTTCATTTGCTACTAGTATTTACATCTGCACCTAGTATAAAGAATGTAACTCATAGTTTTAGAATGTGTTTAGTATGTCATGGTACTTAGGATTTCAAGGCAATTAAAAAAAACATTGTTTACTAAGTCATTTAGGTTTATATTAGAGTCATTTATTTTATGATTTATAATATTTTATAAGTTTTATAGTGGTCCATCCTATAGTTTGTAGTAAAGCATTAGATGTCAAAGATTTGTAATTAGCTTTTTACAAATCTAATTAATGTTATTGTGTCTTTGTCACATTTAAAAGTTTATTCGAAGTCTAGTATGTTAATGTAAGGCATAATGGAAAAATTGAGCTACATCAAAAAGTTTGAAGGAAAATATTTTCACACATGGCAAGTAAGAACTCAATTATTACTAATAAACAAGGATCTTTGGGATATTGTTGATGGAAAAATAAAAAAATCCCAAAAGATGCAAAGGAAGTAGTAAAATGGGAAATTAAAGATCAAAAGCAATAAAAATCATTGGCCTATGGTTATCATATGCTTGCATTATATTGACCTATCTAAAAGTTCAAATACCATTTGGAATACATTCAACAAGCTATTTGGATCTCAAACAGGAAGTGCAATAGTGACTCTCAAATAGAAGTTGTTTGGACTTAAAATGGAATAAAGTGACAACATGGTATAACACACAAGTAATTTTTGTTCCATTCTAAATCAATTTGCAAGAATAAAGGTAGATTTACCTGATGATGATGTAAAATCCATTTTACTAAATAACATGCCAGCTAGAGATTCCAATATGGTTTTTACAATAAGAAAAATAAATCCTAGCTTCGAATATCTAATTTATTCATTAATAGATGAAGAAAATAAGAATATTGATCCACCTAAAAGTGTATTATATGGTAAAAAAAAAAGGATAAGTCATCTGCTAAAAGAATATCTAAGTATTCTTTCAAACAAGGATCCACTTTTAAGGACACAAAAAAATAGTTTACTTGCTTCTATTGTAAACACTGGCCATTTGATTGTAAACTACATAAAAAGAGCTAAGGACTTGCTTGATGGAAAATTACAAGAAAATGCCATGAATGTTGATGAAGATGATGAAGAATAACCAATGAATGAGGACATTAGTTATAATTTTGAAGATTACTTATATTGAATAGGACTTACAAGAGGCTAGAGGATATTGGAGGATGGAGGCTTTCTATGCCTCTCATTAACCACTAATGAAGGGGTGCTTCTTAAAATAGTGATGCATATTATATATTTCATATTTTTAGCATTTGTCTATGTGATAAATAAAGAGGTGAATTTACTATTCTTTCATATAGGGCATTACATAAAAAAGGTGTTTAGGATAAGAAGGAGTGAAAGTTAAATAGATGGAGTTCTTATCATGGTTCCCACATTGCAAGGTTGATGTGTTCCCTGAGGGAATGGTTGATGGTAGATGTTCCTATTATAAGTTACCACACTGATTTGATTGATGTGTTCTAGACAGTGAATGGGAGATAAGAAGTTGATGTGTTCCTTCATTACTTTCATTATGTCATGTAAAACACAAATTACAATGTAAGGCCTAGGGGGAATGCTAGGGAAAATGCTAGTCCTCATAGTAATTTATGAATAATTACGAGTGTGGTAATTCATTATTATGAATTAGTAGCTTGTTAAAATATATTTGGTTAAGAATATATTTATTGTTGTATGGGTAAAGTATATGGTTAATGGGTTGAGAGTTTATAGGGATATAGAAATACCCTATTATAGGATTTAGAACCCTATATTTTTGTAATGTGTTTGAAGGAATTATTAGATAGTGAATAAAATATTCTTTTATTGTATTTCATGTATGCTTTGAATGAATGAATTATAGATTTAATATGTAAATCTGAACTAGACTTATTAGTATGTGTCCCTGTTACATTAATTTTATAGGAATATACACCCTACAATTTTCAACTTCGTTTTGACATACTCTTTGAATCGAGTAGGTGGGCCATTGATGACTGGGTTGGTAAACATTCCATAAAATTTGCTGCTATGAATTGTAAGTGTTTTGTTGATTTTTGGGAGTCTTTGGGTGATTCAACAAAATATGCAATGGTTGAGAGGAAATTACCAAAGTGTTTTGAATAATTTCCTCAATACATACTGCGTGTCTCTTTCTTTGGTTCTACAAAAGAACAAGAGGCTCTTGATGGTTGAAAAATGTATGCTCCATATTTGGCAAAACATGTTACAAAACCTCTTGAGACTTGTTTTGTTTAATTAAGTTATCCCGATCTATCATAGATGTGTTCTCAACTAAAGTGTGTTGCATTTGTTATATGACGTTCTCTTGTTCTTTGTAAGTATTGTTGTGTATTGAAGTGGTAGATAAAGAGTCAGTTAAGTCTGTGATAATCTAGTCTATGTATCATTTAATTATCTTCTTTATCTTGGTGGAAATATATTGATCATTAGGTAATGAATCTATGAGTGCTTCCTTTCCTTTGCTAGAAGAAGCAATGTTGGATTTTTCAATATGAGTGAAGGATTGTTCTTGTTGTTACTCTTCTACCCTAACCAAGGTATACAATTATTCCATAATAAAGTCTGATGGTAATCTAACACCTAATACAATTAACTTTAGGATTGATTTATCTTTATCCTCTAGAGATTTATGTTTGAAATAGTCTTCCTCAGATCCTAAAGTCATAGGAATGTCTTAAAATAACACAGAATTATCTTTTCCTTCATAAAAATGATCTTCCTCATAACTAGGGCCATAAGAGACCCTACTACAATTATACCTTTACATCATGTCTAGAAGATTATTATCTACATTTTCCAAGATTTGAAATGTGTTTTCTCAAAAGTTAAATGTGTTATATAATTGTTCCATAGGAAAGCTTGATGGCAATCTAGCACCTAATTCAATCAAGCTTAGAAGGGATTCATCCTTGTCCTATAAGGGTTGATGTTCAAAATATTTTTCTTTAGATCTTATATTTGTGGGAATGTTTTAAACACCACAAATTTATCTTGTCCATAATAAAAATTCTCTTCTTCCAAGATAGGGCTATAAGAGACCCCATTATGAGTATATTTTTTCATCATGAAGATTGTGCTCTATATTTTCTAAGTTTTTAAATGTGTTTTAAAAATGTTAAAAGGTGTGTTTTAATTTATTCAGATAAGTGACAAGGCCAAAAGAGACTAGAATAAAAGAATTGGAATAGTAACACACAATTTAGAAGAAATGGTCATTAATTTACTCAACTTTGGTGGGTTGAAATCATCAAATCAAAAGAGGGTATGATATCCATAAAACCTAAAGTGTAAGATAACACAAAAAACTTAGGTTAAAGATATGTCAATACCATAAAATATAGATATAACTTAGATGAGTTGTGACTAGAAAATTGGAGGAGAGTCTTTATGATTAGGAAGGTAACAATACAAACTAAGAATCTCAAGGTGTGAAAACACACAAGAACTCCTTAATATAAAGCTAAAATCAAATGGGAAACACAATGCTACCATATGGTAATAGGATGTAGAATGTTCCTAGAACTTAGAGCATGAGCAAAAGCAAGATAAACTAAGTCCATAATGATTAAAAAGGATGATGAGCTTATAAAATGGCCTTTAACCTAAATGGGAAATTATGCCTGAGTTAACTCAAACCAATTATGAATGGAAAATTGATTAATACCTTGGCTTAGAAATTTGAAAGATGAGTTTATGAATTTGAATTAAAAAATGAAGGACTTAAGTATTTTTTTTGAAAAATGGTCTACACTCAAATTAATGGCATAACAACAATGTTTAGTCAAAGATAAACACAATATTTCAAATGAAAATTTAACCAAGGCAAATGGTGATTTTGATTTGGTCAGCATAAAACCTCCTTATTCAAATAAAATGGTGGATAATAAAGGTGTTTGGTTGTGATGTGTTTTGGTTTTCAAACAAGTTTTAGATGTAATAAGACCAAAAAAGTAAAGGATAAAATGACAAAATACAACTAAGTATAACATCTAAAGTCCTAAAACTAACATGGCTACATCATACCATTGAATTCTATCTATATACGTGCTCTTGGGAGGATTTTAAGTGTTAATACAAAATTAAAAGTGCATGAATAATAAGTAGGGTTTTTATACCTCCTTCTCCCAAGAGATGATATTGTGACATAGAACTTTAGGCTACATGCCTTACATCAATAATATGTCTATGGTCAATGGGGTTATACTAAAACTAATTTTTTGTACATCTAGATGGTATCAAGTGTGGATAACACTAGAGATTACTCACATCAATTGGATCCACATCAATCAAATTATTTTGAAATGGTACTATCCTTTTCACAACCACTATATCTATCACTTGTTTAACATAGTGTGATGTATGAATTACCCTTATGGTCTGAGTTGGTGTACCACTAATGGATTTTGATTAATTAATAAAAAAATGTCCCAAAAGTTCACCCTAGACTTATATACCTCACCATGGAGTGGGATTGAAATGATTCCAAGAGATGAATTCTTGGGTCAACACTTCCCTAAAATACCTGTGAGGAGGCTATGAATTCTTTCTCACAAGCCAAGTTGCATAAAAATAAATGACAAAGTGAAAAGATTTCAATGTCATGTTTAGATCACCCAAACCATATAGATTTGAGGAGATCCTTAATGATGTTCTTTTCATGCCTTTGGAGAAGGCACAAATGCAAAGAAAGGGCACTTTTGGTCACCTGAGTTCCCTAAAGGGGATGGGGGGAAAAATACACACATCCATCATTTTGTAAAAAATGAATAAGTTTAAAATATATATCATAAAATAAACAATTGTAAACATTTATTTTAATGCACCAAAGTGAAGTATTTTAGAAAATTTGGCCCCTTGGCCTTAGTTAAAAAACTTTGTAAAAGAATTTTTCATAATAACCTAATCATAAACAATCTAAATTCCTTTTAAGCACTAAATTAAGTATTAAAAACTTAACCATTTTCAAATTTATGTTTTTTTCAAATGTATGACCTAAATTTTTATAGGGTTTATGTCTATCTTGAATCCCAAATATAAATGAGAAAAAAATATTTCAAAACTTTCTCTTAGATCTCTATTTTTTTTGTTATAGAGACTAATGTCGATCCACATAGGGACCGATATCAATTTAAAGAGACCTGTGCTAGTTGCTTCATAGATAATAAACATTGGTAGACTTGGAATAGACATCGGTTTCCTATAAAAATGTAGGAAAAACATGGTGATTTCATAAAAAAGTTGTTAGTAAAGTAAGCACAAATAAAAAATAACTCTCTAGATGAAATAAAATAACCAAACAAAGACTATGCAAGTTTGAAAAATGTAGAATAACAACTAGAAATTTCAAGAGAAACTCAAAAATCTACCTTCCACCATGTTTCACTCTTCACATAGGGACTGATGTCAATTAGGACAAGATCAACATCGATCAAAATAAATCGATGTTGGTCACTGTGTAAATTATGTGTCTTCAAAAAGAATAAAAACATGTGAAAAATGAAGATAAAACTTGATTTTATAGATTTTAAAGGATTCATTAGGATATATAAGAGTTTAAAATTATTCTTCTTACTTGTATGGGATATGTGATCCCACCGGGCATGCCAAGATGTAGAGTAATATTTTAAAGTGAGTTAGATCATGCATTAGTAATGAAAACTCAAAATAAGCATAGAAAACATAAATCACAAAGCCAACTCCCTCATGGGGTTTTGAAAATGAAAATTAAGAGTTATTAAAATAATTAATACAACATCAAACCTTCCCAAGAGCATCCTTCCTCCAAGAGTGGCTCAAAAATGTGATTTCCCCTGATTTGGTGCTCTAAGTCTTTATCAATGATTGGCTTGCTCCTCCATCATATCTCAATGCACCAATGAACTAGGCTCATGAAATTGATCAATGCATGTCAATACTTGAAGCTATCCTATTATAAATTAAGCATAATAACACTACACCAAATAGCTTGTGAAGATAACTCTGCATAATAAGTTTACACAAAAAAGAGTTTGAAAGGATGAGTGAGGACCTATGTATTTATAGGTTTTTAGAAATGATTAGAATCAACCATGACCATCCATATTGAGGTCAATCTATGTGGCTATGAATTAATTCAATTTTGGAGGCTCAATCCATAAATATCCCCATTATTATTTAGAAGAAAGAGGCATTAATGAGGCATGGGAGGAATTAAACTAGATATTTGTTCCATGTATGGCTTATGGATGCAACCCCATTGATGATTTCATCTGATGATGTAGGTATTAGAAATGAATTTCCAATTAATATGTATTCTATAAATTTCATGGATTTTCCACTTAAGCTCCTTATTTGGTTTAATTTTCTTAAGTGAGGTTAATTATTTTTTCTATAATTCTTTAGAAATTGGTTGTCTACTTAAACAAAATAGTCGAAATGTCAATTTACTGAGTCATAATTTGACTGGGGTATAATTAGAATAAGGTGTCAGTTGCATACAGACTAATGCCCCATTGAAGACATTATCAACATGAAATAACACATGCACATGTCATGTGCTTCTAAATTAAAAGAATTCAATGGTTCAGAGTGTTAATTTACATTTTTTTAATTTGACTCAAAATGATATGAGAAAAGTTAATAATCATTTTTCATTATTTAAATTATACATTTTCATTATTGTATATGACAAACTCGAACCATTTAGCATGCTTTAGTGATTTTGGCCCAAATTGTGCATTGCCATAAAATTTTGATTAAGATTGACAATTTCAACATGATGGTGGTAGTAATTGGATGTATACATAAGGCAGTCTACATTCTTATTTTTAGACAAGGGAAATATTAAACACCAAAACTCTATAGAAATTGTGATAGGCTCTGTGATCTAGGAATTTGAATCAAGAGAAGATGGTTAGTATGGTGTTAGTTCCAAAATGAAAATAAAATGGAATAAACACACTAATAACATAACATCTCTAGGCCTAGACACTAGGGAGACCTTAATTAACAAAAGCAAATGACCAACATAGCTAAAAATCAAGGAATCAAACACAATTATTCCTTCACCTTCCTTGGATGCTCTAAATGCCTTTGTAATGGTGGCTTTCTTGGCTTGTGCTCATAATGTCTTTAGCAATGGAAGCTTCACTACCTCCATCTCTCCTTGGTACCTTTAGCTTATGGATTGGATTAGCTTGGAATCAATTTGGCATGATAAACCTAATTTATTTAAGCTTTTGGAACCATTTTTGCATTATAATTTTGTACCAAAATATTTTAGAAATGATGTTGTGAGGCCTCTTATTTATAGATTTTAGGATTTGATTAGAATTAACCTGAATCGTCCATCTCAAGATTGAGATGTATGGTTGAGGATTAATTCAATTTTTGGAATTAACTTTGTAATTATCCTCATCATGAAATTGGAAGAAGGGGAAATTAAGAGGCATGGAGGGAATCATGGAAGGCATTGATGAAGCATGAGAGGCATGAATCTTGATATTTATGGCATTTATGGCCTAGGGATGTCTTCCTAAGAAATGAGGTCACTTGATGATGTAGTTATTCAATATTCATTTCCAAAAATAAGTATTCAAAAAGTTTTCATGGAATTTTTAATTAGGTTATAACTTGGATTAATTATCTCTTAAGCATCTTTAAGTACTTTGTGCACAAATTACTCAAATTGATCAGAATGTCTTATTATTGGTCAAAAATTTGACTGGATTGGAATTGAAAGTTGATGTTAGATGCATGGGAACTGTATTATCATTTAGGATGTTTCCAAAAAAAATAAAAAAGGAACAAACCTTATGCAAAATATTTGATAGGGAAGAGCAATCCATAGCACCCAAGGGGCAAATCTGGCATTTTGACTCAAAATAAACTAATCAAAGTTAGCTGGCCCATAAATTGCTTTGCCCCATTTAGGGATAACCTAGCTAGAATTGCCACTTGAATATGTCAATTTCACATTATTTATCATTTTTTAGTATTTTTAGGGCAAATTGTACATTTTGAGTGGAAATTAGCCAAAAACCTTGTGGAGGTTATTAGTGGCTAGATTTAGGTGTCTACAATTTGCCCTTGTTTAGGAAGGCATTACAAGCTATAAGCATATTAATGTATTTTCAAAAAATGAAAAGGTCATGTATGCCTACAACTATAATGATGATAAACCAACTTTATGACACCCCCTCGAAGGAATAGTTGGCACAAGCTTTTTGGTAAATGGTCCCTCAAAAATAAAGAAGTAAAATGAGGGGACCAAAGAAAGGAAATATGATGGGGTGAAAACACAATGATATTTAAAATGTAGTAAAAATCATTAAGAATGCAAGTGGGATGGTGTATAATGGTTTACCCAAAGGTGGTTATAATATGCATTGTACCTCAATAGTGGCAATGTGGTATGATAACACAATAATTTTTCCAAAGGCAGTTATAATCATTGAGAAGATGAAGCTACCCTAGTTAAAATAGACAAACAAGCTAATAACATGCCCCTATATAGGTAGAAAAATTAAAGTGGTGATAATATAATGATTTGCCTAAAAGCAGTTATAATCATTGAGATATGCAGGTGGGATGGTGTGCAATGATTTGCCTATAGGTGGTTATAATCATTGGACCCCGATTATGGAAAACATGATAAAATTGGTCGAGGATGATGATAACTTAACATAGAGGGTAATGATGAATTAGAACAACCTACTAGTAGGGAGATGCTTGTTTGAATAATAAAGGTTGAAATTATTTCATGTTTAATTACTCTATTTGGGATATGATTAGGATGGAACTGAGATGTCGGTGCCAAAGAGATGTCACCATTGATGAATATACTTCTTAAAGTTGAGGTTTTTTTAGCACATGTTAGTAGGCATCATGGTATAACATCATGAGGACTTGGCTGAAATATGCATGAGGACTGACTCTCATAATCTAATACTCAATAGAAAATAATGCACCAATGATACAAACCATGATGATAATGTAAAAATAGGAATATGGATGGATTCAAGTGTAAGTGTGGGCAAGGAATCACCTAATGAACACACACAAACTGAATCAAGGCAATAGTTTTGAAAGCAAACAAAAAGGCATACAAACAAATACAACAAGCATAAATAAACAAACAAACAACGTCATAAAAAACCCTACAAACATTAACCCTAGAAAATAAGGGATGACTTAATAAATGAACAAAATGGGGGAATAAAATAAAAAGAAAGGCATGGTTGAGCTATCTCCATATGCACTAGGTAATTGGACGCTACCTACATAGTTCCATGGATGTAATATCTAATAAATTTTTTAGGCCAAATGTAGTTCTCCCAAGGAATGGGAAGAAAAATGATAATTGGTGAAAATAAATAGAATGGATGTGATAGAAGAAGAGGAATGGTCTTGCAAAATGGAAATTACATGAGAGAAAAAGGCCAAAAAAGGATGGGGAAACTAAATGACAAGTGATTACTTGTAACTTAGTACGGGTTCCTAGAATCCTTAAGGTAAAGAAGTGGTCAATGTTTTTTTTTGAACAATTTTTTAAATGTTTTTGGAATTGTTTTAGAGTGTCTCAACTCAATCTAGAATAATATTGACAATTTAAACAAAATGGTGAGAGTGTGGCTTAAGTTGTTTAAAAAATGGTGAGAGTATGGCTTAGGTTACTCACAAAATGGTGAGAGTGTGACTTAAGGGTGACTAAGCTAATCTTAATAAGTATTGAGCACTACCTACATAGTCTTAGAGTAGGACCTCAAGTCATTGTAGTTTTACCCTTACAATGAAATAATTCGACTAGTGAAATAGTCAATTCAAACAAAATAGGCATAGTTGGTTAAAAAGAATAGTATGACATAGGAAGTGATAAGTTGGTATGTCAAGGATTAATGTTACCCTTAGTTTACCCATATGTGGTTATAACTAGGACATAATGACATAGATCAATGGTACTAATTTTCCCAAAGGTGGTAATAATTAGTATCAAGATTGGTGGTAAGAAATGAATAACAAAGGATGCAACTGTTGAAACTTCTATCACACTATCCCAAAATATGATCTTTATCTAGAGTTCTTAAACCAACTGATGAAATTGATCATATAACTTTATGCTAAAAATGTGTGACAAATGGCAAAAAACTAAGGTCAAACATGTTAGGCTTTAGAACACACTAGGTTGATAAGTCAGAAGCAGAAAGTGGATACAGTGAAGAGCACATATAAGGATGGTAAGGAAGATGATTGATATGGTATTTGTACAAAGAAGAATAATGATAAAATGTCATAACTAAAATAGTCTTTACAGACAATACACCTTAGCACTCAAGTATAGTACCACTTGAGATGAATAGTATTCATCAGCTCTAAAAGTTCATCTCTATTTAGTGTGGCAAGCCTATATGCTCCTGATCCATAATTTGTAGTAATGATGAAAGGCCCTATCCAATTTGGTTTGAATTTCGCTTTGTGTTTCTTCTAAATCATGGTATTATTTTGGTTTTTTTAAATAATAAGATAACCAAGTTTAAATAATCTATACTTAATATGCCAATTATAGTGGCCTTTGATTTGGTTTTGTTATGCTTGAAGATTGTTGAGTGTGACTGTATATTTCTCATCAAGTAGGTCTAGCTCTTGCAAGTGAACTACTCAATAGTCATGATCATCTAGAACATGCTTGAAAGAGATGTGTAGTGAAAGCAATTCAACCTCAATGGGAAGGATATATTTAGTACCATAAACAAGTGAGTATGGAGTGGCTCTTATAGGGGTATAATAACTAGTATGATATACCCAAAGGGTAGGGAATATTTGAAGGTGCCAATCATGATCAAAATCATTGACAATCTTTTTGAGGATATTGGCAATGGTTTTGTTAGATGTTTTGGCCTGGTCATTACCTTGAGGGTAATACATTGTAGAAACATGTTGTGTGATGTTATATGTATTACATTGCTAGTCTACATATTTATTTTTGAATGATCCTCCATTATCAGATATAATATCAGAAGGGATATCATAGCAGCAGATGAGATGGTTGAAGATGAATTTAGAAAATTTCTTTCTAGTCACGTATGTGAAGGGTAAATCTTCAACTCACTTAATGAAATATTCGGTGGTGGTAAGGATATGTTTATGGCCATAATATGAAGTGGGGTTAATCTTCCCAATGAATTCAAGTCTTCATGTAGAAAATGGCCATGGTGTCAACATTGGTTTTAGAGTTTTTACTGGGGCATGAATCAGATTAACATGCTATTGACATTTGTCACACTTTTTTACATATACAGTGGTATCTACGTCCATTGTGAGCCAATAATAACCAATACACAAGATATTTTTGGATAGGATTTCCCTACTAGAATGTGCTCCACATACTCCTTCATGAACTTCTCTTAATGCTAGTGTAAACTTTGCTAAAGTTAAACAATGAAGTAGAGTTCCATCAAAACTATGATGGTAAAGGGTGAATCCAAGTAGATTATAATGAGTGAAATGATGAATGAAGGCTTTGGTTTATTTTTGAGAGAGGTTAGGTGGTAGAACCTAGTCATGAAGGTAGTTGTAAAGGTCTAAGTAATAGATAGAATTATGACCAACAATATCATAAATTATGGCAATGGTTAAAGGTTCATCAGTTGGTGATGATAAATTTTTGATGAGAAATTAATACTCTCTAGCTTTATATTTTTGTTGAATAAGAGAGCCAATAGTAGCCATGACATCTATAGTTTTATTACTAGCCCTTCATAAGTACTCAAATTGAATGTTTGCAATTTGTTGTTTAAGAGTGTCGACCATGGTTTTATATGGAACTAGCTTATCATCTTTGTCTAAAAATAATCCATGACCTGATTGATGATTAACCGAGAATCACCATAAAATTGAAGATGAGATATATTCCAATGGACTACTTGTCGAAGTCCTGCAACAAGTGCTTTATACTTGGCCATGTTATTTATACAAGGAAAGCTAATTTTGAATGATTTAGGGATTAGATCCCCCTATGGTGTAATAAATAATAGGCCTACCCCCAATCCATGTGTAGTGAATGAACCATCAAAATATAGTTTCTAGGGCTGCTCCTAAAGGGGTGTGTCAATGATGGTCAAGATAGATTCATCAAGAAATTAAAACATGAGTGGTTGTGTGTCCATGAGAGGTGCTTCAACAAGTTAATCTGTAATAACTTGTCCTTTGATTGCCTTTTGATTGACATACTCTATGTCAAAATCACTAAGAATCATGATCCATTTAACCATTCTACCTTGCAAAGCTATTTTAGATAGTAGATACTTGAGTAGATCTACTTTTGAAATGACCATGGTTTTATTATTCAATATGTAATGGCATAGTTTCTGAGATGTGAATACCATAACTAGATAAGCTTTTTAAATAGGTGTATAGTTATGTTCATATGTAACCAAGGTATGACTTAGGTAGTATACGATGTGATATTTTCCATTATCATCATGTTGAGCTAAGAGTGCCCCCAAAGCATGGTCGATAGTCAATAGGTATAACAAGAATGGCTTTCCTAGTATAAGAGGTAATAAAATAGGTAGATTAATAAGATAATATTTGATCTATTGAAAAGTTGTTTGGTAGTGATCATCTTAGTGAAATGTGTGTTAAGCACGGAATATATTGAGAGGGGGGTTGAATCAGTATATTATATATCTTATAAATCTTTCTTTTAACCAATATTCCACTTAATCAAACATTCAAGATATGCAATAAAATTCAAAAAATAAACATCACACAAGACAGAGAGAGACACTAGATATAATGTGGAAACCCAATGTGGGAAAAACCACAGAGAATCAATCTCAAATATATTCATGAGAACAACCCCACAGGAGCACCATACCCCTTTGTCAAGTACAAACCTCAGCTACAATTCATGAGCACCACCCCACAGGAGCTTCAAACCCCTTTGCTGAGTACCAACCTAGCTGCTATTCATGAGCACCAACCCACATGAGCACCAACCCCTTTGTGTATGCCACACACCTATCTCTCAATGTTGCTATCTCAACAAGTGATAGATTAATACAACATCTCCTTCCTCTCTCTCACTTTTTCTCTTCTAAGCTAGATATAACAAATATAAATCATCTCTCAAAATTACTCTTCTAAGCTAGATATTACAATATCAAATCAACCTCTCACATCCACACTACAAATGGCTACTCAAGCCTTTATTTATAGCTTTCCATATGACCTTTGGCCTTCCCCTTTTGTGACCTTTCATTCCTCATGGAAAATGGCGCTAATCTTGGATGACCCTTCATATCCAAGCATTTGAAAAGTCATGTGGTGACACTTCATGACCAAAAACATCTTTCCCACTTTTGTCCTTATCTTTGATGACTTTTCATATTCCTTTAAGTGTCCCTTCATGAGAAATTTTCCCTTTACTCTTTTGTCTTCACTTGGTGAATCTTGGTATTCCTCAAGATGACTCTTTATGGGAAAATGTGTCCCATCCTTCTTTTGTCTTTATCTCATGACTCTTTGTCTTCTCCATGGGCCCTTATTTTGTCTCATATGCAACCAAAAATATATTCGTTAATATTAAATGCAATGGGGCCTTTATCACCAATAATACTAAACCTTTGACATCAATGACAATATTTCCAACAATCTCCCCCTTTGTCATTGATGGTAACCTCAATTCTAAAACTACCACATCTTGTCACCTGGCCACATCCTATCACCTACACATACTATCATCTAAAATCATACAGTAACTCCCCCTTACTGTAGCAACCTATACCTATTTCCTATACCTATTTTCTGCACCTATACCTATACCTATTATTCTCCCCCTTTGACATCAATGGAAAAGGGTCTACCTAGAGCTAACACTTAGCTCCCCCTCACTTGATGCTAAACATCAATGGCAAGAAGTAATAGAAATTACTCCCAACTCTTCTTTCCATTCTTTGAATGTATCCTTTGATCGTGCCTTTGAGAAGATATCTGACAAAACATATACATTGTTCCCTATCTTTTTAGCATCTACAATCAACTCATTTGAATCTTTTCTTCTAATCTCACAACCTTCAACATGAAACCTTAATGTGTATCCTTGATCACAAATTTGACTATCAAAGTATCTTTTCTGGCTATCCTGGTAGTGGTTTTATCTCCGAACCTCACTGTACCACCATTAATATTCTTTAGAGAAATGAACTTATTTTTAGCTCCTATCATATGCCTCAAACATCCGCTATCAATTAACCATGGCTAATCTTTTCCTCTGACATGCAGAGCTGTCTACACCATCATAGAATCTTCATGTTGTTTCTTCTACCATGTACATCTCCGAACCTTTTTCTTGATGAATGGATCTTTGACACTCTAATTATTCTTCTTAATGAATGGAGCTTTGAACCTCTGATCCTTCTTGACTGACTTGAACATGCTTCTACAATATCGAGCTATGTGTCCATAGTTGTTTCACTTGTAGCATACTATGGTCTCTTCATCAAAGCTTGATAGAGGAGCAAAAGAGTTGTGGCTTCTTCTTGACTCTACTTGACATTCCTTCTCCTTATTTATGAAATTGTTAGCTCTTTTTCTACATTCTACTTTCTTATGACCATATCCATTACAATAAAAAAAATAGCCATGAAAATAAGACTTGTCTGTATATCTCTGACCTGATTGCCTTTTGTAGCTTTGTTCTTTCTAGCCTTCTCTATTTGGAATGTCCTCTGTATTCTTCACTTCTCCCCTCTCTGTTTCCTCTTGTGTCAGAACTTTAGCATAGCTCTTTTTCTTTTCAAATCCAATACCTATTTTATCTAAATATGCTTTTTGACTTTCCAATATCTTATTCAGCATGTTAGTGCTATCTTTAAATTTTGAATCACTAACTGCTTTATCACTGACTGCTTTCTTAATATCTTCTTTTAAAGAGGCAATTTCAATAACATACCTTTCACAATCTTTTCTTGCTATTTCCAACTATGCTGTGAGATCTTCTTCATTTTTTTGGCTTCTTCAAAATGTGCTTGTACATGTTCAATCATTTCCTTTGACTCTTGTTCATTTTTCTTGATCTAGCACTTTAACCTTTGGTTCTTCTTCTAAACAGCTTCTAACTCTTCTAGGGCACAATTGAGTTCTCCTTCCATATCTACTTTAGCTTCCTCCTCTTCTTCTTCTTGATCATCATCATGTATGGCCATGAATAAAATCTCTTCTTCTTCTGAATCGCTGACTCCACTATCTTCACCTAAGTTAGGATCTTTAGAATACAGGCTCTTCTTCTCGAATCCCTTCTTAGATTTGCCTTTGAAATTTTTCTTGTATTTAGGATTTTCTTCTTTATCATCTTTAACGCTAAAAAATGTCCAATTTTCCCATAGTTAAAACATTTAAAAGGTAATTTTCCTTGATATTTACTTGTTCCTCTTTTTGGCCTGTGAATGAAAAGTGCTTCGTTGTCATCTTCATCATCACTGAAACTATCACTTGATTCTTGAATCTTACCTTTCTCCTTCTTTGATGTCTTAAAAGTTGCTTCTCTCTTTGAGGGTTTATCTTATTCTATCCACATCTCATATGCCATGAGAATACCATGAAGCTCATCCATCTTTAGCTTGGCTAAATTCTTCATTTCCTCAATTGCCAAAACCTTTGCATCATATCTCATTGGTAGAGATCTCATAACCTTTTGCACCACCGTTGACTCTTCTAATTTTTCTCCAAGACCTTGAACCTAATTTACTATCTGATCAACTCGCAAGAGATAACTTGCTATATTTTCTTCTTCTTTCATCTTCAAACTTTCAAACTGCCTTCTGAAAGTTTGCAACTTAGCTTGCTGAACCTTTCCATCACCTTTGTAAATATTCTCAAGTTTTACCCAAGTTTCATGAGTAGATTTACATTGCATAACTTTAACAAATTTAGATTCACATAAACCACATAAAATATCATTTAAAGCTTTAACATTACATTTACTTGCCTTCTTTTCTGTTGGAGTAATTGTAAATGTATGTGGCTCTTCATATTCCTCCAACACTAATTTTCATATGTTGAATCCAAGGGCCATAAAATAAACCTTCATTCTCATGCTCCAAAAAACATAATTCATCCCATCAAATAAAGGTGCCTTATTTGTAGAAAATCCTTCTTGTGACCTAGCCATCATGATTTCTCGATCTACCTTCAAGCTGTAAAACTTTTCAAAAAGGAACCTACTCTAATACCAATTGTTAAGCATAGAATATACTGAGAGGGGGGTGAATCAGTATATTATATATCTTATAAATATTTCCTATAACCAATATTTCACTTAATCAAACATTCAAGATATGAAATAAAACTCAAACAATAAACATCACAAAAGATAGAGAGAGACACCAGATATAATGTGGAAACATAATGTGGGAAAAACCACATAGAATCAATCTCAAATATATTCATGAGCAAACCCCCACAAGAGCACCATACCCCTTTTCCAAGTACAAAACTCAGCTATAATTCATGAGCACCACCTCATAGGAGCTTCAAACCCCTTTGCTGATCACCAACCCCTTTGCCGAGCACCAACCCAACAACAATTCGTGAGCACCAACCCATAGGAGCACCAACCCCTTTGTGTATGCCACACACCTATCTCTCAATGTTGTTAGCTCAACAAATGATAGATCAATACAACATCTCATTCCTCTCTCTCACTTTTGCTCTTCTAAGGTAGATATAACAAATACAAATCATCTCTCAAAATTACTCTTCTAAGCTAGATATTACAATATCAAATCAACCTCTCACATCCACACTACAAATGGCTACTCAAGCTTTTATTTATAGCTTTCCAAATGACCTTTGGCCTTCCCCTTTTGTGACCTTTCATTCCTCATGAAAAATGGCACCAATCTTGGATGACCCTTCATATCCAAGCATTTGAAAGGTCATGTGGTGACCCTTCATGACCAAACATGTCTTTCCCACTTTTGTCCTTATCTTTGGTGACTTTTTATATTCCTTTAAGTGTCCCTTCATGAGAAATTCAACCTTTACTCTTTTGTCTTCACTTGGTGACTCTTGGTATTCCTCAAGATGACTCTTCATTGGAAAATGCATCCCATCCTTCTTTTGTCTTTATCCCGTGACTCTTCATCTTCTCCATGGGCCCTTATTTCGTCTCATATGCAACCAAAAATATATTCATTAATATTAACTCATATTAGCCAAGATAAACAATATTAAATGCAATGGGGCCTTTATCACCAATAATACTAAACCTTTGACATCAATGACAATATTTCTAACAATCTCCTCCTTTGTCATTGATGGCAACCTCAATTCTGAAACTGCCACATCTTGTAACCGGGCTACATCCTGTCACCTACACATATTATCATCTGAAAGCATATAGTAATTCCCCCTTACTATAGCAACTTGTACCTATTTCCTGTACCTATTTTTTGCACCTATACCTATACCTATTATTCTCCCCCTTTGACATCAATGGAAAAGGGCCTACCTAGAGCTAACACTTAGCTCCCCCTCACTTGATGCTGAACATCAATGGCAGGAAGTAATAGAAATTACTCCCAACTCCTCTCATCATTCTTTGAATGTATCGTTTGATTGTGTCTTTGAGAAGATATCTGACAAAACATATACATTGTTCCCTATCTCTTTAGCATCTGTAATCAACTCATTTGAATCTTTTCTTCTAATCTCACAACCTTCAGCATGAAACCTTAATGTGTATCCTTGATCAGAAATTTGACTAACACTCAACAGATTATGCTTAAGACCTTTTACATACAAAACATTTTTAGTCTTAGTTCTACCATAATCCAAATTCAAAGTACCTTTTTTGGCTATCCTAGTAGTGGTTTTATCTCCAAACCTCATTGTACCACCATTAATCTTCTTTAGAGAAATGAACTTATTTATATCTCCTGTCATATGCCTCAAACATCTGCTATTAATTAACCATGGCTAATCTTTTTCTCTGACATGCAGAGCTGTCTAGACCATCATAGAATCTTCATGTTGTTTCTTCTACCATGTACATGTCTGAACCTTTTTCCTGATGAATGGATCTTTGACACTCTAATTATTCTTCTTGATGAATGGAGCTTTAAACCTCTGATCCTTCTTGACTGACTCAAACATGCTTCTACAATATTGAGCTATGTGTTCATAGTTGTTGCACTTGTAGCATACTATGGTCTCTTCATCAAAGCTTGATAGAGGACCAAAAGAGTTGTGGCTTCTGCTTGACTCTACTTGACATTCCTTCTTATTTCTGAAATTGTTAGCTCTTTTTCTACATTCTACTTTTTTGTGACCATATCCATTACAATAAAAATAATAGCCATGAAAATAAGACTTGTTTGTATATCTCTGACCTGATTGCCTTTTGTAGCTTTATTCTTTCCAACCTTCTCTATTTGGAATGTCCTCTGTATTCTTCACTTCTCCCCTTTCTGTTTCCTCTTGTGTCAGAACTTCATCATAGCTATTTTTATTTTCAAATTCGATACCTATTTTATTTGAATATGCTTTTTGAATTTCCAATATCTTATTCAACATGTTAGTTCTATCTTCAAATTTTGAATCACTTACTACTTTATCACTGACTGCTTTCTTAATATCTTCTTTTAAAGAGGCAATTTCAATAACATACCTTTCACAATCTTTTATTGCTATTTCCAACTGTGTTGTGAGATCTTGTTCATTCTTTTTGGCTTTTTCAAAGTGTGCTTGGAGACCTTCAATCATTTCCTTTGACTCTTGTTCATTTTTCTTGATTTGGTGCTTTAACCTTTGATTCTTCTTCTGAATAGCTTCTAACTCTTCTAGGGCACAATTGAGTTCTCCTTCCATATCTACTTCAACTTTTTCCTCTTCTTCTTCTTGATCATCATCATGTATGGCCATGAATAGAATCTCTTCTTCTTCTGAATCACTGACTCCACTATCTTTGCCTGAGCTAGGATCTTTAGAATATAGGCTCTTCTTCTCGAATCCCTTCTTAGATTTGCCTTTGAAATTCTTCTTGTATTTAGGATTTTCTTCTTCATCATATTTAACCTTATCTGGGCATCTAGCTGAAAAATGTCCAATTTTTCCATAGTTAAAACATTTAAAAGGTAATTTTCCTTGATATTTACTTGTTCCTCTTTTTGGCTTGCGAATGAAAAGTGCTTCGTTGTCATCTTCATCATAACTAGAACTATCACTTGATTCTTGAATCTTAACTTTCTCCTTCTTTGATGTCTTGAAAGCCACTTCTCTCTTTGAGGGTTTATCTCATTCTATCCACATCTCATATGCCATGAGAATACCATGAAGCTCATCCATCTTTAGCTTGGCTAAATTCTTCATTTCCTCGATTGCCAAAACCTCTGCATCATATCTCATTGGTAGAGATATAAAAACCTTTTGCACCACTATTGACTCTTCCAATTTTTCTCTAAGACCTTGAACCTAATTTACTATCTGATCAACTCATAAGAGAAAAACTTCTTCTCCTTCCATCTTAAAACTTTTGAACTACCTTCTGAAAGTTTACAACTTAGCTTGCCAAACCTTTCCATCACCTTTGTAAATATTCTCATGTTTTACCCAAGTTTCATGAGCAGATTTACATTGCATAACTTTAACAAATTTAGATTCACATAAACCACATAAAATAGCATTTAAAGCTTTAGCATTACATTCACTTGCCTTTTTTTCTATTGGAGTAATTGTAGATGTCTGTGGCTCTTCATATTCCTTCACCACTAATTTCCATATGTTGAATCCAAGGGCCATCAAATAAACCTTCATTCTCATGATCCAAAAAGCATAATTCATCCCATCAAACAAAGGTGCCTTATTTGTAGAAAATCCTTCTTGTGACCCAGCCATCGTGCTTTCCTGATCTACCTTCAAGCTATACAACTTTTCAAAAAGGAACCTACTCTAATACCAATTATTAAGCACAAAATATACTGAGAGGGGGTGGGTGAATCAGTATATTATATATCTTATAAATCTTTCCTGTAACCAATATACCACTTAATCAAACATTCAAGAATGTAATAAAACTCAAACAATAAACATCACACAAGACAGTGAGAGATACCCCAGATATAATGTGGAAACCTAATGTGAGAAAAACCACATAGAATCAATCTCAAATATATTCATGAGAACAACTCCACAAGAGCACCATACCCCTTTTCCAAGTACAAAACTCAGCTACAATTCATGAGCACCACCCCATAGGAGCTTTAAACCCCTTTGCCAAGCACTAACCTAGTTTCTATTTGTGAGCACCAACCTATAAGAGCACCAATCCCTTTGTCGAGCACCAACCTAGCAACAATTCGTGAGCACCAACACATAGGAGCACCAACCCCTTTGTGTATGCCACACACCTATCTCTCAATGTTATTATCTCAACCAATTATAGATCAATACAACATCTCATTCCTCTCTCTCACTTTTGCTCTTCTAAGCTAGATATAACAAATACAAATCATCTCAAAATTACTCTTTTAAGCTAGATATTACAATATCAAATCAACCTCTCACATCCACACTACAAATGGCTACTCAAGCATTTATTTATGGCTTTCCAAATGACCTTTGGCCTTCCCCTTTTGTGACCTTTCATTCCTCATGGAAAATGGCACCAATCTTGGATGACCCTTCATATCCAAACATTTAAAAAGTCATGTGGTGAACCTTCATGACCAAAAATGTCTTTCCCACTTGTGTCCTTATCTTTGGTGACTTTTCATATTCCTTTAAGTGTCCCTTCATGAGAAATTTACCCTTTACTCTTTTGTCTTCACTTGGTGACTCTTGGTATTCCTCAAGATGACTCTTCATGGGAAAATGCGTCCCATCCTTCTTTTGTCTTTATCCCGTGACTCTTCGTCTTCTCCATGGGCCCTTATTTTGTCTCATATGCAATGAAAAATATATTCATTAATATTAACTCATATTAACCAAGATAAACAATATTAAATACAATGGGGCCTTTATCACCAATAATACTAAACCTTTGACATCAATGACAATATATCTAATAATGTAACTTGTTTATTCAAAAGGTGTGTAAATGGATGACACTTGTCTGCTAACTGAGAGATGAAGCATCCGATTGATTGAATCTTACCCTATAAGCTATGGAGTTACTTTAAATTGGTTAGTGGTGGCATCTCGATTATAGCATATACTTTAGCTAGATCAACTTCCATACCTCTATGAGACATGATGAAGCCAAATAATTTACCTAAAGTTACATCAAACACATATTTTTTTATATTGAGTCTGACCTTGTACACTTGTAATCTTTCAAATATCTTACGTAGCACTGTTAGATGGTCAGCCCTGGTTTTAGATTTTCCTAATATGTCATCAACATAGTCTTTAACAATATCATGTATCATATCATGGAATATGATAGTCATTTCCCTTTGATATGTAGCTCTAACATTCTTAAGGCCAAATGGCATCACTTGATAATAAAATATTCTCCATGGAGTGGTGAATGTTGTTTTATGTTGATCTTTTAGTGCGATTCTGATGTGGTTATACTTTGAAAAACCATCTATGAGTGAAAACATTTTATAACCTGCCATGGATTTGATTATCATGTTGATATTAGGCAAAGAAAAGTCATCTTTAGGATTATGATCCCTTTAGGGTTTTTGCTAACATGTACCACATTAGAGATCCATTCTGAGTAGTCAATAGATCAGATACATCCTACTTCTAAGAGTTTTTCCAACTCTTTCTTTACCAATACATTAATATGAGGATGCATCTTACATATCTTTTATTTTACTAGTTAGCCATTATAATTAACCATAAGGTGGTACAAAACCAAGGTGAGGTCTAAACCTGGTATGTTAGAATAGGTCCATGCAAAGATATCTATAAAAATTTTTAGCAGAGTTGTAAAGATGTCATGTTCTTCCTTAATGAGAGTGTGCCTAATTTTATCCATTTTAGGTCTGATGAAGTCCTAATGTTTACCTCTATTATATCTTTGACTAGAAGGGTTAAACCATCTTCTAGGATAGTAGGTAATGATTTGAACTATTGGATTATGTTTGGGTCCTCCATTAGGACTTGCTCTTCAACTTCTCCTAGGCATGATGAATCTGAATCCCCTAATGGGATATATGGCCATGTGACAAAAATTAGTCAAAATTTTTAAAATAATTTGATCAAATACTTGTTACTCAAAGCTAAACTCAGATCTATAGGCAAGTTCATCATTGGTGGTCTGCTAATCTAATTTTGAAGAAGAAAGAACACCCCCATCTAATAGAACATGAGATAGTTTTCACCACTAGACTGGGCTTTATCTTTACATTTTACCTAGTCAAAAAATGTCTCAAAGAGGCTTTCACTTTAGGACCTCAATGTTTTACTTATTTATTTTTGGTTAAGGGTGTTCACTCACTCTCCAAAATAGGCTACAGGATCTAATGTGATTGAGAATCCTAATTTATGATCTCCCAATAGAACATTGTCTCTAAGACCTAAGAAATCACAAAATGCCTCATCATTCTAGAACTCATTAATGAGCAAACTAGATTCTTGTTGGTCTTAATCTATCAGTTGGAGATAATATAATGGTAAAGGGTTGTGATGAATGGCTAGGGTAAGGGTACAAATGGAATTATTATCAAAGAGGTTGGTTTTATCTAGGTTATCAAGGTGAGGCTATGATTGGACTCTACTTCATTGTCAACATCATCATCACTAGTCATTGGTGATGAAGTTTGAATAAGATATGTGGGGTCACCCCCAGGTGGTTTAAATCCAATTCCATAAGGTCTTTCATACTTAGTCATGGAAATTAGTTTAATGGTTCCTTTTTGATTTGGTATGAGGATTGATCCTTCATATTTATGATGCTTCATTATTCTATTGGGAATAGGATACTTTGTAATTTTATACAATCAGCTTGGTTATCATTGTATAACCATGATTCATCCCCTTTAAGAGGGTTAGGTTCTAAGCCAGATGTTGGTACAAATGTGATAGATCCTTTATCTTTTTTCTTTTATTGCCAATGCATATGTGGGGTGACTTTAGGTTCCCCAAAGGTTATTTGATTCTAAGGAAGATCAACAATATGAAATGTATCATGGGTCACATACTCTCCCAGTCCATTATCTAAAATGGTGAAATTATTGGAAGCTTCAGGAGGTGACATGTGGGAAAAAGAATCTAAGGTATTAGGATCTATGCAATTATCTGGTGAAGGATAAATAAGTATAGCCTTTTCTTTATCCTACTTGGAACTTGGATTCATGTCATACTGATAATTATAGATTTAAAATTCAGCCTCAAGATGCTTGTAGTGCTCATATGGCTTTAAATCTCTTGGAATATTCACTTCTATCCATAAATGGGGAAACTTGATACATTGGTGCAGTGTTGTTGAGATTGCATGAATCTCATGTAACCAAGGCCTGCCTAAAAGCATATTGTATGATTACTCTAAATTAAGCACATGGAAAAGTGTATCATGAGTCAAAGGCCCAATGATAACTAGAAAACTGATGGTGCCTTTTGAGTCTCTTTCCTGATTAACATAGGCTTTGATAGTTATTATTTCTGGTTAGAGATCTATCATTGTGTACCTAAGAAGCTTGATGAGCTTTAGAGACACTATGTTGAGGCTAGATCCATTGTCTATAAGGACATGTTTCACTTTATGCCATCTTATATAAACTTCTATGTATAATGGATTATAATGGAGTAGGCCAAGGGAAGACATATCGCTTTGGTTGAATGTGACTTGTTAGGTTGGAGCTAGGTGTCCAACCAAAGCTTAAAATTTATTAAGAGATATGTCACTATCAATAATAGATTGGGTCAAAAACTCATTTAAGATGTTCTTGTGGATTATTTACATTCATAACAAATCTAAAATAGAAATTTGTGATGGTGTCTTCTACAATTGTTTCACAATACCAAACTTCTTATCTTGGTCAGTAGTGAATGGTTTGTTTTGAGGCTGAATGGTTGGTTAGATGATAGTCAAAGTGGTGGATGGTTATGGGCTTGTGATAGTAATATTCAACCTTCAAGTTATGATTTCACAATCAAGATTAAATACTAGACCATTATTGCTAACTAATGTTGGAAATGGTGTAAGACCAAACAGGATAAGTCTCATTTGTCGGTGCACTTGCATGTGGTCATAGGCAAAGAATAAGTTGTTTCTATAAAATCTAAAAGGGTAAGTCCTAGTTTGCTAGTTTACCTATATTCATTCCCAAGTCAAACAAGGATTATCCATGTAATTTGGCTGAATATTATTGTTTATCAATGGTCTATGCTAATTAGTGCTTAGTCTAGGATTAATGGAGATGGTATTAATGATACCCCATGTAATATGAACTACAACCCTATTATAATCATGTGTAACTGCATGGTAAGTTTGTTGGTTTTTACCTTTATAACCTTAGTTTTATCCATTATTCTGTCACTATGGATTTTGCTATTGATTTTGTTGATTTTGCTAGTTTGGCCTTTGATTTTGATACCGTTGATCCTACTACTACATTGGCCATTATTGTTGTTGCTATTAATTGTTTTGATGCTATTGATTGTTATGTCGAGGAAAGGGGTTTTGATAAATCCCAAGATTTTGATTAGAAGTGGAAGCACCATTATTAAATGTTATCTCCCCATTCTCCAACATATTCTCAATTAAATGCTTGATTTAGACACATCTTCATAATTATGTTCATTGACCCAATGATATTCACAAAATTCATTTTCATGGTACTAATCAAGATAAGGAATGCCTTATAGATAATGCTTTGGTATAGGCCAACTAATCAGATTATTATCAACAAAATTGTGAAACACAAATTCAATAGGTTATCCTATGTCACTAAAGACATGACGTGTAGGCATGGTATTCTTAGGAGGAGTTTGCAATGGTAAAAGCTATTATATTTGTTGTGCAGGTTTTGGTTGTTATGCTTATGGAATTGGTTGGAGAGTTTTTTGGGTAAGAATAAGCTGAAAAGGTGGTGTAGATGATGTTGGAACCATTTAGACATGATGGGACTTAGTTATTCCATTTCCCACAACATTCCTATTTCAGTTGAATTTCCTTAGTCTTTCTTGGTTATTAGCATGTGCTGGTTGTGATGCTTACACTTGAACATGATGTTGATGTTGGCCATTTCCATTATTCATTCCTTGATTTTTATTATTTGAATTAATATTTATGACTCCCTTATTGATGAGTTCCCACTCAATCAACAAACCTTTATCAATGATCTCTTTGAATGTATGTGCAATTGTAGTTCTAGATGGTAAACTATTTCATGATGCAAATTTTTATTTATCTGGTAAACTATGGGTGAAATGGATTACAAGGTCTCTCCATTGCTATAAATAACTTTTAAAACTCTCACCAAATTTTCGCTTTACTTGTGTCAGGTCCGCTAATGAAATCTCATGCTCAATATTATAGGAAAAGTGCTGCACAAATTTATCAAAAAGATCATCAAAGTCTATTACTAAATTTTTGGAAAACTTTAAAAACCACTCCAAGGTTTATCCATCCAAGCTCCTTATAAACAACAACAAAAGGTATTTGTCTCTATATGCCATTGGTTGCCATGCAACAAATAATTCGATCAAATGAGCCTTAGGGTAACCTTTCCCTTTGTATTTGTCAAATTTGGGTGGTTCGTATCTTGGAGGAAATGGTGTTTGTAAATACTCCATGTTGAATGGATAAGAATACATGTCATCCAATTTGAAATTTTTAGTCTACTCTCCAGCCTAAATGGAAGTAATTACATCCTTCATCTATTACAATTCTTGGGATAGGAAACTAGAACAGACATTGGATTGTAGGAGAAAATTGGTTTGGGTGAATGGTTAGGAGGTCACAAGTGGAACATTTTGACTAGGGTATGATGGAGACACTTGTTAGGGTATATTAGTTTGGTTGGGGAATGGACTAAGAATATGCATACATAGATTGAGATGTACATGAAATTGCATATTTGGTTGCATGATATTTTAGTTTAGGTTGGTGATAAAGGTTTGATTTAGAGGATTTTTTGGTTGAGATGGAGGGATATAACTATACTGTGCCTGATATGGTTGAAAAGGGACATATTGTTGACTAATCAAACCTTAATATTGAGTGGGAACTTGTGGACCAAGACCCTATCTCTAAATTTGTGGCACATTTTGAACTAACAGTTGTCTAGTAGGTACCTAAGAAACATAGGGACCTCCTTATTACATGAATCCCTATGAGGAAGTGAATGTAGGTTGTAGATTTGATATCTATCATTGATCAATATTTGCACATTATAGACTAGTCATTACTTGGTTTTGAATTGGCATATTAGTCTGTGATTTAAGATGTATGTTTGTTATTAGCTGGTAAGGTGGAACATCAATTACCCCTGATCGAGGTGGCAATGTATTTATCCTCTATTATGTTGATACACTAGACTATGTCTGTTGTTATGGAATACTGCTCATTACTTGTTGAGGAGGAGTAAGATTTATCACATTATGTGGTTGAGGCATTACTTTAGCCATTGTTTGATTATCTAATCCTATAGGTTGTACACTTGAGGAAGTAGTTGGTTGAGGTAGGGGTGTAGAAACTCTTATTCTTTGGTATGATGATCTATTCATGGGATTAACTATAGGCACATGTTTTTTTATAGTTTTTTGTGCATTAGTACCACTTTGATTAAGATTGGATGTTATTTTCACATTGTCCACTACATTTGGATCATAATTTAGAGGCTGAAGACACTTATTCAATAACATGCATATGCATCAAGTTATCTATCGAATTAATTTGTATGAATGGGTCAAAACTCAGATTGTCTTGTCCAGTTAACTCTATCAACACTCCTACTGAAGGAACCAAGTCAATAAGAGGCTTACTCACCATGTTCATCTAATTAAAATCATGTGCTAGATTTAGGTAGGTTTGATATGTTGTTTTCATTTGGTTAAAGTGATCTTCCATGATGTTTTTGCCTCAATTGGATATATTAGGGTCATGATGCATTGTTTGGACTAGAGCCATAGGATTTATAGAAGAAGCTTGTTGATCATAAATGCTATTGTGGGGCACTCTTACTAGACTTGGTAAATTTTCATGGGGGAAGTATACTAGAAACTTGGCCCCTACCTCTATATCTCTAACCAAAATTTCATCCTTGTTCTCTAAAAAATGTCATTAAAATAAAAATAGATCATACATGGAAGCCATATTAGTAGAATATGACTCTTGAAGAACTCGCTCATCCAATGTATTATAGCTAGGTATTGTATGGTTTATTCTTAGTCTTGTTTTGAATAAGGAGGTGTGTTAACCAGATAGTTAGCTAATGGATTTTGGCCTTGTGCCCATAATTGAGTAATATAATAAGGATAAGAATCCATCTCATAAACAATATTATCTGCATAGGGGTCTTGCACCATTTCATCTTGTACAACTACATTACTAATCCCCAGATTGTACATGAGTCCATCACAAGTGTATGAATACATGTTTGGATCCATATTCAATGCTTTGTGATAAAAGGTCAAAGAGTTTTACAAAATCTAAAAAGGATAGAATCTAAAACAAATGATGCTTCAACTTGGTCTAGATTTGTCAAAAGGATCAAAAGGTTTATACAAAGATTTGAGAAGAAACAAGTTAGCATAAAATATCTAACATTTCACTATTCACATAAAGACAAGCAAGTAAATAGACTGAAAATCAAAATGCCAAACTCTAAGGTCAAAGTGTTTCAAATCAATGTAATCTAGGAATTTTAAAAGTTGTTAGGTCTTTTGGCCAAATGCAACATAAAAATATAGGCTCAAACAAGGCATGTGCTATAAATCTTGGCCAAATGGCATCAAAAGCTATACTTTGAAAATAGATGAAAGTTTTAATCAAATAGATTTGAAACACTTCTAATAAACACTAGGCTTTTGATTCTTAGTCATGAACTTGATCAACTAGGTATAAGGTATGAAATAAAAGGCACTTTAGAAATAGTTTATTTTCTCATAAATAATGGTATAAAACTTGGTTATTTTGACAAATAAGCTAGACAAAGGTGAACATTATAACTATTTTTTAGAGAAAGGATCACAAAAAGTATACTAGGATTGGTTTGTAATTAGAGGAACAAGTTTGGAATTTTATGTAAGAAGGTCTATGAAATAATATTTAAAATGTTTTGGGTAGCATAATGATGTTATACTACCCAAAATGTGTGATATAAAAGTTTACTTCAAAAACTCTCTAAGGTAAAGACATTTTCCCATAATTTTGATAGCATAGCACTACTTTTCTTGACTCAAAATGTTGTGGAGCTTAGACTCAAAGTGTAAGTGTTTAGCATAAAATGTCTTAACTCTATCAAGTGATGATAATGATTATGAGTCTTAAATGACCTTCAACCCAAACTAGAAATTAAACCTAAGTTCCCTCATGTTTAGTGAAAATGGTGAACCCACTTAACACATTAACTCTATGAACTTGTAAAGGTGTAATTCCAAATTTAGATTATAATTGAAGGACTTAAACAACTTTAATAAAGGTATAGACTCAATTAGGTAGCATAACTATGCGAAAGTGGATGATATGACTCTCAAGCTTTTGATGAAGTTTGAACAAGGCAAATTGATGATCTCACGTGGGCAACATAATACTTCTTTGTTTAAAGGAAAATTTAGACTATGTGTTTGGTTTTGAATTTTTTGTTTACACCAAATTTTGACCTCAAATAAGACTTTAAACTAAGACAAGACCAACTAATTAATCACCCTTAGATTTTAAAATAACAAGGTTGCTTGGTATTATTGGAATTTATGAATATAAATCATTTGAGAGGATTTTAAGTGTTCATCCAAAAGTAAATGGACATTATATAGTAGGGTTTTTACACCCCCTTTCTTTTAAATGACAATACTATGACATGGACCTTAAGGTGCACCTTGTATCAATAATACTTCTATAGTAAGTGGGGATTTGTCTAAAATTATATAAGTTTTTGAGCAATCTAGGGTAATCAATTACACAATGACTTTCACACCAAACAATGCAAAAGAAAAGCATAGATTTTAGGTCTGTATCACTTGGATTATTGCAAAAAGGTCTAGTCTTTTTTGTAACCACTACATCCTATTATTCACTCAATTTAGTGCGATGTCCAAAGTGCCACTACATCTCATGTGTAACTCCAAAGGATCTAAATGAAGTCAATTCTGAGAGATGAAACCCTAGGTTAAAGCTTCCGTAAATAACTTGCAGAAGGTGATGAAGTCCCCCTCACAAGCCAAGATGCATAAAAATAAAGAAATCATGAAATTAGAATGACTTTAGGGTTATTTTCAAGGTTGCCCAAGCTTTGACAATTTTTTGGGGGGTGCTTTATGTTGTTCCCAAAATCAGCTGTGCTTATTTTTGGAACTCCCCTGCGAAACTTATTTGTTTTGTCTTTTCGTCCCCCTCAGTTCGTTCTTCGAAATGGATTTCGAATTCACTCCCATCTTGGCCTCAGAACGAGAAGTGGTTACCACCTCATCCCTACCAAGTTTTTTCCCTCCTGAACTCCTTTAGGAATTAGTCTTTCCTCCCTTTTTCCCTGTGCATGGGCGACGAAAATCGCCACCTCTGCACTTTTCTTTCTTTTTTATGCAAGGGCGGCAAAAATCGCCGCCCCTGCACTTTTTATGCAAGGGCAGCAAATTTTTCCACCCTTACATGCGTTCTTCATCCCAAATTTGCCGCCCATTCAGCGGGCGATAAATTCCCCGCAGGCTGTTTAAGCCAAGATTACGCCGTCATCGGCCGATATTCTGCCGCCGTCGGCAGGTTTGCCGACATCGGCGGTTTTATTCTGCCGTCGTCGACAGGTTTGCTGACGTCGGCAGTGTTGTCTACCAGCATTGGTCGTTCTTGCCGTCTCCATTCCTCCGCCCGTGCAGGAGCGGCAATTTTTGCCGCCCTTACATCTAAACGATGTAGAGGCGGTAATTTTTGCCGCCCTTGCAACTGGTACTCACATTTCTCCAACTCTAAAGAAACCTTCATTCTTTTCATTTTCTGTGCCTGCTCCCCTTCTTCTTCTACTTTTCAACCTGCTCGCGTCTCATCCCTTTCAAGCGCATTTCCCTGATCATGACCAGCAAACGTGCGGATCTCCCTGATCACTCCCTTCTTCCTCTGATTGCACAATCATGGTTCCTTCTGCAGTTTCTGTGAAGGGTCCCTCTTCATCAACGTCTTTTCAACAGAAGTTCTTCCAGGTCACTGAAGTTTCCCTGAAGCAATCCAAGACCATGAAGAAGACTGAAAATAGAGATGGATAGTTTGGAGAAAGATCCCGACAGAGGGAAATAAATGAAAAATCCTGAGAAGAGCACTCTGATGTTTGTTGGTGCCATCTCCAGTAAGGACTCCTATGTCGAGATCAAGAAGTCATTGATCTTCAAAATCTAAAAGAGATGATCCGAAAAGCTTTTGTTGAAACATCCTTCTCAATATCCTCGATGGACAGCATTCTAAATGCTCAGTTAACTTTGGAGAGTCTAAAATCCAGGTTAACTAACCATGCTAAAGCCATCACAGCATTGGAGGACATGCTGATCAGGGTTAGAATCCTCTCTAAGAACACAGTTGCGCCAGATAGCATAGAAATTTAGGCATCGATCACCATGTGTGATGCTCATCTGAAGGAGTTCGGCGACAAAAATTGACACTTTCTCTCTTTCTTTTTCTATCCTTATGCATTTCTGTTTTGTGCAGAATGCATGCAATTTTGTAATTTGTAATTACAAATAAAATATTTTGGAAAATATCTAAAAGTCAAAGATGAGTCATCTTTGACCAAGATATTTTGTATATTTTATTATTTTTCTGTTTTTGAGGATTTTCTCCCTATATATAGTGGAGACCTCATTTGTAAAGGATCTTGGAAAATTCAATAACAAACACTCTGCTGAAATTGAAGCAACTTTTGAGACTTTGTGCTCAAATTTGTAAATCATATTCTGTTGAATGAATGAGAAGCAGGTTATTTTAGACTTTGTATTGAGATTGTCTGTGTTATTTAGGAAATAGTTCTTATGTCTTTTTCCTGGTAACATCTTGTTTATCTGATTTAATAAGCAAGTGGGTGTGTTATTATTATCTGAGGGTGCTTCTAGAGGGTAGAAGATAGACTTTGTGCTGCTTTTACCTTTGAGATTCTTTTATCTTTTGTAGTTTCAGGTGAAGACTTTGTGCTTCACTTTATTCTATGGTTATACTTGTTCTGAATCTGTGGAGAAGCTATGGAAGACTTTGTGCTTGCGTGAGCGTTCTTGTGCCTTTGTTACTACAGGTGATCTCTTGCTTTCTGTTTAAAATCATTCCTGAAAGAAGAGGAATGCTGTTAGCTTAAAGACCAAGATTTTCCCTCTTTTGTTCCTTGTACATTACCTCTGAAAGAAGAGAGGTAGATGCTGTTATACCACCCTCGTGTGTTATTTTCTGCTTAACTATATATTCAGCACGTAAATATTAATAGGGAACCTCCCCTTGATGAGAGGAGAGATTTACCTCGTCTTGATCTGGTAAAGCCACACTCCTCGTGGTGTAAATCTCCCTTATGCTGTGGCTGATATCCCCATTTTGTCATCAGTTAGTTGACGACAAAATATTCACCCAACATTTTTTTGGCGACTCCGCTGGGGACCCGAATGTGCAGTCTGAAACCTCAAGTTTCAGATTAAAGCAGCCCTTACCCTTCTCCATTACGTAATGTGGCGACTCCATTTCATGTCTTACCCATTATCATTTTAGCTTTACCAGCCGCCTCCATTATATTATCTGGTCTGCAAAACCAAAGCTGCTGGGAAGAACACACATCTTGGAGCCTCAAGCTTCAACTTGAAGTAGTTTCGGTCCCATTTTTGTTTTAAAAATCTGGCAACCCCACGTTACACTAGAAGTCAGAGATCTAAGGGTGTTGTGGACCCTGTGTTTGAGTTGGCACAACAGAATAATTTTGATCTATTTCCTCCATCAGCTTCTCTTCGACGGTCTAGGAGTGTTCCTTCCAGCATTGTCAGGTCACCAACATAAGGTAGAACCCCTTTTCCTACTGTCAATCGCCGCCTACCTATAAATACTCCACCAAGGTTTGTTATCCCACCTTTTCATCCTCTTATCATAATGGCTCAAGGCCCGTGGGGTAATTCCTTCAGTCCCCTTAATTTAACCCCACCTCTGCATGAACTACCTCGTAGTTCTAGAAAAAAATTTCCTAAGTTCTTTGGAGATGGAAAGGTTCATCCCGATGAGCATATTACTGCTTTCTCCATAGCATGTGGTGTAATTGGCATAGAATTTGAGGATGTGGCAGTAAGACTTTTTGTGGAGACTTTGCAAGGTGCTGCTGCGGATTGGTTCTATCACTTGCAGGCTGGGTCAATAACAAACTGGGATACGCTCAAGTCCAAATTTGAAGCTCGGTTTAAACCCGCTGAAGATGCACATGCTTTGTTAGCTCAGCTAACACAGATGAAAAAAGAGTCCCAGGAACCCATGAGGGATTTCATAGCCAAATTCAACAAATTGAGGAATCGAATTCCAACCGTGGCTCAGCCCACGCCGGAAAACCTCAAGTGCTTTTTCATCAACTCACAGCTTCCTGAAGTAAGTTTCCTATTAAGGCGAGCTGGCCCTATGGATCTAGCATTGGCTCAAAATTTGGCTACTGAGATTGAGGATGATCTTATCCTAGCAGGTAAGATCAGAAAAGACCCAAATAAAAATAAATTCCCTTCATCTGCTGAGAGCTCTCCTACAGCTACTACAGATCCTATGGTACAAAAGTTAGCGGATGAAATGCTAGCTCTCAGGAGACAGATGGCCCAAGTTATGTCTGCTTCTCCTAATCAGGATATACCAAGGAGGACATTTCAGAATCAAGCGTACCAAGGTAATGCTGCTAGGAATCAAGGGCAGCCAAATTGTCTCCCTCCCCCACAAAGGAACCTCGCCCTTGAAGCCCCTCCAACCAACTCAGTGGTTGGATACTTGGAAACTGAACGCGCTCCCCCTTTCCAACCTGAGTTGGACTGACAATATGATGATAATCTCTTTGGAGAGCAAGAAGGAGAATTAGCTAGTGACTCTGTCATTGGTTACCTGAATTATCAAGATGAACCCAGGAGTGAGGGGAATGCAACTGAAGGATCATATGCCATATTCACCTGGTCCCAGAAACAGTCAGCCCGACAAGCTGATAAAGAGAAGACAGAGGAGCAACCTCGGCCAGCAGTTTCAATTGCCAAGCGGGGAACCACTTTGCCCTTCCAACCAAGCGACCCGTTGACTATTGAAAGCATACATACCCCAAGCATCCCTGCACCCTTTACTTCCACTTGGCAAACTAGCTCTTCCCATCCCAAAAACCGAAAGAGTGAACTCCCATCCTCTGTGCCTAGTCTAATACCGACATTTGATATAATCGAGCATGTCAAAAAGACTAAAATTCAAATGTCTGAACTTGAATTTCTACAAGCCCATTCTGAACAGTTGGATAGATTGACAAAATGTGTGAAAGGTATAGCCGTCCCTACAGGACAAGAAATTTTGAGGGTAACTCATGATCCCCCAAAAGATGTATCCACCCAGAACAATCTTGTCGTGACTCCTCCAGTTGCTCCTGAGAAAATAGAGAAAATACAACC
Source organism: Torreya grandis (assembly GCA_037957365.1). NCBI lineage: Eukaryota > Viridiplantae > Streptophyta > Pinopsida > Cupressales > Taxaceae > Torreya > Torreya grandis. The sequence continues at coordinate 1,929,333 of JARHVA010002912.1, read as the reverse complement.
TTTCTATGTTTCTCTATTAATAAACGGTCGCAAGCTGAGCAACTGCATCATCGATTCTGGTGCATCTGACAATGTTATGCCTACTAGAGTGGCAGAATCTCTTGGTCTCACATTGACTAAAACTTTTGGGAGATGTTTCTCCATGGAGAACAAACAAGTACCACTATTGGGACAAATCAAAGATGCCCAATTTGCATTTGCAGTGTTCCCTGACAAGAGGATCAAGATGACAGTACTGGTGGCTGACGTCCCAGCTTCATATGGCATTCTACTTGGACGAAACTTTTGCAAAGATGTCAGAGGAGAATTGAGCATGGACTTATCCCAGGCAAAGATTCCTGTGAAAGGTGTGATGCAAAGGTTGCTCCCTGAGAGAGAGGCAAAGTACGTGGTCACCCAAACGTCATCTCCTGTGGCTCAGATTTTGTTTGAGTCCTCTGGCAGGGGTAATTATCTTTCGACCATAGAAGACGTTCATGAAGAACCTGTTATAGCTCTTGAGAATGCCAACCAAAAAATTGGTTCAACTAAAATAATGACAAGTGGACCTGATAGTGCCAATCAGTGGCAGGTGTCAAATGAGGACAATCAAATCAGGTGCTGGATGGAGCCAGAAGAGCAACCAATTATGGTATCTGACCATACTACTGTGCATCATGATTAGAGAAAATAACTCTTCACCAAGAAAATGAAGATTCATGGTTTTCGGGTAGAAAGACAAATCTTGTTGTGGGGCAAGAGGAGAAAACTAAAGGGATGGCACAGGAAGTTGGTTTTATGGTGGTGGAAGTTTCCATTTGCAGATCGTCAATTTTGGGGAAAAAATGGCCTCTTGCTGGTGTATCAAGACAGAGCGTCATCGCCACTGCCTCTAAAGGGGTAGCATCTGGGGTGCTTCGTTTCTTAAAGTACCAAATAAATTCACCTGTATATTTGTATAGTCTTTTTGCTTTGTTTTGTTTTCATTTTTGGAGCCTTTCTTTTTGAGTAGCTTGACTCCGTGGCCCAATGGCACACTTTTAAGGCACTGGAGATTTTGGATTCTACTCCCTTCCATCACTTTTTGCAATAAAAGGCAGTTCCCCAACAGGAGCCCGCTGTTGTTCCCAAAATCAGCTGTGCTTATTTTTAGAACTCCCCTACGAAACTTGTTTGTTTCGTCTTTTCGTCCCCCTCAGTTCGTTCTTCAAAATGGATTTCAAATTCGCTCCCATCTTGGCCTCGAAATGAGAAGTGGTTACCACCTCGTCCCTACCAAATTTTTTCCCTCCTGAACTCCTTCAGGAATTAGTCTTTCCTCCCTTTTCCCCTGTGCATGGGCGGCGAAAATCGCCGCCTCTGCACTTTTCTTCATTTTTTATGCAAGGGCGGAAAAAATTGCCGCCCCTGCACTTTTTATGCAAGGGCAGCAAATTTTGCCACCCTTACATGCATTCTTCGTCCCAAATTTGCCGCCCATTCAGCGGGCGGTAAATTCCCTGCGGGCTGTTTAAGCCAAGATTACGCCGTCGTGGGCCGATATTCTGCCACCGTCGACAGGTTTGCCGACATCGGCGGTTTTATTCTGCCATCGTCGGCAGGTTTGCCGACGTCGGTGGTGTTGTCTGCCGGCGTCGGTCGTTCTTGCCGTCTCCATTCCTCCGCCTGTGCAGGAGCGGCAATTTTTGCTGCCCTTACATCTAAACGATGCAGAGGCGGTAATTTTTGCCACCCTTACAACTGGTACTCACATTTCTCCAACTCTAGAGAAACCTTCATTCTTTTCATTTTCTGTGCCTGCTCCCCTTCTTCTTCTGCTTTTCAACCTGCTCGCATCTCATCCCTTTCAAGCGCATTTCCCTGATCGTGACCAGCAAACGTGTGGATCTCCCTGATCACTCCCTTCTTCCTCTGATTGCACAATCATGGTTCCTTCTGTGGTTTCTGTGAAGGGTCCCTCTTCATCAACATCTTTTCAACAGAAGTTCTTTCAGGTCACTGAAGTTTCCCTGAAGCAGTCCAAGACCATGAAGAAGACTGAAAATAGAGATGGATAGTTTGGAGAAAGATCCCGACAGAGGGAAATAAATGAAAAATCCTGAGAAGAGCACTCTGATGTTTGTTGGTGCCATCTCCAGTAAGGACTCCTATGTCGAGATCAAGAAGTCATTGATCTTCAAAATCCAAAAGAGATGATCCAAAAAGCTTTTGTTGAAACATCCTTCTCAATATCCTCGGTGGACAGCATTCTAAAGGCTCAGTTAACTTTGGAGAGTCTAAAATCCAGGTTAACTAACCACGCTAAAGCCATCACAGCATTGGAGGACGTACTGATCAGGGTTAGAATTGTCTCTAAGAACACAGTTGCGCCAGACAGCATAGAAATTCAGGCATCGATCACCATGTGTGATGCTCATCTGAAGGAGTCCGGCGACAAAAATTGACACTTTCTCTCTTTCTTCTTCTATCCTTATGCATTTCTGTTTTGTGCAGAATGCATGCAATTTTGTAATTTGTAATTACGAATAAAATATTTCGGAAAATATCTAAAAGTCAAAGATGAGTCATCTTTGACCAAGATATTTTGTATATTTTATTATTTTTCTATTTTTGAGGATTTTCTCCCTATATATAGTGGAGACCTCATTTGTAAAGGATCTTGGAAAATTCAATAACAAACACTCTGCTGAAATTGAAGCAACTTTTGAGACTTTGTGTTCAAATTTGTAAATCATATTCTGTTGAATGAATGAGAAGCAGGTTATTTTAGACTTTGTATTGAGATTGTCTGTGTTATTTAGGAAATAGTTCTTATGTCTTTTTCCTGGTAACATCTTGTTTATCTGATTTAATAAGCAAGTGGGTGTGTTATTATTATCTGAGGGTGCTTCTAGAGGGTAGAAGATAGACTTTGTGCTGCTTTTACCTTTGAGATTCTTTTATCTTTTGTAGTTTCAGGTGAAGACTTTGTGCTTCACTTTATTCTACGGTTATACTTATTCTGAATCCGTGGAGAAGCTACGGAAGACTTTGTGCTTGCGTGAGCATTCTTGTGCCTTTGTTACTACAGGTGATCTCTTGCTTTCTGTTTAAAATCATTCCTGAAAGAAGAGGAATGTTGTTACCTTAAAGACCAAGATTTTCCCTCTTTTGTTCCTTGTACATTACCTCTGAAAGAAGAGAGGTAGATGCTGTTATACCACCCTCGTGTGTTATTTTCTGCTTAACTATATATTCAGCACGTAAATATTAATAGGGAACCTCCCCTTGATGAGAGGAGAGATTTACCTCGTCTTGATCTGGTAAAGCCACACTCCTCGTGGTGTAAATCTCCCTTATGCTGTGGCTGATATCCCCATTTTGTCATCAGTTAGTTGACGACAAAATATTCACCCAACAGTTTAGATGGATTTCTTTCTAAGCCTTGGAATAGGCTACTTGCAATAAGAATGGCACTTTTGATTCCAAGGGTTCCCTATAAGGGACAAATGGAAGAGTATACACATAACATTCCTCTTTTTTCCAAATAAAAATTTGATTAAAAAACTATTGCAAACAAGAATTGATAAATGCATTCAATTTTAGACCCAAATGAAACATTTGGTGGTGTTCATTTGACCTCTTAGTCTAGGTTGAAAACTTTGAAAACATTCACCAAAAACATCTAAATCCTTTGTTAAACACAAAAAACAAGGTTCCTAATTGATTTTTAAGAATGCAAAGGTGATTTAAACATGTTTTGAGAAAATATCAAGCTTGGTCCTATAGCAAAATTGTTAGCATGTCCTTTACCTTTGAAGCTCTTTTTAGCTTGAAACAATGAACTTTCAAAAAGTAGCTCTTGGGTCTGTGTTTTTGAAAAAAACATAGTGACCAACATCGATTATTACCACCAACATCGATTAGTTTGGTTAACCAAGATCTAATCAATGTTAGTTTTGCTAACAGATGTTGGTTGAGATATGTAACTGATGTCAGTCTTACTTGTCAACATTGATTACTATGTAAAACCATGGTAAACAAAAATGGCAAAATAAAGCTAAAAAATCAATTTATAAGAGTTTTAAGAGCCCAAATAAATATTTTAGATTTGAAAAAGGATCTCCTTCAAGTGTGAGATGTGTCTAGTCCCCCAGGAGTGCCATTATGTGATCTTGGAATTTGACTCAAGAGAGGGTGGTTAGTATGGTGTTAATTCCAAAATGAAAATAAAATAGAATAAACACACTAATAACATAACATCTCTAGGCCTAGACACTAGGGAGCCCTTAGTTAACAAAAGCAAATGACAAATATAGCTAAAAAGCAAGGAATCAAACACAAGAATTCCTTCACCTTCCTTGGATGCTCTAAATGCCTTTGTAATGATGGCTTGCTTGGCTTGTGCTCATAATGTCTTGGCAATAGAAGCTTGACTACCTACATCTCTCCTTGGTACCTTTGGCTTGTGGCTTATCTTGGCTTGGAATCAATTTGGCATGATAAACCTAATTTATTTAAGCTTTTGGAACCATTTTTGCATTATAATTTTGCACCAAAATAGATTAAAAATGATGTTGTGAGGCCTCCTATTTATAGATTTTTAGATTTGATCAAAATCAACTTGAATCATCCATCTCAAGATTGAGATGTATGGTTATATATTAATTCAATTTTTGGAATTAACTTTGTAATTATCCTCATCATGACATTGGAAGAAGGGGAAATTAAGATGCATGGAGGGCATCATAGAAGGCATTGATGAGGCATGAGAGGCATAAATCTTGATATTTATGGCATTTATGGCCTAAGGATGTCTTCCCAAGAAATGAGGTCACTTAATGATGCATATTTTCAATATTCATTTCCAAAAATAAGTATTCAAAAAGTTTCCATGGAATTATTAATTAGGATCTAACTTGGATTAATTATCTCTTAAGCATGTTTAAGCACTTTGTTCACAAACTACTCAAATTGATCAGAATGCCTTGTTATTGGTCCAAAATTTGATTGGATTGGAATTAGAAGGCAATGTCAGATGCATTAGAACTATATTCCCATTTAGGATGTTGCCAACAACAAATAACAAAGGCACAAGTCTTGTGCAAAATATTTGATATAGAAAAGTAATCTAGAGAACCTATGTGAAAATTTGGCATTTTGACTTGAAATGAATTGATCAAAGTTAGCTAGCCCATAAATTGCCTTGCCCCATTTAGGGATACCCTATCTATAATTAGCATTTGAATATGTCAATTTTACATCATTTATCATGTTTTAGTGTTTTTAGGCCAAATTGTACATCTTGAGTGGAATTGGCCAAAAGCCTGGTTGGACGTTATTGATGGCCAGATTTAGGTGTCTACAAGCTCAGTCCTCTCTTTTTCTCATTTTGTTTTGGCCTATGACTATTTGCCTAGAGGGTACACTTATATTATTTTGTAATAACATTGAAATAGATACCAGTCTATTTTTAAATTCATGTTATTTGTTAGTAATGCTCTTCATTTCTTGGTGTAACAAAATTTAATAATGTTAGTAATAAATTTCAATGCTTGTTTACTGATAAATATGTAGTTACTATAGAATAGGATTACAAAACAAGTTATCTCATGTGTTAGTTAATAAATCTCCAAATAATCATATTTAAATAACATGTTAAGCCTGATCACTCAAGGGGTGATGACAATAAACTCAATAAGCTAATTAAGAACGTAAGAAATAAATACCTTCCAAGTAGAATCCCTCCTTTAAAAATTGTCAATAAATGTGTTTTCCTCTAGATTTAGTGCTTCAATTCTTCAACAATGAGGTGTAGCATGAGTCTCCATCATATCTTAGTTCACCAATGGATTTTGGATATTTAATTTGAGCTAATTGGGTGAATGAGTAAAGCTTTCTCTATCAATATTCTTCCATGATAACAATAGTCAATTGAAGCTTGTTTGAATATATTTATGCATAATAAGTTTACACAATTCAATTTTAAAACTTATGGTCTTATCTCACTTATTTATAGATTTTCTAAAATATTTAAGATCAACCATGACTATCCATCTTGAGATCAACATGTGTGGTTGTGGATTGATTCAATCTTGGAGGGACAAACAATAAATATTGTCATCAATATTTGGAAGAATGAGGCATTGATGAGGCATGGGAGAGTTTAATATTGATATTTATCCCATTAATAGCATAGAGATGACACCCCTATGATGATGTCATGGGATGATGATAAATTGAATAATGAATTTATAGTAAATAGATATTCAACAACTTTCATGGAATTTCCACTCAAGCTCATAATTTGTTGTTGATTTGCTTAAGTGTCTTTAATTAGTTTTCTACAATTATTTAGAATTTTTTTAAATGTTTAATCAACCTAGTTTTAAATGTCATTTTATTGATTCATAATTTGAATAGAGTATGATCATAAGTAGATGTCATTTAAGTATAGGATAATACCCTAATTAGGGTATTATAAATGTGAATTGACACATGCATGTGATGTGTGCAACTGAATTATAATATTTTAGTGATCCAAGATATCATTTTGTGTGGTCCAAATTTGACTTAAAGTGATTTAAGAAAAGATAATAATCACATAAAATGCATTTTCCCATTCTATAATGAAATTACTTCAACAATAAAGTAGAACAACAAAAATAGATCCAAATATGACTAAAATATATTAGAATATATGATAATAGACAAGCCACTTCGAGGGGACAACCTCCACAAGCTTCAATAAGATCATAATTCACAATATGATGATAAAACATTACCCACTACTTCTTATATATAGTTTATCTAGGCCATGGTTACTCCATAGGCCAACCTACTAACCAAATGAATGCATAGAGAAATGTGATATAGCATCAAGGAGGGATAAGTAAGCCACAAGTCAGCTATTCCTATCCTCATACATGTGATAGGTTAGGGGCATAGCATGCCCTTCCCCTTTAAACCAATGTTGTCCTCAACATTGAATAACTCCAGATGTTGTAAAAAATCTTCACCTTCCCACATTGCATCTTCACTGCTCAGGTTCTTCCACTTGATCAGATATTCCCTAATCTCTTTGGTTCTTAACCTCTTAGTACATGTTTGGAGGATCTTCTCTAGTTCCAAAATGACATGTCCTTCTTCATCTAGTTTTGGAAACTTTGTTTGGGCTGAAATTTTCTATCCAATGACCTTCTTTAAATAGTAAACATGAAATACTAGGTATATGCGAGATGAATGAGGTAACTCAAGCTTGTAAGTCACACTTCCAATTTTTTGCAAAACCTAATAAGGGCCATAATACTTAGGAGCAAGTTTTTTATCCTTTTTCTATTGCTTCAAGGACATCTATTTGTAAGGTTGAAAACCTACAAATACCCAATCACCCACATCAAAATTTGACTCACTACAGTGTTGATCTGCTTGTTGCTTCATCTTATTTTGTGCTAAGGTCAAATTCTCTCTCAAGCTAGACAAAACCTCTTGTTGACGTTGAATGTGTTCCTCCACATCCTGAACCTTGGTTTGCACCTTTATTGAAAAAGTGATGAAGGGTGGATGGTAACCATATAGTGCTAGAAATGGAGACATTTTAGAAGAGGTATGGAAAGATGTGTTATACCACCATTATACAAGTGGTAGCCATTTAACCCAATGTTCCTATTTATCTGATACAAAACAATGGAGGTACCACTCTAAACATTTGTTAAACACTTATGTTTGTCTATCAGATTGGGGGTGGTAAGATGAGATATGAGCTAGCTAAGTACCCAAATAGGAAAATAGTTTAGTCCAAAAATTACTAGTGAAAATAGTATCATGATCACTTACAATTATTTTTGGGGTTCCATGTAATTTTAAAACTACTTCTAGAAAAAATAACTGCTACTCTACTTGCTGAAAATGGGTGTGAGAGAGCACAAAAATGGGCATATTTTGTAAGCCTATCCACAATGACCAAGATAACATTCTTACCTTCAGAACAAGGCAACCCTATGATGAAATCCATGGAAACCTCATACCACCTTTTATTAGGAATTGCTAACAATTGTAATAGACCTGGGTTCTTAACTGTCTCACCTTTATTTTGTTGGCATATCAAGCATTCTACCGCAAAATTTTGTACATATCCCTTGAGTCCTTCCCAAAATAATTATTTCTTAATTCTATGATAAATTTTCAAGAACCCTAAGTGTCCCCTAATTAGAGATGCATGTAACTCTGCAAGAATCTTATGCTTAAGCTCTAAATTTTTGCACAAGTATAACCTACCCTTATACCATAGGAAATTACCTTTATATTCAAATTTGTCAGAGGCTAAAGTACCTTGATAGAGATTCTAAATAAAAACTTGTGTATCCTTGTCTTGTTCCCATTCTAACCTAGTTTCATTCATGTTGACCATTTTTGGTCCAATAAGCCAAAATTGGTCCCCTTCTTTCCCTACTGTTTTGAGCCAGTTCATTTTTTTGATTTGATTTTTCACAAGGCTATTTCATTGGAATCTATAGGTGTTTTTATGGACTCTATAGGCATTTCTATGTACTCCATAGGAAAGGAATGAATTCCCAACACTTAGGCAGTTCATCGCTTTGGTTCAATGCCTTGGTTCATTGGCTTGGTTCAATACTTTGGTTCACCACCATGGTTTAACTCTTTGGTTCAATGCTTTGGTTCATCAATTTGGTTCAACACTTTGGTTCAATGGCAAAGTTCAATGATGAGGTTCAATGGTGAAGTTCAACAGTGAGGTTCAACATTTGGTTCAAGAGCTTGGTTCAAGCAGGACAATGAATGAGTAGAATGTAGTATTGAACCATTAAACCATTTTTGGTTCAACTAATCAGTTTAATCAGAAGGTTCAAGGGAGTCTCCCAAAGCTTGAAGGATAAGTGCCCTTGTGGAGGGCAGGGAACACTTGTAAAGGGATCAAAGAAAAAGGCCAAAGGAATTGACCAAATGGCGGCAGGTGCATAGATGTCAAGTTTATAGAAGAGAAATCATCAAGGAAAAAGTAAGCAAAAGCTGCCATGTGTCATCTTCTATAGGGCTCTCAAAGGACCCCTAAAAGGTAAGTGGATGCTACCAAGTGTCCTCACCTATTTCTCAATGGAGCGTGATAAGTGTCTGCATTTGAGGCTTTAGGTTTCTTATAAATTTCAAAGCTTCTTTTGATAATCTTATCTCAAAAGTCTAGTAGAAGCTACCAAGTGTCATTTATTGAGCCCCATTTTACTCTATTGTTAAAAATTAGCAAAAGCCACCATGTGTCCTTGGTGAGGCTTAGTGAAAGATGCCACATGTTAACATCCACAGTTTCTTCCTTTGGTTTCGTTACTAAGTAAGGACTGTGGTGGGCCTTGGGTAAATTGCTAAAGTACGTGGAAGCCACTATGTGTTAGCTTCTACAGGACTCTCGAAGGACATCTTAAGCTAAGCAGATGCTACCACATGTCCCATTATAACTGAGTGAATCATGACAAGTGTCTGTATCCATGTTTCGAGTTTCTTATAAGTTTTAAGGTAGCAGACTATGATAGATGTGAAAGATAGAGCACTCCCAGTCTAAAGAGCTGAATAATTAGCAAAAGATAGCCCTAAAGGATGAAGGAGCCATAAAAGATAGATATTGGAAGAGGCAAAAGAGCCAAGTGCAAAAATGGACAAAACAGTCCAAGTAGCAAAGGACCGTGTTAATTCAAGGAGTTACTCTAGTGGTTGAGATAGTATCTACCAACTGGTCATCAAGAGGTGTGAATAGTGAATGGCACGACTTGTTTTTCTTCACTTTACATTGATGAGAAGATAAGTTGCGTGAATGCCTTAAATGGGCAGTCTTGTTTTTAGACAAATGGCATAACCCATAATTTCAAATTTGACATTAATATATCTTAAATGCCTAAAATCAAAATAGGAGCTGACAAAACATTATCTTTAAGCAGCTTCCTCTTCCCAATGCTCAAAATGCACATGGGTCACTTGCACAAAGGGCACCAAAAGGCCTCTTTTCTTCCTCTATATATTGTAAACTTCTCATTTTGAGAAAGAATCTCTTAGCCCGCAAGGCAAAGCTCTGCCAAAAGAATCTTTGGGTTTGTAAGGCAAAACTCTACTAGGTTTTACCTTAAATCAAGACATAACATTTTACCTCCATTCTGAGTTTGCACTTTCATATGTGATGCCTTTATTCTGTGTTAAGTCATTTTCCTTATGCTTTCACAAGATGATTTCAGCATGTCTAGTGCATTGTGATTTTTCCTTTTATAGGTCTACCAGAAGTGTCCCTAGCAGAGTATAGGTGTATGTGAATAGGTTGCCATAGTGTGTCTTAGAACACCTTTGGCAGTTCTTCCTCCTTGTACATCTACGGACCCCTAGCTCACTAATGTAGAAGGATTTCTCGTGTCAAATGAAGTGTATAGGAGCTCGTTCTTGGTGAAAAGTGTATGTTCGAGCTGAGTAGATCAAATTTTTTGGTCTATCACCTTTTAGTTTAGGATTAGGTTCTATGTTTAGCATCCTTCTCCCTTTTCAACCCCCCCTTTTCCATTTATTTGTTAGCAGTAGGAAATATAGGACCTAAAAGATACATCGAATGGAGCTAGCCCTTATCTAGAGATGCTCCCCCCAATTTTTATATACCCACAGGCAAGAGGGGAGTTTCCATCGTTTCATGTGGAAGGCAAGAGCTTAGCATCCTATCAAGGGTGCAATCCACTATGTCAATAGTTTTTGGCATGCCCAGTGTGACCAAGTGGGACAAGTTTTGTCCAAAAGAGTTAAAAGATTTTTGGTGTGTCTTTCAACCAACTAGCATTTCAAGGCTTTTTCATCAACACCAATGGTGACTCTGAGGTGAATCAATTGGTTAAGTAGCCCTGGTGCCATCAAGAAATCACACTTTTTGTATAACTTTGGTGGAGCTCAGGTTGTTATGGAACCACCTCAAACTCTAGCTTTACTTCCCTCATTGTTGAAGGGTAACTAGGAGATCTAATTGAGGTGATTCCATAAACAAACTAAGATTGATCAAATCTACATGAAAGAAAGAAAGGTCCATGGTTCTGAGCAATGGATTATACACACCAAAATACATTTCCAATTTAAGTAGCTCTTCCTTTGCATCAACAGACCTTTCCTAATCTCCCTCAGCCTTCTCAAGTCTCTCAACATGATGGCAAGATCCTGACTTGGAAGCAGGAGAAGAAAGGCTTTGCTCAAAACCTTGAAGAAGACAAAGTTGCTCCTACTCATCGTGATGATGCTAGTGACCTCCAAGAAAGGATTTTTCAAGAAGATCTAGCAGAAGAATTATAGATTTAGAGTCTAGAGCGAGATTCCTCAACCAATGTGTGATGGGCGGTTCAGACCAAATAGTAGATTCCATGTCTAAACACACCCCATCTACAAACCTCCAAGAGAGATATCAGGCCACACCTAAAGTAGATGAAGTGTTGGCTAAATGAAAGGAGGAGAATCAATTGATTCTAGCTTAAGGACTACCTCCTCTCCACATGGTTTTAATCATCAACCTTCCACTTCATCCCTTCTCAAGGAGGAACCTATTTTTTAGGAGGTAAGTGAGGAGCAAGAGATCCAATCTATAATTTCCCAAGAGGCTATCATGGGAGGATGGAATCATCATGGAGGCTCCTTTTGAAGACACCATCAATAATGGAGAAGATGCAGGTCATGCATACATGTAGATTTTCTAGCAATATGAGGAGGAATGTAAGCATGGTGAGCTCTCTCCTCCCTTGTTTGATGAACTTCCTTGTTGCTTCAATGAGGAGGATGACTATGCCATGCAGCTTGAGTTGGAGGAGGATCAGATGGATGTCTTTGAATAACTAGAGACTTTGATCCTTAAGTGAGAAAAGGAGAGGCTGGTCCATCTAGAGGCAAGCCTTGAAGAAGAGAGTTTTAAACAAGAAGGTGATGTTCTATGGGATGAGAAATCAGTTTGTGATTCCATTTCAGACATCACAAGAGTCACCCTTCTTCAAGAAAGCCATTAAGGAGTAGAGGATGAGTTTGATAGGGTCTTCAATGAAGCAGAAGGAAATGAGTCAAACCATGATGCACTGTAAAGAGACCATGCACATCAAAGGGCTTTTGGTGATGAGCTAGTAGTCATTGATTTCTTGGTGAAATGCACTAGCATGAAGGACTAACATTCAACAAGCTTCTAAGGATAAGAAGAGTACATATATGTTGGAAGCATGTTTGATTCTAATCCACTCAGAAGTAAGCCAATCAAGGTGACAAGCAAGAAGAGCAGGTCACCAAATCTCCATTTCGTTCAGCCACTTTTTTGGCATCATAAGTTTTCTTGCAAGGAAGGAGACTTAAGAAATTGTCCCTTTGATCTAGGAAGGAGGCAAATATACCTAGTTAGATGTATATAGTAGTTTTCTTTCAGTTTTTTATCATTATTTTCCCTAAGTGTTGTTTACACAAGTTGTGTTTTTTAGCCTTGTGTGTGTTTTCCTTTGTGTTTGGGGTAAAAGTTTCATGATTGATTCTTAGATCTATCGGGGTTGTTGCTAACATTTTTAAGATGCATCTTGACTCCATGCCTAATGGATTTTAAGGCAACTAGTTTCTAAGCATAGCAGGCATGCTTCCCTTGGGAGTCGCTAATTTGTTGACCATTTTTGGTCCAACAAGCCAAAATCAGTCCCCTTCTTTCCCTATTATTTTGAGCTAGTTCATATTTTTATTTGATTTTACACAAGGCTATTTCTATAGACTCTACAAGTGTTTCTACGAACTCTGTAGGAATTTCTATGAACTCCATAGGAAAGGAATGAGTTCCCAACACTTAGGCAGTTCATCACTTTGGTTCAATGCCTTCGTTTATCAGCTTGGTTCAATGCTTTGGTTCATTACCTTGGTTCAACACTTTGGTTCAACACTTTGGTTCATCACTTTAGTTCAACAGTGAAGTTCAATGCCAAGGTTAAAAAATAAAGTTCAATGGTGAGGTTCAGCATTTGGTTCAAGTGCTTGGTTCAAGTAAGACAATGAATGAGTAGAATGCAATATTGAACCATTAAACTATTGAACCATTGAACCATTGTTGGTTCAATAAGTCAATTTAATCAAAAGGTTTAAGGGAGTCTCCCAAAGCCTGAAGGACAAGTGCCCTTGCAGAGGGTAGGGAACACTTGCAAAGGGATCAAAGAAAAAGGCCAAAGGAATCAACCAAATGGTGATGGGCATGTAGACGTCAACTTTATAGAAGAGAAATCATCAAAGAAAAATTAAGAAGAAGCTGCCATGTGCCATCTTCTATGGGACTCTCAAAGGACCCCTAAAAGTTAAGTAGATGCTACCAAGTGTCCTCACCTATTTCTCAGTAGAGTGTGACAAGTGTCTGCATCTGAGCCTTCATGTTTCTTATAAATTTCAAAGCTTCTTTTGATAAGCTTCTCTCAAAAGTCTAGTGGAAGCTACCAAGTGTCATCTGCTGAGCCCTATTTTAATCTATTTCTAAAAAGCAATAAAAGCTACCATGTGTCCTTGGTGAGGCTCAATAGAAGTCGCCACATGTCAACATCCATAGTTTCTTCCTTTGGTTTTGTTATTGAGTAAGGACTATGGTGGGCCTCAGGTGAATTGCTAAAGTAAGCAGAAGCTGCCATGTGTCATCTTCCATGGGACTCTCGAAGGACATCTTAAGCTAAGTGAATGCTACCATGTGTCCCATTATAACTCAACAAAGCGTGACAAGTGTCTGCATCCACATTTCAAGTGTCTTATAAGTTTCAAGGTAGCAAACTATGATAGATGTCAAATATGGAGCACTCCTAGTCCAAAGAGCTGAATAATTACTAGAAGATAGCCTTGAAGGATGAAGGAGCCATAAAAGATAGATCTTGGAAGAGGTAAAAGAGCCAAGTGAAAAAATAGACAAAATAGTCCAAGTAGTAAAGGAACATGTTGACTCAAGGAGTTATTCCAGTGGTTGACATAGTATCTACCAATTGGTCACCAAGAGGCGTGAATAGTGAACAATGTGACTTGTTTTTCTTCACTTTACATTAATGAGAAGACAAGCCGTGTAAATGCCTTAAAAGAGTGGTCTTGTTTGCAGACAAATGGTGCAGCCCATAATTTCACATTTGACATTTAATATATCTTAAATGCCTAAAATCTAAATTGGAGCTGACACAACATTATCTTTAAGTAGCTTCCTCTTCCCAATGTTCAGAATGCACATGGGTCACTTGCAAAAACGGTGCCAAAAGGCCTCTTTTCTTCCTCTATATATTGTAAAATTCTCATTTTTAGAAAGAATCTCTTAGCCCACAAGGCAAAGCTCTACCCAAATAATCTCTAGGTCTGTAAGGTAGAACTCTGCTAGGTTTTTACCTTGAATCAAGACATAAAATTTTACCTCCATTCTGAGTTTGCACTTTCATATGTGTCTATGCCTTTGTTCTATGTTAAGTCATTTTCCTTATGCTTTTTCAAGATGAGTTTAGCACATCTAGTGCATTATGAGTTTCTCTTTTACAGGTTTGCCAGAAGTGTCCCTAGTAGAGTATAGGCGTATGTGAATAGGTTGCCATAGTGTGTCTCAGAACACCTCTGGCAGTTCTTCCTTGTACATCTACAGACCCCTATCTCACTAATGTAGAAGGATTTCTCATGTCAAATGAAGTGTATGGGAGTTCATTCTTGGTGAAAAGTGTATGTCTAAGCTGAGTAGATCAATTTTTTTGGTGTATCACCTTTTAGTTTAGGTTTAGGTTCTATTTTTAGCATCCTTATCCCTTTTCAACCCCCCTCTTTTCCATTTATTTGTTAGTAGTAGGAAATCTAGGACCTAAAAGATACATCAAAGGGAGCTAGCCCTTATCTAGAGACTCTCCCCCCAATTTTTCCGTACCCACATGCAAGAGGGGATTATCCATTGTTGTGTGTGGAAGGTAGGAGCTCAACCTTCTATCAAGGGTGTAATCCACTGGTCAACAATCCACCCAATCTACTTACAACATGGACATTGCAGAAAGTAATGCTTCTGTGGATGTATCTCGTCTAAAAAGTGCATCTAGTACTACATTATCTTTACCCTTCTTATATATGATTTCAAAATCATAACCCAACATTTTGGTTACCCACTTTTGTTGTTCCTTAGATGATAATCTTTGATCCAAAAATTATTTGAGATGATCCATTTTCACCTTTAAGTGTCTACCCATCATATAGGGCCTCCATTGTTTAACTGTATGAAGAATAACCATCATTTATTTCTCATAAACAAGTTTTTATAGATTCTTACATTTGAATTGATGACTCTTACATGATATGGGTCTTCCTTCCTACATTAGTACCACTCCCAAACTAGAGCCAAAAGCATCACATTCAATAGTGAATGTGTTTGAGAAGTCTAGAGTAGCCAAAATTAGAGTGGTGCACATAGCTACTTTTAGTTTTTCAAATGCTTTAGTGGCAGCATCATTCTAAAGGAAGTCATCCTTATTTATAAATGTGTTGTGTGGAGCCATTATGATGCCATAACCTTTCACAAATATTTGGTTGTAACCTATTAGTCCTAGGAACCCTCAGAGGTTTTTGAGAGTTTTTGGCATGGGCAATTCCATCATAGCTTTGATCTTCTAGGGATCAACTTTGACACCTTCATGGGAAACAATGTGGCCTAGGTACTCTACCTCTTATACTCCAAAATCACATTTGGATGGCTTCACATAAAGCTGATTCTTCTCCAAAACTATCAACACCTATTTCACATGTTATAGATGTTCTTCCCATGTTTGACTATAAATCAATATGTCGTCAAAGAAAACCAATACAAACTTCCTTAAAAATGGCCTAAAAATAGTGTTCATCAAGTTCTAAAAAGTAGATGGTGCATTTGTAAGACCAAAGGGAATTACCAAAAACTCATAATGGACCTCATGTGTTCTAAAAATATTTTTATGAACATCTTCATCCTTGATTCTAATTTGATGGTACCCTGAGCGAAGATCCAATTTTGTGAAATAATTAGCACCATGAAACTCATCAAGTAAATCATCAATTACTGGAATAGGAAACTTATCTTTGATGGTGTACTTGTTGAGTTCCCTATAATCTAGGCACATCCTCCATGTGTCATCCTTATTTTGTACCATGACCATTGGTGATGAATATGCACTTTGGCTATGCTTGGTGATCCCTGCCTCCAGCATCTCATGGACCATCTTTTCAATTTCCCTCTTCTATGCACTGGATATCTATATGGTCTGATATTTTTTTGTTGACTCCTTGGAAGTAGTTGAATGGCATGATCATGTTCTCTTTTTGGTGGTAGTCCTTTTGGAATGGCTCCAAAAATTGATGGGTAGTCATCAAGAATCATTTGTAGATCAAGATGTGTAGATGTCGGTATGGGTTGAACTTCTATGGAATAAAATCATGCAATGATTCCCTCTACCCCCTTTTTTAGCATCTTGATCATTTGATGTGAACTAATCAATTATGGATATTTTGTTTGTAATCCACATAGTTCAAATTTCCTACCTTCAGAATGAAAGTGCATGAATAGTTCTTGGAAGTTCATCTCAATGGTACCCAAGGTTGTGAGCCATTGGACTCTAAAAATAATATATGTGTTACCATGGGAATAAAAACATAGGAGAATCAAGATTATACTCACCCATAACAAGCTTAATACTATGGAATTTTCTTGAAAAAATAATTGTACCACTATTTGTAGTCATGACCTAAAATTATGGTGCTGGGTAAATGGAACAATTTAAGCGAGTGGCCAACTTATGGTTTATGAAGTTATGTGTGCTCCTTGAATCAATCAACACTGTCACCTTCTATTTATTGAGGAAACCAACCACCTTAAGATTTTATGGAGTCTTAATACTTATAAGTGCATGACAAGAGATTGTAAGCTGGGAATCTTTAGGTACCTTCTCTATCTCTTCCTCATCATCATTAGAGGCATCATCTTCTTCATCATCTTCATTGGATCCCTCAATGTAGAATAACTTCTTCTCAACACATTTATGTCCTTTGCTCTCCTTTCTGTCACAACTAAAACATAATCCTTGTGCATGCTTCTCTTCAATTTGCTAAGGGGTCAATTTGATAGGTGGAGGAAATATTGGTGTTGATATGCTATGATCTTCGAAGTGAGTGAATAGCTACTTATTTTTGGCTATGAAGTTTTCTTAGCTTTGCATTCCATGATAATAGAATCATAAATATTAAGTGGATGAAACATGTGTACCTCATGTTGAATTTGGTCCTTGAGTCCACCCAAAAATAGGTCATTCAAGTTCTGCTCATAAATTATCTCCACACGTAAGGATAGGTTCTGAAAATGATGAATATAATCCTTGATGGAGCTAGTCTTTCACAATTTTTCCACTTGGCTAAAGTAATTCTCTATCACACTATTTCCATAGTGTAATTGTAGCTCCTCTGTAAAAACTAACCATGTGACACTGAGAGTCATCTTTTTTCTTTTGAGCACACAACCATCGATACCAAATGAATTGATCAGGTTCAATATATAAGGATGCCATGGTAACCTTTTTTCCACTTGGGATCTAATGCATATCAAAAAAATTCTCCATTTGGTTGATCCAATTGAGTGGATCTTTTCCATCAAATTTGTGCATATCCACCTTTGGTAACAGGTTCCTTTGTGGCAATGTAGTTGGATTTAAAGTAGACTAGTTGGGAGAACCACCCTAGTGGGGTTGTACAATAGTGATAACTAGATGATTTGATTGATTATTTTTCAAATCCATAATTATATCTACCAAACTATCTTTTATGGATTTCATATTAGATTGTATGCCTTACACCTCATTTTGAATGCCTTACACACTATAGTCAAGCTGGTTCACTTTATGATCTATGTCAAAGAACCCTGGTACAAAGGATCTAGTACATACCCCTTATGACTCCATCTCTTCCTTGTTAGGATTTTTACCTAGATTTTTAGCACCCTTTCCTTGGCCCTGAGTTTGTGGACCTGCCATAAAAGGGCTTTACAATGTCAACCCTGATTGGCACTTTTGACCCAACATTGACCAAGCAATTTTAGAATTATGTTAACATCAAATCAAAACATACAAAGAACATACCATAGCCAAATTTTTCTAAGATTTCCAAAAATGTAAATAACTCAAAAAAAATCTTTGAATTTTGCACTATAGAGCAATTTTATGAAAAATCCTGAAATGGAGATAACTTTTGTAAAATAGATCCAAATGAGCTAAAATTTTAATGGAATATTAATTTAATGCTTTTTAACCTCCATTAAGTTTTTTTAGATAAATTAAGAACCATTTTTTAGATATATCCAAATTAAAAAAATTAGGGTTTCACCCATAAGATTGCCCAAATCACAACTCTGATACCACTTGTAATGAAATTAATTCAACAATAAAGTATAATAGCATAAATAGATCCAAATATGACTGAAATATATTATAATATATGATAATAGACAAGAAACTTCAAGATGGAAACCTCCACAAGATTTAATAAGATAAGAATTCATAATATGATGATAAATAATTACCCACTACCTCCTATATATAGTCTATTTAGGCCATGGTTATTGCATAGGCCGACCTACTAACGAAATGAATGCATAGAGAAATGTGATATAGCATCAAGGAGGGATAATTAAGCCACAATTCAGCTATTCATATCCTCATACATGTGGTAGGTTAGGGGCATAACACATTCAGGGATACATGAGCACAAATCATCACTTCTATATGACAAGTTTGAATGATTTAGAGTGTTTTAGTGATTTTTGTCTAGATTGTGGATTGTTGTGGAATATCATTCATATTAAAAAATTTATCACAATAGTGATAGGAATTATATGTCTACATTTTTACCACGTTTGAGAAGGTGTGGTGAGACATTTGACCAAAGCAACCTCTTTTCAAAGAATAAAAAGGTCACTATAATTAGAATAAATAAATTCATTTTTGCCTTCTACTAAATTTTTCATGAGTCATGGAGAGACATGGATATGAAAATATCTCAAACATCATTTTGGTGGCCCATGATGCTTAAGGAGGGGAGGATGGAAAAAATTTAGTTTTTATAGATTAGCCCTTGATCAGAGGAAGAATAATCACATAATTCAACAAAAGAGGCTAAAAATTGGAGCAATTAAAATAAAATAAGAGGAAAAATATAAAAACAATGCTAATATAATAACCCATCAAAGATAAATTGGGTAACTATAGGCATAAGGGGTTAAAATTTTGAAAAAGTTAGTATAAGTTTACCTTTGGTGGGTAAAAATTATTCATTTACACCCTTGGCTATAAAAATCTACAAATCTAAGATTTGTGCATGATCAAAGTGGTTAGTGTCACAGACATCATCACAATGCGTAGTAATGGGGCCTCCACCACCATGTACACCATCATCACTAGCTTTAGGGATGGATTAGAGCTTCCAATAGAGTCCCTTGAGGGATGGCCATGATCAAAATTGATTTTTGTAGCTCTAATTTTTTTTTTAGTATGAGATGTATAGATATTCTTACAATGTATAAAACATTATTTTGAAACATATATATGACATTATTTTTTTGGGATTATTTCTACTTGTACATAGAATCTTAATATTATTTTATCACATGATGTTTACATTAATGTTGTTCTTGTTATGATATGATGATATATGCTAGTATTAGGAGATGCTCTTCCTTAGTTAGCATATGGATGTTGATGTATTTGTTTCTATGTTTTATTTATGACTAAATGCTAGAGGAAAATTTAGGAGATGCAAATCCCAAACTAATCATAGAAATAGTCAGCTAGACTCATTGTGTGTGCCAAGAGATACACGTCCTACATAGAGAGTCTTATTTGTTTCTAATGTTTGGCTTAAGATATCTTGTTTAGGTATCAAATATGTAGGATACTATGTTTAAAGATGTTATTTGGCAATACATTGAATTTTGAACTTTGGATCACTTGGTGTTTAGCTTAGTAAAATTAAATTATACATCATAAGTATGAATAACTTATAATAACATTATATTTTATTTCCAATTGACTGGTTCAAATGTGAATATGTCTAACTAAGGATAATGATTAAAATTACCAAAACCAAAATTTCAACTATTTACATTTAAACAAAATACAAAGAAAATAAAAAGATAAAAAGAAGGTAAAATACAAAAATGTAACTAAGTCAAAATCAATATATGAATTATCAAGATTCAAGTAAGAATAAGAATGTATTTAAAAATGAAAATAAAAATAATAAAATAAGGCAAAGACAAATTATTAAATAACTCATAATTAAGATACAAAGAATTAAGAATCACACATTAATAAGGTGTACTTAAAAACAAATAATTAATGAAATAATTTGAATACAAATGTAAAAAGGTCAAGCCCAAGGTAAGGCTAAACTCAAATTGTTTATGAAGTGTATTTAAACATAATATAACAAACAAACCACCTAAATAAAGGAGTAAGTAAATAAATAAAACACATAAAAATACAAAATAAGAATACAAAAGATAAGATGAAATATACAACAAAACACCAATAAACAAAATAAGTCATATCAAAATATGAATAAAAATAGAGGAATGAACAACAATAACAAGAAAAATAAATGAAGAGACATCAAAGCATAACAAAACACCAATGAAAATAAATGAAGAAACAATGAACAAAACAAATAAAACAATCTAAAGAAAATAAAAGTTTAGTAAGAAAACTATTTTAAACAAACAAATAAACATAAACAATGGTTAATCACAATGTTAGTGTAGATATAAAACAAATTGTTCATGTACATGTAATAGAGGCATTATGCTCTGCAATAAGGTGACCCCTAAGCTAGGTAATAACAACACTAGTTTAATGAGACAAGAACAATGGATACAAAGTTGCCCCCAGGTGATATGGAAACAATGACACAAAACAAACAAAAAATTCCCATAGGCTATAAGAAGAAATAAAACAAAAAAATAAAATGCGGGGGGAATAGAAGAAAAAGGAAGGGGTAGCCAAGTTGAATCCAAATGCACAAGACAGGTAGATGCTACGTACATAGTTCCATGGAAGCAAGATCCAACATGAACTTCAAGTCAAATGTAGTTCTCCCAAGATATCGGATAGAAGAAAATTGATGATAGAAAAACATGATTGTGGTGTAGAAGAAATATAGGAATGATCTCTCAAAATGGTGAGAGCATGAAAAAGAGAGTATGGTTTAAGTTAAAAACACACTAGAAGACAAGAGATGAGAAACCATAAATGAGATGAATTAGGAATTTGGAGTGTCTATTGTATCTAAGGTTGAGAAAAATAAAAATCTCTCAAAATGATGAGATTGTAAATAACTCATAGAATGACAAGAGTGTAAAAAGAGCCAAGGGTGCAATGATGGATCTTGTTCAAATAAATAATGCACATAATGGTGACTCACAAAATGGTGATAATATATGATGAGATAAATAAGTATGGGGAAACTAAAATACATTTGGATACTTATGAAATAGATAGGAGTCCCTGAATCCTTAAGGTAAAAAAGAAATGAAAGTGTGGCCGAATTAACCCAAGATACCCCATGTATCCAAGTGTTGCCTACATAGTCTGTGAAGACCTCAGGCCAATGTAGTTCTCATAGAAATGGGAGGAAAAATACTAAGGTGGTCTAGAAATAAACTAAACAAACAAGATGGCCCAACCCAAAACTTTTGATGACATTATATCCCACATGGAAATTCTAAGCCAATTTTCATGACTTTGTGATTTTTATGATTTTTTAGGTTTTTTTTTAAAAATGTTTAGGGGTTTTTAGATTCTCAACTCAATTGAGAATGATTAGAAACTAAATGGTCCAACTCTTAAAATAAAAAGAGTGTGGTTTAGACCAAGGGTGTAGCAATGGATCTTGTTCAAATGAACAATGCACATAGTGGTGACTCTTAAAAATGGTGAGAACACTCAGGGTCAGAGCAAACAAGGGTATAATTCAATGTTTTTAGTCTTTTGTCATATCAATTTATAATATTTTTGTGTTTTTTGGAAAAGAAATAGAAAAATAATATTAACAAAAGGTGTAGGTAATTACCTAGCTAAGGAGATGAAATTCCACAAGTAAGAGTTTAAACAATAACTAAACTGGCTACAATGTGGACTATAAACAAAGGTACAAGGAACTACCTAGTTGAGGAGGTGAACTTATATGAGTAGGAGTTCTAATAACAACTAAAATTAGATGCAATGACCCTTGTGATCCTATTAAAGTAACAATGGCTAGCAAAAAATAGCAAAAATAGAATAGTACATAGTAGTGAAGAAATCCCAAGGAACCATCTAGTAGGCAAAAACCATGTGTTGACATACCCTTGTACACTTTTCTATAAAAGAAGCTATAAATAATGATCTAGCTAAAATACCTTATATAATAGGCATTAAATGTGTCTAAAATGTCTGTGAATCATAATCAGGGTCATAATTGGTATTGGGTACAATGGTCTAGGTTACAATGGTCAAGGGGTAGGAAAATATAAATGGTTCAAGTGAAAATGATCTAGGGTTACAACTGTCCAAGTTAAAATGGTCCAAAATGGAATGGTTCAAGGGTTATAATGGTCTAGATGTTATAATGGTCTAGAGCTACAATGGTCTAGATTGAAATAGTACATGTTATAAATATAATAGGATAACAAATGACTTTGACACAAGTTGCCCCCAAGTAAGGGCTTATTAGAGGTACAATCACTGGGGGTAAATCAGTAATCCAAGATAATCCAATTCAATTCCAAATTCTTATACATTTAGAATGAATCAACTTGATCAAGCAATATAAACTTGAAAATACATAAATCCAAAGCCTAAATAAGATCATAAATCACATGAATATATCATATATGTGGGAAACCCTCTTGGGAGATAAAACCCATTGAACCTTGTGAGATGGACTATAGTCTTATAAAAAAGATCCAATATTTAGACCATCATCCACTGATCAAGGAATACCCATCCTTTAGTTTAGTGAGACACTAATCCCACAAAGAGCTAATTCCCCTATCTAGTGGAGCACCCATAAATACTAGACCTTTAGCAACCTTTACCTCTAATCTCTCTCAAGTAGCCTTTAGGACTAACTCGCTCAAATTGCCTCTTCTAGGCTCATTAGGTCTAATGATATGTGTGTCCTCCTACATCAAATTTATCAAATAAACATGTATGATATTTCTCACACATTGATGGACCCAATTGACCTATACCTTCTCTTTCAAAGGTTCTCTTCTTTGCTTGAATCCACACACACACAAATGCTCTACATTTCACACTCAAGTCTAGAAACCATCACCTTTTCTTTCACTCTTTATAGAGTCTTCATGAATATTATCTTCTTGGTTAGCCAAAATTATTACCTCAAACCTTAATATTTCTATCATGATAAGACATATCTCAAATTAATTCTCATATCGTGGCCATTACCTCGTTATCCCTAAACCACCATTAGGTCTTGGCGAGACCTAAAACAATTAGGCCTTGATACTCACATGTTACATATGAGACTACTTGGACCACCTTAATCCTTTACTAGTGATTAAAACACATCAAACCTATTTCCAGTATCTCCTTTCTTAATTCTATATGGGTCCATTCCATCTGGAACACCAAAACAACACTTGAACCTATCAATTCGGTCTCCTCACTCTTTAGGCCTTCATTCACAAGAAGCACAATCTCAAACTTCTGAAGTAAATACTAAAATATTTCACATATCCATATTATTAGATAACGTGGGTAAACTCTTTATTAACTCTTTAACACCTCCATGTTCTTTAGACATTCCAACACAATTTGTAAGCACTCAAATCAACTCTCTCAAAATGACCACTCAGACTGGTCATATATAGTCAAGCTATTTTGACTCTCCATAACTATTTAAGGGAAAAATATGACAAAAAAAGAATTATAATAATCCTTATAGACTTATATAACATATAGATACTCATTTTATTTCTTAAATATGCTCACAACATCTTACTTTACTCATGCAACATGGTCACTCAATCTGCCAGTGCATTAATCAAACATAGTCAAATTCTAAGTAATTATTCACACTGAAGAAGTATTGGTCAAACCTAAAAAATACATAAATATGGTCCTCATGTAGTATATAAAACTCTCCAATATTTATTTCATCTCTAAAAATCAAAATTATATCAAGAAGAACTTAATTATACTTCTCAGGTCACTTGTAGAACATGGTCAAACACATAGTCAAATTTAGAGCTCAATATCTTTGATTGTACAAACATTTAAACCTTATAATTAGATTATCTAGATGTGCATTGAATTAATATAAATTTTAATTTTACACCACCATGAAATTAGTCCTAGATCAATATATATAGCTCAAAAACTACATACTAGTTTTCCCTCATTAATATGAATATTCAAATTCCAATGGTCATTGTGTAAATGCTAAACACCAGACACTTTGAGCTCATATCATGATCCCTGAAAACTTTGAAAAAATATGCAACATCTATCTCCTTATAATTCTCCTAGTCTTTATCTTAAAGCTCTCACCATTGATCTTAGGATCTTATCTTTCACGATCAAGACACTTAGCACCCTCATGTGCTTTTTGAGCACATTGACTATTTGATTCCAATGAACTTCCACCACTTGGCATCCCCACATGCCTTATAATCATCCTTTGAAAATTTTAATCAATTCTCTCTATTGGATCATAATTTCATGATCATTTTCTCATCATTGATATCTATTTAATAGTTTTCATGCCCACTATAAATCTAATACTCAAACTCTGTGATTGTGACACATGTCACTAACACGTGTAATTTTAACTATTTAACTTTGAACCATGTCATTAGATCCTCATCTGATCAGAATAAATGCTTATTGTTAGATATATGACTCAATTAAACTCTCACTATAGATATTCGATAATGCAAATTTGGCTAAGTATGGGAACTTAGTAAATTCTATCTGAGAAGCCAAATTTGCACCTTAATAAAAAATTTTACACTCCATGTACAGACCTAAAATTTGAACCATATGATATTCTCACATATTGGAATCCATCCATGTATCAAACAACTCCTAAAACCTTCACATGTGTGAAATATGATGCATTCAAACTACTTACTTAGCCTTATATATTAGGATGACTACTTGAGCTTAGACATTAAATTGATTACTATGATGAATTTTGTTCACTTACATAAGCAATCTAAGCACTCATAACATCCCATATGGTCTCTACAACATATCCATACCATCGATAACATCCATCAATTACCTCACTAAGTCAAACACTTTCAGAACCATTAATCTAATCCCTTTGTCATTAATTTACTAGTACCACATGCTCTCTTTGACATCAATGACAACCAAACATCAATTACTATGCTCAACAACCCCCCCCCCCCCCCCCCTTTATCATTTACATCAAAACACCCTCATAATGACTTATGTTGAATAATGAATTGATTTAAACTCTTTCATTCTGATTTTCTCCCCCTTTAACATTAATGACAAATGGTCTCTTCCTCAATATGCCAACAATCATTCCTCATCATTATGTATGCATTTAAATAATATTTAAGATGATCAAGATACTTGCATAATTTCAAGAATATGAACCAATTAGTCCCCCTTTGACATGCACCAAGATGAACTTAGACTTATCTAATCCTTGAACCTAACAAACTACTCACAGAGCTTAGATAGGCTCCCCCTAACATCATGTTCCATGTCAATTTAGTCATTCTTTGACATAAACCAATCTAAACTTGGGCTTATCTAATCCTTAGACCTCTCTACCTATAAAAATCATAATATCCCTTTGCTTATGCATGAAGATTCAACATATTTTCAAAATTATGACTAGATTTGATCAAGTCATCATATCAACCTTCTTGAATTCTCATATATAGAAGATATCACCACATCTTCAACATGACTAATTCATCTCACAAATGCTTCTCCTTACATTATGCATAGATACTCAATCCACTCAAACTATCTGAGTTAGCTCCCCCTAACTCTGTGCATACTATTTCTTACCTAGAACTTCTCAACCATGCTCCATGACAACACTCTTTTTTGATCATGCACTACTTATTAATGAGGACTAAACACACATGAAGACTAGAAACTTCTTGAACTCACCTTGAAAAAATTAAGAGGGACTCCCCCTAAGTTACCTAATCTTAGGCACCCCTTGAGTTCCACCACAAATCATGATGAAATAACACACTTGTATTCATATCTTTTATCTCAAGCCACCTCCATGATCACCAGTAGATGAACAAGAGAATCTGAACAATGCAACATCTATAACACAATGTGTAGACACCTTCAAGACTTGAAATAACATATCTAAAGTACACTTATATGTCCTTTAATGCATGCCAAAATCATCATCCAACTATTCCTCTTCATAAAAAATCCTCACAAACCTACTAGCACATGAAACCACCTAGAATGCACTTGCACACATCCTCCTCATACTTCACATCAACCTTGTCTTCATTATTTAACATTTGACCTACTAGATGAAGCATTTAAAAATTATAGAAACATACCTTTAGGACCAAATTCCTTGAATTCACTTTGAGAACACACACTTACTTATCCACAAGAAATATTTCTCCTATGAAGCATAGATAAAGACACCCTACTTCACAATGTATTATAACAATGTGAAACTAGGAGTTGCTGACATCTCCTCTATTACTTCCTTGATTGTTTTGTAGCTATAGGATTAATTTATTTTTTTTGTTTTCTTTTAGGATTAAGAAAAATAACTTGCTTATGCACTACAACAATCTCCTTCTCTTCTAAGACTGTATTGACAACATATGGGGATAACTTAGATTCATGACATACCTTTTCAATTGAATAATCTTCCTTATAGTTCAAAGCATCATCACTAGGTATTGAAAATTGATGTTTTTTGCATGAAACATTCTCAACAAAAATAAGATGTTCACTTGGATCCATACACACCTTAGAACTATCCTCAATCATCACCTTGGCCTTCTCCTTGAGCTTGGTCTCTTCATTCATAATATGAGCAGACAATGAGAGCCCTTGGCACTCTTAAACTTTTATAGCATCCTCCACCATAAAAAATAGATTACTCAAACCTATAGAATCATCATGACTCACACTTACCACCTTTAGTTTCCATGAGTTAACTTACCTTCTTCTTTGTACTTTGGAGCCTGATTGAACTTATTTTGACTTGATAACCTTTGCTTGTAGAACCTAGAAATGTGACCAATATTCTCATAGTTGTAGCAAATAATACTTATTGAAGTAAACTCAACTTGAAATACTTTAAATGGATAATGTTTTTTAAAGTGTGCCAAATTATTATAGTTAAATCACTCAACCTTGCTCACACCACTCGACTGATAATTCCACTCATTTTTAGTAGGTCTTCTACACTCTCTAGCCCTATGATTAGATTGATTACATGTGTGACATTAACCATTAAAAATTACATACCTCATGAAATTTGGTTGTTTGATCTGATTCATCTTCATTATTCCATCATATTCAATCTATGACTAATTATTGACCTTCAAGATCTGATTATTCTTGTTTATATTTTCACCTTGTCTTGAGTTACATTCCTTTTCTCTTCTTCGTATCCAAGACTAGTTTTATTACTAGCATGATTTTAAATATTCAAAAATTTGTTTAGATCACTTGATATTTTTTTAAATCACATAAATGACTTCAAATTATTATATGTCTTCTCTAACTCAACTTTCAATGACTTAATTTCAATCACATACCTTGAACACTTATCTTCTTTAGCTTTCAAGCTTGTAGACAAGATTTCCAATTGACAACTGAGATGCTTGATTATATCTTCATGCTCTTTGGTGTCTTAATTCATTATTTCCTAAAAAAAATTGAATTTATCCTCATATTCATTGATTTGAGACTTCATTTTATTATTAATCTTCTTCTCAATCTTCATTTCTTCAAGATTAATCCTCAATTTAGTCTCACAATCTTTCTTGTCTTTGTCATTATCTCTATCACTCCAAATAGACTCTTTTTTATGTGAACAACTTCCTTCCTCAACCATAAAGAGGGATTTATATTTGATAGGACCATGGTCTTCATTATCAAACTTAGAATTATGTCTTCACTCTCATTTGAAGAGTTGTAATTCTTTATTAGTACAAAGACTCTTCTTGTTCTTGAAGGACTTCTTATTTTCATAATTTATGAATCCTTTCTTCATCCTATCAGACCTATATGTTTTCTTGTCTTCATCTTGTTATTCATCTTGGTTTTCATCATCATCATTATTATGATTATGAGGGAATTTATTAGAAAAATGTCCTACCTCTCCATAATTGAAGCATTTGAAGGTTAGTTTACCCTTATACTTTCTTGAACCTGTTTTCAATTTCCTTGTAAATAAAGCAATTAGTTCATCATCATCAATATTATATATGTAATCCATATTTAATGCTTCTTCCTTATTTGGTGATTTATCCTCATCGACTGTCATCTCATAGGTAGTAAGGATGCCATGCAATTCATCCATCTTCATATTAGTAATATCATGGCATTCTTATATAGTAGACACTTTTAACTAAAAATTGAGAGAATGAGAGACCTTAATACCTTTTGTAATATATTAAATTCTTCAAGTTTCTCTCTAAGACCTTTGATAATGTTCACAATCTCATCAACTCTCTGGGAAAAAGGATGAAACAAAATATTCTTCCTTCATCTTGAGACTCTCAAATTACCTTCATTGAGTTTGAAACTTTTCCAACTTAACCTTTAAATATCCTTCATAAAATATCTTCAATTTATCCCACATTTCCTTAGTAGATATACAATGGATTACCTTGGTGTATTTAGTCTCTGAGAAACCACAAGTGATAACATTCATTACCTTATAATTTCTCTCAAACAACTTCTTATTTGTAGCACTAGATGGAGAAGTAGTAGGTGAAAAATAAACATCCACAACAAATTTCCAAGTATCAAACCATAGGGACATAAACTAGGTCCTCATCCTCACACTCTAAAAATCAAAATTGGATCCATTAAACATTGGTTATTTATTAGTGGAAAAACCTCCTTAAATTTGATGCCTAACCATATTGTACCTTGGATTACCTTTAAGCTATTAAGGCTTTGCCAAAGGACCAACTCTGATACCAATTATTAGAGGTACAATCACTAAGAGGTGGGGGTGAATCAATAATGAAAGATAATCCAATTTAATTCCAAACTCTTAAACATTTATCATACATCAACTTAATCAATCAACATAAATATGAAAGCACATACATCCAAAGCATGCATAAGAGCATACATCACATGAAATAATCATATATGTGGGAAACCCTCTTGGGAGATAAAACCCACTGAACCTTGTAAAATAGATTACATGATTATAAAACAATATTCAATATTTACACCAACACCCACTGATAAAAGAATACCCATCCCTTAATTTAGTGAGACACTAATCCGATAAGGATCTATTACCCCTATCTAGTTGAACACCCACAACAACTAGACCTTTATCAAGCTTTACCTTATAAGGAGGAACCAAAACCCTAGGAAACCAAGAACCCACTCATATACCTAAAAAAAAAACCTTAAAAAACTATTTCTACTCTTCAATTAATGATGATCACCTTTTTTTGCACTCTTGACCTCCAATCTCTCTCGAGTTGCCTCTAAGACTAACTTGCTCAAACTGCTTCTTCTAGGATCATTAGGTCTAATGACCTATGTGTCCTATATTAACTTGATCAAATAGATATGTATAATATTTATCAAACACTAATGGTCCTAAATAACCTGTACCTTTTCTTTCAAAGTTTTTCTTCTTCACTTGAATCCACACACACACACACAACTGCTCTATACTTCACACTCAAGTCTAGAAACCATCACCTTTGCTTTCACTCTTTATATATTATTCATGAATATTATCTTCTTAGTCAACCAAAATAATTTAATTAACCCTTAATAATTATATAATTATAATACATATCTCAAATTAATTCTCATAGGTTAGCCATTACCTCATTAGCCCCAAACCACCATTAGGTCTTGGTGAGACCTAAAACAATTAGGCTTTCATACTCACAAATTACATGCAAGACTACTTGGACCACCTTTATACTTTACCAATGATTCAAAAAAATCAAAAATATTTACAATATCCCCTTTATTTCTCCCATATTGGTCCATTCTACCTATAACACCAAGACAACACTTGAACCTATCAATTAGGTCTCCTCACTATGTAGGCCTTCATACATAAGAAAGACAGTGTCAAACCTCTAAAGTAACGACTCCAATATTTAACGTATACATATGATTAGAACACATGGGTTAAATATTAAATAATTTTGAAACACATCTATGTGATTTATAAATTCTAACATAGGCTCTAAGCACTCAAATCAATTCTCTCAAAATGACCACTCAGACTAGTCATATATAGTCAAAATAAAGTCAAGATATGTTGAATCTCCATAACTAATCATGGGAAAAATATGAAAACCAAATACTTATAATAAGACTTATATACTTAAATAACATTATATATATATATATATATATACACATATTCTTCCTCAACTCTACTCAGAACACCATCAACTTATTCATGTAACATGGTCACTCAATCTACTAGTGCATTCATCAAACATAGTCAACTTCTAAGCAACTGTTCACACTAAAAATGGATTTTTCAAACCTAAAAAATCTATAATATTTTAATCATGGATTATATAACACTCTCCAATAGTTATTTAGTCTTGAAACATGAAAATTCTATCAATAACAACTTAGTTATCCTTCTTGGGTCACTTTCATAACATGGTCAAACACAGTCAAATTTAGAGATTAATATATTTGGATGTACAAATATTAAAACATTATAATCAAATTATATGGATGAAAATTTAAGTAATATATAAATTTTCATTTTACACCACCAATAAATTTGTCTTGGATCAAAAGATATATCTCAATAACTACAGATTAGTTTTCCCTTGTTAATTTGAATATTCAAATTTCAACGATCACTATGTAAATGCTAAACATCAGACATTTTGACCTCATCTCATGCTCCTTATATTTTTTAAAAAAATATGCACTATTTATATCCTTATAATTATCCTAGTATTTATCTTTCAATGCTCACCATTGATCTTAAATCCTAGCTTTCGTGATCAAGACACTTGGCATCCTCGAGTGCCTTCTGAGCACATTGACTATTTGACTCCAATGAAATTTTGACACTTACCCCACATTAATTATAAGAATACTTTGAAATTTTAAATCAATACACTCCATTGTATCATAACTACATGATCACATGCTCACCATTGATCTCTATCTGATAGGTTTCATGCTCACTATAGATTTGCTGCTCAAACTCTATGATTGTGACACATGTCATTAGCATGTACAATTTTGACTATTTAAAATTTAAACACATAGTTGGATCATACTAAAAATATCATGTGTTCCATTGTATCCATATCTAGTTATAATAAATTCTCACCATTAGATCTATGAACTGATTAAAGACTCACCATACATCTCTGATAATTCAAATTTGACTATGGGAACTTAGTAAAATTTATCTAAGAAGCCAAATTTGCACCTTGATAAATTTTTCTACGCTCCATTTATAGACCTTAAATTTGAACCATATGATATTATCACATATGGAATCCATCCATTTATCATTCTTCTCTTGAAACCTTCACATGTGTGAAATATGATGCCATCAAACTACTTATTCAGCCTTGTCTGTCAAGATGACTACTTGAGCTTAGACCTTCAATTGACTACTCTAATGAATTCCATTCACTTAAATAATGACTCTAAGAACTCATAACATACCATAGTGTCTCTAAAACATATCCATACCATCAATAACATTCATTAGTTACCTCACTAAGTCAAACACTCTCTAAACCATCAATTTAATCACTTTGTAATTAATACACTAGTACCACATGCTCTCTTTGATATCAATGACAACCAAATATCAATGACTATGCTCAACATGGATATTTTAGATAATGGTTCCAAAAAGTTATAAAACATAGAACCATTTGAGGTATATAATATTCATGGGTTTTGAGAGATTTTCACCATTTGGAGTAGCTAATCTATATACCCCTAATCCATAATTTGTTGTAACCATGTATGGGCCTAACCAATTGGGTTGAAACTTACCCTTATTCTTATGATCAACATTAGTTTTATTTTGGTTCTCCTTCAAGACCAAGTAACCAACCTAAAAATATCTAGGGAGGATGTGCTTGTTATATCTACACTATAATGTATTATGATATGCTCTCTAGTTATCCAAGGTAGCCATATGCTTTCCATTAAGAAGTTATAGCTCTTACAACCTGAACACTCAATATCTTTCATCATCAAAAATATTCTCCAAGGATACCTATAATGAAGGTAAATCAACCTTGATCAAGATAATATATTTTTTGGTGAACACTAAGGAATATGGAGTGGCCATTATAGGGGTGTAATAACTAGCTAAATAGGCCCAAAGTGCAAAAAAAATTTGCAAGCACCAATTATGACTATTGTCATTGAAAATATTCTTTAGAATTGTGAAAATGGTTTTATTAGATGCCTCATCTTGATCTTTTCCTTATGGGTTATATATTTTGGACTTATTATGTTTAATTTTAAACATGGTATAAAGGATTTTACTTTTTTGTTTATAAAGGAGCCACCATTATTAGATATAATATGGGTTGGGATACCATATATATAGATGATATGGTAATGGATATACTAGGTAATCTACTTCTCAGTGATGTAATTGATAGGAATGGTCTTAATCCACTTAGTAAAATACTCAGTATTAGTGAGAATTGTTCATGACCATTATCATAGGTTGGGTTTATTTTCCCAATGAGATTGAGACCCCATGTAGAGAATGACCATGGTGTAGTGATTGAATATAGAGATAAGGAAGGCATGTGTATCAAATTACCATGCTATTGGTAGGAAACACACTTCCTAACATAATTTCAAACATTTATTTCCATCTTAGGCCAATAATACCCTATTATGAGGAATTCCTTGGCTAAGACTACACCATTGGTGTGGCCCCCACACATTCCTTCATGTACCTCTTTAAGTATTAATGTTGACTCTCCCAAAGATAAACAATGAATAATCATTCCATCACATCCATTATGATAAAGCATGTTTATAAGGAGGGCATAATGTGTTAGGTGATGATGGAATTTTTTTGGTGATTGTGTGAAAGGTCAAGGGTAAAAATTTTATCATGAAAATAATTATAAATGACTTGGTACTAATGGAGTTTAGGTGGGAGATTAGTACCAAAAATTATACATACCCTATATGAATATGTAAATACATGAGAGGGATATAAAAGGTTATTTATGAGAAACTAATACTCTTTGACATTACTAACAACTTGTACCATGGACACAATTTTTGCCATTGCATTGATTGATCTATTATTGGCCTGTGGTACCTATTCAAATTGTAGGGACTTGAAATGGGACTTGAGATTGTCCAAAATGTGCTTATAGGATAAAATATTGTCATCTTGAGTAAGATAATAGTTTATGGTCTGATTAATTATCAATTTAGAATCTCCATAAACTATTAACTATTATATATCCCACTATATTTCAAGATGAAGTCCTAAACTAGGAGATTCATACTCAGCCATATTGTTGGTGCAGTTGAAGCTAATATGAAATGCCTTGGAAATGAGGTCCCCTTATAGTGTAATCAATAATATTCTATCTATAAAGGCATGTGAAGTGAAATATCCATCAAATAATAATTACCATTATTCAATTTCATTGGCCACCTCTTCTATCATTGTGATAAAATCATCTAAAAAATCAAATGTGAGTGGTTGAGTGTCTATAATAGGACTTTTACAAGATGATCTATAATGACCTACCCTTTAATAACATTTTGGTTATGGTAATCAACATCAAATTCACTTAAAATCATGACCCATTTATCCATGCAACCTTTAAGAGTTACTTTGGATAATAAATATTTGAGACGGTCCTTTAGCAATAACAATAGTTTTATTATTTAGCGTGTAGTGTCATATTTTTTGGAAAGTTAATACCATTACCAAACATTCCTTCTCAATAGATATATAATTACGATTATATTCTACAAGTATTCAACTCAAATAATAGATTTCATGTTCCTTTCCTTGTTCATCATGTTAGGCTAAAAGTGCCCCTAGTGCATGTTCTATGATTGAGATAGAAAGGAGTAATGGCTATCTAGGTGTTGGTAGTCTCAACACTGGTAGGTTAGCCAACTATGATTTTAGTTTAAAAAATTCTTGATAACATTTAATATCCCATTGAAAATTTACCCCTTATTCAAGATGTGTGTGAAAGGATGACACTTGTCTACTAGTTGTGAAATAAATTTGTGAATAGACTAAATCTTTCCCTACATACTGCAAAGCTATTTCAAATTGGAAGATGGAGGAATTTCTATTATAGCCTTAACCTTAGTAGGATCCACTTAAATCCCTCTTTTTGATATAATGAATCCTAAAAATTTTCTTGAAGTGACACCATATATGTACTTTTTAATATTTAGATGAACCTTGTACTTGTGAAGTCTCTCAAAGATTCTTCACAAAACATCAAGATGTCCAACACATGTTCTTTATTTTGCCAGAATATCATCAACATAGTCCTCAACAATATCATGCATCATGTCATGAGAAATTTTATTCATATCATGTTGATAGGTGGAACCATATTTGTTCAATCCAAAAGGCATGACTTGGTAGTAATTTGTTCCCCAAGGGATGGTGAATGCATTCTTGTGTTGATCTTCTAGAGCTATCTTGATCTAGTTATATCTTGAGAAGCCATCCATGAGTGACAACATCTCATACCCAATGATTGAGTTGATAATCATATTGACGTTAGGTATTGGTAAATTATATTTAGAACATGCTTTGTTGATATCTAAAACTTTAGTACAAATGCATATGCCTTGTGGATTTTTGCTCACTAGGACTACATTTGATATCCATTCAGAATAGTCTAGTGGTTTGATGAAGCTAGCTCTTGATAATTTTTCTAGTTCCTTATTTACTAAAATATCAATGTGTGGGTACATTTTTATGAATTTTTTCTTGACTATATTGGCATATGGATGTATAACAAGGTGATGCACAACTAAGTTAAGATTTAGGCCTAGCATGTTTGAATAAGCCCATGTGAAGATATCAATAAAATCCCTTAGAATGGTGATAATATAGTCATGTTATTCATCAATGAGGGATGATCCTAGATAAACAATTTTAGGAGCATTATAATTTCCTAGGTTCACTTCAATGGTATTATATACAAGGATGGTAAAACCATCCTCTTAAATAATGGGTAGTGTTTGATCCTGATTCTCTTCTTCTACTTCAGCTTCTAGTTGTGAGCCCCAAAGTTGATGATAGTGAGAAGAATCTTATTCTATTAGTTTATGTAATGGACAATTAGAAATATATCTATAAGGTCAAGAGAAAGATGTTCAATGACTTTATGATATTCAGAGGTGATACTAGTATTGGCTATAGAGCTTAGACTTGGTGGACATTGTGCTTCTTATGGAGGTAAGCAAACTTCCCCATCCAAGAGTGTCTAAAATAGGTTTTCACTCAAGGGATGTATTTTTTTACTTTTTCCCTGACTAATGAGTGACTCAAAGAGTTTTTCACTTGAAGATCTTGATGTTTTATCTTTTATGTGACCAAAAAAAATTGCCTGCTCTCCAAAGTAGGCATCATAGTCCAAGGAGAATTCAAATCCTTGCTTATGATAAATAATTGATAATCCATATCTAAGGCCCATGTACTTAGCAATAAACTCCTCACTTTTAAAGTCATCCAAGGGTATAATAGAATTTTACTAGTCCCTGTATATAATGTTGGGATGGAAAGGGTTAAGTGGATAATGGGCTATGATAGCCATAATAGAATTGGAGTCAAATCAATTAGTGTGAACTCACTCATCATAAGTGTTATAATGGGATGTTGTGTCACTATCAAAAGTTTATTCATCAGTCGATAAAGAATAATCACTATCAAAATACATGAGGTCACCCCCAGGCAGTATAAATCTAAGACCTTGACTCATAGTAGGTCCACCAGCTGATAACGGTTCTAAAATACCTTACTCTTTTGGTCTTCGGCCCTTTCCTACATAATACAAGCTATCCGTAATGTGATTATGGATAGGGTACTTAGGATTCTAAAAACAATAAGTAAGGCCATCAAAATATAGCCAATCTCTTTCAGTAAAGCTTCCTGATCCTAATTTGATGAAGTCATTACTACAAATAACACTAGTGGTTTCTACATGCTTTTGTTTATTTTTTACCAAATCATGCTGGGCTTATAAGGGCCTTTAAAAGGTTTAGTTATACCATAAGACTTAGGATATTTGGGAACATTTTCAATATGAAAGGAATATTTTAAATGGTTCATGGAAATTCTTGCATCCTCAACAGTGAGTTGGTTTGTAAATGCTACAAGAAATAGATCAACCAAAGTGTAAACAAGTTCACTAGGGTTGATATAATTAGATTTGGATGGTCTTAAAACTATTATTTTTAGTTATAAATTTAGAGACAAGACAATAATTATAATTTCAATATTCATCCTCTAGATGTGTGAAATATTGGTAGGGCTAAAGGTTGACATAGATAACAACCTTGATTCTAGTATGGGGGAACTTAAGGCACTGATGCAAAGTAGATGGGATAGCCCATGATTCATATATCCAAAGATGACCAAGAAGTATATTATATGAAAATTCAATGTCTATGACATGGCATAGAGTATCATGATATATAGACACAATAATGATTGGTAGATAAATAGTCCCAAAAGATTTTCTTTTACCATTATCATATGCTTTGATCATGATTATTTTAGGTTGTATGTCCTTGGCAGTATAACCCAACTATTATATCAAATTTAGTGACACTATGTTCTAACCTGAACCATTATCTATAAGAACCCACTTAATTTTATAATGTTCTATAGTAACTTCAGTGTACAGTGGGTTATTATGGCTCAAACCAAGGGAAGACATATCTCTCTAATCAAATGTAATTGGTCAAGGATAATATATTTTGGAATAGTGGACTATTGAAAGAAGTCATTCAATATAATTCCATGGACTTCCAACATATGCAAGAGATATGGGATAGAAATTTATGTAGAGGTTTTGCTTAGTTGGTCCTGAATGCTATATGGATTCTCAATGTAAGAACAAGATGGTTTGGCTTTGGCTAGTATAGTGTTCAACTTTGGTTAGAAGGCATAATGTTCAAATTTGGTTCAGTGTTGGAATCTAGAAAAGGGGTTTAGAGGGTGACTCATGAGTGTTTATTTGTGATTACACAATTTTGAGTTGGCAAGGAGTAATTATAATTAGAAGAAAAGGGTAGAGGTCTAGAAATAGTAACCCACAAAAACCGAGGCACAATGAAATTTATTTAGCCTAGTAAAACATCACTTGAATAAGAGGGTTTATCCCTAAAATAGGGGGACCAACACTTCAAAAAACATTAGATAGTTTATAGATTTTGATTATAATGGTGATAACTTGATTTGAAAAAGCTTGTCTCATAGTGTTATTATAATCATACGACATGTTATTGTAACCCATGTTATTAGCTTGGGAATTTTGATCTTGATTATGAATATGTTGATTAGGATTTTGACTTTGTCCTTATTGACATTAGCCTTGACCTTGATTTTGAATATTCCTTTGTTGCTACTGATTATGTTTGATAAATGGGTCCTTGTAGATGCTAATGTCCCAATTAATGTTATGCACTATTTGTTTCACTTCAATTTCACCACTTTCAATTAGGTATTCAAGAAGACATATTAATTATAAGAATTGATAAATTGCATGGCCATTAACATGATAAAAATTATAAAACTCATCTTCTTGATAATAGTTGGGTTTACATTGGTCTTCTTAAAATGACTTTGGTATAGGCCATACAATCAAATTGGTTACCACTAGCTTCTGGAATACTACCTCAATAAGCTCTCCCAATTTGCTAAATGTTCAATACTTAATAAGCCCTCTGTGAGGGAGTGTTATTTTCAAAGTGGTTGTTGGATTGGGTTGCACATTTATAACTAATGGATCTTACACCATTTGTATGTGTTTAGATTTTGTCACTCTATTTCCCACCATGTTCTTATTTTTGTTAAAAACATTAGGTTTTTATTTAGTAGTATCCTGAATAGGTGGTTGTGTATGAGTATGTGTTTGACCTTGTGAATAGATTTTCACAAGGCCTCTGGTTATAAGTGCCTTTTCAATATGCACTCCATTCTCAATAATTTCTTCAAGTGTGTTTTCACTATTAGAGTATATTATTACTCATGCTTGCTAGTTTCTAGGTTATTTCTCTTTACCTAGTTTTGTCCTATGTGGAGATTTATCCCACATTGCCTATTTTAGCTTGCATATTATTTTGACTTTCATATATAATCAAGCTATCTACAATGTAATATACATGTTCATTTATAATTGTGTGTATAATAATTTTTTTTTTACAATTGGTTTTATCCTTTTGAGTGTATGTTGAAGCATCAATAGCTATGTTAATGAGCCATTGGAGAGATCTTGGATGAAGAGTGTTGATAACTCTTTCATGGTATAAAATCCACCCTCCAACAACCATTACTTAGCTTGTAGGTTCCCTTCCATTTAGATCTACATTTTTATGCAATCCATAGTTTCTTATTCCTTGGTCTGTCATTTATGGAATGAGTTTTTTTTTAAAATCATGGCTTATATTTCTATAGATTAGTTTCATTTTCATTCCATTGGAATTAAGTTTGTATGATTATATGGAAGCATAAGAAATTTTACATGGAATACACTATTGTGATTTTGTATTTGTGTGTTTTAAACTTTGCATCTAATGTTTTTTTGAGCATCTTAAACCTTGTTCTTGTAAAGAATGCACCATTGAGGCAATGAGATTTGTGCTAGTGAATAAGGCTTAGTTGTGGTCAATCCAAATCTATTTTTTTGGATCTGGTCTCTCTTTAGCCATATTGTTGTTGTGTTTTTTATACAACTTTCCATTGCACTCTCTAGATTAGCCAACATTTGTTTTGTCTTAATGTTGATTTGATTCAGCATTAAAATTGAAGAGTTGTAAATTTACATTCTAAGGGCTCTCCATATGTGTCATTATTCAACATTTTGTCTCTTAAGTAGATCTAATCCAACTTCCCACTCACCATATCCACTCCATTGGCAATTAATCCACCCACCTCCATAGAACCTAGCAGCTCTTATAATTGACCAAGATTTGCATTATTGTATTTTGCATTGGATAAAATATAGATCTGAGCTTTTTAACTCAAAAATGTTGAGACCTATGCCATTTTTGATAATGAGGCCAGCCATGGTCATTTTCAACTTGGTGACAACCTCGATTTCAATATCTCCAATGGAAATTTTGAAGCACCCAAATGTACCCCTCAAAGTCTCCCAAGCATCAACAATCATAGGGTGTGGTTCAAAATAATGTTGAAATGATCTAGGCGTATTATAACTGATCTTTTGCCAGATGAAAGAAATCCTTTGTAGTGGATTTCTATATTATTGGAACCAAATAAATGAGGATATAAAATAGTTGATCTATTTGGAATCACTCCTTAGAAATATAGGGTAATTGTTTTTCTCTATGTTTTTTATTTAGTTCAACATTGAAATTATAGCTAAGATTTTGGAGATCTTGAAGTCTTGAATTCATGTCAACTATGTCTACTCTCCATAATGTTATGTCATTGCAAAGTTGGGCATGGTGTTGACTATATCAGGGTGGCATGGTTAGGCATGGTGGTGGGAGATTAACAATAGGTAGTGGCTATTTGTGAGGGACTACAATAGAGCAGGATGTAGGCTAGTGAGGTAGTAGGATGTGGGATTGGCTAGTGGCATGATTGATCATCTTCAAATCTTGACCAGTGTCTCTCCATTGTGCTTGGTGTAAGTTCCTTTCTAGGTGGTTTAATGAGGATGACACTTTCATTATGTATCATCCTTTTGAAGTTAATAAATAATTTATTGATACTATCCCTTGCCATGTTAGTTTATATAATATCAAAGATGGTGGTTGATGTATTCAATAGTGGTGTGTATGACAAAATTATTTACATAAAGGGACTTTCACACCTTAAAGCACATGTAGAACCATATATGAGGTGGAAGAAGGAGTTGGGTGGTTATCATGGTGATGGTTCAGATGTCTCTTCTCATTTATAGCTAATTCAAAGATTCATAAGTTTAAAAACCTAATTCACCTGAATATCCTCTCTAAAATTGGTTAAATTATTAGTATTATTATTTTTGAATAAGTTATTTTAGTATGTCTTAAGTGACCCTTTTATCACTTTAGCACTTGTAGGGGTGTATAAGGGGATGGTTTTTAAATTTTATTAACTTAGAAAGATTCCTAGTTCTATGCCTATTCTAATGATTGGTTGGAAGGCTAGGTTCACCTTAGCCATAGTACTTTAAAAAAAAATAAGTGCAAATTTTATTAAATAGGCCATATTTATGGGAAATTGATTGCTTAATAACTTTTGATTCGTGGCTTGAAATTGAGAACTATATTTTTTTAAAGTTTATATTTTTCATTTTTCATGCACTAATCTTATTTAAATTGTAAACCACACTAAAATATAAAGTGCCACATTTTGGGGGTCTCTTCACATTGGTTATGCTACCTTGTGCTATAGTTTGTGGTAAAATTTTAGAGGTGATGCATTTGCTATATTATGAGCATTTTTTTAATGAATATTACTTGTTTTGCATATACCTTATCTCTTTCATTTTTTAGATATTAGAGGGTGAGGTCAAGTTTGGCAAGAGGTTAGGCCCCCTCACAAGCAACACAAACTTCCTTCGTGCTTCTTTTAGATTGCATTTCCATTATTTTTTACACTCATGGATGTAATTTTGGCTGAGTTCAACTTTCTATTATTCAGTATACATTGCCACTACTAGGGGGTTTCCTATGTTATAGGCCATGTATTGTACCTCATGCATGTACTATCTCGAATGCATTTTTGGTTAAGCCTGACATCCTTTTACATGTGCTTTACACATTGTTGTTTTTGGATTCTAATTTTTTTTTAGTGTGTTTTTTAATACATGATGGTTATTTTCACCATTTAACATATATTTCCATTAGCCCATGACATGCATGAGTAATCTGACACACTAGTAGTTATGTCATATCTCCTCAAGGCCCCTTTTTTAGCACCTTGCCTTCTTATTTGGAGACATATTTTTTTCTCCTTTATTTTTGGAGAATCTCTCTTGATGGCTTATTTGACAAGTCGACAATATCCTCTTTTGGAGCTATTATGGTTAATCTTAGTGTCTTCCTTGTTTCCATATGGTATTTTTTGTGTATGGATTATATTGTACTCACACTAATTTATAAAGTACCATGGGGGTTTTGTTGATTCAACCTTATCTACCTTCATACATTTGTGTGCTCTATTCTAAGTACCTTTTCACTTCTTTAGTTACTTGTCTCTTCCAGCATCACCATGGGCCATCTTCATTGAAAGAC
Source organism: Torreya grandis (assembly GCA_037957365.1). Classification (NCBI taxonomy): domain Eukaryota; kingdom Viridiplantae; phylum Streptophyta; class Pinopsida; order Cupressales; family Taxaceae; genus Torreya; species Torreya grandis. The sequence goes on along the minus strand of JARHVA010002912.1, from coordinate 1,887,655 downwards.
TTTATCTATATTTTTGACACCACCTTTTTGATAATTAATAGTCTTCTACAGCTTGAAGTATAGCCATTTTGGTGAATCCTAATGTCACTTATATTTTTTGATAGTTTGGCAATCTCTTTTAGTGTGATATGGAGATATTTTAGTGTATACAATGTTATCTTATTTAGTGTTTAAGTAGTAGATTCAAGCCACTTGTGCAAACCTTTTTTCTCCACTCCACCTAGTCAACAGTATGGGGGTGTGATGTACATTATGATTCTTGGTGTTAAACATTTATTTCATATGCAGTACTCTTTTTTACTTTCATCACCACTAACAATCTTCTTGATTGAAGCTTTTCTGGTGAATCCTAGTGTCAGTTGTTTTTGTGATCAAGTAATGGATTAAGACCACTTGAGTAGATTGAGTTATTTTGTGACTTGTGATTACTTAGGGTGTAGACTAATTCAACATCATCTTTGGGGGTCTTTCTATCTCTATCTTCCTATTTAATCTCTTTTGAGGTGGGGGAGATTTTCCTATGGGTTTTCTCTCTTTTCTCCACTTTATAAGAGTTATATGTATTTTACACTTTTGAGTGTTTTTTAGATTCCTCCTTTGTATATGGTTATCTTATTTCGGCATTTTATTTGTTAGAACCCATATGATAATCATTACTTGACTCCATATACTTCTTGGTGATTCTTATAGTGACATCACTATGGTATCCCCATTAGTGACACTAGTGTGGCAACCCCGCCATCTTTGTGGTCACTTCTCACCATATTATTGGAGGGTGTTCAGGTGATGCTTCCTCAGGTTCATCACTCTACCTAGTATTTTAGAGCGTAATTTTTATGTTCAATGATCCTCGTATTCAATATCATTCCTACTTTAACTAGGTGGTTACAGTGACTCAGCATCCATGTATTCTATAATGATAAATTGGAATCCATAGGGACACATGAATAAATAATGTATCCTCTATTATTATCCCCAAAATTTAATTATGGCAAGGTATTAAAGTATATTATTACTCAAGCTTGCTAGATTTTAGGTTATTTATCTTTACCTAGTTTTGTACTATGTGGAGATTTGTCCTCATTGCCTAGTTTAGCTTGCATATTGTTTTGACTTACATATATAAGTACTCTACATTGTAATATACATGTTTTGTAATGCTTAATAATATTTTATATATCTCATTGAATGTATAACAATTATTTTGTTTACAATTGGTTTTCTCCTTTTGAGTGTATGTTGAAGCATCAATGGCTATGGTAAAAAGCCATTAGAGAGATCTTAGCTGAAGAGTTTTGATAATGGATACAGTAGTGAGTCTTAGATTATGAGCTAATTTAGGGTGCATATTCTATACAAAAATATCAATTGATTGATGATCTGGTAAATTGTGTTGAAAGCAACCAGCTAATGCTCTCCATCATTGTAGGTATTTTGTAAAGATTTATCCATCTCTTTGTATTGCCTTGCATAATTCAACCATCATTAACTCATTCTCAATTTTATAAGATAAATGGTTGATAAATTTATCTAATAGATCATTACAATCTATCATTGATCCATTAAGTAATTTGAGGATCCAATTTAGATCTTGTCTAGCCAAACTATGTGGAAACAAGTAGAGCAAGTAAATGCTATTGTAGGTTACCTCTTGGCATAATATAAAAAAGGCTTGAATTTGTTCTCGAGGTCCCCCCTTCCCTTTGTAATTATAAAACTTGGGTTCCTAGAAATGGGGTGGAAAGGGGACTTATATAATGCTTAAGTCATATGAATAAGGCCATATCTTGTTAAACTTATATTTCTTAATTTGGTTGCTTGTCTTAAGCCTTTAGACTATTTCTTTCATTGAATTCTAATCTTTAATGTTTAGTGTATTTATTGGTGGAATATAATTTTATTGGGACAGAATATACCCCTCTACATGGTCCTATTAAGGATACAAACCCTTTGGCTAGAATATTGGTTTTGGTTTACTCTTTGATTTGAGTAGATCTTCCATTTATTTCTAAGTGCTTAATACAAAGTCCCTAAAATCTATCATTGTGAGCTATAAGAATGTTATTGGTTTTGGGGTATGAATTGTCAATTTATCAAAGGGAGTTGTGGTTGAGATGAAATCATTAAGTGTTTTGTAAAACACCACCAATCTATGATGAGTCTTTTTTCCTTACTATTACAAAGGGGTAAGAGTCCCCTGATGGTTGAAAAAAGTATGCTCCATATTAGGTGAAATGTGTTACAAAGGATATATAGGTTTTTTATATTCAAGAGAAACTTTAAGGTCTATTTCATATGTAGGATCAACCAACTTATGTTGTGTTTGTTCTATCAGCTATTCTTACTCCTTAGATGTATTTTTGTTGATTGAAGTCATAGCTTAAAAAAGCTATCAGGTCTATGACAAGTTGATATGTGCACCATTGACTAATTTTTTCAATCCTGGTAGTAATAACTTGATTAGTTGGGGAGGAATCTACAAGTTTTTCTTTTCCCTTACTAGTGAAAGAAACATTTGATTTTTAACAAGAGTGAGATGTTTCTCTAGATATTGCTCCTCTACTCGTACAAGTGTGTTTAATTATTCTTTTGAGAAATTTGGTGTCAATTTAGCACTTGATTTAATTAACCTAAGGATATATTCATATTTTTCCTCTATAGTTTATTATTCATAATAACCATGTTTAGATCATACTATTGTTGGGATATCATCAAACATGGATTTTTCATCTCCATAATAATAATTCTCTTCCTCATAACTAGGGACATAATATACCCCACTATGATTATACCTTTGCATGTTTGAAGATGACTTTATACATTTTTGAATTATTTGCATTTTGGTTTTATAAACATTTTAAAGATGTTTTTAGACTCTTCAATCAAACAAATACAAGGTAAAATGAGACCATAATAAAAAATAAAATGACACAATGCCACAAAATTAGAAGAAAGAGGTTATAAGATTATTCAACCTTGGTTAATTGAAATCATCAATTTAGGAGAGGGTAAACAAATTTTAGAACTTAGGTTATAGGCTAACACATGAAAACCTAATTTAAAATTATGTCAATACCATAAAAAGCTAAGCACAACTGTGGTGGGACCACATAGTTATAAAATTATAATAAGACTTTTTGAATCAAAAAGATTAATATTCAAACAAATAAACTTAGGATGTACATTAACATATTAAATCCTAAGTATAAGATCCAAAATAAATGGGAAACACAACATTGCAACATGGAAAATAAAGTTTAATGGTCTAGGAATTTAGAGCATGAGTGAATGCAAGATGACCTAAGTTTAAAATAAAAATAGGATAGGTGAGTGTTTAGATAAATGGCCTTCAGAAAAATGGAAAATTTTACCCAGGTTACTCAAACCAAGCATGAAAGGTGAACCACCCAAGCCTAAGTATAGGAAAGGCTCTGGTGTAAACCAATAACATTTTGGATTAGAACTTAGAAAGGTAAAATTTAGAATTTGGATTAAAAGGACTTTAAATTTTATAAATGTTAAATAGTCTATACTTAAACGAATAGCATAAGGATGCTATTTTGGAAACACAAACACAAATTATTTGATTGAATTTTGAATAAGGCTAAAAGTGTTTTAAATTTAACTAGCGTAATGCCTCTTTATTTAAAAATAAATGGTGTATAACAAGTTATTGGTTTTTTACATGTTTTGGTTCACACAAATAGTTTTTAGACTCAAAAATAATGTAAGTAAATAAGAATAAGAAAAACACCAAAGTGTACGTCCTATCCTAGAAACTAACAAGGCGGGTTTTTACTCTTGGATACCATCAATATACTCGTTCTTGAGAGAAAATTAGTTTTAAATATAATAAATTTATATTCACATGAAATTTAGGTTTTTTAGGTCCCCTATTCTCTTAAGAGATCATACAGTGACATGTAACTTCAACCCAATCACCTTGCACTAATATTACTCCATGGCAAATGGGGTTTATCTAAAAACTATAAGTATTACACAATCTAAATGGTCCTGTATGTGATATTAACACTAAGTCACAACACATCATTTAGATTTGAGTTAATTGGATTGTTGTAAAAAGGTCTTGCCATTTTTACAACAACACATCCATCAATTACTTAGTATAGTGTGATGTCTAGGTTAAACATTCATTTCAAGGTGGGTTTTACTAATGTAGCTTGTTTAATTGCTCAAACAAATATCCTAGAAGTCAAACTTAATTTGTATATCCCATTATGGATTATGGTTGAAATTATGTTAGGAGATGAATTCCCTAATTAAAACTTCCCTAGAGAACTTGTGGGGAGGCTATGAACTCCCACCCACAAGACACGATACAAGAAATGAAAATTTTAAGACTTTAGGGTCATTTTGGGGAGTGTTTTTGTGAAATCATAGCAATAAGTAAAGCATTTATGGATCACCCAAGTTCTCTAAAGGGGATAGGGGGAGAGCATACACACTACATTTGGTTTGTAAAACAAACACACAATAAACAATAATAAAAAAAATAAAATATCTTAAGATCACTTTTCTAAAGTGAGTTCATTTTAGAACACCAAATGAAATATAAAGTGAAATTTTCCTTTGGTTTTTATAAAATATAAACTAAGTGGCTTAATTTTAACAAAAAAATATTTATAACTTTAGCAAAGGGGTGTATGATATCAAAATAAACTTAAACTTTTCTATTTTAACTCTCTAAAATTTGGCATAGGATATTCTCTCCATTCTACAAAGAAAACTCATTGTTATGTAAAGAAATACCATCATTAAATAGAGCATTACCATCATTCAACATGATGATTTTGCTTTTACATATAGAAGTAAACACACTGTCTAGCATTCTCGCTAATTAGAAGGATAATATATCTGATTAACAAGGTGATCTCATCGATAAACATGCAATTTACCTAAATGATAAAAATTAAAAAAATAGTAGTTACCTTTCAGTTTAGTCTAGGATGATCTCTTTGATCTTAGGTAACCTCACCGTTTCATAGGTTGAATCTATCAATCTTTAGGTCAATTTAACTATTTTGTAAAAACACATAAACAGAGATAGAAAAACACAAAAGTTTGTTGTCATTTGCATGGGTGATCTCATTATTGCTTAGGGTGATCCCACCATTCCATATGGAATTCTCATTGATGATTAGGATGAATTCACTGATTACAGGTTGATTCTACCACTTGATCCATAAGTCATAAAACATGAAAATTAGAGAAAAAGGAATAAAATAGCCTCAAAAGAGGGTATGAGTACTAAATTATAAGGGATAAAATCATGTATGAAATACATTGTCTCATCAGGTGTGACATAATGCAGAGTATGATTAAGAAATAAATTAGATCATGTGTTAGTTAAGAAATATCAAACAAACATAAATAACTAATTGTTAAGCCTACTCCCTCAAGGGGTGGTACTAATGAATTTAAGAAGCTAATTATGAAAGTAAGATAATCAATACCTTCCAAGTAGTTTCCCTCCTTCAAAAATTGTCAATAATCATATTTTTCCCTATATTTAGTTCTCTAAGTCTTCAACAATGAGTTATATCATGAGTCTCAGTCATCTCTTATTTCACCAATGGCTTTTAGTTCTTAAATTTGGTCTAATTGGGTGAATGAGTAAAGCTTTCTATAGAAATATTATTGCATAATAACATTACTCAATTAAATATTGTTTGAAGATATTTGTACATAATAATTTTACACAATTCAAGCTTACAATTTATGGTCTTGGCTCACTTATTTATAGCTTTTCTAAAATATTCAGGATCAATCATGACCATCCATATTGAGATCAATATGTGTGGCCATGGATTGATTCAATCTTGGAGGGACAAGAAATAGATATTGTCATGAATATTTAGAAGAATGTGGCATTGATAAGGTATGGGAGAGCTTAATCCTAATATTTATCCCATTAATAGCATATGTATGACACCCTTATGATGATGTCATGGGATGATGCAAAATTGGATAATGAATTTCTAGTAAATAGATAAACAACTTTCATGGAATTTCCACTTAAGCTCCTAATTTACTTTTGATTTTTTTAAGTGACTTTAATTAATTTTCTATAATTATTTAGAATTTTTTGCATGTTTAATCAACATGGTCAGAGATGTCATTTTACCAAGTCATAATTTGACTAGATTATAATCAAAAGAAGATGTTAGTTACATATGGGGTAATACCCCAGTTAGGGTATTATAAACATGAATTAACACATGCACATAATGTGTGAGACTGAATTATAAGATTTTAGTGATCCAAGACATCATTTTTCATGGTCATAATTTGAATCTAAGTGATTCAAGAAAAGATGATAATTACATAAATTGCATTGCCCCATTTAGGGATACATGAGAACAAATTGGCACCTGTATGTGACAATTTCAAATGATTTAGAGATTTTTGTCTAGATTGTGCATTATTGTGGAATATCTTTCAAATTTATAATTTTAACACAATAGATATAATAATTATATGTCTATAGTTAGATTGTGTAATAACTAGTCTGATTGCTTCCAAGTTTCTATTTTGCTTAACTTGAAGTTGTGTCAAGCCATTATGTGCAGTAGTTATAGGCCCTTCAAATGCTTTCATTTAATATAAATTTAGGCTAATATTTTTAGTTAATTCCTTATAATGCTACCCATTGAGTTTATTTTGTTTATATTATAGCTAGACCTAGTATGCAATGGTATAATTTTGATCATACATGCTTTCAATTTTCAGCATTAACAATCTTGTTTTATTCAAGAAACCACTTACTTTATTGCCCTACTCTTTCACTCTATTTTATACATTTTTTGTGATGAATATCCTACCTATTATATTATAGTGTGATTTAAGTGTGAATGGGAAGTAAAATGACTCAAGAAAACATCAATAATAATCCTCAAACAATATAGAGTGCATCTTAATTTTGGTGGTTAACTGCCATTTCTTACCCAACTAAATGATTAGAAATTTCTTGGTCCTTGGATTCAACCAAATAAATTATAAAAATGAAGGGACCTTGTGTCCCATGTGCCATTAACTACTTTTTTCCTTAATTAGAACATTTAATCCAATAGTTATCTTTTCCATGGGTCATAAATTGAGACCAACACATTGTCTGTAATATTTTGTAGCCACTGCTCAAAAATTATGTAGCCACTTTCAATAATTTTTCATATCCACTACCCATAAATTCCACAACTAGCTTTAACTGAAACATAACCAATCTAAATCAAGATAACATATAATAGGTTTCCAAATCTTAATGATATTTGAACTGTGAAGAAGACATGCTAATGTACACATTCCCAATTAGGCAAAATATCTTATAAAGTCATATGAGAACATCCCCTAATGAATTTTAAAGCCTCCATTTGTAAACTTTCCAACATATTTTTTATAACATGCCTCTTCATAACCTGGGAGGAGATAAAAGTTAAAGGAGTTTGATAAATCCTACATGGGTTTTTCAAAGTAAGAATTTCTTGAAACACAATTTCCCCATCCTTCAAATCAAATTTTAAAGAAGTTTTTTTCCTCAAAGGAGAGAATGATAAAATAAAAATAGAACAAACATTTTACACAAAATTTATAGCCTTTTTAGTAGTACCCACATCCTTAGTTATATAAAATGTAGTGTTTACTATGAGCCCTAGAGATTTAGTTTCAGATATTACAACCATTGCTATAAGTCCAACTCTTACCATATAAATTTTAGCCTTTCTATTAAATCATACAATCATTACTATCAAACCTACAACCTTTGTTGGAGAAACCACATCCTTTGCTACATGACCTAAAACCTTTAATTTAGAACACATATGCTTTGAATTAGATAAAATAGATTTTTTTTAGCCCACATCTTTTGTTGTAAAACCCAATTCTTTTTCTACAATAATTTTTGTTGTAGAAATTGGGGAATTTACTATAGAACATGGAACCTTTGTTGTAGAAATTAAAACCTATGTTGCATATCCTATTACTATAGAACTTGGGGCATTGGTTGATGAACTTGAAACTTTATCTATTAAACTTTAACCCTTTTCAATAGTTACTATTTTTTTCTTATAAAACCTGAAGTCTCTATTAATTTATTGTCTCTTATTTTATCCTTATGATATTTTAAAAATAATATACCATGTTTTTTTCAAAGTAAATTCTTATTAGGTTGGCCATCCTTTTTATTCTAGGTTTATATTATGCTAAATGAGCTTGCCTGCATAAATGGGATGAGGACATATATCTATATCCATTAGTTTATCAAAATTGGTATACATGTAAATTAAATACTAGTTATGAAAAACTATTGAACAAAATTAGAGTGTATAGAATATTTAATAAATTATACAAAATGATTTGAAACTTACTAAATATGGAAAAATGCTAAAAAGGGAAAATGCAAAAGAAGAATGAATTACTTAGAAATCATGAAGGTAATATTGTAAGTGTAACTATGAAACTTAATGTGGGGGATCTAAGAGGTCTTTTTTATTAAATAATATGTTTCACATCTTCTTGGTATAGGTCCACACTATTTATACAAAACAACCTACACTATCATGTGTAAGGAACATGATATTTGATAGGGTTTTTACCATATGTGTAAAATTAAATATGTGAAACTTCACCTATTTTTACTATGTGCATGATATGGATCACTTAATTTACTAAAGAGGCCATTGTGTACCTTCTTCATCACTTGGAATTGTAGACACCTAAATCTAGCCACCAATAACCTCTAATTAGGTTTTTGGCCAATTTCCACCCAAAATGAACCATTTGACTCTTAAACATTAAAACATGATAAATGATGTGAAATTGACATATTCAAGTGATGATTTTGTCTAGGGTATCCATAAATGGGGCAAGGTAATTTATGGTCTAGCTAACTTTGATAAGATCATTTTGAGTCAAAATGCCAAATTTGCACTTGGGTTCTTTGGATTACTCTTTCCTATCAAATCTTCTACACAAGACACACAACTTCATTATTTTTTATTGGTAACATCATAAATGAGAATATGGATCCAATGCATTTGACATTGCCTTCTAATTCTAATCCATTCAAATTTTAGACCAATAACAAGGTGTTTTGATCAATTTGAGTGATTTGTGCACAAAGTACTTAAACATGCTTTAGAGATAATTAAACCAAATCAAGGCCTAATTAAGAATTCCATAGAAAATTCTTAAAATTTTAATTTTGAAAATGGATATTAAATATATGCATCATCAAGTGACCTCATTTCTTGGGAAAACATCCCTAGGCCATAAATGCCATAAATATTAGGATTCATGCCCTCCATGCCTCTTAATTGATCCTTATTACAATGTCATGATGAGGATAATTAAAAACTTAATTCAAAAAATTTGATTAATCCTCAACCACAAATCTCAATCTTGAGATGGATAGTTTAGGTTGATTCTAAAAATTTGTAAAAATTTATAAATAGAGAGGCCATAAACATCATTTCTAAGACTTGATAATGAATATTTATAATGCAAAAATGGTTCCAAAAGCTTCAAGTAATTAGTGTTACCATGAAAAATTTATTCCAAGCCAAGCCAAGCTACAAGCCAAAGGTGCCAAGGAGAGACGGAGGTAGCCAAGCTTCCATTGCCAAGGACTTCATGAGCACAAGCTAAGCAAGCCACTATTACAAAGGCATTTAGAGCATCCAAGGAAGGTGAAGGAATTATTGGGGTTTATTCTTACTTTTTAGTTGTGTTTATCATTTCTTTTTTAAACTAAGCTCTCCCTAGTGTCTAGGCCTAGAGATGTTATGTTATTAGTGTGTTTCTTTCATTTTGTTTTTATTTTGGAACTAACATCATACTAACCATCCTCTCTTGAGTCAAATTCTTAGAGCAAATAATGTCACACCTGAAGGAGATCATTTTATAAATCTAAAATATTTATATGGGCCCTTAAAACTCTTTAAAATTAATTTTCTAAATTTATTTTGCCATTTTTGTTTGCCACAATTTAACAAGTAACTGACATTAGCAAGTAAGACTGACATCAGTTACATATCTTAACTGATGTTGGTTAGTAAAATTGATATTATTTATATCTCGATTAGTTAAAGTAACTAATGTTGATAGTAATAATCAATGCCGGTCACTATGTTTTTCCAAAAACACATACCCGAGAGGTATTTTTCCAAAGTTCATTATTTCAAGCTAAAAAGAGCTTCAAAGCTAAAGGATATGCTAAAAATTTACTGTATGACCAAGATTTATGTTTGCTCAAAACATGTTTAAATCACCTTTTCATGCTTAAAAATCAATTAGGAGCCTTGTTTTGGTGTTTAACAAAGAAATTAGATGTTTTTGGTGAATGTTTTCAAAGTTTGCAACTAAGACCAAGGGGTCAAATGAACACTACCATATTTTTCATTTTTGGTTTAAAATTGAACACACTTGTCAATTCTTGTTTTCAATAGTTGTTTAATCAAAAATTTTTTTGGAAAAAAGAGGAATGTTGCATCTATGCTCTTCCATTTGTCCCCTTTAGGGAACCCTTGGAATCAAAAGTGCCATTCCTATTATAAGTAGCCTAGTCCAAGGAATCACCTTTTCATGCTTAAAAATCAATTAGGAGCCTTGTTTTGGTGTTTAACAAAGAAATTAGATGTTTTTGGTGAATGTTTTCAAAGTTTGCAACTAAGACCAAGGGGTCAAATGAACACTACCATATTTTTCATTTTTGGTTTAAAATTGAACACACTTGTCAATTCTTGTTTTCAATAGTTGTTTAATCAAAATTTTTTTTGGAAAAAAGAGGAATGTTGCATCTATGCTCTTCCATTTGTCCCCTTTAGGGAACCCTTGGAATCAAAAGTGCCATTCCTATTATAAGTAGCCTAGTCCAAGGCTTAGAAATAATGCCATCTAAAGCACTCCCAAAAAACTCATCAAAGTTTGGGTGACCTTGAAAATGACCCTAAAGTCTTTCTAATTTCATGATTTCTTTATTTTTATGCATCTTGGCTTGTAAGGGGGACTTCATCACCTCTCACAAGTTATTTAGGAAAGCTTTGACTTGGGGTCTCATCTCCTAGAATTGAATTCATTTAGATCCTTTGGAGTTTCACACAGGATGTAGTAGAACTTTGGACATCACATTACACTGAGCAAACAATAGGATGTAGTGGTTATAAAAAGGACTAGACCTTTTTGCAACAAGCCAAGTGATACAAACCCAAAATTTGTGCTTTTCTTTTGCATTGTTTATCATGAAAGTCATTATGAAATTGATTCTTGTAGATCATTCAAAAACTTGTTATATCTTATACAAATCCCCACTTGCCATGGAATTATTGTTAGTGCAAGGTGCACCTCATAGTCCATGTCACAGTACTATCATTTGAGAAAAGTGGGAGTGTAAAAACCCTACTATATAACGTGTATTTAATTTTGGATGAACACTTAAAATCCTCTCAAATGATGTATATTGATGGATTCCAATAATACCAAGCAACATTATTAGTTTAGGATCTAAGGGTGATTAATTAGTTGGTCTTGTCCTAGTTTAAAGTCTTGTTTAAAGTCTAAACTTGGTGTAAAAAAACAATCCAAAACTAAACACATAGTCCAAATTTTACTTTAAACAAAGAGGCATTATGTTTCCCACATGAGATCATCAATTTTCCTTGTTCAAATTTTATCAAAAGTTTGAGAGTTATATCATCCACTTTGGCACGGTTAAGTGCCCAATTGAGTATAGACCTTTACCAAAGTTTTTTAAGTCCTTCACTTATAATCTAAATTCATAATTACACCTTTACAAGTTCATAGGGTTGATGTGCTAAGTGGTTTTGCCATTTATCACTAGACTGAAGGGAACTTAGGTTTAATTTATAATTTGGGTTGAAGATTGTTTAAGACTCATAATCATTGTCATCACTTGATAGACTTAAGCCATTTTGTGCTAAACACTTGAACTTTGAGTCAAGAAAAGTAGTGTTATGCTATCAAAATGGTGGGAAATTGACTTTACCTTAGAGAGTTTTTGAAACAAACTTTTTTGTTACACATTTTGGGTAGTCTAGCATCATTATCTTGCCCAAAACATTTCAAATATTATTTCATATATCCTCTCGCATAGAATTCAAAAATTTGTTCATACATTTTCAAACCAATTTGAGTATACTTTTGTGATCCTTTATCTAAATCACATTTATACCACTCACTTTTGTCTAGTTTATTTGTCAAAGGAACCAAGTTTTATACCATTATTTATGAGAAAATAAACTATTGCTAAAGTTCCTTTTGTTTCATACCTTATACCTCGTGGATCAAGTTCATGTCCAAGAATCAAATGCCTAGTGTTTGTTAGAAGTGTTTCAAATCTTTTAGATTAAAACTTTCATCTATTTTTAAAGTCTAGCTTTTGATGCCATTTGGCCAAGATTCCTAGTACATTCCTTGTTTGAGCCTAGATTTTGATGCCACATTTAGCCAAAAGACCTAGCAACTTTTTAATTCCTAGATTAGACTGATTTGAAACACTTCAACCTTAGAGTTTGGCATTTTTTTTTCCATTTACTTGCTTATCTTTGTGTGAACAGTAAAATGTTAGATACTTTATGATAGCTTGTTTCTTCATAAATATTTGCATAAAGCTTTTGATATTTTTGACAAATCTAGACCAAGTTGACAACCTACAGGATTTAGATAATCAAATAATGACCAATGTCACACCTCAATGATAAAATGTGATGAATCCTACTCCCCCTCAACAAGTAGTGAGTAGTATTCCATAATATAGTGTATCAATGTAATAGAGGACAAATATATTACCACCTGAATCAAGGGAAACTAATGTTACACCTCACCAAGTAATGATACTGAGTCTACATCTTACTTTCACTTCCTTATAGGGATTTGTCCAACAAGGAAGTCCTCATGTTTCTCAAGTACCTACTAGACAACCATTGGTTTAAAATGTGCCACAAATTTAGAGACAGGGTCTTGATCTAAAAGTTCCCACTTGATAGCAAGGTTTGATTAGTTGGTAACATGTCCCTTTTCAACCACAGAAGTCATAGTATAGTTATATCCCTCTATCCCAACCACAAAATCCTCTAATTTAAACCTTTATCACTAACCCAAACTAAAATATCATGCAAAAAAATGTGTAATTTCATGTACATTCTAATCCACATATATGTATTCCTAGCCTATTCTCCACCCAAACTAATTTTCTCCCTCAAACCAATGTTCCTTCTAGTTTCCTATCCCAAGAATTACAATAGATGAAAGATGTAATTACTGTTATTTAGGCTAAAAAGTATTCTAAAAATTTCAAATTGGATGATGTGTGTTCCTATCCATTCAACATGGAGTATTTGTAGATACCATTTCCTCTAGGATACAAACCACCAAAATTTGATAAATATAAAGGGAAAGGTGACCCTAAGGCTCATTTGATCAATTTTTTTGTCACATGTCAACTAGTGGCATATAGGGACATATACCTTTTGCTGTTGTTTCCAAGAAGCTTGGCTAGACAAGCCTTGGAGTGGTTTTTAAAGTTTCCCAAGAATTTAGTAATAGATTTTGATGATCTTTTTGATAGATTTGTGCAACGATTTTCCTATAATCTCGAGCATGATATTTCATTATTGGACTTAACGCAAGCAAAACAAAAAGTTAGTGAGAGTTTTGAAAGTTATTTACAGTGATAGAGAGCCCATGCAAGCTATTTCACCCATAGTTTACCATATTAACAATTAGCCGCTATGTTTATTAAAAATTTACATAGTGAGATAACTTACCATCTATAACTACAATGTGCACATATGTTCAAAGAGATCATTGATAAAGTTTTATTGATCAATCAAGTGGGTGATCATAAATAAAGGAATCATTAAGCTTAATTCAACTAATCAAAATCAAGGTACCAATTAGGGAAATGGATAACATCAACATCTTGTTCAATCACAAGAATCACAACCAACACATGCTAATAACTAAGAAAGATCGAAGCAATTCAACTATAATAGGAATGTTGTGGGGAATGGAGTAACCAAGTCCCATCATGTCCAAATGGTGAAAACATAATTTTCATCACCTTTTTAGCTTACTCATACCCAAAATCCCCTCGAACCAATGATGGAAGCACAACAACCAAGACCTACATAATAAATACAATAGCCTTTACCATTGTAAGCCCCTCCTCCTAAGAGAACCCTGCCTACACATCATGTCTTAAGTGACCTAGGAGAACATATTAAATATGTATTTCATAAGCTTGATACCAATAATTTGATTAGTTGGCCTATACCAAAGCATTATTCATAAGGCAGCCCTTATCTTGATTGGTACCATGAAAATAAATTCTATGACTATCATCAAGTCAATGGGCATAATCTACCAAGATGTGTCCAAATCAAGAAATTAATTGAGAATATGTTGGAGAATGGGGAGATAACATTGGATAATGGTGCTTCCAATTCTAATCAAAATATTGGAATTTATCAAAACCCCTTTCCCCAATATAACAATCAGCAACAACAAAACAATTAGCAATAGTAAAATAATTAGCAACAACAACAACAATGACCAGTGTAACAACAAAATCAATAATATCAAAATCAATGGCCAAACTAGTAGAATCAACAAAAATGGTTACAAACCCCATAAAAATAGAATAATAGACAAAACCAAGGTCATAATAGTAACAACCAACAAACCTACCATGTAGTTGTAAATGACTACAATATGGTCCTAGGTCATATTGTAGGGGGTAGCATTAATACCATCTCCATTAATCCTAGACCAAGTACTAATCAGCTTAGATCATTGTTAAACAATAATATTTAGCAAAATTACATGGATAATACTTCTTTGACTTAGGATTGCATATATACAAACCAACAAACTAGGACTTCCCCTTTTGGATCTTATAGTGGCAACTCATTCTTACCATGTGATCACATGCAAGTGTACTAGCAACTAAAACTTATCCTATCTGGTCCCACACCATTTCCAAAATTGATTAGAAATAATGGTCTAGTATTTAATCTTGATTGTGAAATCACAACTCAGAGGTCAAAGATTACTATCCTAGGCCCACAACCCTCTGCCACTTTGCCTATCATCAACCAACCATTTAGCCTTGCAATAAACCATTCACTACTGACTAAGACAAGAAGTTTGATATTGTGGAATAATTCTAGAAGACACTAGCACAAATTTGTATTTTAGATTTGTTTCAAATGTCAATAATCCACAATAACATCTTGAATGAGTTTTTGACCCAATCCACTGTTGCCAATGAGATATCCCCTAATAAATTTCAAGATTTAGTTGGACACCTAGCTCTGGTCCAACAAGTCACATTAAACCAAAGTGATGTCTTACCTTGGCCCACTCCATAATAATCCATTATTCATAGAAGTTTATATAAGATAGCATAGATTGAAATGTGTCCTTATAAATAATAGATCTGGCCTCAACATAGTGAATCTAAAGCTCATCAAGCTTCTTAGGTACACAATGGTAGATCTCCAAGTAGAAAAAATAACCATCAAAGCCTATGATAATCAAGAAAGAGAGTCATAAGACACCTTTAGTTTTCCAATTATCATTTGGCATTTGACCCATAATATAGTTTGTCATGTGCTTGATCTTGAGTTATCATACAATACACTTCTAGGCAGGCCTTGGTTAAATAAGATTCATGCAATCCCATCAACACTGCACCAATGTATCAAGTTTTCTCACTTAGGGATAGAAGTAAATAGTTTAGGATATTTACACCCATATGAACACTACAAGCATCTTGAGGCCAAATTTCAAATCTATAATTATCAGTATGGCATGAATCTAAGTTCCAAGTAGGATAAAGGAAAGGCTATACTTATTGATCCTTCATCAGATAATTGCATAGATCCTAATACCTTGGATTCTCTTTCCCATATTCCACCTCTTAAAGATTCTAATCATTTCACCATTTTAGATAATAGACCAAAAGAGTATGTGACACATGATACATTTTATCTTGCTAATCTTCCTCAAAATTCAAAAGCCTTTGGGTGACCTAGTCACCCCAAATATGCATTGGCAATAAAAGAGAAAACATAAGGGACTTGTCACATTTATACTAGCATCTAGCCTAGAACTTGATCCTCTTGAAGGGGATGGATCATGGTTATACAATAACAACCAAGTTGATTTTTATAAAAGTGCAAAGTATCCTATTACTAATAAGATCATGGAGCATCATAATTATGATAGGAGAGGCTTCAAATTAAATCAACAAGGAACCATCAAGCCAATTTATATGACTAAGTATGAAAGACCTTCTGGGCTTAGATTTAAACCACCTAGGGGTGACCCCACATATCTTATTCAAACTCCATCACTAGTTACTAGTGATGATGATGCTGATAACAAAGCAAAGTCTAATCATAACCTCACCTTTGATAACCTAGCTGAAACCAATCTAATAACAATACCATTTGTACCCTTACCCTGGTCATTTATCACAACCCATTACCATTATATTATCCCCAATTGATAGAAAGGGACCAACAAGAATCTAGTCTATCGATTGATGAGTTCTAAAATGATGAGGCATTCTACAATTTTTTAGCCCTTAGAGACAACTTTCTATTAGGAGATCACAAATCAGGATTCTCAATCACATTAGATCCTATAGCATATTTTAGAGAGTGAGTGAACACCCTTAGCCAAAAAAAAAGTAAAACATTGAGGTCCCAAAGTGAAAACCTCTTTGAGGCACTTTCTAACCAGGGAAAAAGTAAAGATAAAGGCCAGTCTAGTGGTGAAAACCTATTTCAAGTGCCATTAGATGGGGGTGTTCATTCTTTTTCAAATTTAGACCAGGAGAACACCAATGATGATTTTGCCTATGGATATGAGTTTAGCTTTAAGCAATAATAAGTATTTGATTAGATTCTTCAATAATTTCTAACTATTTTTGTCACATAGCCAGATCTCCCATTAGGGGACTTAGATTCATCATGCCTAAGATAAGTTGAAGAGTAAACCCTAATGGAGGACCTTGACATAATCCAATAGTTCAAGTCATTTCCTACTATCCTAAAATATGGTTTGACCCTTTTAGTCAAATATACAACAAAGGTAAACATTAGGACTTCATCAAACATGAAATGGATAAAATTAAGTGCATACCTCACTAAGGAGGAATATGATGTTTTTATAGCTCTGTTAAGAGAATTTGTAGATATCTTTATATGGGCCTATTTTGACATACCAAGTTTAGAACCCACCTTGGTTCTTCGCCACCTTGTGGTTAGTCCTAATGCTAAACTAATAAAATAAAATCTACATAAGATGCATCCTCACATTGTTGTATCAGTAAAGAAAGAGTTAGAAAAACTCTTAGAAATAGGATGTATCAGATCCATTGACTATTCAGAGTGGATCTCTAATGTGGTACCTATTATTAAAAATCTTGAAGGGATCATAATTTGTATTTATTTTTGAGACATCAAAAATGATTTTCCTAAAGATGATTTTACCTTGCCTGACATCAACATGATCATCGACTCCATGACCGGTTATGAAATGCTTTCACTCATGGATAGCTTTTTAGGATACAACTAGATTATAATAACACCAAAAGACCAACATAAAATAGAATTCACCACTCTATGGGGAACATTTTTTATCAAGTGATGTCATTTGGCCTTAAGAATGCTAGAGCTATATAACAAAGGGCCATAACTGTCATATTCCATGATATGATGCATGATATTATTGAAGACTATGTTGATGACATATTAGGAAAATATAAAACCATGGCCGACCATCTAATAGTGTTACGTAAAATATTTGAAATATTATGAGAGTACAAAGTCAAACTCAATCCAAAGAAATGTGTGTTTGATGTAACTTCAAGAAAATTACTTGGCTTTATCATGTCTCATAGAGGTATTAAAGTTGATCTGACTAAAGTCCATGCTATAACTGAGATGTTACCACCAACCAATTTAAAATAACTCTATAGTTTTTAGTGTAAGATCCAATTGATCTGATGCTTCATCTCTCATTTAGTAGACAATTGTCATTCATTTACTTATATTTTGAATAAGGGAGTTGTATTTCACTAGGATGATCACTGCCAAACAAATTTTTAATAACTCAAAGACTATCATGTTAATCCACCTATTTTATTACCTGCTATGTCGGGAAAGCCATTCTTGTTATACCTATCAACTACTTATCATGCTCTGAGGGCACTCTTAGCTCAACATGATGATAATGGAAAAGAGCATGCTATATACTACCTATGTCATACCTTGGTTACATATGAACATAACTATGGACTTATTGAAAAATATTGTCTAGCCATGGTCTTTATAACTCAAAAACTATGCCATTACATGTTGAATAATAAAACTAGGGTCATTTCAAAATTAGATTTGCTCAAGTATCTACTATCTAAAATAGCTTTTCAAGGTATAATGTCTAAATGGATCATACTTCTTAGTGAGTTTGACATAGAGTATGTCAATTAGAAAGCAATCAAAGGATAAGTTCTTGCAGATCAACTTGTTGAAGCACCTCTCATAGACATACAACCACTCACATTTTAATTTTTTGATGAATATATCATGACCATTATTGGCACACCCCTTGAGGAGCAGCCTTAGAATCTATATTTTAATGGTTCATTTACTACACATGGATCAGGGGCATTCTTATTATTTATTACACCATAGGGGGATCTAATCCCCAAATCATTCAGAATCAACTTTCTTTGTATAAACAACATGAATGAGTATGAAGCTCTTGTTGTTGGACTTTGACATATAGTGCATTAGAATATATCTCATCTCCAAGTTTATGGTGATTCTTAGTTAATCATCAATCAGGTTATAGATGATTTCTAGACCAAATATGACAAATTGGTTCCATATAAATCTATGCTTGATGCTTTTAAGCAACAAATTACCAACATTTAGTTTGAGCACATACCAAGGGCTAATAACATAATGTTAGATGCCATGGCTACTATTAGTTCTCTGATTTGACAAATAGATAAAAATAGAGAGTATCAGTTCTTCATCGAGAATTTGTCAGTACCACCTCATGAACCTTCAATTGTTGCCATGATTTGTGATATTGTTGGTCTTAATTCTATTTATTACTCAGACCTCTACAACTACCTTCATGACCTAACCTTTATAAAAAATAAACCTCTCTCAAAAATAAAACAAAGCCTTCATTCATCATTTCACTCATTATACTTTACTTGGATCTAACATTTATCGTCATAAGTTTGATGAAACTCTGCTTCATTGTTTAACTTCAACAGAGTCTATATTAGTGTTAAGAGAAGTTCACAAAAGATTATGTGGAACCCATTCTGGCATTGTAGTCCTATCCAAAAATCTCTTACATACTAATTATTATTGGCCCACAATAGATGTAGATGCCACTACATATGTAAATAAGTGTGACAAATGTCAATGACATGCTAATCTGATTCATACCCCAATAAAAACTCTAAAACTAATGTTGACACCATGGCCAGTTTCTACATGGGGACTTGACCTCATTAGGAAGATTAAACCCACTTCATTTGATGGCCATAAACATATCCTTACCACCACTAAATATTTCACTAAGTGGGTTGAAGCTATACCCCTCACTTACATGACTAGAAAGCAAATTTCCAAATTCACCTTCAACCATCTCATTTGATGCTATGGTATCCCCTCTGACATTATATCTGATAATGGAAGATCATTCAAGAATAAGGATGCAGATTATACATGTACTAAATATAATATCATACAACATTTTTCTATATCATATTACCCTCAAGGTAATGACTAAGCTGAGGCATCCAAAAAAATGATTACCAATATTCTCAAAAATATTGTCAATGATGTTGATCGTGATTAACACCTCTAGATATTTTTTGCCCTTTGGGCCTATCGTACCTCCAAAAGAGCCACTCCATACTCACTTGTTTATAGTATTAAATCCATCCTTCCCATTAAGGTCAAATTTCCTTCACTGTGCATCTCTTTCAATAATGTCCTGGATGATCATGACTATCTAGTAGCTCACCTACAAGAGCTAGACCTACTTGATGAGAAACACATAGCTGCACTCAATAATCTTCAAGCATATCAGAACTAACTTAAAGGCCACTATAATTGGCATGTTAAGAATAAAACATTTGAACTTAGTGATAGTTTTCTTAGAGAAAACCAAAAGAATACCATGGATGAGAAGAAACATAAAGGAAAATTCAAACTAAACTAGATAAGGCCTTTCATCATTATTGCAGATTATGGATCAGGAGCATACAGGCTTACCACACTAGATAAAGATGAGCTTTTAGAGATGATGAATATTATTCATCTCAAGTGGTATTATGATTAAACACTAGGGTGTATTGTCTATAAGGACCATTTTAGTTATGCTAGTTTATTACTATTCTTCTTTGACCAAATACCATCCTTATCCATCTTCTTCACTGTATCCATTTTTTGCTTCTGACCTATCAACCTAGTGTGTTGTAAAAGCCTAGATTGTTTGACCTTGGTT
The DNA here is from genome assembly GCA_037957365.1 of Torreya grandis. NCBI lineage: Eukaryota > Viridiplantae > Streptophyta > Pinopsida > Cupressales > Taxaceae > Torreya > Torreya grandis. The sequence goes on along the minus strand of JARHVA010002912.1, from coordinate 1,867,081 downwards.
TTTGACATTCATTACACATTTTTAACATCAAGGTATCTAATCAGTTTCATCAGTTGGTTTAAGAACTTTAGATAGATATTGTATTTTGGGATAGTGTGATACAAGTTTTGATAGTTGCATCCTTCATTAGTTATTCGTTACTACCATCGGTCTTACAACTAATTATAACCACCTTTGGGAAAATTAGTACCATTTATATATGTTTTTTTCCCTAGTTATAACTACCTATTGGCAAACTAGGCACAACATTAAGCCTTGACATACTAACTTGCCACTTCTTATGTTGTACTATACCTTTCTACCAACTGTGCCTATTTTGTTTGAATTAATTGTTATACTAGTCAAATTCATTCACTGTAAGGGTGGAACTACAATGACTTGAGGTCCTACTCTGGGACTATGTAGGTAGCACTCAATACATGTTGAGGTTATCTCAGTCACCCTTTAAGCCATGCTCTCACCATTTTGTGAGAAACTTTAGTTTAAACACTCTCACCATTTTATGAGTAACCTAAGCCATGCTCTTGCCATTTTATGAACAACTTTAGTTTAAATTCTCTCCCCATTTTGTGAGCTTGAACCATTTAGTCTCTTTTTATTCTTTATTGAGTTGAGATACTCCAAAACAATTCCAAAAACATTTGAAACATCATTAGAAAAGAACAAAAACATTGACCACTTTTTTGCCTTAAGGATTTTGGGAACCCTTACTAATTTACAAGCAAATCACTTGTCATTTAGTTTCCCCCTCCTTTTTCAAAATTTTCTCTCATGCACTTTCCATTTTATAAGACCATTCCTATCCTTCTATCACATCCATTATATTTATTTTCCTCATTTATCACATTATTCCCATTCCCTGGAAGAACTAGATTTGGCTTGAAGTTTTTTTATTGGATGTTACATCCCTAGAACTATGTAGGCAACATCCACTTACCTAGTGCATATGGAGACAACTCATCCATCCCCTTCCTTTTCTTCTATTACCCCATTTTGTTCATTTGTTATGTTATCATCTTTTTTCTAGGGGAAATGTTTGTAGGGTTTATATTGCATTATTTACTTGTTCATGTTTGCTTATTTTTGTTTGTTTGTCTGTCTATTTGTTTGCTTTTAACATTGTTGCCTTGATTTAGTTTATGTGTGTTGATTAGGTGATTCCTTGTCAATATTTATACTTGAATCTATTCATATTCATATGTTTACATTATCATCATGGTTTCTATCATTAGTGCATTGTTTTCTCTTGATTATTGGATTATGGGAGTTAGTCCTCATGCATATTTTGGCCAAGTATTTATGGTGTTCTATCATGAAGCCTACCATCACATGCTAAAACAAACCTTAGATTTAAGAAGTCTATTTAGAAATGGTCACATCTCTTTGGCACTGACATCCTGATTCCATCCTAATCATATCCCAAATAGAGTAATTAAACATAAAAGAATTTCAACCTTTATTAGTTCAAATGAGTATCTCCATACTAGTAGGTTATTCCAATTCATCATTACCCTTTGTGTTAAGTTATCATCATCCTCGGCCAAGTTTATCATGTTTTCCATAATCGAGGTCCAATGATTATAACCACCTATGGGCCAATCATTGCACACCTCCACTTGCATTTCTCAATGATTATAACTACCTTTGTGAAAATCATTGTGTTGTCACCACTTTAATTTTTATAGCCATATAGGGGCATGTTATTCTCTTATTATCTATCCTAACTAGGGAAGCTCCATATTATCAATGATTATAACCACATTTAGGGAAATCATTGTGTTATCATACCATGTTGCCACTATCAGGGTACAATGCTTATAACTACTTTTGGGAAAACCATCGTACATCATCCTGCTTACATTCTCAATGATTTTGACTACTTTTTCAATATCATTGTGTTTTCACCCCATCATCTTTCCTTTATTTGGTCCCCTCATTTCACTTCTTTCCTTTTAAGGGACTATTTACTGACTTACTTATGTCAATCATTCCCTTGAGGGGGCATCATATAGTTAGTTTATCATCATTACAGTTATAGGCATACATGACCTTTTCATTATTTGAGAAGATGTTACTTTGCTTATAGCTTTCAATGCCTTCCCAAATAGGGGCAAAATATAGACACCTAATTCTCACCACCAATAACCTCCAATTAGGCCTTTGGTCAATTTCCACCCAAAATGCACAATTTGACTTAAAAATAATAAAACATGTTAAATGATGTAAAACTAACATATTCAAGTGCCAATTTTGGCCAAGGTATCCCTAAATGGGGCAAGGCAATTTATGGGCTAGCTAACTTTGATCAAATCATTTTGAGTCAAAATGCCAAATTTACACCTGGATGCTCTAGATTGCTCTTTACTATCAAATCTTATACACAAGACATGTGCCTTCATTATTTATTGTTGATAACATCCTAAATGGGAATATGGATCTAATACATTTGACATTGCCTTCTAATTTTAATCCAGTGAAATTTTGGACCAATAACAAGGCATTCTGATCAATTTGAGTGATTTATGCACAAAGTGCTTAAACATGCTTAAGAGCTAATTAACCCAAATCAAGGCCTAATTAAGAATTCCATGGAAACTTGTTGAAAACTTATTTTTGGAAATGGATATTGAATATCTGTATCATCAAGTGACCCAATTTCTTGGGAAGACATCCCTAGGCCATAAATGCCATAAATATCAGGATTCATTCCCTCTATGCCTCATCGATGCCTTTCATGATGCCCTCCATGAATATTAATTACCACTTCTTCCAATGTCATGATGAGGATGTTTACAAACTTAATTCAAAAAATTAGATTAATCCTTAACCACACATCTCAATCTTGAGATGGATGGTTCAGGTTGATTCTAGACATTTACAAAAATCTATAAATAGATAGGCCATGAACATCATTTTTAAGACTTGATAATGAAAATTTATAATGTATAAATAGTTCCAAAAGCTTCAATCAATTAGTGTTACCATGAAAAATTAATTCCAAGCCAAGCCAAGCCACAAGCCAAAGGTTCCAAGGAGAGATGGAGGTAGCCAAGCTTCCATTACCAAGGATTTCATGAGCACAAGTCGAGCAAACCACTATTATAAAGGTATTTGGAGCATCCAAGGAAGGTGAAGGAATTCCTTAATTTTTGATTGTGTTTGTCATTTATTTTTGTTAACTAAGCTCTCCCTAGTGTCTAGGCCTAGAGATGTTATGTTATTAGTGTGTTTATTTCGTTTTGTTTTCATCTTGTAACTAACACCATACTAACCATCCTTTCTTGAGTCAAATTATTAGAGCACAAGAACCTTACTTTAATTGAAAATGATAGATAAATGGAATAAATTAGAAAATTAGATCAGTAGTTTGAAATTGTGCTTGAATTTAATGTCCCATATGTTGAGTGATACCTACATACCAATAATCTGAATAGGGATCTAATTCCATGTAGTTATCCCATCTTATGGTGGTTTATGTGAAATGTAAGCGTAATGTTATATGTTGGTGTAATCTTGGTGTGATTGAGCACTTCAACAATTACTTGTGACCTTGAAGGTGTATGCAAACTTAGCTTAGGGATATTAGGGCCATGTATACTTATAATTTGGAATAATAGGTATTTTCCTCTCAATGTGCAATTAGATATTATGGTGTTTTTCAATCATATAATCCTCTAGTGAATAATGATTATAAATTGTGTCCTTATAGTGATCATTTAAAAATTATTTTAGATGAAACTTGCAAAATGTATAGGATGACCCATTTGGTGAATTTAAATTTGAGAAAATAGTAGTTATTTGGTAAGAAGAAATAGATGATAAATTTATAAACTTTTAGTGAATAAGATAGTATTAAAAGAGTGGGCTTATTTGAAGAGAAGAGATAGATAAACTAGAAGTATGAATCTATCTAATAATGAGTTTATGTCATACCCAATTTTTTCACGACTAAAACAAACTAAAACATAATTTTTTTGTAAGAGAACAAAATAATACTACTCACTTGTGCCTTGAAGAAACATATGTTGCACTTCACATCTTATTTTTTACACAACTTTGACTAGTACAAATTGAGCTATGAAATAACCTCTCTCAAATGAGATTAATATAATTGTCATGACTGGCTAATCATAGTGTCATTGCACTAGCTACCTCAATAGAAAAGATCCAAGATATCCTTAGATCCTTGAGAATAGTAAAAGCATTCAATGAAGACAAAAGTGATTTCAAATAACTTTCAGCAAGCAAAAACATACCCCACACAAAAATAATTTACACCAAGTTATAATTATTCTCCCTCATTGCAAATATTCAAGTAGGAATACTCCGACAAACACTCAGAAACAAAAAAAATTAAAAGGTCCTTAAGATGATCCTAAATTAAATACTTAGATAAATTAATATACTTTTCTAAAGATAAGAACCAATTTTGTATTCTAATATCATCTCAAAAGGAGTATTGTTTGAGTTATAGGGTGATGAGGATGAAGAAATAAACTACCAATCCAAATTATACTTGATGACATAAACTGAATCACCCAAAAAAATATTGACAACATGGTTCAAGGAGGCCTAACTAAAAAATATCAAATGAGGTTGAAAATTAAATACAAAAGGTTAAAAATAAGTATGAAACTCAAGATAAGATATTACAACTTATATAGCAAAACCTTGGAGGAAGAGATGCCAAAATAAACTAGCAATCCAAATGGGTTTTGGCAACACAAGGGATGAATAACTTAGAATTTAAAAATAGATGGGGTTCAAAATAAACCTACCAAAAATAGAAAATGATTCCATAAAAACCAAAACAAAGTTCCAAATATATTATAAATCTAGACACAATCAAGATTAACTTGTATTTTTGCATAAAAATGACTCTAACTATTTTTAGTTGGTTAATTTCAAACTAACTTCACAAAACTAAGCTATTATGCCTGGTAATTTTCTAAATAAATCAGGTTTGAAATTAAACTATTAAAAATAGTAAAATTATCTAAAACTGATAAAACAAAGTTGCTATAAAAATTTAAAGGTAAAATAAAACACTAAAAGAATTCAGTCTTACTAAAAGACTTAATTAGCTATTATTGGAAAATTGATTTTGTAATGACTTTGTACAATCAAGAGAGAATAACACAGATAAAAACCAGCTAGTGTCACCTAGAAATGGGGTTTTGAATAGATATCAGATCAAGTAAAAAAATAAATGGTTAATGTTTTAATCTCTCCTATGATAGGAAAGTCGATCCTAATATCAATACTTTTAAATATGACAATTCATTACCTTAGTGGAGTTCATGTTAGAGCTAACTTACTTAGATTTGCACAAAATTATGAAATAATTTATCTTAGAAAAAGGATCACTAAAAATATAAAATGATCAACTGGAAACCAAAAGGTCTCTTGAATAATATAATACTAAGGAAATTTTAGTAATGGTAAAGGCATTCCAACCCAAGAATCTATAGTGTTAGTAATAAAACATCACATAAGGAAGCTACAGATATGATATGCAAAAATAAGGTAGATCATATATTATTCAAAAATGAAGCATAATGAAGCATACTAGTACAAAGGAAGACACCTACTTATATAGGCAAGGTGAAATGCTAAACTAGCTAAATTATCTAATGTGGGATAAATCCTGACATAGGACAAACTCACTATAAGACAAAATATCTAGATAATACACTAATAAAAATGAGAAAATACATACTCTAATGCCCCCCCCCTCAAGTGAATCTATGGGATAACAAAAGCCAAAAAAGAAATAGTGGAATATCTATAGTATGATTCCTCATAACTAGGCCTAATAAGGTACTCATGTATAATATTTATCTATGAAACGTAGATAGAAGATGTCCTCACAAACACCCCTAAAAAATAAATTATAAAACCCCAGGCATGCCATGTAACTCAAGGAAATGAGATGATGCAAAAGGCTTCATGAAGATGTTTGCAACCTATTGTTGAGTAAAAAAATATAATCTAAACTAAGAATGCCATCTTGAATGTGATAACAAATGAAGTGTATATGTACATCAATGTGCTTAGTCTGTTGATGCTCAACTGGGTTTTAAGGTATATGAATTACACTCTGGTTATCATACCAAATTATAGTGGGTAAATCTTGTGTGAGTCCAAACTTTGTCAATAACTAATGAAGCCAAAGAACTTGATGACTCATTATAAATGTTGTCCTATACTCAACCTCTATAAATGAAAGTACAATAGCCTTCTACTTCTTGTATAACCAGGTAATAGATGAAGAGCCAAGACAAAATATGTAGCCATAAGTGAAACATACATCATCAAGAGAACCTACCCAATCTAAATCACTGTATCCAACCAAATGAGTATAACCCATGGTGTAGTGTAATCCAAAATGAGTAGTGCCTCATACATATCACAAAATCCTCTTAGCAGCCTACCAATGACTATCTTGAGGGTCATAAAAAAACATAGATATGATCCCAAATACAAATGAAATGTCAAGGTGATTATGGATCAAATACATAAGACTCCCAATTACATGCCTATATAATGTAGGATCACAAAGTGGAGTAGTACAAGAGGTAGTAAGAGTCATTCCAGAATGAAAAGGAGAAGGAATTGGCTTGCAATCAACCATGCCAAAATGCTGAAGAAGATTAAGGGTGTAATTTTGGTGACTTAAATAGATCCCTATATTTGACTATGAAATACTTAAACCAAGGAAGAAATACAAAAGTCCAAGATCTATCATGTTGAATTGTGCTAAAAGTGCTTGCTAAATAGTCTGATTCTGAGATGAGGAGCTACATGTGAGAAGTAGATCATGAACATACAAGACCAGAATAACAATGTTCTCTCTAATACCTTAAACATATATTATAAAATTAGAGTGGTAATGAAAAATTAAGTGGAGAGAATAAATGAATCCATATTATTATACCAAGCTCAAGGGGCCTATTTGAGACCATAAAGAGACATCCTAAATTGATAAATAAAAAAATAATTATGAACAAACCTAGCAGGTTGTTCCATATAGATTTATTCATGTAAATTTTCATGAAAGAAAGCATTCTTAATGTCAATATGATATACTATCTAACCCTATGATGTATCAAGAAAAACTATAAGGCAAACATAATCCATCTTGGCAATGAGCACAAAAGTCTCAAAATATCAATACCTTTAACTTGTGAGAATCCCTTTGTAACAAGATGTGCCTTATAATTTTTAATAGACCTATTAACTGCATACTTGTTGTATAAAATCCACTTTCACCTAATCAATTTTCTTCCCTTAGGAAGAGTAACAAAATCCCAAGTGTGATTCTTTATCAATAAAGGATACTCATCTATCATCGCATCATCCCACTCTTGTATCCTATGAGTCTATGAAAAAGACTATGGATCCCTAGAGAATGCCTAACATAAAATTTTAGTACCCTTAGAATGTGCACAATGATGTTGAGTAGGTGAGATATCTTATGTATGAGGTGTTTCCTAAGAAACTATAGTACGTACCCATATAGGCATAGTTATAACATCAGTGTGAATATGATCCTCATCCTCTACAACCTCCTCAGGAATATCTTGAACTAGCTCCTCAAAAAATGAATCCTTGAGAGGAGGTGAATCATAAAAATAAGAAGAAGGAATGGAAGAAGATAAAGAGTCATGATATATGAAGTACTCATCAAAGTGTACATGAGTTCAAAAATGTACATCATGAGTATCAAGATCTAAAATATGATAAGCTCTCATGTCCTCACAATATCCTATAAAAATCAAAGGTTTTCTCTTATTATCCAATGCTTTCCATTTCTTCTTTGGTATAAACACCCAATTAAGTCTCCCAAAGACATGAAAAAATGAGACATCGAGCTTGGATCCAGACTAAGCCTCCTCCATAGTCATATGCTCAAGTGCTCGATGTGGTGTGTGGTTCAAAATGTAGTTTGAACAATTAACTACCTCCACCCAATAAATAGGAAATAAATCCCATGAATACATCATGTAGTTAGCCATCTCCTTCAAAATTTAGTTTTTCCTTTCTACTAATCCATTATACTATGGAGTATGTGCAACATAATGCTAGTGAACAATACCATGGACTACCAAAAAATTAGCAAACTCTCAACTGAAGTACCCCCCATTTTCTAAACAAATCTTCTTAATGTAACTTGATGATGATTTCTTCACCAAAGCCTTAAATAATTTGAAGTGAGCAAATAGATCACCCTTTTACTTTAGGAAATAAACCCAAGTACACCTTGATAAATTGTCAATGAATATTAGTGCATACTTAGATCCATTAAAAGGAGTAGGAAAGACCATCAAATCATTATACACAAGTTCAAGTGGTGAAGAATATCTCATGGACATACCCTTAGGAAATGGATCTTGGTGTTGTTTCCCTAATGCATAACTGGGGAAAACTCCATCAAGACATGAAACTATAGGAAGACCCTCTACCATACTATGAGTTCTCAACTCCTTCAAATATCTATATTTTAGATGTCAAAATCTCTCATGCCAAATCCAAATCTTAAAATCTACATGAGAAACTAAACACATCCCTATATGACGAGTATCATCAAAACCCTCAAAATCATAAAGTCAATAATTGTGATCAATAACACTCTATACAATAACTGTGTGTGGCTCTAACAAAGCTTGAACTTTAGTACTCTATGGTGTGAAAGTCACTATCTTGCCATGACCATAATGACAAATATGATAAACTAAAAGTATATTGGTGGTGATGTCTAGAACATATAATGCATCATTGATGCCACCACCATCTAAATATATTGTTGGGAAATATGGAAGCACAATTGATTACCATATACAAGCAACTTAACATGCGGAATTAACCAGAAGTAAACAGTAACTAGAATTCAAAAACAACACAGAATATGAGAGACAATACACAATCTTGTATTAATACTCATCCAGAAAAGAATACAAAAAAAAAGATGCCACTTCTTCTTCACACCTCTCAGAGGCTTCCCACGACTCAAGTGTACAGTAATTCTTTCCTCAAAGCTCTCTCTCTTATGGTCCCAACACATAACTCAGACACAGAGTTGGTGTTCACCTCCAACCAATCAGTGTCCTCTACTGCCAGTACCCCAATGCTCCACACACTCCACAAGTGCTCCACGCACTCCAAGTACATAATCATACTTCAAGTAGATCTCCCTTGAACTTGCAACAACCTGCAACTCAACTGATCTTACTTTGGAAGGGACTACCTTGCCTTCCTCTTTTCTCTCTTTCTAAGTACACATTGTACTCCAAGTAGATCCTGCCTAATCTTGCTCCCTGTTGTGTTGCTATCAGCTTGATCTTGCTGCCACCTGCAAATCAACTTGGTTCTGCACACTTGCAAACCTAGACCATGCACACACATACACCTACAGATCAATGATCTTACTTACCATGCAGATCTCCAAACATGGCCTTACACCCCTACTGACCAAGATCCTACACACCTGAAGAACCCTTCTGATTCTCCAAAACCAGCACCCACACTTGGCACTGTTGTGGAACTAGGAGGAACACCCTTTCTCACTTCACACACAGAAGGAGCTAACTTTGCTCAACTCAAACTAGCACTCTTTACAATACAGCCCATGAGTCTCTTAAATAGATCTCATGCAAACAATAATTGGACATCTAATTACAATAATTAGATCTGCAGCTCGAAACTATAATTAGCCCTCAACATGCAAACACTCGATTTGTTAACTAACTGTCTGTGAAACTAGAAGTTCTGAATTGCACAGGTGACTGACGTCAGTCCCTGTCTACCTGGAGGTGACTGATGCTAGCTGACTTCTGACCAACATCAGTTGCTCTTCTATCTGCACTCTGTTGATGTCAGTTGGCCTGACCGATGCCAGTGTCTATGACACTCAGCAACCTCCTCCTCTGTTTACATCAATGAAGCTTTTAGCTCCATAACATAACAATCTCCCACTTGAAGATAAACAACTGCACTGTACCTATACCTGTACCCCATCTAATCTATTTCCTGACTTATATCCTTCTTCAAGATCAATCCTGAAGACCACCCACCACACAACCTGTGGTGCACCTCCTATCATCCAAGTATCCTACCACATTCGAACCTATAAACCCATGTAGTGAAGTCTTGACCCTGCATAGCACGTATACCTATTGTTGGTCCCTCTCAGATACCTAAGAGTCCACTGAACTGCCCTCCAGTGCTTCTTTCTCAGATTGGCTCCAAACTTTTTGATAGTTCCCACTGCTTGGGAAAACTTAGGTCCAGTACGCATGTACTTAACCTCATCATGTGATTCAGGACCCTGTTCTGTGAACTGTCCAACCATCGGCGTGCTAACTGGTATCACATAATCATTCGAAGACAAAATCAACCTGTGATCTCCATGTCTCTAGAACACACTCATCCTCATAACATGCCACTAAACTAACCTTACCCTTAGCTCAGCAAAACCCTGTATGTCTGAACCTGGACCAAGCTCATCCTCCACATACAGTAATAAGATAATGTTGTGACCATCATCCACCTGGTAAGACAAACACAATGGTTATACTAACATTGACTAAAGCCCTACTTTGTCATCCACCTAGTACCACCTGTCAACCCTATACCACTATCCTACACCTTCCTTAAGACCATATGACTTGGCCTTCTGTCTCACGTGTCCATTCACTCTATTCTTCAACTAAGGAATCCATTCATCTCTCAGTACTTTTATGCTAGCTGGCAACCCTACCAAATCTCTCATTTGGTTCTGCATCATATTCCTGCCATGCTCCCACTGTTTCCTAGATCCTTCCTGCTCTGTAGTGAGCAACATGTATAAAGAAGAGGAACAATGAATTTGAGGCTTACCTACCACTTCAGTCCTCCATATGGGCATTTGAGACTCCTTGATAGATTGCTATCCACCCAAAATCCATTACAATGATCGACCTCAGTCACCAGATAGTCTGCATCTGATCGATGTCAGTTGCATGCACCTGTCTTGACTACCAACCCATCGATGTCAGTGTCTACCTGCTGCTGATGTCGGTCCTACTGATTGACATTGGTCTTACTGTCGCCAACATTGGTCCTCCTGATCGACATCGGTCTTACCCTACTCGACACCACCGGTTCTGGTCTACACATGACTGACATCGACACCTATCTGTTCAACATCAGTTCCCTCTAACCAATGCTAGTAACTGTGTTCACCTGTGAGTGATGAATTTTTACTTGTGAGCTCTCCATGGATCAAAACCCTGTCCAAACCACCTTGCTCAGAGTTACTCAGCCTTCTCCACTGATCTCTGTCCACCATCTCCTTCATAAACACCAAGGCTTTCTAGTTCTTAAGTCTTTCAAAGACATCTGACTTCCTCTTAAGAACATGCATCTCCTTCTTGCTCATGTGAACAAGCCTACAAAGCCACGTCTCCGCTACAGAACAAGAATCAATAATATAAGCAAGTAGATAAAGAGTACCTACTTTCTTACCACCAGCTAATTCAAGTGCATCCACTGTGAGAGTTCTTCTGCATCTCTCATCACCCAACTTTCCTAAAGAAATTAGCCATATCTTCAACACTGGGACCTGCATGACCTCCTTCAACACCCATGTGTTGGCCACCTACAATTTTAGCTTCACTTCCCCTTTGCCAATTCTTTGGCAAGGCACACCAGTCCCTAAATAAATCTTTTCAAAGTCTCCAAAGACCTTAACATGGAAAAATACTCTATTTCATATTGCATTGAAAGAGGCAATAGAATCTATAAAACAAGATTCTACTTTATCCAAGAAACATACCAGAGCGTCTTGTGCAACATCACCTGCAACATCTACATCTTCAGTTCCTTCATGCTGATCTGCTACTAACCAGCAATATCTCTTTACCTACTCTTTCTTTCCATAACACCGTAAGTGACCATTTGTGCTTTTCAATTCCTCCATTCTTAGTGTACTTTCTTCTACCATTACTATACTCCCACTCAATCAAAAACCCCTGAGAGTGATCTATAATCAAACACAAAACCTGCTCCCTACAACCTTAGCTCTGATACCACTTGTTGGGAAATATGGAAGCATAATTGATTACCATATATAAACAACTTAACATGCAAAATTAACCAAAAGTAAACAGTAACTAGAATTCAAAAACAACATAGAATATGAGAGACAATACATAATCTTGTATTAATACTCATCTAGAAAAGAATACAATAAAAAAGATGCCACTTCTTCACACCTCTCAAAGGCTTCCCACACCTCAAGTGTACAATAATTCTTTCCTCAAAGCTCTCTCTCTTACGGTCCCAACACACAACTCAAACACAGAGTTGGTATTCACCTCCAACCAGTTAGTGTCCACTACTGCCAGTACCCCAGTGCTCCACGCACTCCACAAGTGCTCCACACACTCTAAGTACATAATCATACTTCAAGTAGATCTCCCTTAAACTTGTAACAACCTGCAACTCAATTTATCTTACTTTGGAAGGGACTACCTTGCCTTTCTCTTTGCTCTCTTTCTGAGTACACACCATACTCCAAGTAGATCCTGCCTGATCTTGCTCCCTGTTGTGTTGCTATCCCCTTGATCTTGCTACCACCTGCAAATCAACTTGGTTCTGTACACCTGCAAACCTAGACCATGCACACACATACACCTACAGATCAATGATCTTACTTACCATGCAGATCTCCAAATGTGGCCTTGCACCCCTGCTGACCAAGATCCTACACACCTGAAGAACCCTTTTAATTCTCCAAAACTAGCATGCACACTTGGCATTACTGTGGAACTAGGAGGAACACCCTTGCTCACTTCACACATAGAAGGAGCTAACTTTGCTCAACTCAAACTAGCACTCTTTACAATATAGCCCATGAGTCTCTTAAATAGATCTCATGCAAACAATAATTAGACATCTAATTACAATAATTAGATCCACAGCTCGAGACTATAATTAGCCCTCAACATGCAAACACTCAGTTCGTTAACTAACTATCCATGAAAATGGCAGTTTTGAACCGCACAAGCGACCGACGTTAGTCCCTGTCTACCTGGAGGTGACCGACGCCGGCTGACTTTTGACTGATATCGGTTGCTTTTTTGTCTGCACCCTGTCGATGTCAGTTGGCCTAACCGATGCTGGTGTCTATGACACTCAGCAACCTCCTCCTCTATTTGCATCAGTGAAGCTTTTAGCTCCAGAACCTAACATATATGTCATCCTTACCCTTAACAAAAATGAAGGAATAATCTCTAACCTCAATGTTGGAAGTAGAACTCAGACAAAGAGATATAAAGGACTCCTTGGTAGAAGTCATATGGTGGGAAGCACCAAAATGTAGAACCCAATTGTCTAAAACAAGTAACTATGATCTTCCAAAAACATTAAGTGCTTTCCCATGCTCATTAAATGGAGAAGGAATGGAGATAGAAATATTATGTTTCCTAACAACATCTTATAGGGCTTTCATTCTTTTTGAACACCTAGAATCTTCATGACCAATCCCCCCATAATAGGATCAAGATATACTAGACTTATTTTTGGACTTGGAAGTGTATGCACATAATATTTTTAACTTTTATTAAATACTGACACTTTACATCTTACAGGAACCCATTGAGACTCAATCTCTTTGAGTGCATGCCCTAAGGGGTGAACAGGGAAAGGGGTGGGCATACCTTTGGTGCTTTTCAAGATTGTTGTCCCTTATTTACACATTATTACCAATCCAAAGAACTCCTAAAACCATTATATAAGCTATTACTCCTACCTTGCACACTCTTCTAGTCTTTTTCCTCTTTTCATCCCTCTTTTTCTCACTTTAATCTCCATTTGATAGTCAGTTGTACCAAGTCGACTGGGTTGACCCTGTATAATTTTCAACCTTTGATTACTATACAAGGTCAACTAGGTCAACCATATACTATTTTGGGAGATTTTCACTTGAAATTTATTTTAGCCCTTTGGCTAACCTAGCTCAAGGCCTAGTAAATGATTGACCAAAAATATACAAGGTCGACTGGGTAAACCCCATATAAACAACATATTTAGAAGGATTTAGGGTGAGATCCACCTATAAATAAAAGATCATTTATTCATTATTTATTTATGAAATCAAGATTTATTATTCACTCACGCTTCTTTACAATCTGCTCTTCCACCATTCTACTTGAGGAGTCTTAGATTAGGGTTTTTACTAGAATAATCTAGTCTTGTGGATAAGTCTTGGATGTTTTGATTTTTCTTAGTGATCCTTAAAAAACCAAACAAACTCTTGTGAAGCCCCTTTGGCCAAGGGAGAGATTGAGTCTTGACAGGTTCACATTTAGGTAAGTATATTCTAAATTTGTTCTCCTCTTTTTAGTAGATAAAAGCAGTATAAGTATTGTATTAGATAATATTACTCTTCATATTCCATGTATTAGGGTCTTACTCATACTTAGATTAATTGAGATTATTATATACATGTTTCAATTGATTTACTAACCCATTATATTGCTCCATAAGCTTTGGTGATCACTAAATTAGATTTACCTTCTTATTTATTATAAAAGTAAAATATTAAACCTATGACACTTTTAGGGTTATTACATGATTGTGTTAGATTGTAGGCTTTTTAACCCTTGCTAGCATGGTGTATTGTGATAAGTGATCCCGTAATTAGGTCTAATGGATCCCCATCTTGGTCATGCTCCCTCTTAACAGATGTATTCCTAATCAGAAGTGTAGGTATGCTCTATCTTCTCTGAACCATGATTGATTTATAGATATGATGTATTTTTTATTGCATACATTCTAGTGAAACTGACATGAACTAACCCTTACAAAAAAAATTTCACTTATTTCATAATTTTATCATTTCATTTTTATACTTGTTTCTAACAATTTTTTGCTTTCACATTCAAAAGGAATAAGAAACTAAAAGAAATGGTCTAGGGTTAGATGTTACCCGAATGAGGTCTGCGCACCATTATCTAGACGTTGTAGGGACTCCTCTTTGGCTGTGGAGGATGACACCTGTAGAAGAAAGAGACTTAAACAAAGAAGGTGTTAGATAGATAGATTGTGGGCTGCCAAGCAAAAGCTTGATCCCAGAACTGTAAAGACTTCCTTGAGGGATGACAGTCCACTAGTTGATAAAAATAATGTCTGATAAAGGAAAGAAATGGTGAAAGACTAATCAAAAGAAATAAAGATAAAGGTTACTTGTATTCTGGTGTCTATCTTTCATAGTCACCGGCTTCAGTTTGTCTGCCGTCGTCAGTCGGGGCAATGGTCTTGGATAGGGTCTAGACAGGTTTTTGGTCAATAGAATGATTTGTAGAATGGTCTATGGTAGTCTAAGAGTCTGATGGTTTGTGCAGGGTAGAGAGTAAGGTCTGAGGAAGGAGTCAGATAAGGAACAGGGTGTCAAAAAGAGTGAGAATATGAAGAAGGCTTCTCAGCCTTCTCAGGAAGAGAGTCAAGCCTGGTCTAGTTGATAGCTGGGTCTGGTTGGTAATGTGGCTTAGAAGCAATAAATAAAAAACTGATTATAGAGATATTCTAAGCTACTGAAATGACATAAAAGAAGAATACTTACCTCTTACCTACTAAAGAAGAAGTGTAGGAGACCTGTTGCTGATGCTGCTGAATGTAGAAGACTACCTATAGAGTGGAGTGACTGATGCAGAATACTTGTACCTTGTGGTGCTTGCTGTGCGTCTAGGAGAAGGGAGCGAGAGAGGTTAAAAGATTGGCTGATTGGAAGGATTATAAAAAGATTAGCCGATTGTTCAGGATCGAAGGATTCAAAGATTGGTAGATTGAAAGATCCACATTCTGGATACAAAATGCAGTTTTGAAGGCAACCGATGCTGTCGATGTCAGCCAACTATTGACTAACATCGGCAGCCAAAGAATAGGAAAAAGGGCTAAAAATAGCCTTTTGTCCATATTTCCATCTACCAAGGTTAGCTGGTCATGGGAAAATGGTCAAAGGTGGGTTAAATGAGATGAGAGGATGAGTGGGAGAATGAAGTAGGGTTTTAAGTCATTTAAGACTTGGCATGGGGTAGTGGAGGGTATCCAAGGAGAGGTATCCTAGGAGGGGTGAGGTGTCATGAGAGAGAGGGAATTATTAATTTAAAATAGATGATTATTTTAAATTAATAAGACATAGGCTAGGCATGGTTAGAAGTTAGAAAGGGACCAAGGGGGAGAATGGCCAAGGGATAGACACAATTTCAGTGTCTACATTTGCCCCTTTTTGTCTTGTTGGTTGTTTTTGATGAACTGCAAGACAAAAATAAGAGTTGGTTGCCCCAAGTATGGGATGAGGTTTTTTTTGTCCTATTGGTTGTTCAAGTGAACTGCAAGACAAAAATAGGAGGAGGTTACACCAGATGTGAGATGAGGTATTCCCCCTCAAAGTGGGAGTTGAGGGAAGGTACCTGATATTGGGTGCTAATTTGACAGAGAGTGGATGGAGATGGTGAAGGTGGGTTATGAACACTACAATAGTTGGGATTGCACGCATACCATTTCAAGAGATGGTCAGGTCAAATTGTCATAGGTCAAGGGTTGAGGAGTGCTAAAATCAAAATAATTGGGCCCTAGCATTTAGTCGTAGCTGATTGGGTTATTCGATCCAAGCTGTAGCTCCAATGGTCATCGTGTTTTAGGTATCTCAGGATCAAGAAGTGCTCTTGGAAACATGAAAATGTCACAAGTAGTGGGGTTCAACTTGCTCGCGATCCTATACTTGTGAGGGTCAAAAAATAGGTTGTGAACAATTTTTCTAACCATTTGTGAGGTGGCATACATGCAAAAATAACCAAGGCAATGTTGTCTTGGAAGTGGTCGTGGTCGGAAGAGATAGTCATGATCTCCAGGGTCATTGGTCGAGTCGAGGCTAAGATAGATAGTTGGTCCGTTAAATGGATGGATGAAGGAATGTGGCCAAGCTAACCTCAAAAGACATCATGTTGACTGAGTGCTACCTACATAGCCCCTATGTGAAGGGCCTCAAGCTAATGTAGTTCTCCCAAAAGGGAGAAAGGGTCAAAGTGGTTGATTGTTTTGGTCAAGGTCAAGTCATGTTCAAAGGTAATATGGTTTGTCCATCAGGTATATGAACAAATAGAGGTGGCCAAGCTAACTATAGAAGACATCATGTCATCTGAGTGCTACTTACATAGCCCTTGTGTGAAGGGCCTCAGACCAATGTAGTTCAGGTTAAGAGGCAAAATGGTTGATGATTGGTTTGGTCATGATTAGAGGTTTAGCACTTCCCATATGTCTGAGGGTATGTGCTTGAAATGACGAGGATAAGATGATGTTACAACCTTTTACATATTGTGTGATGGTGTATTCTATAACATTGGTTGAGGGGTCTTTCATCCCTAGCAATTTTCCATATTGGTAATGGTGTATGCTAAGAATGAATTGAGATTATTTATGCTTCAGCAAGTAATGGTTTATGCTTAACATAAATTATAGGGTCGATAGTTTCCATGTGTATTGTTGTCCATAGAAACTAGTGTGAATGGTCTATGATAATGTACGATGTCATAATGTCATGTTGTTGGTCTGAAAATATTGGGTTGGCTTCGTTTGGTTGGCAAATGATTTAGTTGGATTGTTTGTGACCAAGATGTATAAGAAGTGAAAAGGTGCGTTGCTCTTTCACTGTCAAGGACCATAATGATAGCATAAGTAGGGGTTGTTAGAACCAAAAGCCTCGTTCATGCATTACGTCATTGACCATTGGTTGTGTTAGAGAGGTAATCGAATCACTTTGACATTAAAATGAGCTCGAAATCCCTTGAGTAGGTGATGTGATAGGTGAGGATAGGGTAACCCTTTTGAGTAGGGATAACTTTGCCCCTTTTTATAGGAGACCCTAAGACGACTACAAGTCAAGTCCATGACTTTTTTTTGGTAGACTGATCAATGCGGGAAGTCTACATAGAGATGTCATTTTGTTTTGTGGTCAGTTGTGAAGCTGATCGATGCGGGAAGCTTCTAAAAAAGTGCTATTTGTAGCAAGATTTTAAGCATAGCCATCCTAAAGGGAGTGGTCTATATTTTTGCTTTTTATATGTTTGAGGGCTTTGAATAGCTATCCTTCAAGGGAGCAGTCTATTAGCTACAACAATGATTGATAAAGTTGTCCTTCAAGGGAGCAGTCTACCTTTATAGTTTGTGACCTTTTGATATTTTGACATCTAAATTTATTTTTAACATAATTTTGAGTCATGGACAAGACTATAGAAGTGTAAGGGCTCCCTTTTATTAGGACAAAGCATCAGGGTTACATAGGATTTATTTAGGGGAATAGGGTTGAAAAAAATGAGGATTAAGAGGATGGGGATTGCTCAAGGGATGAGCTCAAGTTAAATGTCAAGTGAACAAGTACTCGACTAACAGTAGAATGGTGATAGATGTAAGGCATTAAAGGGCTCAGGTTTCGATAAGTCCCTGGTCCATGCTTGTGTGTTATGATGTAAGGTCTGAGCCAATTAGGAACAAACTTGCCTCATTTACTTCTTTCCAAATTGGTCATGTGTTGGTCAATGTTGGACATGAAGTTGGTTGATATGTTGTTGGATTGGCTGGTTGATGTTTGGTCATTGTTTGGTCGAGGCTTGGTTGAGGCTTGGTCGAGGTCGATTGATATTTGGTCAATGTTTGGTCGAAGTTGGTCAAGGTCATGATTAAAAGGTTGGTTAATATTTGGTTAAGGCTTGGTCGATGCTTGGTTGAGGCTTGGTTGATATTTGGTTGAGGCTTGGTTAGTTGATGCTTGGTTGGTTGATATTTGGTCAAGGTTTGGTTGATAATTGGTCAATGGCTGATTGAATGTTTGGTTAAGGTCATGATAGTTAGGGTAAGGTCAAATTCCCCCAGTTGCTAGGGAAAATGTTTGATAGATTTATTTTGAGAGGGCAAGATCTTGATCTTCCATGTTGGAGGCAGGAATCTCAAAATCATAGATGGTGATAGAGGAAATGGTTGGTAATGATTTGATTAAAGTGGCTAATGGTTGGGGGTCATCAAACTGGACCTCCATCAATTGTAAGGCTTAGATCAAAGGTGTGATGATGTTGTGGAGAGCTTTGAATGAGATCATACAAAGACATCTTCACAAGGGTCGTGTGGTGAGGTTGTTTCACCATGGAGTCAGGAATTGTCTTTGGAGATGTTGGTCAAGATGTGCCCAAGATAGTAATCTTGGGTTTTAGTTGTGGTGAAGGCTTGGTAGATGGGGATGTCCAAGGGATAGAAACATGTCTTTTCCCTTTATCCTTTTGGGTTGGTGGGCTAGTGGTCAAGTTGACTATGTTGATTTCGAATAATGGGGTTAAAGGCGGTGGAGGGACCATAGTCTGGTGTTGAGATCCCAATTTAGGTGATGATGTTTGTGAGGCATGTGATGATATCAAAGATTTGGCAAAGGGGTAGTCAAGAGGATCCTTGATGAGAAGGGTATCCTTTTTTTGGTGTTGACGAATGACAACTTTAGGAGCGCAACAACGCTCAGTGTCATGTCCCGATGTGCGATGATAGTGACAATATTTAGTGTTTTCAAACCAAGATGGTCTTGATCTGAGTGTTGATGAGTGTGAAAGTGAGGAGGTCTAAGAAGCATGGGACGATGTTGAAGGTTTGTTGATAATATGGTCAAGAAGAAGGGTGTCTTTCTCTAAGCATTGGCGAATGACAACCTTGAGGGCACAATAATGCTCAGTGTCATGTCCCAGCATGCGATGATACGCACAGACGTTAGTGTCATCAAACTAGGGTGGTTTTGGTCTAAGAGATTGGTATGGTTTAAGAGGTGGGAGACTGATGCGGGAAGACTGTAACAATTGTCGTAATAGCAAGGCATAAGAACCTGCCAATGGGTCTGTGTGTTTTTTTGCAGTAGGGGTCGATGACTTTTGTTTTGGAATTATAGGAGACATTGGTCATTTTGGAGGAAATATATGTTTAATGGGTTGAGAGAGTAATGGAGGCAATTTGCCTCTGTGAGGTATGGGAGTAGGAAGCACCCCTATTAAGGTGGATGGATGTGGGCCCAAAATTGAAGGTAATAATGAAGGAGGGGGAGGAATTCTCCGGTGTGGTTTAGTGGCCTTCTTTAGTTTAGTTTGAGGGCCACTATTGTGTGAGGCAAGGTTAGAGTCTACCCTCACTTGTGGGTGAGTGAGTTTTGATATAGGTTGAATGTCAAGAGATTTAATCTCTTTGGGCATGATGAATGCCTACGTGGGTTTGGGTTTAGATATGGATGGGGGTGAGTGAGATGTAGCGATCTCAGGCAAAAGGCAAGAGAAAACCATCACTGGGTCTTCCTTGGTCAAAGTGGGTGAAGAGATAGGTTCTTCTCTTGGTGGAGAAGAAATAGGAGAATGTGACTCTTCAAGAGGATAGACGGTAGGGATGATGGTGCCTTCTACTTGTGGTTGAGGAGTAGGAAGGGTATGGTCTTTCATTGGTAGGAGGAAGGATGAAGGTGGGGCTAATGGCATTGTTATGGTCGAAGCATCCTCCAATATAAGAGAGGTCGATGGAGAACTAATAGGAGAAGAAGGCTCTTCTACTTGTGGAGGAGGTTGGTCAGGGACAAGAGGCGAGACCGTGTTGACCGTGCATATATTATGCTCGTGGGAGCTATCGGCCATGGTCTAGACATTGTTTTGATTAGGAGGATGGTTAGGAAAAGGTTGTTTGAAGATATCCATGTTTTGATTGGGTGGTGCATTCAGGTTATCCAAAATAAGATCTCCCTTATCTATCATGTCTTGGACAATGTTCTTGAAGGTTCGACAGTTGTTTATGTCATGGCCTTAGACGCAGTGATAGTGACAGAAGTCATTCTCCCTATACCATGTAGGGATGGCTTTTGAAGGGTCGAATTGAGGTGGTTGGATTGGAGGGAGATTGAGGACCCCCTACTTGACAATTTTTTCCAACACGAAAGCGTATGACTCTCCAATTGGAGTGTATTAACGTTGTATGTAGCGTTGTTGGAATTATTTTGTGATGCTTTGTGATGTTGAAGGTTGAGGTTGGTCAGTTGTTATTGAGGATGGTGATGTAATGACCACAGTGTTGGCCACTCCTTTGGACTTGGAATTGGCAGAAGAATAAAGTCTGGAAGAAGAAGGGTCATCGGCTCTTGCATTGGTATTACATAATTTGAACTTATTCTCTTTAATAGCATGGAGTTCAAGATTTTGGGCCATGGTGAAAGCTTCATCAAAAGTGTGGAATGTTTGAACCCGAAATGTGGATGAGATGTGTGTGGCACATGCTCGAGAGAAGAGCTCAATGAGCTCGAGTTGAGGTAAAGGGAAGGAGAGTTGGTTGATTATCCCTCTCCAATGGGCGACAAAATTGACTATTGATTCATCATCAAACTATCTGATAGAGTAAAGGTCTATGATAGAGACCTTTTTAGTGATATTGATTGAAAAGTGGTCGAGAAATAATTGGGCGAGTTGGGTGAATGAAAAAAGAGAGTGACTGGTGAGAGAGATGTACCAATCAAGGGTTAGGCCAAAAAGCGACATGGGGAATGTGCGTAGCAACAATGCATCATCATCTGCTATCAAGTAACAAGCATGTCTGAATGCTCATAGATGCTATTCAGGGTCTTCCTTACTCTGTAAGTGAGTAAACTTAGGAAGCTCCCACTGAGTGGGATACAGTCAGATTGGGATGGAGGGATGAATGGGTTTGTTGCAAAGTTGGTCATATGAAAGAGCATTACTTGAATTGGAAATGGAAGCCTCAAGACTAGACATTTTGTCCATCAGCATCTTGATGAGATCGGCAGATAGATTGGTAGATGGGGTGACCCATAAGTTGTAAGGTGCTTAGAAGGTGCTAGAAGAGGCGTATGACGTAGTTGGTTGCGCTTGTATAGGCACAATGCATGGGTAAGTAGTCATCGGGGCAGATGTTGAAGCCAAAGGGACCTGTGCCATGGAGTTGAAGGGCATAAATTGAATAGGGGCTGTGACATGTGGTTGAGGGGTGGCAACACTTGTTGAAGGGTAGGTAGTTAGTCTTGTCTTGATGGATGCAAGAGTAGGCGGGATGGAGACAACTAGATTTTGGAAAGGGGTAGAGGTTTGTTGAAGAGTCCGTGGTTGATGGGGGGCCGAAACCCTGATGGAAGTAGGCCCAGAGAGAGAAGGAGAAGCCACACTTTGAAGATTAGTCATAGTCAGGTTGATGGTCAAGGCAAAGGCCAGAGTGGTCATGGGTTGGGTAGCAGATGCTATCAATATCGTTGATGCTTCAATTAAGGAAATTGGCATCCCATAAATTGGGTTGCCTAAGGAGTCTCGTGTTTGACTTCTTGTGAGATAATGTTGAAGGGCCTTGACATTGAGGTCAAGGAACCTTTCAAAGTTTTGGTCCCCTTCAAGGACAATGGATGGTTGGGTCGGGGTTGGTCAAGGAGGAGTTTGTTCAGTCTCTGAATGATACTCCATTAAAGGACTAGTTATGGAGGGCGAAGGTGGAAGTGGTTGTTGCCTTGCATGGTCAACAAGAGTCTTGTTTTGACTACATGTCAAGACCATTCAAGGCAAGAGGTTCAGGTTTCAGAAACTATGTTTTTTAGTCTCAGAAAACTAGAATGGATGTTGGACAGCAAGAAAGTTGGGTTTTTAAGCTTGCTATTTTTAAGAAGAAGTTTTGACAGTGACTGACGTCAGTTGAAAAACTGATGTCAGTGAAATATATTACTGATGTCGGTCAAATAATTGATGCCAGTGAAGAAAGGTTGCTGACGTCGGTGGTAAAACCGATGTCAGTTATTGTGTTTTTCTAAAAACTCAAAGATTTGAAAGTTTTTGGAAAAAAAGAAGAAAACGTCCTCACTAGCTCAAAAAACCAGATTAAGAGAGAAAAGAAAATGAAGACAAATAGACCCTAAACGTTAAATCCTAAGAATCAACTTTTAGAATCATGTTGGCTTATGCCTTAGAGTGATGTTTGGGAAGTTGGCTTTTAGAACAGGTCCTAGAAGAAGTAGTCTATGGTTGGTTTTAGGTTAGTTTCGGTAATCAAGAGTCTATGTTAGGTTTCGTACATGGCCTGGTGCTAAGGAGCAAGCTCCCCTCACTTCACAAGCCCAGTGATAAGCTAGTCTCACTTAGCCAATATATACTTCCCCTAGAGATTATCCTCTGCCAGAGAACAAAGTGGGCTTTCCCCTTGGTAGTGAAGTCCAAGTGGGATTGCCAGGATGGGTAAGGTATCTGCTAGGTGATGAAATCCTAGTCAGATCTTGTCTCAGGTAAGTTAAGATGTTTGATTTGTGATAGTGGTCTGGTCGTGTAACATAAGTGTGCTATGATTAATTCATGATGCGGTTTTAATTACTAGATGTGTGGACTAAATATGCATTCAGACAGAAATGAGATGCAATAGATTTTAAGCCCAAATTGAAATTTGTGTTCCTATGCAAAAAAGTTGAGAAGAGGTTGAAGAGTATGACTTTTACTAGTCTAAGATGCAAAAAAGAAAGAAAAAGAAGGATTCTTTTTAACTTTGCTGATAGTGTCTTTTCGGAAGAGATAGAAGAAAAAGATGCAAGAAGAGACCTAATGCACCTATATGAAAGGTATGCTTAGAAGAAAAAGGTATGAACCCAAGGAAAATTCCTAGGGTCCCACTGGGCATGCCAGAATGTTTCTAACAATTTTTCATTTTCACATTCAAAAGGAATAAGAAACTAAAAGAAATGGTCTAGGGTTAGATGTTACCCGAATGAGGTTTGTGCACCGTTATCCAGATGTTGTAGGGACTCCTCTTTGGCTATGGAGGATGACACCTGCATAAGAAAGAGACTTAAACAAAGAAGGCATTAGATAGATAGATTGTGGTCTGCCAAGCAAAAGCTTGATCCTAGAAGTGCAAAGACTTCCATGAGGGATGATAGTCCACTAGTTGATAAAAATAATGTCTGATAAAGGAAAGAAATGGTGAAAGACTAAACAAAAGAAATAAAGTTAAAGGTTACTTGTATTCTACTGTCTGTCTTCCACAATTGTCAGCATCGGTTTGTCTATCATTGTCAGTTGTCTAAGGTTGTCGACATCGATTAGTCTGTCGATGTCGGTAGGGGCAATGGGCCTAATGGCTGGCATCGATCAGGGAAATGGTCTTGGATAGGGTCTGGATGGGTTTTTGGTTGATAGAATGATCTAAAAAATGGTCTATGGTAGTCTAAGAGTCTGATGGTTTGTGCAGGGTAAAGAGTAAGGTCTGAGGAAGGAGTCAGATAAGGGATAGGGTGTCAAAAAGAGTGAGAATATGAAGAAGGCTTCTCAACCTTCTTAGGAAGAGAGTTAGGCCTGGTCTGGTTGATAGCCAAGTCTAGTTGGTAATGTGGCTTAGAAGCAATAAATAGAAAATTGATTACAGAGACATTTTAAGCTACTGAAATGACATAAAAGAAGAATACTTACCTCTTGCCTGCTGAAGAAGAAGTGTAGGAGACCTGTTGCTGATGCTGCTGAATGTAGAAGATTACCTGTAGAGTGGAGTGACTGATGCAGAATACTTGTACCTTGTGGTTCTTGATGTGCGTCTAGGAGAAGGGAGCGAGAGAGGTTGAAAGATTGGCTAATTAGAAGGATTGGAAAAAGATTGGCTGATTGTTCAAGATCGAAGGATTCAAAGATTGGTAGATTGAAAGATTGAAAGATCTGCGTTCTGGATACAAAACACAGTTTTGAAGGCAACCGACACTGGCAATGCCACTGATGTTGGCCAACTACTGACCGACATTGGCAGCCAAAGAATAGGAAAAAGGGCTAAAAATAGCATTTTATCCATTTTTCCATCTGTCGAGGTTAGTTGGTCGTGGGAAAATGGTTGAAGGCAGGTTAAATGAGATGAGAGGATGAGTGGGAGAATGAAGTAGGGTTTTAAGTCATTTAAGATTTGGCATGGGGTAGTGTAGGACATCCAAAGAGAGGTATCCTAGGAGGGGTGAGATGTCATGAGAGAGGGAATTATTAATTTAAAATAGATGATTATTTTAAATTAATAAGACATAGGTTAGGCATGGTTAGAAGTTAGAAAGGGACCAAGGGGGAGAATGACCAAGGGATAGACACAATTTTGGTGTCTACAGTACTATCTATTTCCCCCTATTTTCTATTCTAGGTCAACCTTGTCAACCTTGTACTATTTTTAGACCCTATTTTCTATACTAGGTCAATGTTGTTGACTATGTATTATTTTCTACATTCCCTATTTACCGATCTAATTATTTATTTTTCTTTCTTAGATTTTTTTTCATTTCCTCAATCTTCAAGTCCCTAGAATTATTTTGATGTCCATCCCTACATCCAATTACCCTTTGGGGTATCTTGCGATGTCCACTCTTATTCTCCATTACATGCTAACAAACTAATTTAACTTTAAGAAACATACCAAGACACATAGGCTTGTCTCTCACATGCTCATCCTTGATATAAACATTAGTGTAGGATCCTTCCCTTCCTTTCATTTTTTCTATATGATATCTATATAACACTTTTGTAGGTTACTTACATGGGTCTCTCTCTCTGTAGAAGTTCTCTTTTTTTTACAAACCTTTAGTCCTCCCTTTTTGGTCTTTTAGTTTCTTGATGTACCATAGTCTTATTTATCTTTACTCTTTTTACATTATTTTTTTGTCACCCCTTGGGTTTCTCTTTTGTGATTTTCTTTGTAAGACCGTGGATAGGACTCAACATTCTTAAAAAAATACCATATTTTTTATACCTCATTTGTTGTTACATACATAATTTTTGGCACCCTCATGGGTTTATCTTTTATGAATTTTTAGTGTAAGACCATGGATAGGACCCGACTTTCCTCATAAAATTACCATCTTTTCAGTTTTTTTTCTAGATTATATTTTGTAATGGTTACATGTTCTTGATCTTTATTCTCGACTTTAGCTTTTAATTCTTTTGATAGATGTAATTTACACAATAATCTATGTTAGTATGTTTTCTTCCATTTCCTTCATTCTTATGATAATTAATCACACTTTATAATCATTGTTTCCTTTTTTACCCTTTGTGACATTTTTTTTCAATTTGAAGTAATTTAAATTATTTCATATGTCAATCCTCTTGATTTCCCCTTACTTTCACTCCAAATTTGATAAAAGAAGGTCAAAGTCAAGATGGCACTTTCATTTTACCTAGATTTATGAGATTATTAGACCCCATTCTCTTTGAAGTTTCTCTCTCTTAGCAACCAAGTCCCAAGTATTCAAATGAAAGTTATCTTTAGCACCAATGTTTGGTTTTCCAAATCCATATGGAGGAAAAATATAAAATTCCATCAAGAAATTTAAAAGCCAAATCATTTGAATCAAAAGGAAATGATATCTAAAAGGCAACATACAAATCTCAAAAGTTAAATCACACCAAAAGATGTAATTATAAGCACATCTCCTATCTCTAATTAAAGTTCAAACTCCATAGTTGGCCTCACATAGAGCCAAGGTCCATTGGGGTGCGTTAGGCTAGTAGATTGGAATGGGATATTCAAAAAAACTCTATAGTGATACCTAATTTCTCATGTAAATACCCAATCTTCACAGTAGACCGTCGTCTCTGTAAAGGGTCATGAGGAATAAGGAACACATTATGGGAAGGTAAGTCCATTTTATTTCTCATGCATATAGCCTTAATGAGATTATCTATATACTTAATTTTTTGACCTAAGACTTGTGTGGCTAATAAAATTTCTTCATAATCCTTAAGGTCAATAATCCTCTTATTTTGACAAACCTAATTTGAGTATCTTGACTTCAATAAAGAGTTCCTATACCTTGGTTTTTCCTTTATTATCCCCTCTAGCCATTTCATTTCCCCCCTTGATAGGCACATTGTGATTTGAAATATGTTTTCCCTTCATCTTTAATTCCTTATTCTTCATCTCTTAAAAGCATGCTAGCACTACTTTGTCTTAGTTTTATCTATCTTTAGAGCGAAACATGTTTGAGCAACTATGGATTACTTCTTTCTTTTTCACCATGATTTTACATCTCTATACTTGTTTTACTTTTCTTTTACCATTTATCATTTATTTAACTATTTTATTGTTATGGACACCTGAGTTCATACCTTTTTTCCATTGTTGAGTGAGGTTGGCTTTTTACTTCTCACTCATCAATGTTTTTTTTCATTTAATGCACCTTTTTCCATTGTTGAGTGAGATAAGTATTATTACTTCTCACTCATCAATGTTATTTCACTATTTTTGTTTTTTATTTTACCATTGATGTTTTATTACCATCTATTTTTTGACATGTATCCTTGGTTTGACTTGGTTAGTTTTCCTTTCTTACTTAAGGTTTACTTGTTTGAGTTTTTTGGTCCTTAATAGCCTTGGATTTTTAGTTATCTTATTTACTCTTGTATTTGACTTGGTCATTTGGTCTAACATAACACTTGTCATTCTAGATTTCCAAATTCCCAAGTACGTCCCATCCTCATAGCACTAGTTATCTTGGCTTTCTTGAATTTGTTTATTTTTACTCTTTAGTTTTGTATTCTTGGGTTTGTCAAAAGTAGTCTCTGTGCCCCACACAATTAAAACTAACAACATAATAGACAACCATATAGTGATAAAGGTAATTCAAAGTATGCATGACATTTAATTTTTAGTTATTTTTACTTTAGTCATTTAATTTTTATTTATTTTCCATTTTAGTCATTTAATTTCAGTTATTTTATGCTTTAAAATACTACAACTTTTTTTAGCATTAGCATTATGTATCCTTATGTTCTTTCTCAAATCACCATTCCCTATTGCACATTAGTGACTCATGATGAGCTTTAAATGGGGCATATGTATACACATAATATTTTCAAAATTTATCAAATAATGATGCTTTACATATTGCAAGAACCCATTGAGACTCAATCTCTTTGAGTGCATGCCCTAAGGGGTGTATTGAGAAAGGGGTGGGCAGACCTTTGGTGATTTGTAATATTTTTGTCCCTTATTACCACATTATTACTAATCCAACCAGATCCTAAAACTATTATCTAAGCTACTAATCCTCCCTTGCACACTCCTCTAATATTTTTCCTCTTTTCATCCCTCTTTTCCTTACCTTAATCCCCTTTTGATAGTTGGGTTTACTAGGTTGAATAGGTCAACCCTATACAATTTTCAACCTTTGATTACTATACAAGGTTGACTAGGTTGACCCTATACTATTTTGGGATATTTTTACTTAAAATTTATGTTATCCCTTTGATCAACCTAGCTTAGGACCTAGTGAATAATTGACCAAAAAAATACAAGGTTGATTCGGTCAACCTCGTATAGTTGATATATTTATAAGGATTCAAGGTGATATCTACCTATAAATACAAGATAATTTTGTCATTATTTAGATATGTAATCAAGATTTATTATTTTCTTGTGCATCTTTATAATCTTGTCTTCCACCATTCTACTTGAGGAGTCTTAGCTTAGGGTTTATACTTGGAGAATATAGTCTTATGGATACATCTTAGATGTTTTGGCTTTTCTTAGTGATCCTTACAAACCACAAGAACCTCTTGAAAAGCCCCTTTGTCTAAGGGAGAGATTGAGTCTCGACAGGTTCACATTTAGGTAAGTATATTTTAGCTTTGTGCTCCTCTCTTTAGTAGATAGAAGTAAAATAAGTATTGGCTCAAATAATATTACTCTTCATATTTCATGTATTAGGGTCTTACTCATACTTAACTGATATTCTCTTATACATGTTTAAATTGCTTTACTAACCCTTCATATTATGCCATAAACTTTGGTGAGCACTAGATTATATTTACTCTCTTGTTTATAAGACATAGGTGAAATATTAAACCTAAGATGTTTTTAGGATTATTACATGATTGTGTTAGAATATATACTTTATAACCCTTCCTATCATGGTGTATTATGATAAGTGATCCCCTAATTGGGTCTAGAGAATCCCTATCTTGGTCATGCTCCCACTTAATAAATGTATTCCCAATCAAAAGTGTAGGTATGCCCTATCTTCTTTGAGCCATGATTGATTTATAGACATGATGCATTTTTTATTGCATATAGGAAGATGGTTTGGGTTTAGATGTAGTAATTTTGGGCTTAGGTACATTTTGATGTGGTGGAGTGTTCTTCTTCTTACCCTTAGATTTTAATTTAGTCTTAGGATGTGAGATGCTTTTTAAGAGGTGGAAGACTCAAGGTGAGATAATTTAGATTTTTCCCTAATAATTCTCTCAAAAAACAACTTTATATCTATCATTTTGAATGTGGTACCTAAGGCAATCATACTAGATAAAAAGTTAGAAGCAACGATTTGAAATAGACCACTCAACTTATATAAGATTAAGTACACACACTCTTCATCATTTTTATTTCATCCAATACCCTTAAATTGTGTCAAAAATACTTAAACTTTGTGAATTATTTTATAATGGAGGCAAAGTCATCTATATTTAGTGAAGTAATCTCCACTTCAAGATGTATCACTCTCAAGTGATCTAATTTCTCAAAAAAACCCTTTAACTTAGTCCACATTTTTAATGGAGAATCACATCTATCAAAATGAAACAAAATACTATCACTCATATATCCCCCAATCAATTCCATACACTCTTCAAACTTACATTGATGCTGAAATTTCAAATTTATGTGTGAATTTTGGTTGTGTTTCATTTATTAGGGACCATAATCCTCTGCACTTTATGATTGTTTCCATTCAAAGTCTCCATGTGTGGTAATTATGTGTAGTCAAAGGCTCAAAATGGTCAACACCAAAAATAGAATCCATGCTAAAAATCACCAAAGAAAATAAATAATGCAAAGGGTGCATAAAATTGACACCAAGACAACCCCCTAAAAGATTGTATTATAAGATCCCCCCAATTTTGGCACTTTATAAAATTATTGAATTTTTATAATTTAATTATACCAATGGATATATAATAAAAAATATACACTTTTTAAAAATATATAACTCAAATTTGAGTTATGTTTCAAAAGTTACAAGAATTATTATTTCTTGTAAAATGGTTCAAAATAATTAAAAAAACACTGCAAACTAGTTTTTGAGACCAAATCAGAAAAGAACATAGTCATCAAACCACTCATTAGAACCATAATTTTTTCATAGACTTAGAAAATACAACTAATGTGAAAAAATCCCTCCTACTTAATTTTATCCTTGTGCAAGAAAATAGTGCTTCCTCTTGAGACAAAAAATCAGCTTGTAAAGCCAAAAAATGAATAAAAAAGTTGTTTGAGAGAAAAAAAGGTGAAAATACTATTGTTTTAAGCTCATATCACTCCAAGGGCCTCATTTTAATATATATTCAACTCCTTTAATCTTTTAGTAGTAGAAAATAACTCCACCCAAAGTGCCTTTGCATGTAATATGATGCCCTTGAGTATATTTCAATGCCTTTGTCTTCAAACTGAAAATCCAAATGCAATAGCCAAGAATTAAGATGCTTTTTGCTTGTTTTTTCACTTAGTAGATAAGGAAGGATGATAATAATACTAATTCTTGGATAAAAAATGATGCCAAAATTACAAAAAAAAATCTCATATAGATTTATAGAAAAAGTCAAAGTTTCAATCTTTTTCCAATTTGTTTTTTAGCAGAAGACTTGGGATACCAAAATCAGATCTTTGATCTTTGGATTCAATCAACCAAAATAAAGTATATAAAATATAATGCAATATATTTTAATGTCTAGCATAAAATATAACTCAGATAATAAAAGCACCCAATAATCATTTCAATCCATAAAAATAGAAAATGGTGCCAAACTTTGATCTTTTAGTAGATCTAGTCTCAAGAAAAAAATAGAAGTGCCAAACTTCAATGCTTTGAACTCTACAAAACTTTAATGCCTCTGCACACAAGATTAAAAACTCTAAAAATTTACCTATGTAGATCTAAAATTCCAAGCTTGAAAAATATGCCATAACTAGTGGTAGAGCATTTGACTGCAGATCACAATGCCTCAGCTCCTCCAGTGTCAATTGTCAAGTAGAAAATCTAAGAAAAAATGAATAAAACTAATTCCAATGACTTCTAAAAAGTGCCAAGCTGAGAAATCTACAATAAAATAGATCCAAGTATGCAGATAGATGTTTGGATGCAATGCCAAGACAATCAATAGGCTAATGTTATGTTAAAAAAATGTAGTATAGAGGAAGATGCCTTAGATCAAAGTAAGCACCAAGATCTCCATGTTATATCTTTTCCACTTTCACTACCTCATAAGTGACAAAAGCTTCAAACACAACAAAAAACTTAAAAATCTTCAAGAAGTCTTGAAACTAGGACACCAAGATCTCCTCATACACATCTATTCTACGCTTCCTCTCCATGATAAGGGAAGAAGTAGTGACAAGGGAAGTAGAATAAAATTATCTAAATTGCAAGCTAATGGATTGTTTCAACTTATTTAGGGCTTTGGTACCATGTTAGGAATAGTAAAGTCATTCCAACCCAAGAATTCAAAGTGTTAGCAATAAAACATCACACAAAGAAGTTACAGATATGATATGTAAAAATAAGGTATATCATATATTATTTAGAAATGAAGCATAATGAAGCATGCTAGCATAAAGGAAGGCACTTGCTTATATAGACAATGCAAAATACTAAACTAACTAAACTAGCAAATATGGGATAAATCTTCACATAGGACAAACTCATTATAAGATGAAATAACTAGCTAATACACTAGCAAATGTGAGAAAATGCATGAAATACATACTCTAATAGGAAATCTTGATTCAACACTTGGTTTCAAAATATCCTTCTACTAGATATTAATTTAAGGTGTATTCTAAACTAGTTTTATAATGTTTTGTAACCAATTGTATAAGCTTGGAGTATTATTTATTACTCCTACCAAGACTATGTTAATCCCACTATAAAACTTAGTGGTTCTAAAATTAGTGATAAGACACTAATATCAAATCAATCTTAGACACAAAAAATATTCAATGCTTATTAATCCACACACACTGGGTACATCAAGATGCTTAAATTGGTGTAGGTGTCTGTAACATCTAAAGATAACCATTAAGTCCATACACTATAACTATTAGAAAGTGATTAACAATTTTAACAAGGATTAAAACAAAATCATAACAAAAAATAAGATTTGCTATCTAACACAACCATTACATAACAAGTACAACTCATTTACAAGATAGTTCAAGAACTTGTAATACCATCTCAAGGATGAATATGTATTTTTAAAATCATATGAAGGATTAAAATCTTGAGAATATTTATTTATCAAATTACATTCCAAGACCACTCTTTACAAGATTGATCATTTTACTTGATCATTCCACCTTGTATCTCATCACACCCTACAGTAAAACCACCTAGATAAAATTGTCGACTTAATGCTAATCAAGTGAAATCTTATAGCAATATTACAAGTTAATCAGATAATAAATAGATTAAACAAGATGTAACAATAATGATCTATACTTTTTCTCACATCAAGAAGTCATTAAAACTTAAGATTAATAACTGTGCTAAGCATAAACACACATAAATCAAGATATATATTAAAATAATACAAATTATGGGTTCAAAATCTACATGAACAAAGGAATACCCTCCCATCACTAGATGCCTCCAATGGAATGTAAACATTCCATATTACTCTATTTAAAATAAATGGTATAATTTAAAACCAAAAAATACACCTATCACCTAGGATTCTCTCATGTTCAAAAATGTTTGTTATAATCCATTAGATAATGTCAGAGGTTTCAAATACACCTAGTCCAATATGACACCAACCAAGGACTAGAATAATACATTGATAATCTTCAAATTCAATGCATTGCCTAATATTGATTTACTTCCCATACTAAGAAAAGACAATAAAATACCTTCCAAATTAGGGAAAAGAAAAGTAAAAACAATAATAGAAAATTCAACAAATAATTTTAATATATATTCCCCTCTACCTTATGGCACTTCAGCTATCACGAAATAACCCAAAACTAAAACTTATACTGCTAAGATAAATTATAAAAAGCTAGGTATTCTCATCTAGTTTGGTCCTATGCCAAAAATGGCACTAATTACAAAGAGAAGAAAGGACAAAATTGCCAATCATAAGAGGGAACATCAAAACTATCTGATCTCAAAGAAAATACCATATAATTATCAATGATAACTTGTCTTACTTATCCTCAGGTATGCCCAAAATGCCACACACTCTTCCATGCTAGAATTAAATTAAGTTGAATGCTACATATATATTTCTGAATATATAAGATTATGTATACCTAATTATGTGTATTTATAATATATATAACATAACACTAACTATTGTGCCATAACTAAACCATACCAGGTTAATCACATTAACATCTATTTTGATTACCTCAACATACTACGCCATTCATAGATCACTAATAATTGGTTTAATATTCTATTTTATAGTGCTAAAGTGTCACATTCATTTAGATAAAAAACAATTATATTCAATACACTATTGTTGCATCATTCTTATAGATGTACAATTATTCCATGTAAATTGAACTCCATTCTACTAGTGTTGCACCATATTCAATAATAAAAAAGTTATGGCAAATTATACTGTTGTTGTGCTAACTAGACCACAAAATAATGATATTTATTTCTTTCCTCCTCTATCTTTGTGCCATTCCTAGACCAACACCAATAAACAATAAAAAAACCATTCTACTCTATAGCTACACCATATATAACTGTTGGAATAATTTCCATCTAGATCTATACAATAATTCATATCTTTGGTGCTAATCTAAGTTCAACAAATAATCTATAGCTAGAACCTATAACTTAGAAGACAAAAAAGTAGAGATGAAGGAAAAACATCAAAAAAGGCTAAAACACAAGATAAAATCACTATTATATGTCCATTCAATCATTCATTATGAGAATAACATGAGAGAGGCATCACAAAAATGCACTTACCTATAAATTGTCTTCTTTTCTCTACTATCTCAGATGTGGCACCCTCCTGCTCTAGCTCTCCTTCCTTGTAAAACACAAACTTCTCTTCTTATAAGGCCAAACACTTATTTATTATCTTAGACTTCCTTTTGCATCATAAATTTTAAGCCTGTCACAAGGAGGATATAGGTGGGGAAAAAATAAATTAAATGTTATTAGGTGGGATAAGACACCAACCTCCCCACACACTCAAAGACATAAATATAAATGACTAAATGATAAACTCCTCTCTCTTTCCTAGCATGCCAAACTATGTACTCACCCCTTCCATTTGACATGACCTTCTCCCGATCAATGTAAGATGAAAGAATAATGGACAAGCTACCCATACTAATGCATAAGTGTGTAAACTGAAAACATAGGCTATTATTTATTTTTCCTTACTTTATTTCTACTAACTCAAGTGGTTCATTCCAAACATTTTTTCCAAAATAATTCTATAAAACTTCAATGACCATTACTTTCCAAACTTTGTGCCATAGTCAAGGTAATTCATGATTATAATAAATCATGGTCAAAGATTTTAATCAAGATTTGAGGAATAATCACTATAATGTTTGTCTCAAGGAACCCCATCGATAAAACTAAACTAAAATCTTAATGTCACCATATAATGAAGAAATTTTAAGGTTATAACCATCATAATCCAATGGCTATCATGATCAACGTATTAATAAAATATTTCATAAACTTGACTATCTACATAGTCAAAGAATCCTAAAATTCTCAAGAACTAAATATTAGAGGATAAAATTTATAATTAAGATTGCAATTCCAATAACTTCAACATTTTCCAAGGTCACAACAGACTTTCCTTCTTATAGCCATTTACACTCATAATAAACAAATGATTATTTTGATCAAGGTAACAATAAAAATGTTTAATATGAACAATAAACTAATAAAAATATTTTAGACATAAAAATGGTGTTAATAATAATGATAATATAATCAAGACCAAGTTCATGCAAGGTAATAGTGATAACCATTTATTATAAAGTTTAAGCAATAATCTACCCTCTTATAAAAAATTAGTATATATACCGATAATATACACTATTACTAACCTTGATATTAATTAATAATATCAATACTCAATTATAATAATCAAGGTACATAACATATTAAGAAATTCATAAATATAATCAGGTAATCAACACCATACCCATCATTAAATTACTAAATAGTAATCATCACCCTCTCTACCCAATAGAGGTAAGAACAATGTCCATGAAGGCATTATGACACCAAGTTTTTAACCAGTTTCTATTAAATATAATAATGAAGGAACAATTTAAAATGGTTAATGATGGCTTGAAATCCAAACCAAACATTATAGAATGTTCATAAAAAAGTTTTTATGGTGTCCAAAAATTATTTGAATTATTTAGCCATGAAAAACACTGTAGCCAAAATGGGGTATTACATATTTACCCCCTTATAAAATCATTATCCTTGATGTGATAAAATAATGAGGGGAAATCAAATGACCCCAACTTATAAATAACTAGACTATAGGCAATTCAACTCAAACCAACATCGACACAACATCTTCCAATTCCTAGTGGTTTGATTATGGGTTATCAATGTCCTTATTCTAGTTAAAGTATTCACTAGGTATTATCTTATTCAAGTTTTATAATTTATAACATGTTTTAGTACATATATGAAGTTTGATCCTCTTGAATTTATGAATGTTTTAAGTCATTTACTAAGGCTAAACTTCTTTAGGTACTATCCATAGTGTCAATCTGACATCCACTCTATCATAACCCACCTAAATCCCAAAGATATTCTATTACAATATAATATGATAAGTAGTATGTGTAATAATAATATTATCCTAATGTGATAACATAGTGACTAAGATAGGCACCATCCCATGGTGAAATTACAATGTGGTGAATAAGTGTCAACCAATGGTGAACATACCATGAGAGAATAAGTGCTAAACCATGGTAACATACCACAATACCAAGATATTGTATAATGTTAAACCCAAATATTATATCGATCCATGTTTCCCAATTGAATCACATTGATAAATATCCTAAGGTACCAAATGAAACATTAATATCCTCTAAAATGAGTAACTATGGAAAAAATTCACCCTCATGTAAGTCATATTATCATACACATATGTCACCAACCAACTAAACCCAAAAACCTCTGATATGAGTATGAGAGATCAATTACCCATTTGATATATAATCATGCTAAGAAAAGGGATGACTAATTCTAGTCTATTCTAAAATTATATTATTGAGATAAGTGTCCATCCATAGAAATATTATTTTGAGCCAAATTGAGCAATATTGAATTAACCATCGAAGTATATGCCAAGGTGACCAAGAAAGCACTGTGTACCAAATCATCTTCTTAGACCTCATAAATAAGAATAATATATTTAAGTAAGGACCACATATATATAACCACCATGTCTAGTGGGATGGGAAGGATGGTATCATGAACCTATGCGATAGGTTCCCATCACGATACACTAGCTATATTCTAAGCTAAATATCCTCCCCCATAACATGCCACATGCATAAAAAATATGCACATTACTAACACATGTGAAACCAAAAAAATAATCACCAAACTAAATTTAAAATTCAACCAATCATGTAAGAGCAAAACCAATGAAAATGAGACCAAGTGGTCTCAAATGAAAAAGATAAACCCATAAATCTAAACTATAAAATTTAACCACAATCTCCATGATTGGTCTATCGATTAAAACATATGAACATAAAAAACATAGTGTTGGTTTCAAATCAAACAAAAATAATAAGTTCGTTCAAAAATAAAAAATAAAGTAAATAATAACAATAACTTTAATAAAACACTAGCAAAATATAGATCACATCACAAACACTATGTCACTTTACAAGTCACCCAAGGGGAGAAGGAATAAAAATCATCTCAATTACCTCCTCAAGGTAAGATGCATGTACATTTCCTCTTAGATGTAAGAGGCATCTTGATTACCTACCAGAGGTTTGGGGTATCTCAATCACCTCCCAGAGGAGTGAGGAACATTGTTTATTATCTCCTAGAGGTAAAACAAATACCTATAAATTACCTCCTAGAGGTAATACAATAGCTATACATCACCATATGTAATAGTTTCACAATAAAAATCAACTAAAAAACTCCCATCTATAGTATCCTAATGTTATAAAATTACTAAATGTAACTATATTAGCTTATCTCTCTGACCACACTATATCCAATCCTCTGTTAATTAACATAATTGATGGAGAATAACTCTATCAAAACATAACCATCTAAAATTATATGATTAGAGTAATGTTAAGGAAATTTATCTATATTAGAGATGACACTTAACCATAGCTTTCATATGCCAAAATTATCTAACTATCAAAAGGATCCAAGTGATCACCTCAAAAATGACATTGTGCATCAACTGTGCTACTCTTCAAGATATAAAATAATTAATACTTCATCATTCTCTACCAAGTGTGGTACAAATAAAATAGGGTTATACAACCCTTGACACATACATATAATATGTTATCACAATTTATTTATCATAACACATATATGGATAAAATGGTAAAGCAAAAGGACAAGGGTCACCTCACAACATTCATCACCCATAGAGTTCAATACTCGCAATTGGGGTGAAACTACCTTCTCTAGACAAATACCATAAATTCTACCAACTCAAGATGATTCCTTATCGATAACACATTTGACTAAGGAAGATACTATCACTTATGGTTTTCTCATTTTCAAAGGTCATAAGTGTGTTATTTTATTTTCCTTATTCTTATTATCACTTTATTTCAAGGTTAAAATATAAACAAGGAAAGTGATTGACAAAACATAATTCATTATCGTGAATAGTTTTTCATAAAAAGGAAAGAGAATTACAACATTATCATAATATTCTTTATAAAATCTGAGGAGTAAAAGGTTTGGCACCTAGTGCCTCAATAGACCAACACATAATATAATAGTATAACCAAAATTTGATTTCCTAATTACCACAACTCAAGGGTTTGATGGTCCTACCCATGGTGCCCCATTATCAAAAACAAGATGTTCTTTGAAAGTTGAGTCATTTTTTAACTATCCACCAAATCCATCCTTTCTCAGTTCAAATGTTAGCTAAACCTTTATGTGGGAAATTCTTACCAAAATGTCCCATAACCATACATAAATAGCATGTTCTCATAAAATATTCTTTAGTGGTTGGGATCTCTAATTTATGACTGGGCTTTGTAGTAGATATATCTATTGGTATTCCTCATGCATGCTGACATATTTGAATTGATTTGGTATCCTCCATTAAGGTATCACACATCCTAAAATAAGAATGAGCTACATCATAAGGGAAATGAGAGTGTCTCTCTAGCACTTATGACTACCTATTTTTGTAGATTCAAGTAGAACATGGTTGGAATACTCTTGGGGGGTGTTGTATGTATTTATACATATATTGCTGATAAGAAGGGGATCTTTTAGGAAAAAAATGAGTCTTTGGTAGTCTC
Organism: Torreya grandis; assembly: GCA_037957365.1. NCBI lineage: Eukaryota > Viridiplantae > Streptophyta > Pinopsida > Cupressales > Taxaceae > Torreya > Torreya grandis. The sequence continues at coordinate 1,828,498 of JARHVA010002912.1, read as the reverse complement.
TCTTACAACATGTGTACCAAGTACTGAAGGGTCTACAAATCTATTGGTTTACTTACATCAGTTGCTCTAGTGATGGTCCTTGATAATTCTCATCACATGAACTACACATACTATCTCTATGGGACATATTGTAATGGTCCAAAATTAAAGTTTATTATAAATAGTTTAAACTACCCATATCTCCTAGTGTTTCAACTTGGCTCTGATACCAAAATTTCATGCCTAATTTTTTCATGACTAACACCCACCAAAACACATTATTTTTTGTAAGAGACAATAATAATGATACTAATGACTTGTGCCTTGAAGAAATGTATGTTGTACTTCATATATTCTCATGTGCACAACTTTGACTAGCACGAATCAAGATATGAAATAACCTCTCTCACATGAGAGTAATATAATGGTCATGGCTGACTAATCATAGTGTCATTATATGAAATACCTTGATAGAAAAGATCCAATATATCCTTAGATACTTGAGAATAGTAAAATAATTAAATCAAGACAAAAGTGATGTCAAATCACTTTCGATGAGGAAACACATACCCCACTCAATAATAATTTACATCAAGATAAAATGATTCTCCCTCATTGCAACTATTTAAGTAGGAATACTTATATGAACACTCAAACATAAACAAAACTAAAATGTCATTAAGATGATCCTAAATTAAATACTTGGATAAATTAATATACTTTTCTAAATCCAAGAACCAATTTTTTATTCTAAGATCATCTCAAAAGGAGAATCAGGATGAATAAATAAACTACCAATCCAAACCACACTTGATAATGGAAATTGACTCACCCAAGAAAACTATGACAATAGGGTTCAAGGAGGCCTAATTAAAAATATCAAATGGGGTTGAAAAATCAATAAAAAATGTTAAACATAAGTATGAAACTAAAGATAAGAGATCACAAGTTACATAAAACAACCTCAAAGAAGGAAATTCCAAAATAAACTAGCAATCCATATGGCTTTTGGCAACACAAGGGCTGAATAACTCAAAATTTTAGTTGAGATAGGGTTTGGAATGAGCCTACCAAAAATAGAAAATGATTCCCAAAAAACCAAAATAAAGCTACAGAGATATTATAAATCTAGACACAATTAGGATCAACTCTTATTTTTGCATAAAAATGATTCTAACTATTTTTAGTCAGTTAATTTCAAACTGACTTCACACAACTAAACTATTATGCCTGGTAATGTTCTGAGTAAATTAGGTTCAAAATTGAGCAATTAAAAATAGTAAAAGTATCCAAAACTAATAAAACAAAGTTGCTATAAAAATTTAAAGGTAAAATAAAGCACCAAAATCATTTAGTTTTACTAAAATACTTAATTATAAATTATTGGCAAATTTACTTTGTAACAACTTTGTACATTCAAGATAGAACAACATAGAAAAAATAGCTAGCATCACCTGGAAAAGGGTTTCCAAATTGACATCAGATCAAGTAAAATAAATAAATGGTTGATGTTTTGTGCTCTCCTATGATAGGTATGTGTATTTAAATACCAATATTTTTAAATCTAATAGTTCATTGCCTTAATGGAGTTCATTTTAGAGCCAAATTACCTATATTTGTACATAATTATGAAATAATTTATCTTAGAAAAAGGATCACTAAAAATATGAAATGGTCAACCAAAAAATAAAATAAGGTATATCGCATAATATAGGACTAAGGAAAGCCTAATTTAACACTTGGTTTCCAAATATCCTTCTACCAAATATTAATTTAAGGTGGATTTTAAACTAGTTTTATAATGGTTTGTAATTTGTTGAACAAGCCTAAAGTATGATTTTTTACTCCTACTAGGACTATGTTAATCCCACTATCAAACTTAGTGATTATAAAACAAGTGATAAGACATCAATATCAAATCAATCTTAGACATGACAACTATTCAATGGTTATTAATCCACACATGCTAGGTACATCAATATGCTTGAATTGGTTTAGGTGTCTATAACATCTAAAGATAACCATTACGTCCATACATTATAACTATTAGCAAGTGACTATCAATTTTAATAAGGATTAAAAAAATCACAATGAAAAATAAGATCCACTATCTAACACGACCATTATATAACAAGCATAACTCATTTACAAGGTAGTTCAAGAACTTGTAATACCATCTCAAAGATGAACATATGTTTTTAAAATGATATAGATGTTTAAAATCTCAAGATATTTATTTATCTAATTACATTCCAAGACCACCCTTTACAATGTTGATCATTCTTCATGATCATTTTGATTTACATCTTGTCACACCTTACACTAAAACCATCTAGAGAAAAGTGTCATCTTCATGCTAAGCAAGTGAAATCATGTAATAATCTTTCAAGTTAATTGGATAATAAACCTATCAAAAAATATGTAACAATAATGATTTCTACATCTGTTCACATCAGTAAGTCATTAAAACTCAATATTAGTAACTTTACTAAGCATAAACACACATAAATCTAGATCGATAATAAAATAATACACATTTTGGGTTCAAAATCTACATGAACAAAGGAATACCCTCCCATTACTAGATGCCTCCAATAGACTGCAAATTTTCCATATTACTATATTCAAAATAAATGGTAGAATCTAATACCAAAAAAATACAGCTATCATCTAAGATTTTCTCATGTTCAATTTTTTTTCCATAAGCCATTAGATAATGCCAAAGGCTTCAAATACACCTAGTCTAATATGATGCCAACCAAGGACTAGTATACTACATTGATAATCTTCAAATTCAATATACTACCTGATATTGCTATACTTCCCATACTAAGAAAAGAAAATAAAATACCTTCCACCTCAGGGAAAAGAAAAGTAAAACTAGTAATAGAAAAGTCAAGAACAAATTTTAATATATATTCCCCTCTACCTTATGGTACTTCAACTATCAATAAATAACCCAAAACTAAAACTTATAATGCTAAGATAAATTCCAAAAAGCCAGGTATTCTCATCTGGTTTGGTCCTATGCCCAAAATGGCACTAATTACAAAGAGAAGAAAGGATAAATTACTAGTCATAGGAGGGAACATCGTAGTTGTTTGACTCAAAGAAAACACTGTATAACTATCAATGATAATTCCTTGTCTTACTTATCTTCAAGTATGCCTAGGAGGCCACATAGTCTTCCATACTAGAATTAAATTAAGCAAAATGCTATAGGTATGTCTCCCAATAAATAATATTATGTATACATAACTGTGTGTATTCATAATATATATAACAAAACACTAACTATTGTGCCATAACTAAACCATACTAGGTCACTCACATTAACATATATTTCTATTACCTCACCACACTATACCATTTATAGATCACCAACAATTGGTTTAATATTCTATTTTATAGTGCTGAGGCACCACATTCAATTAGATAAAAAAATATATGCAATACACTATTATTACACCATTCTTATAGCTATAAAATTATTCTAAGTAAATTAAACTCCATTATACTAGTGTTGCACCATATTCAATCATCAAAACATTATTATGATAAATTCTACTACTGTTTCACCAACTAAACCACACAAAAATGAGATTTATTTCTTCCCTCCTCTATCTTTGTGCCATGCATATACTAGCACCAATAAATAATGAAAAAATAAACCATTCTATTATATAATTTTTCCATACACAATTTTTGGGCTAATTTTCATCTATATCTATGCCATAATTCATATATATGGTGTTAATCTAAGTTCAACAAGTAATCTACATATGAAACCTAGAAATCAGAAGATAACAAAGTAGAGATGAAGTAAAAACACCAAACAAGGATGCAATACAAGCTAAAATCACTATTGTATATTCATTAAATCATCCATTATCATAATAACATGAGAGAGGAATCACATAAATGTACTTTCTTGCAAATTATCTTCTTTTCTCTATTATCCTAAGAGGTGGTGCCCTCCTGCTTTAGCTCTACTTCCTTCTCAAATACATCTTCCTTTTATTATAAGGCTAAGTACTTATTTATTCTCTTAGACTTCCTTTTTCATTACAAATATTAAGTTTGGCATAAGGAGGAGATAGGTGGAAAAAAAATTAAATGTTCTTAGGTGGGATAAAAAGCCAACCTCCCCACACACTCAAAGACATAAATAGAAATGACTAACTACCAAACTCCTCTCTCTTTCCTGGCATGCCAAGTTGTGTACTCACCCCTTCCATCTAAAATGACCTTCTCCTAATAAATGCAAGATAAGAGAGTAATGAACAAGCTACCCATATTTCCACATAGGTGTGTAAGCTGAAAACATAGGTTACTATTTATTTTTCCTTACTTTATTTCCACTAACTCAAGTGGTTCATTCCAAACATGTTTTTCAAAAACAATTCTATAAAACTTCGATGACCCTTATTTTATAAACTTTGTGTCATAGTCAAGGTAATTCATGATTAAAATAAATCATGGTCAAATACTTTAATCAAGATGTGAGGAATAATCACTATAATGTTTGTCTCAAGGAACCCCATCGATAAAACCAAACTAAAATATTAACATCATCAAATAATGAATAAATTTTAAGGTTATAACCATAATAATCCAATGGCTATCATGATAAAAATATTAACAAAATCTTTTCAAAACCATGACTATCCATGTAGTCAATGAATCCTAAAATTCTCAAGCATTAAATATCAATGAATATAAGTTGTAATTAAGATTGAAATTCCAACAACTTAGTTCAATATTTTCCAAGGTCACAATAGACTATCCTTGTTATAGCTATTCACACTCATAATAACCAAATGATTATTTTCATCAAAGCAACAATAAATAATGGTTAATATGATCAATAAATCAATATAAGTATTATAACCAAAAAAATAGATTTACTAATAATGATAATATAATTCAGACCAAGTCCATCCAAGGTAATAGTGATAACCATTTCTTATAAAGTTTAAGTAATAATCTTCTCTCTTAAAAAACTTTAGTATAAATACTGACAATATGCACTATTAATAACTTTGCTATTAATTAAGACTATCAATAATTTATTATAAAAATCAAGGTACAAAACATATTAAAAAAATCATAAATATAATTAGGTAATCAACACTATACCAATCCTTAAATTACTAATTAATAATCATCACCCTTTCTACCCAGTAGAGGTAAGAGAAATGTCCATGAAGGCATTGTAAGGCCAAGTTTTTAACTATTTTATATTGAATATACTCATGAAGGCACAATTGATAATAGTTAATGACTGCCTTAAATCCAAACCAAACATTATAGAATGTTTATAAAAAGTTCTCCTAGTGTCCAAAAATTAATTTAACTATTTAGCCATGAAAAGAACTATAGTTAGGATGGGATATTATATTTTAGGCTACTTAGGATGGTGAATATGGATATTGAGAATAAAAATTTGCTTAAGAGGTAGTGGTAATCCACATAGAATTTAAGGAAGGGTAGTCAAGGACCATGGAATTGGGCACACGAGCTAAGTGTGTACAAGGAATAGTCACAGGTTATTTTTTTAGCAATAAATTTTAATTTATGTGTCTGCATTCCCCCCTCCCCCCCACCACATTTTATTCTAGTAAAATAGTAAAGCAAAGTAATAGAGTAAAAGGAAGAAAGATATACTTGAAATTACCTATGAAGAACAATCTTAAATGTAGGACATAATGTGAAATTGTGCTTCTTACAAAAACCTACAATGAATCATGTATAAAGGTAGATGCACAAAAATGGGGGACAAAAAAGGGGCCGTTTATAATTTTTTTTCATTTCTTTCAAAGGACCTACACCTTTTCTAAAAGGGTGCATGTCCTTTAAAAAAAATCAAATAGAACTTGAGTCATTATCGACCCTAAAGGGTGTACGCCCTTTACAAAGTAAAAAAAATTACCAAATGGAAACCTTAAATTTTTCATATGATTTGTCAAATGTTATTCACATTTTTGAAGATTAATAATGAGTATGTATACATTATTTATCTCCATACATCCCCACCAAGATTTCACATTTATATCATGGTTCTAGATATGTTATTTTTTCCTTGGGGCATGCTTAGGGTTTGAAATGAATTTTTTGTGATGCATTTTTAATAATAATCACAAGTCAAGAGGGTGTTGAAATTAAAATTACATTTATCCCGTGAAAACCTTCAACTACCTAATATAAGTGTTTATTTTTATAATTCTATATTCTTGATTCAATGGACCTATTGTTTGAAGAAAACCTCCAACAAAACCCTAATGAAAACCCTTAGCATTTTTAATTCACCTAAGAAGAAGTAAAATTATATCAATAATATAATTCAAATTATAAATAATTAGAAATTATCATTAATAGTTTACATGACTCTTAAAAACACAGTGCACACAATGCACTTGATGATACATTGGAGGCCATTTATAATGAAGTGGGAAATGTCATTTCTAAACTTGACGTAATGTTAAATCAATAAGAGGTATTAAAATAATATTTTTTTGGTAAATTATCATATTAGGATGTTAAAAAGAAAAACATTAAAATTAATTATGTGTATTGTTTCATATGCCTAAAATTATAGAGATTTAAAAAAAAATGGGAGAGGTGGTGAATGTGTTTGAAGAGCCTCCATCTAATAACAATGAGGTTCTATTGATTTATTTGAAAAATATTTATTATGAGTTTTTTCTCCAAGAAATACAAAATTATTTTGACATGAAGGCATCCCAATGTATGGGAGGTGGGTCCTCGTTCGATAGACTTGGTGCTAATTGGGACAAAAACTACCAAAACCACCCATAGAGAAATACAAGGACAATAACACATACATCCATCCCCAAAATATTACATCATAGTATATAAATGAATACCCTTGAATTGATTGTTAGTCTCACACAGGTCATAATTACTAATGTGATGCATACATTGAGGAATTTACATAAGCTACAGGTGGTGGCACATCTAGTAGTGTCCCTCCTATTATTGGTCCCTCATGTGGTTGCACAACTTGTAGGAATCCTATAGCTCCTATACAATTTTTCACATCATGGGGGATGAAGTGTACTATATCACCTTTTCAAGTTATACATACATGGATTACATTTACAAATCCAATAAACACACCTACATATACTATACACACATCTATACATGTCACTAGTATATAATAATATATACTATATATATTTACTTCAACACCTCTAAGCACTAGTTCATAATAGTATTGATGCAAGTGGATTAACCAATAGTGACTCCTATGTCAATGTCCAACCAATTCTCTTTGATTGTGGAGACTTTGGAGACACTTCAATATTTTGTGTTGATCCAAGTAGACCTACACCACTAGTTCCACTATAGATCACAATTATTGCTTAGTTAGGCCCATGCTAATGGTAACAAACTCTTCACAAGGATTAGTACCTACATGTCAATTATCACCATCCAATTTTGCCACTATGTTACCACACTCTAAAAATAACCATTGTTGTAATCTAATCATGCACTAACAAGAACATACCCCTTTGAGGATTAATGCCTACATGTCAATCCTCACCATATAGATATGCCACTATGTTACACAATAGTTCCTATAGTAAAAATCCTAAAGTTAATTCAAAATATTACTACTAATCCATCCCATGCATTAACATCAATAGACACATTATGACGATCAACACCTATCCGTCAATCCTTACTATCCAAATCCACCATTGCATTACCACTCAATTCTAATAGTAATGGCATTTGGTGATGTCATAACATAACCATCAAAGATGAAAATTCACACTTGGAAGTGATTCCACTTCCATAATGTCCCTCAACCCTTTTGACATGTAATCTATTTATACATATCATGAATAAGGATATAAGTAACAATTAGGCTATAATTACAACCATGCATATTTATCAAGATTATGTCATGTATAAAACAAATAGATAAATAAAATATGTTTATTGTATCATTTATATATCTCTATTTTTCTATTTTATAATTTATCTTTCACAAAGCTTATGCATTCACACATAACTCAATCAAACCCTCATTTGGAGAGTTTTCCACTAGTTCACTACATGAGAACTAAATTAGTGGTATAAGAGCAGTACATCTCATTCTTACATGTCTTATCAAACATGACCAAAGTATTTGAGCCTCAGAATAAAACCATGAGATCTATTAGACTATTTACTAGATCATTTCAATAATATGGCCAAACCAACACAAGAGGATATTCACACCTTAATCAAAACTAAAATTGGAGAAACACTCTCAGAGTAGTATAAATTTATGTTCAACTGGTTTGTAAAAGACATTGAGTGGGTGGTTCCATCAACTTCATCATCAGGTAAATATTTTGGTGGTTAAGTCCCCCTAGGTTTCAAGTACACTTATATGTTCCTATGTTTGAGGGTAGTATTAATGTAAATGTAGTATATTCCTAATTAGATCAGTTAGAATATTAATTTTCCATGAATGATTTATCTAACAAATAAAAATCAATAGTATACTTCTCAAAGTTTATTCACCTATTAATAAGTAGTGGATAACACATTATTTGTAGGATAAAGACTAGATAGAAGGTGAATCGACTTGGGATGAATTCTTGAAAGCCTTCACGGGTGAATATTATGCTAAAAATGACTATGATGATTACTACATATAGTGAACATAGTTGTGACAAGGACCAGACCACTCAGTCCAAGCATACAGTGATGCTTTCCATATTTTCTATGCAATATTGGGTTCTTTTGCAATGGATCAACATCAAATCCTTAAATATCAGAGTGGATTAAAACCATCCATTTAGTCTAGGCTACAGTTTTTTTTAAGTTAAGACAATGGGTGAGGCATGTTTATATATGCAAAAATTTGAAGAGGAGTTCAAACACAAGGTAAATAAGGAGATAACCTCTATGCCAATGAACACACCTACTTCTGATAATAAGCTAAGTAAATGGCACGATAAACACAAATTAAAAATACACTCTAACATAGAGTGACATGTGAAAATTTTATTACTTACATGGATAGAGGTAGAGGATGATGTCAAACCCTTAAATAAAATCATTGATATAGACCCCAACATTCTAGAAAACACCACACAAGTAACCTCCATAGTGCTAGATGTTAAAGTATAGCACATGTTCCATTCATAGATTTGGGTGCAATGAAAACCATTATATTTTTTATTGATGGTAGTGTAGATGATTAAATATATATTTATATGTTAAACTAGTCTTGTATACTTGAAAAATATCATTCAAGGATCTACCCTTCAGTTATTGACATTCCTTATAGTAGTTAATATTGTGCTTACCATCTCATTAGGCCTAAATGATTATCTTGTAGGCTAAAACTATTATTATGATTACCTAGATCACTTATAGCCTAAAACACACTCAAAATTTGATATATATCATTCACTGTTAGCTATAGATCTCCAAAAAACTTCTATGTTTCTAGAGAATTACATTCAAACTTATACAATAACATCCATGCAATTGTCCATTATTCAACACAAGTATTTGTACCTTCTAAGCACATAAATTTTCAAATCTTCAATATGTACAAGTTGGCCCATTATGTTGCATTAACCCTTATATGAGTATATTTTAAAAAGAGGAGGTATAAATACAAGCTAAATCCAACTCATTATTAATTTGGTAAATATATGGTAAGCACCTATCAAGCATACATTACATTACTAAAAAATAATTGAACAACTAAGCTATTCTACCTTATTCTTTCTTATATTTATATTAATCATAGGAGTAGTCATATTATAGGTCTGAATCATTTAAATAGAAACACATGAACCATATTTGTTAATTTAAAATATAGATCACTACATGCCCTTGCATATAACATTCTACACCATTGTTAACACAGAAGCCAATGCATAGGGGAGAACTAATTATGTTTGAGGCCCTCTTTGGAGTATTGGGTATGTAGGAAGCACTCATTGATAGAGGGTTCCTTGAGTCCATCTCAACTCTATGAGCACACTAACCCATTTTTGTCAAGGTGAAAATACCTAATATGAGGATATAGGTTTTGATCTATTTTTTGATAACCAAGATCTATGCACACAATCTGGCACATAATATGAAATATGAAAGAAAACCTTAAAAACCTAGGTGAAATTTTCAATCAATATTTAACACTTTATATAATATAGATGTGTTGAAACATAGACATTAATATCAATGCAAATGTTTGTAGGGTGACACAAGTGTTTGTGTTAAAAAAACTAATTTTTATAATCTTGATGACTGGATAAAAATATTCATACAATTAATTTATACACTTGCATTACTCAATTTTTTTTGTGCATTAGTGGATAAGATATTATAATTCTTCCTTCTTATTTATATTATCATAGTATTAAATGTTATACTTTCTATATTTGGCATATGCTTAGATTCATTATTTTTTATCATAATATTAGTAGAATATAAATTCATTTATTGACTTACTTTTTTAGAGTAGTTTACACCTTACTTGATAGGACACTCTTTAATTGTTAACCCTTATTTCAAAGAAAGGTTTAATAGGTAGTATCATGAATAATCTCGTTTCATAAGCAACTATCAAATGACTAAATTTTCCAACCATGCCTCATCTACAACCTTACAAATTAGGATGTTTCAGTTCCTAAAATAACCAAGGTATATGTGTCACCCTTATATGCTACTTATAATATGATATTCATCCTTTAAAATAAGATATATTTTGTGATACATCCCACATTGATGTTTGTGATGTACTCCTTAGACATCCATACATACATATTTACAATTGTATGTACAATGTCAATATAGTAGCATAGTTATATCAGTAGGTAGTATGAGATATCATATTCCTAAAGTGATTCCATGATTGAAACATCTCATTCCAACTCAAAATATTATTTTGTGATGTATCTACACATAATTTTCCTTCCACATTTTATCATTGACTAACACATGACCTCTTATGGTAAAGACAAATTAGATTATATAAACCTTGTCTAAATAGAAATGTTTTATGCCTATATATAGTTTTTTAGGATAGGTTAAATCCCATAAAAATCTAAATGGTTCACCAAGAAACAAATAAAATCTAATGTTTCATACCTACTTCCTACACTTAACAAAATGATAACTATTACTTTTCAACGTGGGGCAATTAATATAGGTGGATTAACTAATAGTGGCTCCCACATCAATGATCAATCCATTATATTGTAATGAAGAGACACTTCGTTAGGTTTGAATTAATCCAAGTGGAATTACACCATTAGATTCCACCATAGATTACCATTGTTTTTTAGCTAAGCCTACTCTAATGATGATAAACTCTTCACGAAGATTAACACCTACATGCCAATTATCACCATCTAGTTATACCATTACCTTACCACATAGTTATGATAGTGTTAGTTTTGAAGAGTACTCTGAATATCATCATTGTTACACATATAGCCATATGATAATGGTAGTAGACCCTCCTCAAGGATTAGTACCTACATGTCAATCCTCACCATCTAGGTTTTCCATAGCATTACCACATATTTACTTCAATATTAATCCTAAATATCATTTAGAATATTATCATTATTGTACATATAACCCTATGTTGATGACAATAGACACATCATGAGGATTAATACCTATGTGACAATCCTCACCATCCAACTCCACCACTACTTTACTACTCAAATTTGACAATAATAGTAGTTGGTGATGTTATAACATAATTGTAACTTATGATGAGCCATAACTTGAAGTGGTTAAAATTACATAATGAACCTCATCCCTCTCGACATGTAATCTATTTATACATATTTTTAACATACCATAAGTAAGGATAAAAGTAACAATTAGGCTAGAAGATTTCAGTCATACATCTTTATCAAGAGTGTGCCATGTATAAAATAAAATAAAAATAAAATACATATATTGTCTCAGTTCTAAATCTCTATTTCTATATTTTTCACTTTATCTTTTAAAAAACTTCCACATTCACACATAACTCATTCAGACCCTTATCTAGAGAGTTTTCCACTAGTTCAATACATGGGCACCAGATCAAACATATTCCATCTATAGTTACTTTAGCACCTTAGGACTCTATCATGCTAGAATACATGCCATCAACATTTGCTTCACTACCTTAGGACACACACACAATTGAATATATAAGGCTTATTTACTTCATGATATGTATTCTAATAGCTAATTAATTATAGTTTATTTATATATGTAAAGGAATATTAAGTTTATCTTTTAATATATGTTTAATTAATTGATTAATGTCTGAATTATTTTATTTTTTGATTGTATAGATGATAATTGATATTTTAAGCACACCAAATAAATTGGATTATATTTTTGAGGATTAAATTAACACAATAGTACCCTACACTTAGGTTTAGAAAGTAAATTGTCAAATTTATAAATTATTTGAATATTTTATATATACCATAGTTTTATTGTTTTTGCTTGCTTAGCCTTCCCCTCTTGAGAGAGATAAAGACATATTAAGAGAGAGGGAAATAAATATAGACAACATTATATTATCTCTCTTTGTCTTTCCCTCTCCCTCTCAATTTCTCTTCCTCTCACTTTCTCTCACTCCCTCTTGTTATCACTATTTTTATCTCTTTCTACCCTTTCTCACTCTTTCTTTATGTAAAAAAGGAATAATTTTAATCTATCTTAAATAGGTTATGTAATTTTTATATTTAATTTTTTGTTTGTATAGATGATGATAGATGTTATTATTACCCATATAGACTAAATAGATTTGATGATAAAACTATAACTAACATTACAATTCCCTACTATTGTCTAACTCTCCTTATGTATAGTGAATAATTAAATTTATCTTGAAATAAGTTTACTTTTAATTGATTCATATTTGACATATTTCATTTTTTGGTTATAAAAATGATGAGAGTTGTTATAAGTACCCAACTTGGATCACAATAACCTAAAATTAATGTTGAAGTTATGTCTCAAGATCTAGTATCTCCCCAAAAACACCTGATTCATAGACATAGAGTGGTGAGAATGCAATAAAATTATCTTTTTTAACTTCAAGTAATGATACTCTATGTATATTTATATTTACATAGATATTATCCTATATGTATGCTCCATAGGTTTTTCCATCATTGATATATTTGAGTCCATGTAACCCTAGGTAACGCTTTAAGTGGCATGCAATGATTTTAGAATCACCTTATTGCAAAATTTTATTCTTGGAAACTTTATAATTTTCCATATATCATTTTAATGCATTAAATTTTCTAACCTTTATGTTGTATAGGCACCAAAATATTATGAGGTTGTGTCACAAGCATTCTATCTTTCATAAGATGAGAGGAGAGTTTCTCACCTTAATGAGATATTATTCACCATAAGCTCTACATCTATGGTGATGAGACACGCTTTATTTGGAGGAAATGAACAATAAGATATTTAGCTGTAGTGATAGGGGTAGTTGTAGGCATAATTTATTTTTTTTGCAGATATGACCCACTTTGCATGCCTATATGGCCCATTTTATATGTCATTATGACATAATTTGGATACATATGCATACTATCTAACATATCTATGTGAATCATACATTGTCATAATTTTTGTTTATATATTTACTTCTTTTTTGTCATGATTATTTGTTTTTTTAATTTTTACATACATTATCCTTATTGAAATATCCATAAATGAATAATTTTTCAAGTATAATTGTGCCAATAAATGTATAAATAATGTTTAGATTTAGAAATCATTGTTTAGAAACTATGTATAAAAAAAGATAATTATTATAACATAATTAACTAAATTCAAGATGTTTATATGATGGTTGTTGTGATAGTGAAATTAGTTTGGTAAGAATCAATGCAGTCATGGAGTGAAACAAACATAGTAATTATTGTGTCCTTCCAAACATAAGGTGATTAGTTGGAGAGTGATAGATAGTGAAATGAATAATTCTACTATTGGGACATGAAAGAGGTTTAGATAAATTACATGAATGGTAATTTTATGCAAGGTAATTATAAATAATAAAGTCAGGATAATAACATAAGCTTTATAATGTTGGTTGATTTAGAAAGCTTCACTTGTTGATAACATATTATACACCTTGTTTGGGGTGTAAATTTTTTGGAGTATATGAGGAGTATCATCAATGTAAAGGAGAATGAGGGGAATAAGAGAATCATAACATTAATCATTTATAAATTTTACACTCAATTTATATAACACACACACACACACACACACACACACACACACACACACACACACACACACACACACACACACACACACACACACACACACACACACACACACACACGAAATTAGAATGGAAACAAAAACACTCTCTTTATTGCAAATTATATCTATCTCATACACACATCTTTCTCCCTATTGACTATGAAGAATACATTACACTCAGTATCATGAGTGGATTTCATTAACATACATAAATATCTTAGGTATTTTGATCTCTCTTTCCTTCTCTCTCATCAAAATTCAATTTTTTTGTTAGTGTGCTCTCTTACAGTAGGAACTCTCTGCCAATGAACTTGCTTATCTCTCCAACTAACTTGAGTAGTCATTGAAAGTGAATAGTGAGTAGTATAGATAAACCATTAGCTCATAAAATTTCATGGGATATCCACCTAAATAATTATTTAAGGATTATTTCCAATCATGATAAGGGAGAAATAGTGGCACATTTTCTCTCACATCTAAATCTTGCTTTGGAGACCAAAAATTTGTCAATAGAATGCATATAATTTGTTTCATTATCCTAAATGATGAACCATATTCATGAACATGTAAAAATGGGAATATAAATGTATGAATAGACTTATTACACCTTTAATTAGTCCCTATAGTTGAAAGTTACAAGCGGGCAGATGCATCCCTGAAGATAATCTTCACATTTTAAAGGGAAAAAATAGAACTTTTATTTAGCCATAGAAAGAAAATTATGAGTATTAGATATGAACCATTAGATCATAAATTTACATGGGAAATTAATTTTATTATCCCTTAGATGACTATCTACCACTTAGGATAAGGGATAAATTGTGGCATGTTTTATCTAACAACTAAATCTTACTTTACGGACCAAAATTTGGTTAGTATAACACACATCTTTTGAATCACTAGCCCAATCAGTGAACCATATTCCTAAACATGTATTTATGGGAGTATAAATATAGGAAAAAAATAATTTC
Source organism: Torreya grandis (assembly GCA_037957365.1). Lineage (NCBI taxonomy): Eukaryota > Viridiplantae > Streptophyta > Pinopsida > Cupressales > Taxaceae > Torreya > Torreya grandis. The sequence continues at coordinate 1,813,262 of JARHVA010002912.1, read as the reverse complement.
AACCTCTATAAGGTCTCATGTTTGAAATTTTAAAGTAGGGAAATGCATCCCTGGAGAGAATCTTCATGTTATTAAAAGGAAAAATTAAATGAAATTTGTGTAGCCATCTTAGAAAAATCATGAGTGGTAGAGATGGATGACTAGATACTATAGTTTCACATGAGAGTGTCATAATCACACCCATATTATTATCTACCACCCATGATGAGGGAGAAATGATAACACATTTTCTCTTGTAACCAAATCTCCCTTTAGGGACTAGAAGTTGGTCAATCTGACACACATATTTTGAATTGATAGATAAATTGATGAATCAAATTTGTAGACATGCATATATGGGAATACAAATATAATAATGGAATAAATTCACCTTCCATAGATCCCTAAATTCAAAATCTTTAGGTGGGCAAACGTATCCCTTAAGAGAATCTTCTTATTCTTTAGGGGAAATATAACTTTGTGCAACAGTTACAGGCTAACCGTGAGTCGTAGATATTAGTCATTAGGTCCTATAGTTAAAAATAAAATTCCTATAATCACACCTTAGATAATTATCTACCACTCATAAATAAATATAAATAGTAACACATTTTCTCTTGCATCCAAATCTCACTTTAAAGACCAAAAATTGGTGAGTAGAATGCATATCTTTTGACTCACTAGGCCAATCAATAAAATATCTTCATGAAAACATTTATATGTGTGTATAAAAATAATAATTTTATTCATACATCCAAAATTACGCCATATAATTGAAAAATTTAGGTAGACATTCACATGCCTGAAGATAATCTTCACATTCTTAAGGATAAAAATAGAACAAACTCTATGCAGCCATTATAGGTGAATAAAAAGTGGTAGATATGAACTATCATCTCCTAAGTTTTTAAAACCAAGTGATATAATAAATCCATATAGTATTTTTTCCACTTGTGATAAGGGAAGAATGGTGAATGTTTTATCTCACAACCAAATCTCACTTTAAGGACCAAAAGTTAGTTAGTAGAATGTGTATGTTTTGACATGTTATCCCAATCGATGAACCGTATTAATAAAAACATGTATATGGTTGAATAAAAATAAAAATTAAATTCATATTCCATCCATTGGGCCTTAAATTAAAAAAATTTAGGCATGTAGATGTATCCCTAAAGAGAATCTTCTCATTCATAAGGGGAAAAAGGAAACAAATTTTATAAATCCATTGCAAGTGAACTATGAGTGGTACAAATGAATAATCATCTTATAAATTTAAAAATATGAGTCCTTTCATCACCCATATAGTATTATATACCACTTTTTATGAGGGAGAAATGGTGACACATTTTCTCTCCCAACTAAATCTCACTTTAGGGAACAAAAGATGGTTAGTAGAATGCACATCTTTTTACTTGCTAGCATAATCAATAAAACATATTTATAGATACATATAGGTGGATGTATAAATATAGTAATGTAATTTTTACACCCTCAATTAGGCCCCAATGTCAATATTTTCATGTGGACAAATGCATCCTTAAAGATAATCTTCAGGTACTTAAGGGGGAAAAGAACGAACTTTGCACATTCATTATAGGTGAACTATGAATGGTAGACATAAACTAATAGCTCCTAAAATTAAATGAGTGATTTATTTTATTACCTAATAGTGGATTATTTACCACTCATGATGAGGGGGAAATGATGACACATTTTATCTTGCAGCCAAATCTCTCTTTAGGGACCAAAATTTGGTCAATAAAATATGTATCTTTTGAATCACTATTATATTAGTCAAACCATATTTGTAAACATGTCTACATGGGAATATAAATAAAATAATGACATTATTATACCATTTTTTAGCTTTTAAGTCAAAACAATTAGGTAGAAAAAACACAAACCTTAAGATAATATTCTCATTTTTTAGGGGGAAAACAAAATGAACTTTGCATAGTCATTATAGGTGAATTGTGAATGGTAGAGATGAACCATCAACTTATAAAATTTCATGGTAAATTAATATAAAAACTTCTTTGAGGATTATTTTCCACTCACAATGAGGGATAAATGACAAATCTTTTAATCTCATAACCAAACCTCACTTTAGGGACCAAAAGTTGGTTAGTAAAACACACATCTTTTGATTTACTAGCCTAATCAATAAAATATATTCATAGACACATATTTATAGGAATATAAACCTATTAATGACCTTCATCTTCCCTCAATTGGTCCCTAGATGTGAAATTTTTAGGTGGGTAGATGCATCCCTTAAGATAATCTTCTCATGAAAATGAAATGAAATGTGTAGTTATTATAGATGAATTGTGAGTGGTAGAGATAAACCATGTTATCCTATAGTTACATGGGAAAGTCCTATAATAACCCCATTTATGATTCTCTTCCACTCATGATGATAGATAAATTTCTATGCATTTTCTCTCACATTGAAATATTTCTTTAGGGACCAAAAGTTAATCAATAGAATGTGCATCTTTCGACTAGCAATCACAATCAACAAAAAATTTAGGTATACACACTTGAATGGGTGTATAAACACAAAAATGGAATTTTTGTACCCTCTGTCAGGTCATATATTTTAAATTGTATATGACCTGATGCATCTCTTAAGAGAATCTTCTTGTTATTAAGTGTTAAAATATAAGGAACTTTGCATAAACATTATAGGTAAAATATGAATGGTAACGATGAACCATTAGCTCCTATAGTTTCATAGGGGAGTCCTATAATCACCAATATAATATTATATTATAATCATGATGTAGAATAAATGGCATCAAATTTTCTCTCACATCCAAATCTAGTTTTAAAGACAAAAGGTTGGTCAGTAGAATTTGTATATTTTCATTCACTAACCCAATATATAAAACATCTTTGGCAAAATGTGCACATTGGAATATGAATGAATGAATGTAATTAGTTTTTTATTCATATTATCCTCAATTTTAAAGTTTAAAGCAACCAAATCCATCCTTGAAGAGAATTTTATCATTCTTAAAGGGAAAAAATAAACTTATTATAGGAAAATTGTAAGGGGTAGAGACGAACCATTAGATCCTATAGTTTCATAGGAAAGTCCAATAAGGACCCTATATGGGATTATACTATGATCATGATGATGAATAAATGGAATCAAATTTTATTTCATAGTTAAATATTACTTTAGAGACCAAAATTTGGTCAGTATAACACTAACTTTTGACTTGTGTGCCCAATCAACAAACCATATTCATAGATGAAGTTGGATGGGAATATAAACATATGAATGTAATTTTGATACACTTATTTTCCTCTTAGAGTTGAAACTTACAAGTGGCTAGATGCATCTCTGAAGATAATTTTTTCATTTTCAAGGGAAAAATGGAATAAACTTTACACAGTTGTTGTAGGAAAACCATGAGGGGTAGAGACAAACTACTAGCTCCTCCAATTACAAAGGGGAGTGATATATACACCCATTATATTATTATATTATACTCAAGATGAATACAAAATGGTGGCATGTTTTCTCTCATAGCCAAATCTTTCTTTAGGGATAAAAAGTTAGTTAGTAGAATGTGGAACATTTGATCACATGCCCAGTTGATGAACCATATTCATGTATGCATTTAAATGGGTATATAAATACATTAATGATATTATTATATGATATTTTACCTCCCAAATTATAAATTTTTAGGTGGGTAGACACATCTATAAAGAGAATATTATCATTCTTAAGGGGAAAAATGGAACAAACTTTGCATAACCATTATAGGAAAACCATGAGGGGTAGAGACAAATCGTTATATCCTATAATTAAAAAATAAAGTGATCTAAGTAGCCCTTGGAATATTTTATTCCACTTTAAATGAGAAATAAATGGTGACATATTTTATCTTGTAGATAAATATTTATTTAGGGACCAAAAGTTGGTCAATGTAGATGATATGTTATGATTATATAGTACCTTAGTCTTGTACACTTGGAAAACTCAGACCTTGGCTATTTTTATTAGTTATACACATGCCTTAATCCTATAAGCCTCACATCTATCTATATTGTACCTATTTTCCTATCTCTTAGTCTGACTAGTCTTATATTGATGACACAAACATCCTATCTTTTCCAAAATTCTTAAAATGTACATATCTTACACTTCTACAAGTTCTAATCCTATACATATTTTACTACTCCCTGGACACTAATGTTTGAGACAAATAGTAACATAAATGTAACTATCTTGACCCAACACAAACATCTAATGCCTTAAAGTCATCTAATTTAATAATGAAATGTATTCAAATGGTCAGCCTAAGTGTTTTAATGTGATTTATCTCCCGATAAGATTGGAATAAATTCAATATCAACCTCCATTCATTCCTCTCCTAATAATTTGACCAAAATAAACTAATGCACTTATCAAAAGCATTGAATTGAAAACATATTCCCTATTTACACACCAATCATAGGTATAATAGATATACAAGTTTGAAGTACTAAAAGAGTAATAATAAGGTCTTATTTACCAAGTTACAAGATAGATCACTGTTGTACTTAATTTACACACATTTCATGATTCCCACACAAACAAACATGTAGGGAAGAACTAAATGATTTTGAGGCCCTCTTCTAGAGTATTGGCTATGTAGGTAATACTCTTTGACAATAGAGTCATTATGGGTTATCTCAACACTATTTTCCTACTAACCCATTTTCCTCAAAGGTCACATTGAAGATGGAAAGATAGGGTTTTACCATTTCATAAGGAACCATAGTCCATGACCTATATTTGTATACATGAGGATGAAGGTGAAGTAAAACCTAGAAGCATCTAGGTGGTTACATCTTATTTCACTAGATATTCCATACAAAACACTAGCATAAAATATAGATAGTAACATTCATGGAACCATCTAGGTCTGGCATAACTATTCTAAGAGTTGGAGGCACTAGACCTAAAATTTGATAATTATTTTAGAACTATCTTCTTTCCTAATTTTTTCTTTGTTGGTTGAATATTTTGTCGATCAACGTACTAATAAACAAAATGGGTCTTATTAGCCAAAGTAGGAAGATTAGTCATCCAAATGTGTAGGTTTACCACATCAAAAGGGGACTAATCTCTCCTCTCATCAAGGGGAGGTTCCCTATGGATATGCTATATATATATATATATATCTAAACATAAAATAATACTCAAGGGTAGAACAAATCATCCATCTCTCTTTCTTCAGAGATGATGCATGCAAATCAAAGGAAAAACTCAAGGGAAATGATAGAAAGCACTCCTCTTCTTTCAGAAGTACTACTCAACAAACCACAAGAATACTCCTGGTAGTAAATGCAAAGTGTAACCAAGGACGTATTAACCAGCAAATCGAGATACAACACAAAGTCTCCACTTGAATTTCTCAAGAGTAAGATACAAAGGATAATGAGGGCACAAAGTCATCCCAAGGTCCTTTACACAAAAATGAAAAGAAAACACACTAAAGGCAATTATGGGGGCACAAAGTCTCTCCACAGTTGACTCTTTAGGACACCTTCCTACCTACTTTCACTAATTCTACTTGTTGAATTAAAGGAATAGAAAATATATCAAGGAAAAAGACATAAGAACAATTTCCCTAACAATAAAGATATCACAACACAAAGTCTGAAAAATCACTTGCTTTCTTATTCCAATAACAAAATATGATCAACAATCTAAGCTCAAAGTCTTAGTAATGCCTTTCAATTTGGGCAGAGTTTCATTCTGATTATTAGAAAAAAGATCCATTTATAATAAAAGAGAGTCCCTTATATAGCCTCTTTAAGAAGGACTCGAGAACAGTAACACATCATGTTGCATTGAAAACTATTAGGAAGATAGGCTGGAAATTAGGGGCATTTACCCATTTGTTTTTCTCAATGTAGAGAAACAAGTCACGCTATTGAAAGTTTGAAACTTTCAATGTCCACCTGGCAATCTGATCCTTCTTCATCATTCCTCCTTTTCTAGTTAATTGAATCAGGTCCTAGATTCAATTTGTTATTCTGTTCCTTAGTCACTTTCTACTAGTTTTGGCCTTAAAGCCTTTGAATAAATTTGGGTATTGTAGATTACAAGGATCAACAACTATTTTGTGAGCTTTGAAATTGACGTTCGCTCCCCTGTCATGATGTTTTCAATGGCTAGTTTACTATTCTTGAATTTGATGTCTTCAAGTGCATCATCCCTTGGTCCTTTGGCTTGTCTATTTTGCACTTTCCTAGAAATAACCTACCCTTTTAGGCCTTAATAAGTGATCTACTTTGGGTTGAGAAGAGCCCCCCACAAAGGTATTTGCCCTTCAGGTGGTCTTCGAATGGCCTTCAGGCTAAGTTCTTCCTTTAGATTTCTTGTTTCACATCTTCTTGAAGGGAAGATGACCCTTAGCTTTAGGGAAATGTCCTTCAATTTGGTAGCTGAGAGTCCCCCACAAGGGCACCTGCCCTTCAGGGTCCTTCAGTGGCCTTTTCCTTATGAGTCTTCGCAGACATTCCCATGGAATTTTCCCCAGGATTTCTCTCACAGACAATTCCCATAGAAAAAAGTTTGTGGACATTTCCTGTGGACAAAAAGTCCACAGAAATTTCCCATGAACAAAAATTCTATGGAATTATTTCTTGCTTTGCCTCTTTGAAAATTCTTTCAGGCTTTTTGCTCACAGCTGCTTTCTTGAATTCCTTCAGACAAAAAGTCTGAAAGAATTGCTTCTTGCCTTAGTCTTTTTGACTGTCTTAAACAAAAACCCAAAAGAATTACCTTTGACCCTTTTGAAGGGTTCTTTTGTCAACCAAGTGCCCTCTGTAAGGGCACTTGTCCTTTGGGAGGCTCTCTTGAACTTTTGCATTAAACTGCTCTTTTGAACCGGTCCTTTGAACCAACTATTTGATTGAACCACTTGGTTGAACCAAATGTTGAACTACTTTGAACCATTTGTTTAAACCTTAAACCCATTAAACCTTTAAACCAAATTGGTCCAATGGTTCAATGGTTTAATGGTTCAAACCTTCTTCTCTTTGATAAGTGATTTGAAGCCATTGAACCTTGATGAAGTGCTTAACTCTTGTTGCTGATGCCTTTGATTGAACCAATCAATGAACTAATTGAATGAACCAACCATTGAACCAAGTTTTTTTAATGGTTCATTGGTTCAATCGGTTCATTCTCTTTGATTTGGCCAAGCCTTTTGGAAATTCCTTCATTGAACCAAATATGTTGAACCTATTGAACCTTGAACCCATTGAACCTTTGAACTAAAGTGGTTCAATGGTTTAACAGTTCAATGGTTCAAGCCTCTTTTGCTTAGATGCTTGATGATGGACATTTTCAATTAAACCAAGGCACTAAACCAATCTTGAAAATGACTAAGTCTTGGAAACTGATTCTTTTGATTGACCCTGCCTGTAGAAGCCTTTGAACCTGTAGAAATGAACTTGCCTGCAGAGTCCATAGAAATCAACCTATAAAGGCCATTGAACATAGCCTACAGAGTCCATAGATTCGAGCCTGCAAAGTCCGTAGATTTTTCTTCCTACAGAGTCCATAGATTTCAGCTTGTAGATTTCGTAGATTTCTCTTCTTACAGAGTCCATAGATTTAAGCCTGTAAAGTTCATAGATTTAAGCCTGTAGAGTTTGTATATTTTTTGAGAAGATTGAAAAATGAGGAATTTGAATTCCCAAGACAAATTTCAGAAATGGAAGAGACAATTTTGGTCTGTAGGACCAAAATAGTTCAAATGTCCCAAAAATGAGTGATATTTTTTGGGGAACAACATGCTTGTTCTAGAGCCAACACTATGTTAGCATTAAAGAAAACTAAGTAGCTTATTTTATGTCATTTTCTATATCTAACATAGTTATTCTTTCCATTAATAACTTATCCCAATTTAATAAATTTAGTATATGGTATATCTAAGTTTAACATTTAATTATCCTACTATAGATATGATATTCACCCTTATGATTATTAACCTTATCTACCCAAGTAGGTTCCACATCCAAATTAGGGTTAAACATTTGGTGAACCTGTTCCATTTGTGTGTGCATTTTTTTATGATCTAGGGCTTTTAATCCTCTTAGGGTTTTAACTAGTTGTGATGGATTTTTAGATTTGAAGTTTTACCCTAGGGTTTTACCTCCTCAAGCCACAAAGGGATTCATGTGCAGATACTTACAAGTTGATTATTCATTTATCATCACATTTTTGCCTCTAAATAAGTCCATTTAAAATTTTCTATGATGTATTTTCTACTCATTATTCTATGATAAAACCTTTTTTTGTTTGAAAAAATTTGATATAATTTTTCATTTTTCATAATTTAATATTTTTGTTAAATATTAGTATACAAGGTAAATGGTATAATTATGTTAAAATTAATTTCTAGGTTTCATAAAAAAATTATTTAAAAAACTCTCTCAGATCTCTAAAAATATCCTGATATATCATAATTTGTTATTTTATATTTGGAATATTTTAAGGTTTGCCTATGAAGCATTCAAAATTATTAGGCCTATTTATGATTCATATTATATCAAACATCAAAATTATCAGAGGTTTTTATAAATAAGTTGATATAGAGATTTTTTTTTAGTTTTCTAAAATATAATATGGATTTTATAAATTTAGCATTTTGCTATTTTTAGTAAATTTAGATCTATAGGTTGTACATGTACTTTTATTTCCCTATTTTTATAGAAAAATCAACTTTAGATTCATAAATTTCTTAGCTAATCACTTTATATTATTTCATCTTTGTTGAGGTTTTTTTTAGCAACAAATATTCATTAATTCATGAATATTTCATTTTTAAGATTTTGGTTTTGGCAATTTTTTTAGGTCAATAGATGGGACCAGATCATCAAAATTTTAGGGATATTTTTTTTTGGGGGTCATCTCACCAACCCTTTATAGTAATATATAATATTAAACGTAAATTCACCATATATATAGTAGATCCCCTAAGATACCTACCAAGACAAGTATAACTGAAATCGAAGGAGCATAGAACTGAATGATAGTAGCAAACAAATAAAATGATGAATAACAAGACAAATAAGGAATACATCATCAAATGATAGATCCAAATGATAAATCCAAATGGAAGATCTAAATGATAGATTCAAATGACATAGCTCAATGATAGAGTTGAATGACATAGCCAAATGATAGAGCCGAATGACATAGCCAAATGGCATAGCTGAATGACATAGCTCAATGACATAACCAAATGATATAGCCAAAAAAATTTGCTAGATGATAGAGATGAATGGTAGATATAAATAAAAAATCTAAATGGTAGCACTGGGAGACAAAACTAAATGTCAGATCTAAAAGCCAATGATGAATGACAAGCTAGAGAACTAGATGATAGCTCTAGGTAGGAGAATTGGTAAACTAGAGTTGAAACCCTTCTATTAGATGATAGTACCAAACATGTTATGGGGGTATCAAATGATAGAGATGAAAATCACAAGCCATTATGGCATTTGGTGGGAAGGGTAAAAAACAAGCCAATCATCATGGAAATCATCCATATTAACTTATTATAAAGATCCAACCAAAAAGTACAGATAATCACATTGTACTCAAAATATAGGTATTTTTTTATTTTTTCATAAATTTTAATATTCAATAATATTAAAACAATTTACATACAAAAATCCCCACTATTATCTCACAAGAAATAATCAACTAGAATAACATATCACCCTTGAAAGATTTTTTTGATGATGAGTATGACATGCCACCACTCGAAGACGTTCCTATATTTTTTGATGAAAATAATAATGAAACTCAAGTGGTAGAAGATATTTGTGGTTTTCACCAAACATAAATTTTAGGTGAAACCTCCACTTAGAAATCTTCCTAAAGGAAGAGAAGTAGATGGATAATTGGAAGGTCATTTAAGGTGGACCGGGCAAAAAAATTTCTCTTCATATAACCTGTAGAGCTTGAAAATGCTAATGATACTCCAAAAGAATATAGATATGCAATATGTAGCTAGAAACTAGGAAAATAACATAGAATACAATTTAAATTAGACAAAATTGAGAAACATTGTGGAAAAGTATATGAGATAGTGAAGCACCTAGATAGACTAGTAACAAGAACACATAGGTGGAAAATTATAAAAAAAAATGCATGCATGTAAGATATGCATGGGAGCATGAAAATGATAAGAAACATCAAAAAAATCTTATGGAGAAAGGGGGAACAATTGAAACAAATTTTAGAAAAGTCAAGCAGACCCATTTAAAGGCAAAATACATACACTTCTCTACTATATACCATATTCTTAAAAAAGCTAGACCTATTCTAATTTTTTAGATAATAAGATTTTGTTTCAACACAATGGATTTTTGGATATTCCATAATCACATTGGTTAGATAGCAGTGCTTAGTAAATGGCAGATGTCTAGAAATGGTTGAGATTGAATATTTGAAATAAAATGTTAAAAAATCACTATTCATCAATGAGGTCATAGTAATTAACAACACAACCTAGGTTTGCATTCATGTGTGTAATTATGAGAACTATTCAAGGCAACCTCATCTACTAGCAGTTCTAAAATGGTAGAAAATTACAATGCAAAAAATCTTCATAAATTGGTTGTATCAAATTTGAAAGATAGAGTTGGAATGGATGATTATGTAATAGCTACAAAGATGATGTGTGTTGGGGTTGATGGTGCATCATTTATGTAGGGGCATAGAAATGGTTTGTGTGTTTGGTTGTAAATAATATTTACCCCATATATGATTCCGATTCACTACATGGCTCATAGGATGAATCTTTCATACAAAATGGTTAGAAAATTTTCTAATATGGCCAAAGTGGATGAGCTCATTCATGACCTACATGATTATATGTCAAGCAATCCAAAAAGAATTTTAGAGTTCCAAAAAATTTCAATAGGAGTGGTTGATGGTAAGAAAATATTGAAAGATGTTGATACAAGGTGGATTTTTATGTATGAGCCTGCATGTCAAATTTTTGAAGAATATCCATCATTAGTAGGTTTTATGTATAAATATCTTAGATAAATTGATAAGAGAAAATATTTGTTGAACCATTTAGCATATTTAGAAATACTATTGAATTTATGTGGAAATATTCCAATGTTGAAGGAAATTAATTGTGTAATGAAACATGCTTAGGAGAGGTCCATTTATATTGTCAACTTCATATGGCTGAGAAAATGAGTATGCCAATCTCTAGACATACTATACACTTAGAATGAAATGTTTCAAGGCCTTGATTTTAGTAGTTTGAAATGTTTGACTAATTTGAAGAACCCTAAAATTTATTTAAAGTTGAATATTAATGATCATCTATATGTTGTTTTTAATGTAAAGGAGATTCCAATGCACACTTCCTACAAAAATCCTGATCTTGTGAGAGCTGAATCCAAAGAACTGCCTATAACATGTATCTTGTATGACACTATTCTATCTAAAATACAAATGAAACTACGTAGAGTTTTCCAAAAATTATCTATGAAGATCAAAGATCATTTTTAAAGGGATGATTTATTAGAAACCATGGCAGTTATGAACCCTACTTTTTGAAATAGTAATAACAATCAAAAGATGGTTAGCAATTTATTTCACAAATACATACACTATCTTGTAATGCATTTTGATAAATATGTAGAGGTAAATGGAGTAAAAATTAAAAGTATTTTTGGAAAGGATTTATTGACATCCCATTTGACCCATTTTGGAATTACAATATTTGAACAATATCATCTTCTAAGCGAACCAACATAGAATGGGGTAATTATAAGACTATGGAAAAAAATTTATCCTAGTAGTATACTAAAAAAATGTCTAAGTTGATATTTATAATTATATGAGCTCTATCAAACAATGATTCTAGGCTTAGTAGAAGATGAAAGAGTATTTAGTGCATTATCATTTATAAATTCAACACTTTGAAATAGATTGGATAGACATTTAGAAACCCATTTGAGATTATATGTTTCACATTATGAAGTGGATATGTTTCCTTATGCAAGAGATATGGAAAAATGGAGTTCTGAAACTGAAATAAGAGACATAAAAAATACAACAACAAATAAAGAGGATGCAAATAATGACACTGACAAGGTAGATGAAAATGTCACTGTTGATGATCATGTTTGTGTAGGATTATTTCAATAACCAGATTATTAGTTTTGAGTTTTTGAATTTCAATTTCATATAAATTTATAATTTTTTTATAGAGACAAACATTCAATGTATTCATGTTTTACTTTATCTAATTTTTTAAGTACTTGTCAAGTTGTCACATGTTTATCATAAGATGCAATAATTATAAGTTTTCTAAAAATTATTTTCTTGTTTGTTGCTAAGTGTTGATTATGAAAGATTAATGTATTGTGATTGTGTTAGGGATAACACTGTAGGTTAATATGGTTATTTTATCTTTCTATCTTTGATACATATTTTTTTATAGATCTATTTTTTTCCTACATATGTGACGTATTTATTGTGCCTTCATAGTATGCCATATGAGTGTGTAATGTGTTTGATGTTATAATTATGTGTTTTATTTGGACTACTTGCAATCTATTATGTACCTTTAATTTACTCATGTTTTACCTTATCTAATTATTTGTAAGTAATTTTCACATGTTTATCATAAGATGCAAAAATTATTATATGTCTTCAACTTTTTAAAAACTATAATAACTAAGTCAATGCCAAATAACTTTCATGAGGATATTTAAAAACATGTCCAATTGTTTGGAGTCCTTAAAACTGATTCTTCTTAGAATAAATGTGATCAAATAAAATATAACCATTAAATCATATATAAATGAGTATGAATGATATTCATGCTATATAGAATACCTATTCATAGATTTGTAAATACCTTACCTCTTGTTTATACCAATTTTCATATGAATAAAACTGATTTCATGAGTCCTTATCTATCTAAACATCCTCATAACATTAAACAATCCATTAATTGATACTATAGTTCATGATCACAATCAATCATGCATATTTTCAACTTTGATGAATCCTCATTATTACTATCACAAATTATAATACTATATTTAACATAGACCTCTACTAAACATGAATGTGATTTTCTAGTGGCCTTAAATGCATCTCAAATCATGATTTACTCAAGAAATAATCCAAATATAATAAAAAAGATATCTTCCACACAAAACAACACACTCTTTTATCATAACATGAAATAACTATTATACATTTTTTTAAATACATTTTTATGTTTCTTGTTAAGTGATGACTACAAAAGATTAATATATTATGATTTTGTTAGGGGGAACACTACATAAAGGAAAATGTTAGAATTAATCCATTTATATTGAGATGTGAGTTTCACAAGTGCATCCCAAATATCAAAAGGGGGGCTAACACCATACCAGTTTACAGCATCATAAAATTAAAATTAAAATTACAATCTATGTGGATCATCCAGTAATTAAAACTCAAGAAATTGGTCAACACTTCTAAAAACTTAAATTGTCATTCATAATATATATTTTAAAAGAAAACAATGTTTGCAAATATATATAATAGATTATCAACTACTCAGCTAGTTTTTCAACCACTTTTTCAACTTCTTTCTCAACCACTCTCTTAGCTATTTTCTCAATCACAACATTATTAACCATTTTGGCCTTGCAGGCCAAAATTGGTCCCCCTTTTATTCATGCTATTCTGAACCAGTTCAAATTGGGTTGTATGAGTCTTTCAGCAAAGAGAGGAATGAGTTCATAGCTCTAATTCAACGTTTAAATGTGCCAGTCTAATTCGAAGGGTCAATTCAATGGTCTAATTCAAAGGATTCATTCATTGACAGAGGTCAAAGTGTTTATTTCATCGCTTTGGCTCATCACCTCAGTTCATCAGGTTGGTTCAATGCCTTGGTTCATCATATTGGTTCAATGACAAAGTTCATCGATGAGGTTCAATCTAATGGTTCAGTCAACTTCAGTTCAATGCCTTGGTTCAATGCCTTGATTCATCGCTTGGTTCATCACTTGGTTCAATGCCTTAGTTTATCTCTCTAGTTTAATGACAATGTTCATTAGTGAGGTTCAATTGAATGGTTTAGTCAGCTTTAGTTCAACACCTTGGTTTAAATCAACAAAATATAAACAAATGGTGCAAAGCATTAAACCATTGGACCATTTTGGGTTCAAGCATTTGGTTCAAGTGATTGGTTCAAGTTGTCAAAAGAACAAGTATAATGCACCATTGAACCATTAAACCTTTTTGGGTTCAAGCATTTAGTTCAAGTGATTGGTTCAAGCATTTGCATTTGGTTCAAGTGATTGGTTCAAGTTGTCAAAAGAACAAGTATAATACACCATTGAACCGTTCAAGCGTTTAGTTCAAGCAGTAGGTTTAAAGGCCTAGTTCAACAAATAAGTGGTGTGTAATGTTGAACCATTGAACCATTTTGGGTTTAATCAATCAGTTCAATAGCTTGGTTCAAAGGAGCATCCTAAAGCCAAAAAATGAGTGCCTTTGTAGAGGGAAAAGAACTATTGCAAAGGGGACCCAAAGAAAAGGTCAAAGGGATTGGTCAAGTAAATGACAGGCACACAAACATCAAACTTTGCAGCAGAGGAACCATCAGGGAAAGGAGTAAGTGGAAGTGGCCATGTGTTAACTTCTATGGGTTTCTCCTTTTAGCTTCATTATTCAAGAGAAGACTATGGTGGGCCTGGGTAAGCTATTAAAGGCTATGCAGAGTGTGTCAAGTGTCATTGTGTGTGAGAATCAAAAGAGTCCCAAATATTTCTAAGGCAACTAGAAGGTTTCTACAGTCAAGTAGATAATACCATGTGTCCCATTATAAACTCAGTGGAAGCCACCATGTGTTGACATCTATGTTTCAAAGTGCCTTATAAGTTTCAAATCGATGGGCACACATACATCAACTTTGTAAGAATGGAATAACCATTGTATTTTAAAGGAAAGGCATGAACTTGAAGGAACTCAAAGACTAAAGGCCATAAGAGAGAAATCATCAAAGAAGGAGTCCAGAGAGCTAAAGAACTAGCAGAAGATAACTCGAGAGATGAAGGAGCAGAAACTAAGAAAGTAGCCCAAGTGGCAAAGAAGAGGCAAGTTATTTCTGCAGTTGAAATAGTGTTTGCCAATTGATTAGCAAGAGGTACAAATAGATGGTAAATGATGCGACCCATTTTTTTCCCATTTTGCATTAATGAGCAGGCAAGCTATGAAATGCCTCAAAGGAGTAGTCTTTTGTAGACAAACAACATGGCCCATAATTTCACCCCAAAGTAGGAGCTGACATAACCTTACCTTTGAGTGGCTTTCCTCTTCCCAATTCTTAGAGTGCACATGGGTCGCTTGTAACAGGGGTGCCAAAAGGCCTCTTTCTTCCTCTATATATTGTAGACTTCTCATTAGAGAAGATATCTCTCACATTGTAAGGTGAAGCCCTACTATTTTTCACCTAGAATCAATAAGATACACAATTTTACCTCTATTCTAGTTGGATACATCTCTAAGTGTGTTTGAGTGTTAGTCTTGTGTTCAGTCATTGTTCCTTAATTCTTTCAAAGGGTCGATACCAACCCACCTAGTGTATGTAAAGTGCCTTTCTTACATGTGACAAGAAGATTTGTGCTCGGATCACATAAGTAGAAGAAGACTGTCAAACAGTGTGCTCTTCCTATAGTGCCTATGGTAAGTCCCTTTACTATGTTTTCCCATTAAAGCCTCCCTATCAATCCCCTATAGACTGGTCCTTTTACCAGTTAAAGTGTATGTATGTGTTTCTCATGGTCAGAGTGTAGGTGTAAGTAGATCAAACTTGTTTGGTGCATCACCCTTTTAGGTTAGGTTCTATTATTTTCAGCATCCTTCTCCCTTTTCACCCCCCCTTTTATACATATATACGTATTATTAACTTATTGGAATAACTTAGATGCATCAAAGGGAGCTAGCCCTTATCTAGAGACCCTCCCCCTACTTTTGCCCTTTCCCACAAGCAAGAGGGGAGTTTCCATTATTGCATGTGGAAGGCAGGAGCTCAACCTCCTGCCTAGGGTACAATCCATTGCATCAATAGTTTTTGGTATGCCCAGTTGGACCCAATATTTTTACGCTTAGTAAAAGTTTTAGGATTGATGCTGGTCTTGTAATAGTAAAATCAACCATTTTTAGCATTTGGCAACTCCACTGGTAAGAGCTTTAGTTTCTAATTTAAAGACCAGCCTGACCTCCTATGCCTAAAGTTACTACATGATCTGCTACCAAGGGTGTCCCTTTTGAATTCCTTGAATTGCCTTTGCACTCAACAAAATGATTGAGGTTCAAGAGGACTCATCCTTATTCAAAAAATCACTTTCCCAAACCTACTATAAGATCCACCCAAGCTAGCAGACCTCATTTGTATCCCATCATAGCCATGGCATTACCTTTTGTGACTTTTCATGGTCAGAGTCCCTTGAATCTCCTGCATTATGACCTGATTCCAAGATCAATCCTTAAGAGTGTGCCTCCCTTTAATGGAGAGGGACCCATTATAGTTATTAAACACATCAAAAATGTTGCTAACCTTTGTAATATTCACAATGTCACTAAGGATAATATTGCAGTCAGATTGTTGGTGTTATCTCTCAAAGACAAAGTCCTGGACTAACATGGGACTTTTCCCAAAAATTTAGTCAATTCTTAGAATGAAATGGGATCTCTCTTGAAAAAATAATTTGGGGAGAAGAGAAACCACCTCTCACTCACTGAGTAGTTGACTATGATGAAAAGAGCTCCACATGAACATATGCAATATTTCAACACTCAGTTTCAGAAGACATGGGATAAAATTCCCATTCTGGTAAGGCTGGGATCTAGCTATGCATTCATTTATTACTTAAGAGCATTAAACATCGATGTCACTATTATGATATAGTCCATGGGAGGGCATATACTACCCATCACCTATGACATAGCTATAGCAGCTAAAAATTGCCTAGTATAGGCTGGGAAAATAGTTTCTAGATCCCACATGCCACTTTTCCCTAAAATGTTGCCTCTAATTCAAACTGATGCTTTCACTTTAGCTCTTTTTCCTAGCATAGAGAATCCAACTGCTACTCCATCTAATGAGCTCCATGAGGTCAAAAGTATATTGAAAAATGTAACAAATGAACTAGTGGCTATCAAAAGGCAACAAACCCAAAACAACTGGCCAAATTAAGGATATCTATAGTACGGTCAAGTAAGTAGACCCCCACTCCAAAATTACAATCAAGGGTAGGGTCAGTCTGCACAAGCTAGACCCTATCAAGGATACAATCTAGGTGCTTCTTCATCATCCAAGGCTATGGTGCCAGCTCAAAACAATCTGGTATAAGAATAGCCCAATTGCTCGACCATGGGATATGGTCAAGAGCTGGTTGTTTATACAAATGAAATGTTGGGTCACTACACAAATGTATAAGACAATCAGGAAACCACTCAATTCTTAGGTTTTGAGGCTTCAATACAACTTGGCATGAGCAATAGTTAGATTTAGCCTAATTCTACTCTTATGAATCACTTGGAAGATGAGTTCTATGTAATCAATCACACAGGCACTACAGGCAATTAGGGTGACTGTGTTGCAACCAACACAAGATTCAAAAGGAGAGAAATAGAAGAAACTTAGGCTGCTACCCAAACTTTAGCAATACCTTCTTCATCATATGAAAATCAAAGGGTCCCAAACTTCAGACCATCGGATATACCTTCGGATCCTCGGCCTGTGCCCCAAGCCATAAATAATTCTAAAGAGAATTTGAAGGCAACCCTTGAGTCAATGTGGTGGATCAAATGAAGAAGCTACACATGAACATCTCCTTATGGGATGCATTGTCTATGCCATGAAAAAAGGACATGCTACAAAAGGAATTACATGAGCTAAATAGACAAGCTATCCCAACAAAGGCTGATAATATTTTGATGATGAATGGACAGCCCTCCACCCCAAGCCAGGTCAAGAAAAAAGAGAAAATTCCCCCTTTTTATGTCCTTGGATATAGGAGACATCTTGGTACATAATTCTATCATCGACAGTGGAGCTAGCACCTTGGTAATGCCCAAGTGCATAGCTGACGAGCTAGGGTTGAAATATGAAGAAATGAATAAGGGAGTCCTACAGCTAGATGGAACACTGACAAAGATAGTTGGGGTGGTGAAAGGTTTGAGCTTGACATGACATACTTGCCTAAATTTCTCAATTCCTCATAATGTGGTAGTGGTGAATGTCGCTCCTTACTTTACCATTTACTTGTCCAGGGACTTCACATCCAAGATAGGTGGCTATCTAGCAGCAAACTAGTCCTATCTAGTTTTTAGAAACTAAGTATGGGACTAAAGTTAAGATCAAATCTAAGCCACTCCATAGGAACCATCTAGAACCACACTCACTCAAGGTAGTGAATGTCAGTTATGCCATTATTGACCAAGAGGAATCCTAGGTGGATCAATCTCCATCCTCTGCTCTTGAAGGAGTTACAGACCTACTCTTGGATGAATGGGGAGTGAAAACTTTGAGCATGACCCTTACAAGTTCATAGAGGATGCAGGCCTCAAAATTTATTGCATAAATGAAGAGGGTACTTTTGTACCAAATCTAATGAAGGCAAGCCAAGAAGGCCTAGGTCTATGACAGCTATTTTTTAATGGCTCCAAAAGTAAGTTGGGAGTTGGTGGTGGAGTGGTGTTAGTCTCCCCTTCAAAGGAGAGATACGTTTTGGCTTTCTATTTCCAATTTTCTTGAATGAGCAATGTTGTAGAGTATGAGTCCCTTATCCATGTTTTGGAGTGGGCAAGGAAAAGAGGAATCAAGGAGCTACAAGTTTTGGGTGTTAGCGAGCTGATTGTCAATTAGGTGAGAGGCCAAAATTTGATAAATAATTCCTTACTAAAGTCCTATAAACATAAGGTCTGGGACTTGGTGGAAAATTTTTGTGCCTTCAATATTGCCTCCATTCCTAGAGAATAGAATAAACAAGTAGATAGGCTGGCAGTAATTGGTGCCTAGTTGATATTCCTAGGGAAATAGGTTGAGACTGTGGTTCACACCACTTGAAGGTGGTAATTGGACCCTCTATCCCTAACAAAATCACCAATTGGCAAGTCTTTGATAGTAACCAACAAATAACACTCTTCTTGCAAGAAGAAGCTAAGTTCACTGCAAGGAACCAGTCAAAGTTGTAGCAGCAATATGGAAACCAAATTGTTTAGCTAAAGAACAATAAACTCCCCAAAGGTTTGGTCACTCTAGAAAGTATCTTAAATGGAGATGACTAGTTGAAGAGTGACAAGGCATGCATCAAAACAAAGGAGGACAATTATGAAAAGGTGGAGATATTCAAGGATAAGCTACTTGCACTTGAAAAAGTATGCATGAACTGAGAGAGGTGGACCTTCATCTTGTTGTGCCAAGAGTTTGTTGATGTCTTCACTTGGGAATACAATGATTTGAAGGGTTTTGACACAAGTTTATCCCAACACACCATTGAGCTAGAAGAAGGTGCCAGACCAATCACATAGAAGTAGAGGCCTATCGACCCAATGATTGAGCCCCTTATGCAGAAGGAACTAGCCAAGTTGATGGAGTCTAGGATAATATTTCCAATCAAACACTCCTCTTGGCTGGCTAACCTTGTTCCTATCCAAAAAAAGAGTGGGGAGATCAAGTTATGTGTTGATTTTAGAGACCTTAATAGAGTCTCTTTGAAAGACCATTATCCCCTCCCAAGCATGGAGTGGATCCTTCAAAAGGTAACAAGTAGCGAGCATTTCTCCCTTTTAAATGGATAATTATTATATAATCATATTTTGGTGAAAGACTGTGACCAGCATAAGACAGCCTTCACTACCAAATGGGGAATGTTTGCTTACAAGAAAATGCCATTTGGGCTGTCTAATGCTGGTGCCACTTTTGAACGAGCCATGGACATGGATTTTTGAGGCTTGATAAATAACATTATGCTAGTGTACCTTGATGATGTGATAGTATTCTCCCAGGAGGTGAGCCAACATATGAATCACCTCAAACAAATCTTTGAGAGGTGTAGAGAGTTTGGTATCTCTCTCAATCCGAGGAAATGCATGTTTACTATTCATGAGGAGAAACTCCTTGGCCACATCATTTCCAAGGAGGGCTTATCTATTGACCCAAAGAGAGTTCATTCTATCTTGGAGATGTCCCTATCTAAGCACAAAAAAGGCCTATAGAGCTTCTTCGGTAGGATAAATTTCATTCAGAGATTCACCCCAAATTTTATAGATATAGTCAAGCCATTGAATTCTATGCTGAGGAAGGGTGAGGAGTTCATGTGGACAACATAAGGAAAGGATAGCTTTGAAGAGATCAAGCAAGCCATAGCCCAGGCTCCTATTTTGATTAGCCCTATCTTTACCAAAGATTTCAACCTCTACACCTTTAGTAATGAAGAGGTAATCTCTACCATGCTTACCCAAGCAAATGGTGATAACCTTGAATAACCACAATTTTTTTAGCCAAGGCTTAAAGGGTTTTGAGGTCAAGTACACATATGTAGAGAAGCAAGTCATAGCAGTGATATGGAGCCTAAAAAAATTTAGGCATATGCTATCCAACAGAAGAATTCACCTCATGGTTCCACATCCTAGTGTCAAGGATTTTTTGACCAATCAGGACCTAAATGAAAAAAGAGTGTGGTGGATCACTAAGGTGATGGAATATGATGTAGATATCAAGATCACCAAGCTAGTAAGAGGGAGAGGTTTGTGTGAGCACCTTGCTACAGACTTTAAGTAGCAAAGGGAGGATAGCCTACTGATTCACAATGTAACTACATTAGAAGAACCAACTATCATGAAGGATTGGATATTAGACTTGAAGCATTTTCTTCTCACTGGCGAGTGCCCTAGGGTCTTGGTAGGACCAAAAGAAGGTACTTTAAGCTCCAGTCTCTCCCTTATGTCCTAGTTGATGGAGTGTTGTTTAGAAGAGATCTCTCAAGAGTCCTTTTAAGATGCATACACTCAATTTAGGTTGACAAGGTGCTATCTTAATTCCATAATGGACTGGCTGGTAGCCACTTTGCTCCCCAAACCACAGCTGCCAGAATAATGAGAGCTAGTTACTTCTAGCCTACTCTATTTAGGGACACCCATGCTTGGGTATGAAAGTGCCAAAAATGTGCACTTTTTGATGGGAAGTAATGGCTATCTACCATACCTCTACAACCCATTTAGGTGGAGTAGCCATTCATGTAATGGGGCCTCGACTTCATAGGGATGATTAACCCTCCCTCTAGTGCTGGACACAAGTGGGTCCTAACTACCATAGATTATTTCACAAGGTGGGTAGAGGCTGTCACTTTGAAAGAGGCAAATGAAGGATTAGTATTAGATTTTTATGAGGACTTGGTGACAAGGTTCAGGGTTCCAGCTACCATAATCTCATATAACACTTTGGCTTTTCTAAGAGCTAAAATAAGTGAATGGGCACTGAGATATGGTATCTATCTTAGCACTTCATCCAATTACTACCCACATGGGAATGGGTTGGCTGAGTCCACCAATAAGAACTTGATCAAGATCATTAAGAGGACCATGGAGGAGAATTAGAGGACTTAGCATGCCAAGTTTAAAATAGCTCTGTGGGCTGATAAAGTCACTCTAAAGAGAGAAATTGGTAATTCACCATACATGTTCATATATGGGAAGGAAGCCAGGATTCCCATTTCACTTGAATTGCTAGCCTTGGACCTCACTCACCAGTTACAGTTGGAAGAGGGCAACAACATGGAGGTTAGACTATGCAAACTAATGGAGATCCAAGAAATAAGAGATTAGGCTATGACTTCTATGACTAACTGCTAATAGCAGATGAAAAAACACTTTGAAAAGAAATACTCATCAAAAGGTTTCTCTAAAGGGGACATCATATTGAAATAGGATGCAGACCGAGCCAAGATTGGAAAACATATGAAGTTTGATGCCCTATGGAGTGGTTCATACATCATCACTTAGTGTAAACAACACAATGCATTCCAACTCTCTAGATTGGATAGTGAAGAATTGTATATCCCAGTCAATGGGATACATCTTAAGCATTGCCACTGAGCCCTCCACCCATCATGTATATATTTCCCTTGCTTTGTTTTTGCTTTCCCTAAGTGCTTTTGCACATGTTAGTAGCTTTCTTAGTTTTTTGTGTGTTTTCATTTTCCTTTTTGGGGTAAAACTTGTGTGATCAATTCTTAGATATCTCAAGGTGATTGCTAACTCTTTTAAAGCTGCATCTCAACTTCATACCCAATGGACTTTAAGGCAACTGGTTTTTAAGCATAGTAGGCATGTTTCCCCTAAGAATCACCAATTTATTGACCATTTTGGCCTTACAGGCCAAAATCAGTCCCCCCTTTTCTTCATGCTATTCTAAACTAGTTCAAATTGGGTTGTACGAGTCTTTTGACAAAGACAGGAATGAGTTCCTAGCTCTAGTTCAATGTTTGGATGCACTGATCTAATTTGAAGGGTCAATTCAACAGTCTAATTCAAAGGATTCATTCATCGATAGAACTCAAAGTGTTTGTTTCATCACTTTAGTTCATCAACATGGTTCATTAGGTTGGTTTAATGCCTTGGTTCATCGCTTGGTTCATCACTTTGTTTATCGGGTTGGTTCAATGACAAAGTTCATCAATGAGGTTCAATCAAATGGTTCAGTTGGCTTTAGTTGAATGCCTTGGTTCATCACTTGGTTCAATGCCTTAGTTCATCACTTGGTTCATCGCTTAGTTCATCACTTGGTTCAATGCCTTGGTTCATCACTCTGGTTCAATGACAAAGTTCATTAGTGAGGTTCAATCAAATGGTTCAGTCAGCTTCAATTCAATGCCTTGGTTTAAATCAACAAATAAATGGCGTGAAGGATTGAATTATCAAACTGTTGAACTAGTTTGGGTTCAAGCATTTGGTTCAAACAAATGATTCAAGTATTTGGTTTAAGTTGTTAAAAGAATAAGCAAAATGCACCATTGAACCATTGAACCATTAAACTGTTGAACCTTTCAAGGTTTAAGCGTTTGGTTCAAGTGGCAGGTTCAAAGGCTTGGTTTAACAAATGAGTGGCATGTAGTGTTAAACCATTGAACCATTGAACTATTGAACCATTTTGGGTTAAATCAGTCAGTTCAATAACTTGGTTCAAAGGAGTGTCTTAAAGCCAAAAGATGAGTGCCCTTGTGGAGGGCAGAGAACTCTTGCAAAGGGGACCCAAAGAAAAGGCTGAAGGGATTAGTCAAGTAAACAATAGGTATGTAAACATCAAACTTTGCAGTAGAGGAATCATCAGGGAAAGGAGTAAGTGAAAGTAGCCACGCGTCAACTTCTACGAGTTTCTCCTTTTGGCTTTGTTATTCAAGAGAAGACTGTGGTGGGCCCAATTAAGCTATTAAAGGCTATCCAGAGTGTGCCAAGTGTCACTATTTGTGAGAATCAAATGAGTCCTAAATATTTCTAAGGTAGCTAGAAGGTTTTTACAGTAAAGCAGATACTACCATGTGTCCCATTATAAACTCAGTGGAAGCCACCACATGTCAACATCCACATTTCAAAGTGCCTTATAAGTTTCAAAGCGATGGGCACACAAACATCAACATTGCAAGAATGGAATAACTATTGGCTTTCAAAGAAAAGGTGTGAACCCAAAATAACTCAAATACTAAAGTCCAAAAGGGAGAAATCATCGAAGAGGGAGTATAGAGAGTCGAAGAACTAGCAGAAGATAACCTGAGAGATGAAGGAGCAAAAACTAAGAAAGCATCCCAAGTGGCAAAGAAGAGGTGAGTTATTTATATAGTTGAAATAGTGTTCACCAATTGATTACCAAGAGGTGTGAATAGACGGCAAATGGCATGACCCATTTTTTCCCTATTTTGCATTAATGAGCAGGCAAGCTATGAAAGGCCTTAAAGGAGCAGTCTTTTGTAGATAAATGGTGTGGCCCATAATTTCACTCTGAAGCAAGAGCTGACACAACATTACCTTTAAGTGGCTTTCCTCTTCCCAATGCTTAGAGTGCACATGGGTTTCTTGTAATAGGGGTGCCAAAAGGCCTCTTTCTTCCTCTATATATTGTAGACTTCACATTGGAGAAGATATCTCTCACATTGTAAGGTGAAGCCCTACTATTTTTCACCTAGTATTAATAAGATACATAGTTTTACCTTTATTCTAGTTGGATACATCTCTAAGTGTGTTTGAGTGTTAGTCTTGTGTTCAATCATTGTTCCTTAATGCTTTCATAGGGTTGATACCAACCCACCTAGTGTATGCAAAGCACCTTTCTTACAGGTGACAAGAAGAGCTGTGCTCAGATCACATAAGTAGAAGAAGACTGTCAAACAGTGTGCTCTTCTTACATCACCTATGATAAGTCCCTTTACTATGTTTTCCCATTAAAGCCTCTCTATCAATGCCCTACAAACTAGTCTTTTTACCAGTTAAAGTGTATGTATGTGTTTATCATGGTCAGAGTGTAGGTGTGAGTAGATCAAACTTGTTTGGTGCATCACCCTTTTAGGTTAGGTTATATTATTTTATCATCCTTCTCCCTTTTCACCCCCCCTTTTATACATATATATGCATTAGTAACTTACTGGAATAACTCAGATGCATCAAAGGGAGCTAGCCCTTATCTAGAGACTCTCCCCCTAGTTTTTCCCTTTCTCACAGGCAAGAGGGGAGTTTCCATTATTACGTGTGGAAGGCAGGAGCTCGGCCTCCTACCCAGGGTGCAATCCACTATGTCAACAAAAATATTGTTCCACTGTTATCCTTCAATATCCCTAATTTTTCAAGATCCCATGTCATAACATTAATATGATCAAGATTTTCCCTATTTTCTTTTCCAACATCTCTTGTAGAAGGTAGACTTGGATCAATAATTGTCTTCTACTTAAATAAGGCATCAAGATCTTAACCTTGATCCGTAATGATTTTTCATAGTGTGTTTTTCTATTTATTCAACATTATAAGCTTCTCCTTGAATTGAATGACAAATTCTAATCTTTTTTATGCATTTTTTAGATGCACATTGAGGACCTCAGCTTTTTTTTTTCAGGTTCTCATATTTTTCTTGCATTTTAAAATGTAATGTAATTAGATGTAAAAAAAATAAGAATGACATGAAATTTTATTAAAATGAATATACATTACCAAGGATTTTTCCTTCTTTGCATTTGAAGTCACAATAAAGTTGGTGTCTTTTGTCCATTTATTATAATATACTTGGGCTTCTACATTCAAATTCTCTAACCTGTTAAGCATGATAGTCAACATATTATCATTATAACTATTAGCAATGGTAGCTAACCCAAATTTAGCTTTAGAAAATAAAGCATCAATATTTATGGGTTCCTGATGTATAAATGAAAACAAATTTTCTTGCTTGGAGTGGTTGTGATAATGGGAATTTATTTATTTTACCAATGCCTTCACCCATATCTCCCACACACGTAATTTTTTTAATTCATCAATTACTCCCTCCTAAATATTAGTAGTAATACTATCTACTACCAAATTGTTCAGTGGAAAAGATGTAATGGCATAATCAGACAAGACAACATTCCCTATTGGGGTTAGACTATCTGGTGAACTACGTGAATGTTCCTTATGAGTAGTCACATGAACAAGTGTTGCTTCTCCATTGATAAAATAATTTTGATTGAAAGTAGGTCCAACATTATCACCACTTTCAAATCTAAATGTTCCTTGTCAATTTTAATTTATGGCAAAAAAGTCAATCCCTATGCACTCGATAAACCTCCAATAGAGAAAGGGGAATTGGGAACCTAATAATTATAGTGTTATATTTCATTATGGGGGTTGTAATGGAAGAGCCTTACCCCTTCCATGAAATGAGTTTAGGGGTAGAGGTAGTGGCGTAATGTTCCTCATAGATAGAGGATGGCATATAAAATATAAGCTATTTTAGAAAATAAATAAATTAGAAAAACAAATTTATATGTTGATTTAAAATTAAAAGTTTAGTACTTGTATTTAGAGACAATATATCCTCTAATCCATATAACATATTGTGAGTGGTATGGATGTTTTGATCTAGTATATTATGCAAACTTTTAGTCTTAATTACTATAATAAAAAATCAACAAATGAAAAAATAAAACATGTAATGTAAAATACCTTCTATAGAGGGTTAAGAAGGCACTAGATATGTTACTGTTTGTTACAATGGTGGTCATTCCACCATCTGAATTCTTACTGAGTCAACTACAAGAATAATCAAATAACTAAAATAGTGCACTTAAATCTTGAAAATTAAAATCTCATTTGAAATTTTTAAATAGCAAACTTACACATGAATATGACATCAAAGAAACTAATGGACATTTCGCAAGCCAATAGGATTACAAGGATGATTTTATAGACTCTGAATTGATAGATTCTTCAATTACATGCTATCCTTTTGAGGTAGATTATTTTCATGAGGCACACATTATTGACTATAAGTTGTAATAAACAAATTTTAAATATTTATTAATATTTACCTTGGTAACTGTTTAACAAATAAATAAATATTAAACCCTAGATCAATAATTGAATAAATAAACTAACCTCCTGCTCATCCACAGACAAAGAGTTTTTCATCATTTTTGGATCAAATATAGTTGGACTCTATGCTTTTTGGAGGTCAAATTAGGCCTCATAGTATAATTCCTGAATAAAATTTGAACAAAAAATAGTGGAACTAAGATTGTTAGAAGCACAATTTAATTCAAGTCTTATTCAAGCATAAATAAAAGAGTACAAACAATGTAAAAAAATGCCTAGTAGGGAATATCTATCAATCTTCCTTGCTATACTATTTTGGATTAGAAAAATTGAACCATTACTTTAAAAAAAGGTGAGTAATGGATTTGACGTGGAGGCCTCTCTTTTGATTATCCAAAATGAAAGACAAAATGAGGAATTTAGATCACAAAAGTTAAATTTTAAAAATACAAACAAATTTATAAGTATATTAACATACCAATTTGACTGATGTGTAAATAAAAATTTGTTGACAAAAAATTCTTGTCTTCATCTATCAATATTTATCTGGAACTCGCTGGGGTTACATTATGAAATACAAGACCTATTAGATGGTGAATATCCTCTGGTGAAGTACTAAAGGTAAAAATTATATAATCTACTTTCACTATGAAGATCTTCTTGTTAGGGTCATAGGAATATATGAGTATTTTCAATAGATATGTGTTTATGTCATACTAACGCATGTAGACCAAGCTAGTAAAGTTACATTCTTGAATCTAATCATTGTACACATTTAGTTGCTATATGAGCCTCAAGTTTTTTGGCCATATTAGATTATTGAAAATGAATTTCCTCTCCATAGATATAGAGGGGGACAAGAAATTAGTTAATAAAATGTTAAAAGTGAGGGTAGGTTCAAGTATTTATAGAGCAAAGAAGGGGATTGGGAAACTAAACAATAGACTAGCCACACTAGTCACTTGCCATCATGTCCTAATCATCTAGTTTTGTCATTTATCTATGTCATTCAGGCTGGCTATTCAACTTCACTATTCACATACATCATTTGGTTGTGTCATTCAATTTGGTTATTTGACTCTACCATTTAGTTTAGTGGTTTGGCTAGGCCATTCAGTTGTGTCATTCAGCTACACCATTTAGCTATGTCATTTGGCTCTACCATTCATATTTGTTGTTTTACTACACCATTCATATGTGCTATTTAGTTATATCATTCATCTGTGTCATTTGATTGTGCCATTTATTTATGTCATTCAACTAGGTCATTCATCTTTTTCATTTGATTATATCATTTGTCTCTATCACTTGGCTAGACTATTCAATTATGTTATTTGGTTGTGTTTTTCATCTCTACCATTTAGTTGGGTCATTTAGGTGTGTCATTCAGTTGGGTAGTTTGATTGTGTCTTTCATCTAGATTATTTGGCTGTCATTCATGGTTCTACCCTATCATTCAGTGTGGTTTTTCAACTATGTCATTTAGCTATGCTATTCGACTATGTTATTCAACTGTGTCATTTAGCTCATTAATTTAGCTCCATAATTTGGTTCATTCATTCAAATCTATTATTCTACTTAGGGGTTATATGGTTAAAAACATAGATAGAAAAATTCACCATCAACCATAGTTGATTCACCATACCAATGAATCAAATTTCTCTAGATTCACCAAATATTTTCAATAGGTTTTCTAGTAGGTCCTCTTAAAATGAAACTTGATCTTCATTTGGCACATTATGGTGACTCTAACCTTTGGTATCAAAACCCTATTTTACTTAGGGTTATATGATTCACTATTTTGTAAAATTCTAATTATTGATTTTGAAGTTTTCAACATTTAAAAATCAAAATTTTACCTTGTCCAAAATCATGTTCTATATGAATACACATGTCAATTATTTCATGTTCCAATACCTTATAGTGGTTATTAATTTTTATGTTTCATGCTTAATTAAATCCATTAAGGCTATAAGGGGTTCAAATTATAAACATTTCCAAAAAACCAAATTAGAGAATGAGCTTAATCAAGACAAAACTCAAACTTCACTTTACAAATCTTGCTACAATAATATGGAGCCTTTTCCTCCAAACCCTAAAAAGGGTGATAGATATCATCAATTTAATTAGGTCCATGATATCATTCCTTCAAGGGGTAAGGTGGATGGTGTATGTATGCATGTTTAGTTTAAGGTATCCATGGTTTGTGCTTGTGAATCCTTAAAAAATAAATTCATCCTTATGAGAAAATTAATAGAAAAGTGAGAAAATAATGTCAATTCAAAGATCACATTTTTATAAAATTAGGTCACATACCTACATAATCCAACACATGGTAGCGTTAATCATGTGTTTGTATCCTCTTATACTAGTGTTGTGTCAAGCAAGGTTTTATATCTAAATAAAAAGCTAAAATAAAATTCATCTAAAATAAGTGATTCCAAAAGTGACCAAAAGGCTACTAAGTGACTAAGTGAAATACTAAGAGAAATTATTTGAGACAAAGTGATTGAATTGCCTCCTATACATTGTATATGCATATCTAAATAGTATTATATATATCATAAAATGCATGCACATCATATAGATCATTGTTTCACATTAAAGAACCAAATACAAAGTCACAAACATAGTGGTGATCCTATAATTGATACATGTACCAAGAAAACCACTCAAATATGAATACCTCTCCCAAAACATGAGTTCCAAAATAATAAAAATGGCTACCAAAGAAAATTGGATAGAAAAAATAGTTATAAATATTAAACATAGAGAAAGAAAAGGTTCAAAAAGACAAATTAGGTCAAGAAAGGGATAAAAATTTACCTCTTAATAAAGATACTCAATTTTCCAAATAATATGGTTTTGGAAAGAAATATTTACAAAACTTTGATTATCATGGTCAAGGACTGGGAAAACATTCCCAAGACATCACTCACCCTATTTCCACATATAATCAAAATAACCACCAAGGCTTGGGCTAGAGTGTTAATTTTAATACCAATCATTTAAAAATATATTTTGTCAAAAAACAAGAACCTAAAAATGAGAACAGGTAAAATAATAAAGCATATATAGCAAAGGTACTATTACAAAAAGAGAAATGGGCATGTCAAATATTAAAATTGGGAATTTTAACAAAAGAGGTCCAAAAATAAGGTACTCTTGACAAATATAAGGTTTTAAATGTGGTTGAAAATGGGGAAACTATAAGCTTTTCATTATATCAAAACCATTCTTCTCTCATTACTCATATAGATGGTGAACACTCTATACATGAAAAGTTTAACAAACCATGTTCTGATCCACATGATAACTAACCAAATGATATACACATATCTTTAAGACCTAGTACCTATTAATTGAATCCCTCACCAATAAATAAGTAACCAAATGTATATAAATGTAAACCAAAGATACCAAGTACAAAATTATCGAAAGAGTATGATATATTTTTTGATTCTACTATGAATGCATATGGTACATATGATATAGAGCCTTCACAAAGACACCTCCTTAATGAAATACTTGGGTTCTAGTGAAAATTTTCCTTATTCATGTAACCATTCCAAAATACTAAAAAAATAAAAAATACCAAGGTAAACTACCCAAAAAAAAAAAAAAAAAAACATTCAAAAATCTAAAAACATTTTTCAGCACCTACATATTCTATTGGCTCCTTTGAAACCATGTGTTACTTTCATATTGATGAACAACATACTAATTTACTCCTACATACCCATATGTCTCACACTTATACTTATTGAGAAGTTTTGTCATTGATGTCAAGGTCAAGGTTGATGTCATTAATGTCAAGGTGCATCCGGTAAAGATGCATGGTGAATTGATATATAACAAGGAAGATGTGATAAGAGAGAATTTGAAAGAAACCTATCATCTCTCTATTGGAAGATAATTTTAAGGTAACCTAATTATTCTTCTAAAGCTGATGTCATGGTTCAGTATAAGGTAAGCATGTTTGAGTACTAGTCCTTGAGTATAAGGTTCTTGAGAAGCCTAGTCATAAAAAGCATAGTCATATCATGAGCATGTGTATGGTGAGTATGTATAGAGGTATTATATTATCTAAATATGATTAAATACATGTGATAAATATGTATAATCATCAATAAGTGTTTTTAGGTGAGTTGTCAAGCTTTAAGAACTTGAGAAGCTTAGTCATGACATTGGTCATTGTATGAAGAGACTTTATGAGAAGATATGAGCTTTGTGGCCTAGTGAGATGGATACATAGAGGAATAAGATGATTTATAGTGTTGTTTGAGAATCCATATGATGCATTAGATCACTCATGAGAGTCTCAAAGTGAGCCCTCAAGGGTAAGATCTATAGACTTGGTATGCAATTAGACCACGTCTAGATCTTGCTTGACTTAATGAGGTGTCATGAGGAGTTGTCATGGTTACTTTATAATTAATATGAGGTGGATAGCACATGATAATATGATTTAAGGTTAGTTTCAAGACCTAATATAGTTTACAGGTTAAGGTCCAAACAAACAAAGAAAGAGATGGTGGCCAAATGAGGTATGAGTTTTAGATTTCAAGATAAGCATGGACAAATGAGTATTTTAAGAAGTATGTTGTGTTTTTTACAATATTTTGATCAAGTTTTAAGTAAAATTTTGAAGGTTAAGGCAATAAAAGGTGTTTTAAGGTCTCTCTAGTGCATAGAATAGAGGGTTCTCAACCTGAGAATAACTTTCAAGTGTTCATTGACATGTGTAACCTTTGCATAAGAACCTAAGCTATTCATAGTAGATGGAGAAGGGGCCTATTGATGATGAAAAATGTTTTATCAACTAATCAATCCTTTTTCCTATTGCAAAAGTTATGTTAGAATCATACCATTTTAATGGTAAGGTTTTAAAGGTTTGAATATGATCCTAAAGATGCAAGAGGTTTTTAATATTCTTAAAAATAATAAATAGGCTATTGGATATAACATAGTCTATTATAATTCAAAAATTTAATATCAAATAATGAATTAGTTTAGATATAAATATGTAATCAATCTTATCTGATAGAGAAGAACCTATGAAAAATACTATCTCTTCAAGGAAAGAAATTTGATTCAGTAATTTAATTTTGTTTTAAGAATAATATCTTATTTTTTGGTTATAACTTCCAAGTAAATACCAAGATAATAAACAAATATTCATAAAGATGAAAAAAATGAGAAGAAAATAGATAAGTTTATAGGCATATCTTCAATAATCAAATAACATAAACATAACTCAAAAATCAAAAGAAAAGACACAAATAATAACATTTATCAACTGAGCAATTAAACAACAAACTATTTAAGAAAACTAAAAAAGAATCTAAGATAAAATAATCAAGAACTAAAACAAAACAAATCTAATACTAATTAAACTTAACATTAACTTATGAAACCTAATCTAATAAAAGAAATGAGAAACAAATAGTAAAAATTAATACAACTAATTATATTAAAACTAAACTAAACAGAAAGTAAATTAGATCAATTAGAAACTAAGATAAAATCATATTTAAACTAAATTAGAAGTCAAAATCAAATAAAATATAATAAAAATAAAAAATATGAGGCTCAACAAAGAGAGTGATCTTAGTTAAATATATCATTTTATTTTCAAAATAAATATCATTCTTACAAAATATCTTTAAAAGTTAACTTTCACAATCAATCAAATCAACAATATGTCACAAATATCAAAATATTTATCATTATTTGAGTTGAATACTTAGATTTTGCACATAAAATTGCAAGAAGCAATCATCAAAAGATGTTAAACTTAATAAACATTAGATAATATAATATAAAATTGGATATACCTACATTGCCTAAAGAATATAGTCAAATATCATAAAAAGTACTATTGGTCTATCTTCAAAAGTTATGCTATCTTAGAAAAATTACATAGAAGAGAGAGATAAGTGATGGAATTTAAAATGTAATAGTCTTTAATACCTATGTTGTTCCTCCCCTTCAAATTATTCCTTGATATCCTTTTAGACTTTCAAGTTCGTTGAAGAAGGAAGTTGTAACTAACTTTAGTTAGTTACTTTTTAACTTTAATTAATTGACTTTTAAAAATCAATATTGACAGTTATAACTTGAGATTTATTTAAGACTTTAAAAATCTTAAGAGATCAATTATTTGAAATCAGATCGGGTATTTTCTAATGGGTGGAGACCCTCTAGTCAACTAATAATAATAAGAATAACATTATTTCAATAAATAATAAGATAATTCATAGTTAAATGAAATTCTTAATAACATTAATTATATTTTGCATATAATCCAAATTACATAGGCATAATTATATATACATCAAGGCTAATTTTGTTTTGCACTCTAAAAATATCATTACTATAGTATCAAAAATTATGAAATGTGCTAAGTTTTATCAAATTAAAGTTCTAATCTGAGATGAAATTTATCTTTTTGATAATCAATAATCATCAGTATTAGATAAAAATTTTATCACTGGTTCTCCCATTTCATTCAAGCATTCATTATATTCCATTTTAATTATAGGAAGCTAAACCAATTTTTTACCTGAATCATTCTCATCATCATCTATCTCTAATTTGACTCACTTCACTAATCTATTTTTTATTAGAGTTTCAGATTTAGCTTGACTATTTGCATGTTTCCTTGAAGTCGATGGATACATGACAATAAGAAGTTTTTCCAAACTGAGAATTTTTCACTCTGAAATAGGCATCCTTTGAAGTGGTGTAGGCTCACTAGAATAGGATGGAAATGTAAGATTTATAAAATTATTAATATGGATTGGCTCGTAGACTTGTCATGGTGGTTCATTAACAACATTAACTCCTTCTTGACTGGGTGACTAAATAGGCAAATGATTAGGATTAGTTTATAATTTATAGGAAGATCTAATATGAGAATGAGATCTAGCTCTAAATTTGTGACCATAAAAATCTCTATTACCCTTATGATTAATATGATTAAATGGTAAACTACTCAACACATTTTAAAAATGATAGGTTAATGGCATCAAAATGAATATACATTCAGGCTCCTCTACTTGCATATCTAGGACTAAACTGTCTAGCCCTAAAACCTTCTCTAGAAATTTACCTAGTAGATGCATTTTGATTCATGTTACCAGAGTTATGTTTCTTTTTCCAACTATTATTGTCAAAGTTTCTATTCAAATTTGGTTGATCCCAACCTGCCATTTTAAATACAAATCAAAATATATTTAAAATCTTATCATCATCATTTGATTGAACTAAAAAATGAAGATATCAACTATAAAATCAATAATAATAACTATACTTTTATATTTTTGACTTCCAATCATTTTATGGAAATTTCTAGTTATATCAATAAAATAAACAAATCAAAGATTTAACTATCTGAAATTGAAGTCATTTATAGGATTTTCAATTCTATGTCATGTATTAGTGAAACTTAAAATCATAATAATTACATAAAATTATATTATTCTTAATTTTATTTCAAATATTCTATCATACTTTATTGCATTCTATTCTCACTGCATAAATGCAGTCTCTCTCTCTCTCTCTCTCTCTCTCTATATATATATATATATATATATATATATATATATATATATATATATATATAGTCAGTTTGATGAAAATACATGTAGTTTTATATATATATATATATATATATATATATATATATATATATATAATTTACAAATTGTAAACTACATGTATTTTCATCAAACTGACAATAAATTCATAACCACTAAAAGAATAATTTTAACAAAATCTCTATTCACAATGTTATAAGCTTTAGACATGTTATGTCTTATTCAAATCATCATTTTAAAAAATCAAAATTACATAACTTATCACAAATTTTCAAAATTGTTAACCA
Source organism: Torreya grandis (assembly GCA_037957365.1). NCBI lineage: Eukaryota > Viridiplantae > Streptophyta > Pinopsida > Cupressales > Taxaceae > Torreya > Torreya grandis. The sequence goes on along the minus strand of JARHVA010002912.1, from coordinate 1,778,784 downwards.
TTTTCTTACTACTGTTTGATTTATAACTTTGAAAGTAAAACCCATAAAATGCATTTTGATATCTTTGAAATCTTTGAATTTTTATAAAAATCATATATTGTATGCCATTAAATTTTTTATATCAAAAATCTTCAACAAAATAATTTATGAACACTAAACCCAAAATTTCATGACATAACCACTTTTGAATCATCAAGATTTCAATGAAAATAACCATTTTGAGCTCATTATTATATGAAACTTCATGTATTTATGAAACTATAACTTCAAAATCCAAATTGATGTGACCAAAATCATCACTAGAACAAACTATCAACAAATTGAAAGGCAAAAGCGAGAATATCGCATATTTCCAAAATAATCTTCATAATCACCAAAATTGAGTTCAAAATTGGGGATGAAGAAATTATTAAATGATAATGAAAATACTTTTAGTCATCAAAATCCCATACTACAAAATATAATATGATAAAACTCAGAATGATAATTGGTTTTCCAAAACTAACACTACAAAATCTTTCCAACTAACCTTATCACCAACAATCTCAAAATTTATGTATGCAAAATAGTTAAATCAAATAATTTATCTTTCAATAATTTATCAAAAATATCATGCAAAATTGAAACCAAAATCTTCTTTCCATTGAACCATTTGCAATGATAAATTATAATTATCCATTTGATAATTATTCACTTTTTAACAATGGCATACTTGTTAATGTTGTGTTTGCAACTTCCTAAACTTATCTAGGTAGAGTATGGATTTCTCTATGTGCTTACTCAAAATGAATATCAAAATTAAAACAAACTTTTTTAATATATCATAAGCCATGTATTACCCACTCATGCTTATGTGTTTCTAGTTGGTTGGTTTCTCAACTCGAGGCATGTCATTTATCTGAATGCTAACTTGTTTAGTAAGGTTTAAAATTTAGTAATGATCAATTTTTTTATTAAAATGCCAACTATATTGTGTGGATCAAGGCTTGTATAACTGTAATAAAAACTTAGACCACCTTTTGATTTTGTTTGGAACTATAAACCTCCATCATGGTTCACATTTAACCAAATTACCAATTACACTACCAACTTGTTAAATTTTCTATCAAACATTAATGAAATGAACCTTATAATTTCACCAATGTTAAATATAACTTAAATTTCAATAGTTTATGAATTAAAAAAATCACCCCATGTCCATTTCAATGTCTTTATGTTAATTCCACGACATTGCATTAAACCTAAAACCACTAGATAGTATTTTAGATTAGAACCTGGAACCACTTAGGATTAATTAATAATACTTCAATATAATATCTTAGGTTTTAATTTTAAACCAAATTAATTTTATGACATAACTCATTTAATGCCAATATTCATACTTGCAATTGAATTTTCAAATGAGACTAACTGTAAATCATAATGACCAATTCATGTGCGTGCTAATTTTATTCATTCAACCATTGATTATTTATGAAATCACTATGATATAAATATGAATTCATAAACAAATAATTATCAAATAATTTAATTTAAAACATGTGTATTCATAATACTACTAACTAACTTAGATCCTCGATTATAGTTTTAGATGTTATGACTATGTCATCACTATGGCAGATATGAGTATAAATTTTAAAAAATTGTAAGAGTATGAAAAATAGGCATAACACTAGTGACCTTTATAGTTAGTTTTAAATATAAATTTGAGTAGCAATCAAATTTATTACTGTTATAAAAATAATCTTGAGAGTGTGATCTAGGTAAATCATTTTTTAAGCAGCTATATGCAAACCCTTTTATAATGATTTTCAATAAGAGATGAAATGTTTGGCTAGTATGGCAAGAAGAAAGAGAATAATATAACAAGGGAGTTTAAGTTAAAAACATAAACAAATGCAAACTCTTTTGATACAATATCTAAAAAAAAGTATTACTTTAACAACTAGTAATAACTCAGTATATATTGTTTGTGTATAAAGAAAATTGAGCTTATAAAGAATAATATCTCAAAAAAACTGAACTTATAGTCATATTTTAGCATCTTTATATTCTTCCTCCATAACATGAATACTTCATCCATTTGAGACATTTGTTTATATTCTAAATGTAAAAAGTAAATAACAAGAATCAAACAAACAAACCATAAAGAAATAATAGAACAAGAACAAAAAATAAAAAAAATAAAAATAAAATAAAACAATAAATCTGAAGGAAAATTAATTATGAAACAACTTTAAATGATGGTCTTTAATTAAATAATATAACTAATTTCCATCAAGATAGTGAAAAACATTATTTCTAAGTACAATTGTAATACAATAAAAGCCAAGCCATAACAAATCAAATTTATGATGCTTACTAGGATCTTCATGAGCTTTATTATAGTATAACATTAAATCAACTTTGAATTTTTTTATTATAAATCTTCTTATCAATAAACTTTTTTAGTTTTTGTTTAACTCTTTCTAATTTTTGTAATGTTGTTGTTTTTGATTCACTAAGAGCTATTAAACCATGTAACCTTTATTCAATCAAATTAGTATCTTTAGAAACATATTGTAAAGTAGTTTTTATGAAGAAATCTAAAGTTCTACTAGTATAGTGGTTTCAAATCTATATGCCAATATTAAGGGTGAATAACTAGTTTCCACCTTGACAATAGTTATATCAGTCTATAAGGCTTCAAAAAATTTAAGATGCCAATCTCATTTATTTTCACAAACTTTTTCATGATTAAAATTAGATTTTTATTTGTTGACTCAACTTGACCTTTACCTTGGTAATATCTAGATGAATGACTATATATAATAGAATATTTTCTCAAAAATTATATAAATTTATTTGAAATAAATTGAGGACCATTATCAGATATGATTTAATAAGGAACTCCAAACCTAAAAAAACTAATTTTTTAGAAATAAAATTACTTCACTTGTTACAAAACTTTTAAGAGCTTTGGCCTCAGGGCATTTAGTGAAATAATTCATTGTTGTTAAGATATATCTATGATTAGTTGATGGAGGCTGTATAATTAAAATAAAATCAATACGTCATTTTATGAATGATTTTTTAGGTATCACAAGATTTAAAGGTATTGTATGTATTTATCTCTACCAATAAATAGTTGACATGACATACAAGAATGAACTAACCTATAATCATCTTGAAATAATGTAGGCCAATAACAACCTGCTCGTAAAATCTTATAAGCAATGTTTTTAGAACATAATGTCCACCATAATTTCTTTCATGACAACCTCTAAGAACTTTTTGGATCTGATCATGTGTAATGCACCTTAATAAAACACTATATCTATTTCAATAAAACAAAAAAAAATTAATAAACAAAAATTTAAAGATCTTAAACATAAATAACATATTTGTTTCTTATCAAAATTATCAAGATAAGCTTGATTTTGAAAATAGAAGATTAAGTCATGATACCAATCATCTTTGAAAAGCATACAATCCCATTCATTTATTTCAATACCAAATTTGAAATTTTTATAAGATTTAAGGATTTTCAAGGTCTTTAAATGAGGATTTGCATTAAAATTATCATCAACTAACAAGACCAAAACATTAATACTTGAAAAAGCATTTTTAGTTAAATGTTTTGCCAAGCCATTACCTTTAATTGGTTTTGAAGTTTTGAATTCGATATCAAAATCTTGAATTCATAATATCCATTTTATAAGCATTCCTTTAGTGGTTGGTTATTTCAAAATATAAGATAAATCAAGTACATTAGATCACACTATAACTTTATTTTCCATCAATAAATAACAAAATTTGATTAAAGAGGAAATCAATGAGAAAACAAATTTCTCAATAAGAAGGTACCTAGTTTCAACATCTTTTTATACTTGATTCAAATAATCAATTAGTTTTTCATCATTATTTTCAAATTCTTGCATAATAACAACTCTAATTGATCTTTTAGTGGCATTAACATAAATAATGAATGATTTATTTAAATCTGGTTTAACAAGTACTGGAGTATTTATAATGACATCTTTAATGTTATTACATGTTAAATCATCACCTTCATCTCAAGTATAATATTTTTTTTTTAAGTAAAAATTGTAAAGGATTAGACTTATCAACAAAATATGATATAAATATATTTAAAAAATTAATTTTTTCAAAGAAAGATTGTAAACTAGATTGATCTGTAGGAGGAGGTAACTCCTTAATGTCTTTTATACGTTTAGGATCAATAGAAATGTCATATTTAGAAATGATATGTCCTAATAATTTACCTTCAATAACACTAAAAAATTATTTCTTTGGATTTAAAGAAATATCATACTTTCTACATTCTTGTGAAATCTTTACGAAGATGATCTAAATGTTTTTTACTTCTTTTTGAATGAACGATGAGATAATCAAGATATACCTGAATAACAATACCAATTAAGTCATCAAATGCCACATGCATAGATATTTGAAAAGTATCTCATGCATTCATTAATCCAAATGACATTTTATTATAATGAAAAGTTAATATAAGAGTAGTAAAAGTTATTTTATGTCTATCTTTAAGATTTATGAAAATTTGATTATAGCCAGAAAATACATCTAATAACATCATTTCAAATCCTACAATTTGTTATAAAATCTAATCTATACTTGACAAGAGAAAATTATATTTAACACTAGCCTTTTTCAAGTCTCTAAAATCAACACAACTTGATATCACCTTTTTTCTTTCTAATTGGTACTAAATTAATTATCCATTCAGAATACTTTATAGGAAAAATGATACTAATATCAATCATTTTATCTAGCTCTTTGTTAATGATATTCTCTAACAAAGGGTTAATTATTTATATTTTCTATCTTACAAGTTCAATACCAAGTTTTATAAGTAAATCATGTTTAATAATATCATTATTATAACCTTTGAGATATTTGTATGACAAAATAAACACATCAATGAACTCTTTGAATAGTTTAATAAATTTCACCTTTTCACTTACAGTACATTGAATTCCTAAATACACATATTTAAGATCATCTTTCGTACCTAAATTTATAGGAATAATTTTACCTAAAATTATCCTTGAAGGTTCTTTTATTCTAAATTTTTTGGGTTGATCATTAGGTGTAAACATAGATTTCAAACTTACTAAACCAAGTAATTTATTGGTACTCAATTATAGATAATATCCACAATTGAATACATAATCATCATGATTAAAATAGTTTCCTTTAATAAATGAATCTATGTGTTCATCAAAAATAAAAATAGTTCAACTATCATTTAAATTTGGAATTTTAGGTCCATTTTTTTTAGAAAAAGATAAGTTTGTGATTGGTTCACTCTCACTTAGAGTTTTACTTGAAGCAAAAACAACAATCTTATCAACTCTATTGTTATATTCTCTAAAATTCTCTAAGTATGTGAGTGATATTAAAATCTTTAAAATATTCAATCAAAGACCAACATTTTTGCGTATAATAATATAAATGAGTTTGGTTAGTTTTGTAAACTTTTCAAACTTGCCTAACAATTAATTCAGAATCTTTAAAGACTTTTAAATGTTTGATATTAAGCTCAATAGATTTTTTCAAACATAAACATAATCTTTAAATTTAATAGTATTATTAGTTTTTTCAAATGATAATTTGTAATCATAACATAATATCTTACTGATAAGATAGATTAAATAAATTCTAGCACCAATTCTTAGTTGAGAACATACTCCATCAAAATATAGTGACCATATAATGTTTTTATCAAATAATTCTTCTTACTGATTTTTGGTTCAACCAATTTCATAAGCTCATAAGTTCCAATACCTCTTTAAACATAGGTAATAGTAGAAGGGGTAGATGATTATATAGGTGTACTAAACCAATATTATCTTTTTATAAAAGTAATCTCATTACTTATAGGACTCCATGTAATATATTTTTTAATAAAAGCACCTATTACTTTTAACCAATCTCTTCTTAATAACATAACATAATTACTAAGAATGTCTAAAATTTGGATATTAGTCATACATCAAATTCTTTCATCTTGATAAATTTTAATGATTATATCCTGAAACTTATCATAACTTTTAGTTTGTCTTAAATCAAATCTAATAAGTTTCCTATTATTAGTTTTATAAAAAATGCCTAATTGATTTGTAATAAATTTAGGTATTATATTCTTTGAAGCTCTTGTATCTAGGATACAATTATGAATTACTTTATTATCAATTTTGATTGAAACATAAAAATGAGGTATATAATCTTCAAGAGGATCATAATTTTGAACAAAAATAGATGTTTGTTCATTACTATCTTCTTCTTATAAGCCTATGCCATTTTAAAAATTTAGATTCTTAATAGATTCATTAATTTTATTAAGTTGTTCTAAAAGGCTAGCTACTTATAATAATGAAAATCAAGCTTTAATTATAGATAAATCATCAATTATATTATAAGCTCCAACATCAAATTATCAAATATGAGTATAATTATTAGGCTTATAAGGCTGATATTGAGTATTATTATAACCAATTGATAAAGGAATGTTTTGAGAAGAATTATTAGATGAATTATTTGAATAATTATTTTGAGTTTTTTTATCAGCTAAAATTGTACCCTAAGCTGAGTAAGGAGGTTTTTTATGTCTCCTTGCTCAAACTCTAGTCGAATAATGAGAACCCCAGGTTATGGGTTACCTATGTTGGGGCTAAACCTATGAGGTAGACTGAATTCATCTTTGATGCTCACCTAAAACTAAAATTAAGCCTAATTCTTCATATAAAAGGGTTAAAAAGAGAGAGGGTTCCTAAATAAATTAATAGGGGATGCACCAAACTTAAAAGGGAATTACTATGAGCTTGAACACACACTAAATCAATAAAAGAATAGTAATAGCTCACACAACCTTAAACTCAAGCTAATTTACATAATTATTTAGTAGGAGAGGTTCAGAATAGAGCACTAACCTAGACCTACAAATAAAAATGAAAACCCTGTAAATAAAGTTAGATAAGAAAGACCATGAATGAGGAATATTTTCCTTCACATAATGCCATAGTGCATAACTAGTCAAACAAATATTCAAGACAAAAGATAGGTAAAGAAAGTCTTATTACATTAATAAGTAGTTCTTACAAATACTTGATAGGGTCAATCCTAATCAAGCCAAGCATACTTTGTAGTATCTCAAGGAATGTCCTGTCTCTCAAAAAGAAAGTCTCCAAACTGAAGTCCATGAGAGATGTTTTTCAAAAATGAAGAGAAAGGGTGCATATAAGAGAAGAGGGAAGAGGAGAGGAAAAACATGTTATTCATGATCATAATGAGATGTCAACTCTAAGAGATGCTTCATCAGGATTTTTATCCAATTAGAATAGGCTATTATGATCCAGATATTCATGATTTACCCAGATAGCATCTAGATCATTCTATTTTTAGTAGACTCTAATAGAAGACAAGAGTTTTCTAAAAAAGACAAGTCATGATCTAGCTGGAAGTAAATACTCTAACTTCCAAATCCCTAGGTTCTACTCTATTGATATTTTGATAGATATTATTAAGAAGATAAAATCTTTGTACGTACTAGAGAAACATCATACCTATTTTCAATGGTGGTTTATCAAGGGCCTGATTTGAGATGGTCCTTTTACTTAGTCACTCATCCTATTCTATGTCTTGGATCTTGGGCTAAGATAACTATGGGGGGAAAACAATCTAAGGATATTGGCTTTCTGATAGATCTATATAGGTGGTACTCTGTTCAATTCTAGGTCTTTAGAAGAATCTACATCAAGCTTATTTCCTTTTGCTTCTTCCACTAACTCGAGTCAAGATCATGCTTGGGTCCCTTGGCTATATTTTTTGAGTTGGGTTCATTTTACTTTATCAACTTTCATCAATCATCCCAACTTGCCTTTTCACTATTGGTCATTAAAACTACCTTAGATTATTGACATCTTTTGAACTATTTCACTCCATCAGATCTTGAAATATGATTAAATGAAAACCATATATCTCTATGGATCCACTTCCTTGAGCCTAGTCTCTCATTATTTCCTTGGATTCACTGACCATTTAACATAAATATTACCCATAGATCTTCTTGGAATGATGAAATGTGTATCATTCAATTTACTTGGGCCCACTATTTGAAATCCAATGGCTATTTCTTAGAGCTTAAAATTGATGACTATATGGATGTCTGCCATTTTTGACCAACTTTGAAATTTTATATCTAGAAGTGTGAAGATCCCAGGGGCACTAAATTTTCAAAGAATAAACCTTAAAGCTGAAGGGAACAAACCTTTTTGATCCACTAACCATCTGAGCTTTCCACTTGCTTCTATCAAATATTGAAGTTGGTTATTTCATGTGATCATGCATGATGTCCTGATGATGGTCTAGCCTAAAAATGGCTAAGTATGGAAACTTATCAAATTCTATGTTAGAAGCCAAATTTGTCTAGGCATATCTTTTATTGCACTATAGTACGTGAGCTAAAACTTAATGCATATGAACTAAGCTCCAAAATGAATAGACCCATATGACTCCTTCTTCTTAGGGCTACCATACATGTGAGATTTAGCTCCATGAAAGTGTCTACTTGAATTAATTTGGCCCCTCTAAAAAATTGGCTAAGTATGGAAACTTAGCACATTTTACATTGGGATCCAATATTTGAGACCTTAGATCTTAGGATGTGCTTGGGCAGATGAGCTGAAACTTGATGCATAACAACCTAGGACTACTTTGAAGAAATTCATGTGAAAAATTCTCTTTGACTTGTCCACATGTGTGAGATCTAGAAGCATCAATATAATCACTCAAATTTATAATCAAATATCCAAGCAAGCTCTAGATAGTGGGTGGACCTAATGAAAACCATACCCCTTTATGCTTGTCCTAGGCATTTATGACAATCCATAGGATCTTTAAAACCTTGGACCTATCTTTAAAAATTGATAAATTACACTTTTAAGTAGACATAACGTATTTCAAATGCTTTATGAGTTTCATGATCTCACTAGTCCACCCATTCCATCCAGAGCTTGTTCTAGCCATTTGAGTATTTGATGAATCAGGAGCTCCACTTCTTTCTCTACATTAGGGCATATGCCTGGTATGTGGGCCAAAAATGGCCAATAGTTCCTTTACCTTTATTTTTAATAGAAGAATTATTATTTACTACATTTTTATTTTGAGAAGAATTGTATTATTTATTTCCAGTATTAAAAAATTAAGCACCCTCATTTTCTAATAGATCATCAAGAGCACACATGTTTATATTATTTTCTAGATTAACAGATATGCTATCTTTCCCTTGATTTTTTTTTTTAATTTTTGAATATAAATACATGAGTTCAAATCATGATCTAATTCACATATATTATAGTAATGAGTAATTTATTTTTACTTTTATTTAAAATAATAATTTTATTAGATAAAGAAGATTTATCATTTAATTATCTTTTAATAGTGACTAGTTCATTTCTTAGAATTTGAATGGCTTTTAAAATTTTTGCATTATCTAAATTTAGATCTGTAGAAGACCTATCTTTAAAACCAATATGTTTACGTTTTTTTCCATATTCAATGCAAAATGTTACAGTTTCATTGTATTTCATAATGTATTTATCTTCAAAGTCTATTTTATACTTCAAAGGTAAAGCACTATGAAAATAAAGTCTAGATAATTTCCTAGAAGGTCTAAGATCACAAGGAATTTTTTGATGCAACTTAATAAATCTTTTAATGAAATGATATATGGTTTCACTTTCATTAATAGAAAAATTTATAAGATCATTTACTATTTATAAATATTTTTTAGATTTTTCAAAAGATAATTATAGTTAATCTTCAATATTATTCCAAGTGTTGATAGCTTTGATAGGTAAACTAACAAAAGTATGATAAGCTTTCCTTTCAAGTGTTTGAGCTAAAAGTATTAAGAAAATATTTTCACTTGTTATACCAAGAGTAGAAAAAATAATTTAAATGCATCTAAATGATCTTCCCAAGATTTCCCAGAAGATTTAGAAAATTTTGGTATATTTAATCCTTTAAGGGAAGTTAACTTACTTGGATGATTTCTAATACTAAATGGATTTCAAAAAATCCATGGATTTAATTCTATTTATTGTTTTACTTCAACTTCAAAACTAGCTTCATCTTTAGTGAGATCATCTTGATCTTTATTATTTTATAGACTTTGAATCATATCTTGTAGTCTCAAATTTGTTTGATCTTCCATTAGAAGTTTCAATAGTCTCTTCTACTTGAATTGGTTGATTTTCTTGAATCTGATTAGATTGATTCAATTGCAAATTTGTATTAATAGGTTTAGAGGGCATAACTAAATCATCAAATGGATAAGAATCAAAAATAAAATTAGTTTTAAGTTTAGGATTAATAGTGAAAACTCTAGCTCTATCTTCCTAAATTCATCTATTTCTATTTAAAATGAGTTATTGAGTTTTATGAGTAAGATTGGCATACCAATCTACCTCAAATTATACAAGTTCTTCTTCTTCATTTATAATTTGTATGATATGTTGAAGATTATAAGGTTGATTATACCATGTATAATGATTTAAAATAAAATAAGCATCAACTTGATCGTCAACAATATCAATTTTAGGTTGGATAACAGGGGGTTGTCTTCCAAGTACCATGGACAAGAAGAAAATAAAGCTTTAAATGAATGAGATTTTTGAAAGCTATCCCCAATAGAGTTGCCAAATTTATTGATGATAAAAAATGTTTCATCAACTAATCAACCCTTTCACCTATTATGAAGGGTATGTTGTAATCATATCAGTCTAATGGTAAGGTTTTAAAGGTTTGAATATGATCTTAGAGATGCGAGGGGTTTTTAAAATATTCTAGAAAATAATAAATAGGCTATTAGATATAACATATTCCATTATAATTTATAAATCTACTATTAAACAATGAATCAATACATATATAAATATGTAATCAATCCCATCCAACAAACAAGATCATATGACTAAGACTATCTATTGAAGGAAAGAAATCTGATTCAATAATTTTATTTTGTTCTAAGAATAATATCTTGTTTTTTTGTTATAACTTCCAAGTAAATACCAAGACAATAAACAAAAAAGCATAAAGATGGAAAAAAGATAAGAAAATAAATAAGTTTATAGGCATATCTTCAATAATCAAATAACATAAACATAACTCAACAATCAAAAGATAAGACATAAACAATAACATTTATCAACTAAGCAATTAAACAACAAACTATTTAAAAAACTAAAAATAATCTAATCTAATATAATCAAGAACTAAAACAAAACTAATCTAATACTAATTAAACTTAACACTAGCCTAATAAACCTAATCTAATAAAATAAATGAGCAATAAGTAGTAAAAATCAATACAACTAATTATATTAAAACTACACTAAACAGAAAAGCAATTAGATCAATTAGAAACTAAGTTAAAATCAGATTTAAACTAAATTAGAAGTCAAAGTCAAGTAAAATACAATATAAACAAAAAATGTGAGTCTCAATAAAGAGAATCATCTTAATAAAATAGATCATTTTATTTAAGAAATAAACATCCTTCTTACAAAATATATTTAAAAGATAACTTTTATAATTAACCAAATAAATAATATGTTGTAAATAACAAAGTTTTCATCATTATTCAAGTTGAATACTTGGATTCTACACATGGGACTGTAAGAAACAATCATAAAAAATTGTTAAATTTGATAATCTTCAGATAATCTATTATAAATGATAATATAAAACTAGATATACCTACATTGTCTAAGCAATATACTCAACCATCAGAGAAAGTATCATTGGTCTATCTACAAAAGTCATGCTATCTCAAAAAAAATTGCATTGAAGAAAGAGATAAGTGATTGAATTTAAAATGTAATAGTATTCAATACATGTGTTGTTCCTCCTCTTCAAATTAATTCTTGATATCTTTTTACACTTCCAAGTTGGTTGAATAAAGAAGTTGTAACTAACTTTAGTTACTTGTCAACTATAAATAATTACCTTTCAAAAGTCAATTAATATTGGCAGTTATAAGTTGAATTTATTTAAGACTTTAAAAATCTTAAGATATCAATTATTTGAAATTCAACTGGGTATTTCCTAATGAGTGAGGACCCTCTAGTCAACTAATAATAATAAGAATAACATTATTTCATTAAATAATAAGACAAGTCATAGCTAAATAAAATTCTTATCTACATTAATTTCATTTTGCATAGAATCCAAATTACTTAGGCATAATTATATATAAATTAAAGTTAAAGTTTATTTACACTCTAAAAATATCATTACTATAGTATTAATATTTTTTAAATATGCTAAGTCTTATCAAATTAAAGTTCAATTCTAAGATGAAATTTATCTCTTTAATAATCACTACTCATCGAAATCAGATAAAAATTCTATCATTGATTCTCCCATTTCATTCAAGAATTCATTATATTCCATAAGAACTGTAGAAAACTAAATTATTTCTATACCCAAATCAGTCTCATCAACATCTATCTCTAATTTTATTCACTTCACTATTTTGGTTTGTATTAGAGTTTTAGATTCAACTTGACTATTTGCATGTTTCTTTGAAGTGGATGGATGTATGATAACAAGAAGTTTTTCCAAACTGAGCTTTCTGCACTCTAAAATAAGCATCCTTTAAGGTAGTGTAGGCTCACTAGAATAGGATGACAATATAAGATTTATAAAATTCTTTGTATGGATTGGCTCATAGACTTGCTATGATGGTTCATCAACAATGTTAACTCTTTCATGACTGGGTAACTAAATAGGAAAATGATGAGGATTAGTTTGCAACTGATGAGAAAAAATATTATGAGAATGGGATCTATCTTTGAATCTATGACCATAAAAACCCCTATTGCCCCTATGATTAGTATGATTAAATGGAAAACTAATCAACACATTCCAAAATGTTAGGTTAGTGGTATTGAATAAATAAATATTTGAGCTCCTCTGCTTGCATATCTAGGACCAAACCATTCAGATATAAAACCTCCTCTAATAGTTATTAGATGCATTTTGATTCATGTTGCTAGAGTTATGATTTCTTTCCCAACTATTATTGTCATTGTTTCTATTCAAATCTTGTTGATCCCAACCTAACATTCTAAATACAAATCAAAATATATTTAAAATCTTATCATCATCATTTGATTGAACTCAAAAAAATAATATATCAACTATAAAATCAATAATAATAATTGCACATTTATATTTTTGACTTCCAGTCATTTTATGAAAATTTCTAATTAAATCAGTAGAATAAGCAAATCAAAGATTCAACTATCTAAAACTGAACTCATTTATATGATTTTCAATTCTATGTCATGTATTAGTAAAACATAAAAGCATAATAATTACATAAAATTATATTTTTCATAATTTTATGTCAAATATTCTACCATACTTTATTATATTGTGTTCTCACTACACAAATGTAGTCTTAATATATACAGTATATATATTATTTACAAATTGTAAACTACATGTATTTTCATCAAATTGACAATAAATTTATAATCATTGAAAAAATAATTTCAATAGAAGATCTATTCACAATGGTGTAAGCTTTTGACATTTTATATCTTATTCAAATCATCATTTCAAAAACTCAAAACAACATAACTTATCATAGCTTATCAAAATTTTCAACCATTCTCTTACTACTCTTAGATTTATGACTTCAAAAGTAAAACCTAGAAAATGCATTTTGATATCTTTAAAATAAACCTCTAAATTATATATATATATATATATATATATATATATATATAGCATGCCATTAAATTTTATATATTGAAAATATTCAATAAAATAATTTTTGAACACTATAGCCAGAATCTCATGACATAATCACTTTTGAATTATCAAGATTTACATGAAAACAACCATTTCAAGCTCATTCTTATACCAAACTTCATGCATTTATAAAACCATAACTTTGAATCCAAACTGAGGTGACCAAAATCATCATTGGATTAAACTATCAACAAACTTAAAACCAAAAGCCATAATATGACATGTTTCCAAAATAATCTCCATAATCATTAAAATTGACTTTGAAACTAGGGATGAAGAAATTGTTAAATGATAATGAAAATAATTTTAGTAATCAAAATCCCATACTTCAAAATATAATATGATAAAACCCAAAATGATAACTGGATTTCCAAAATTGATACTACAAAATATTTTTAATTGACCTTATCACCAACAATCTCAAAATTTATGCATGAAAAAGAATTAAAAAAGACAACTTATCTTACAAAAATTTATCAAAAATATCATGCAAACTCGAAACCACAATCTTCTTTCCATGAGAACCAATTGTAGTGATAAACTATAATCATCCCTTTGATAATTATTCACCTTTTAATAATGATTTACTTGTTAATGTCATGTCTGTAACTTCCCAAACTTATCTAAGTAGAGTATGGATTTCACTATGTGTTTACTAAAACTGACTATCAAAATGAAAATAAACATTTTTTTATGCCATAACCCACACATTAACCACTCCTACTTACGTGTTTCCATCTAGTTAGTTTATTTACTCAAGGCAAGTTATTTAGCTGAATGATAACTTGTTTAGTAAGGTTTAAAATTTAGAAATTATTGGTTGAATCTTTTGTCGATCAGCGTACTGATTAAAAAAAAAGGTCTGATCAGCCAAAGTAAGAAGATTAGTCATCCAAGTGTGTAGGTTTACTACATTAGAAAGAGACTGATCTCTCCTCTCATCAAGGGGAGGTTCCCTATAGATAGGCTATATATATATATATATATATATATATATATATATATATATATATATATATATATATATATAGCCTATCTATGAATAGAAAATAATACTCAAGGGTAGGACAAACCATCCATCTCTCTTTCTTCAGAGATGATGTGTGTGGATCAAAGGAGAAACTCAAGGAGAATGACAGAAAGCACTCCTCTTCTTTCATAAGTACTATTCAACAAGCCACAAGAATACTCCAGGTAGTAACCATAAAATGTAACAAAGGATGTAATAACTAGCAAATAGAAATGCAGCACAAAGTCTTCACCTGGATTGCTTAAGAGTAAGATACGAAGGACAATGAGGGCACAAAGTCACCTCAAGGTCTTTTACATAGAAATGAAAATAAAACACACTGAAAGGCAATTATGGGGGCATAAAGTCTCTCCACAATTGATTCTATAGGACACCTTTCTGACTAATATCACTAATCCTGCTTGTTGAATTAAAGGAATAGAAAATAAATCAAGGAAAAAGACATAAGAATAGTTTCCTCAACAACAAAGATATTACAACACAAAGTCTAAAAAACCATTTGCTTTATTATTCCAATAACAAAATATGATAAACAAACCGAGCTCAAAGTCTCAGAAGTGCCTTTAATTTGGGCAGAGGTTCCTTCTAATTGTCAAAAAAGAGATAGATTTACAATAGAAGAGAGTCCCTTATATAGTCATTTCAAGAAGGACTCGGGAAGAGTAACACATCATGTTGCATTGAAATATATTAAGAAGATAGGCTGGAACTTTAGGGGCATTTTACCCATTTGATTTTATCAATGTAGGGAAATAAGTCATGCTTATTAAAAGTTTGCAAATTTTAATGTCCACCTGGCGATCTAATCTTACCTTCATTGTTCCTCCTTTTCTAGTTAATTGAATCGGGTCTTGAATTCAATTTTCTATTCTATTCCTTTCTCACTTTTTACTGGTCTTGGCCTTGAATTCTATGAATGCATTCTGGTCTATAGGTTCAAAGGATTAACAGTTATTTTGGTGTCTTCAATTTGATGTTCACGCGCTTGTCATTATGTTTTCAACGGCTAGTTCACTGTGTTGACTTTGACATCTTCAGGGGCGTCACCCCTTAGTCTTCTTTCGGATTTCTACTTGACACTTTTCTAGATTGGACTTACCCTTGTGGGCCTTAATAAATTATTTGCCTTAGGTTAGAAAGAGTCCCCACATAAGGGTATCTGCCTTTTGGGCAGTTTTTGAATGGCAGGTCACTAGATTCTTCTTTTGGATTGCTTGTTTCTGACGGGTAGCTAAGTTCTTCTTTTGGACTTCATGAAAATCTCCTTGACTTTGGTAGCCGAGAGTCCCCTACAAGGGCAAATACCCTTCGGGGTCCTTTGGCAGCCTTTTCCTTGGTAGTTTCCATAGACAATTTCCCTGCAACATTTCCCTAGGCTTTCTCCTATGCTTCCTCCCGTGGATGTTTCCCGCAGACATTTTCCCCAGGGAAAATTCTTGTGGACATTTTTCTTGGGGAAAATTCTCATGGACAAAAAGTCTGGGGAAAATTCTCGTGGATAAAAAGTCTATAGAATTATTCCAAAGCTTTGTTTCTTTTGGAAATTTGTTTTCAAGTTTTTTGCCCACAAGTATTTTTCTAAATTCCTTTAGACAAAAAGTCCAAATGAATTGCTTCTTTGCCTTGATTTTTTTCAAATATCTTAAACAAAATTTGAATGAATTTAAATAACTATTTCCTTAAAAATAAACCTTCTGAAGGGTGTGTTTATTGACCAAATGTCCTTCGCAAGGGCACTTGTCCTTTGGGAAGCCCTTTGAAATTTTTCCTTTTGAATTGTTCCTTTGAACCACGGTTTTGAACCATTCCTTTGAACCAAGTCTTTGAACCTATTTTTGAACCAATCAGTTGAACTAAAATGGTTCAAGCTGATGGTTTAATTGAGTGAACCAAGTTGATGAACTAAGCATTGAACCAAACATTGAACTTGCCTTTGAACCATGTCTTTAAACCAACCATTGAACCAAGTTTTGGTTCAACAATTCAAACAAAGCTTTGAACTGACTGACGAACCATTTGATTGAACCCGCCATTGAACCTTGAACCCATTGAACCTTTGAACCAAAGTGGTTCAATGGTTCAACATTTTAATGGTTCAAGTCACCTTGATTTGGCTAAGTGTTTTGAAGTTGATGAACCAATTGAAGCAATTGAACCTTTTGATTGAACCCACTTTTGAACCATTTGACATTGAACCAAAGGATGAACCAAATGTTGAACCTATTACTAATGCTTGCTGATGGAGATTTCTATTTGAACCAAGGTGATGAATCAATCTCAAAAATGACCAATTGTTAGAAACCAATTCTTTTGATTGAACCTGCCTGTAGAAGCTGTGAAGCCCATTAAACTTGTAGAAATGAACTTGCTTGCAAAGTCCGTAGATTTTCTCTTCCTGTAGAGTCTGTAGATTTAAGCCTGTAGAGTCCATAAATTTTTGAAAAGCTTGAAAAATGAGGAATTTGAATGCCCAAGACAAATTTTGAACAGGGAAGAGATAATTTTGGTTTGTAGAACCAAAATAGTTTAAATGTTGTCCCAAAAATGAGTGATATTTTTGGGGGACAATAGTTGGCTCTAATTGGGGAACTTCTATCAATTGGAAAAATAATTGAAAGAAGTAGAATCCAAAATCTCTAGTGTCTTCATGTGTACCATTGGGTTATGGAGTCATGTTACCCAAAAATGAAAGACATCAAAAATAGAAATAAAAAAAACAAAACAAAATTGAAAACTATACAAATATACATATATACGAATGCAATGATCTGATACTTCAAGAGTTGAAGTGTTTCAGATGCTACCTATTGTGGGGCAGAGAAAAGAGTGTGCCATCTTGAAATTTTAATAGAAAGATGTTTTCACCAATGTGCTGATGAATTATAAATGGGCTTCTCTAAAGGGAGTCAAACTTTCCATGCATCCCCTTTGGTTCTCTCCTTTTGTCCCACAGTAGGACTTGATCCCCAATCTGGAAATCATGATTTTTGGTCTTCTGATCAAAAAATTTCTTTATCGGACTTTGATGAGCAGCAATTCTATCCACCACCATGGTTCTTTGTTCCTCCAGCTCAGCTAGGCACATGATTCTTTTATCAAGAGAACTTTCATATGTCTGATCTTCAATTGCCTTTGCCAATTTCAAGGCTAGCAATTCTAAGGTGATTGGGATCTCAGCATTGATACCATAAAGAAGTTGAAAAAGAAACATACCAATTGCTGTCTTTCATGTGATCCTGTCTGCCCATAGAGCATCAACCAATGCTTTATGCCATGTTCTTTGTTGTCATCTGCTAGCTTTTTTATAATAGTTACCATATTCTTATTGCTGGATTTAACTTGTCCATTCCCTTTATGGAAAATAATCAGAAGAGTGAGAGAGTGTAATTCTAAAATAGAAATGAAATTGTGTAATCTCTTGAGAGGTGAAACACACTGCATTATCAATAATAATTTTGATTGGAAATCCAAACCTGAAAATGATATTCTCTTTGAGAAAGTTACATACAACTTCTGAAGTAGCATGCTTAGTTGGGATTGCTTCTACCCACTCAGTGAAATAATCAATTGCTATAAGGACATAATCATGTCTAGCACTTGAAGATGAGTTTATTGTCTGAATAAAATCAAGTCCCCATTGCTGGAAAGATTCTTCTATGATCACTGACTTGAGAGGCATAGCAACTAACTTGGGTCTTCCAACAAATAGCTGACAGAGTTCACATTTTCTCACCCACTTATGTGCATCTTGGAAAAGAGTTGGCCAATAATCCCTGGCTCATAGAATCTTGTGAGCAATCACAGGAGCAGAAAAATGTCCTCGACAGGCTAGATTGTTGAAAGATTTCAAAAGCTAGCTTTGTTTCTCTTTGTCTACACAGTGAAGAAATACTCCATCTATGCTTCTCTTATACAGGCCATTATCCCAAAAGACAAAATTGGCAGCTTTCAACTTGATCATCCTCCTTTCTTTATAAGACAAATGAGTAGGACATTCACCATAAGGAAATGAGTGATACCTAAATACCACTCATTGACAGTGGAAACAAAAAGAACTGTCAGAGTATCTTCCACTTCAGCTTCTTCATGCTGTGTGTCTTCTAGCTTATTGTTAGCAATTAATTGGCATAAACCTTTACCCTTGACCAACTTAATCAGCTTAATGTCTAGATCAAACTCTTAGATGTTTATAATCTAATTACCTCTTTTCATGCCAAACTCCTACCGAGTTAATATAGACTTGACTATAGTATCAGGCACTAGGGCAGTAGTATGTAAATTCAGAATATAGAAGTGGAAATGTTTGACTACTTTTACCAAGGCATAGGCATGCTTCTCTATATTTGAATACTTCATCTCATGGGTTTTGAGAGGGAAACTCATGAAAGAGATAGGAGATTCCATACCTTCCTTGTCCTGTTGAACAAGAATCATTGAAAGAGTCTATTCAGATGCATAGCTGTATATGATGAAATCTTTGTTGTAATCTAGGCAAACCAAGGTAGGGGTATGAACAATGGTGGTTTTGATATCCTGAAATGCTGATTTACCTTCTTTAGTCTAGCTGAAGGCAATCTTCCCTTTCATCATGTTCATAATGTGTCTAGTCTTCTCAGCAAATTTGGGGATGAATCTCTATAAGAAATTCACCTTTTCAAAGAAAGAATGAACAACATTCTTACTTGTAGGCAGATGAAGCTCTTGAATAGACTTGACTCTATCTGAGTCAATCTTTATGCCTTCTTTGAACACAATGTGTCCAAGGAGTTTCCCCTCTATTACTCCAAAAATAGACTTTTTAGGATTTAAGGAAATACCATTCTAGCGGTAGCACTCTAGCACTTATTGTAGGTGGCATACATGATAAAATTGACTCTTTAAAAAGACAGTCAAATCGTCAACATATACCACTATGAATTTATCAATCTCATCTTTGAAAGCCAGATCCATAGCTCTCTGAAAGGTAGAACCAACATTTATTAGACCAAAAGGCATTCTCCCATATGCAAATGTACCCTAAGGTGTGGTGAATGCAGTCTTGTGCTGGTTTGCCTCACCAACTTCAACTTGATTATAACCTGAGAATCCATCCAACATTGATAACATCTCTACACTTGTCACTGTTTGAAGCACTTGATCCATAATTGGCAAAAGATAATTATCTTTCAAAGAAGCTTGATTCAGATTTTTGAAATCTACACAAATGCAAATTTCACCATTCTTCTTCCTTATAAGAAATATGTTTTCAATCCATGTGGAAAGATGGATTGGGAAGATGATTCTAGCATTTAACATCTTTTATATCTCAGATAGAATAGTACCTGATATTTTTGAATTATATTGTCTGGATTTTTACTTGTATGGCATTGAGTTGGCCTTGAGAGGAATGTTATGGCAGATTTCATTTGGTCTGAGAGACTTCAAGTTTTCATAAGATAATGTTAAGACATCTATTTATTGACAGAGTAAAGAAGTGAACTTGAATCTTTCTTCAGGGGTACAACACTTACCAATATTGATCATTTTGGGATTTTCTTTAGTAGACAAATTGACTTGATCAAATCCTTGAGAGAAACTCGAGTCTATTTGCTATTGTTTAATGAATCTATCATGTTTGTCAAATAGCTTTTCAAGAGAAATCAAGCCTTTAGAAAATTTATTTCCTTTCAGCTACAAGAATTTTTCATTTATATTTGAGCTAGATTCAGACATAGATTCATTCTTCTAAGTTTCAATACCTTCAAAACATAGTTGTTCAAAATTATCTTTTCATTCCAAGAAGGTAATGATTTGATGGTCATCATTGAATACTTGCCAATGATTAGCATTGTCAAGAACACTTGGTCTATAAACCAGCTCAATGGTATAACTGTCTTCTTTGAAATTTGAATGAGGAACTAAGAGAGTTCTTAAAATAGCAAATGCATCAGCTCTATCAAGACTCTCTGGGTATGGCAAAAATGTTGAAAGCATCAAAAATTTCAATTTGGTCCCAAACCAAGTTATGGTAGTGGCATAATCTTTCATTCTTAGTTTGGTATAAGTTCCTCACTTGACAAACTACTAATTCAGCATCCCCTTTGGCATGAAGAAACTTGATGCCTTTTTCTTGAGTAGCCTTCATGCCCAGCAATAGAGATTCATATTTAGCTGTATTGTTAGTGTTGCTAAACTATAATTTGTAAAATGAAGGAAACATATCTCCTTGAGAAGATATCAAAACAATCCCAGCTCCTGAACTGGTAGAGAAACAACTACCATCAAATTCTAAAGTCCATATCTCATTTGATATTGATTTTTCTTTAGACTTTTCTTCATTAGAGATAGAGTATCCTTCTAGGTCTATACTACAGCTTACTATTTTTTTGTTATTCTTGTAGAACTGATTTTTGAGTTGATACTTTTAAGTGTTTCATGCATTTCATCTGTAGACAAAAAATAGTCACCCATACCTACAGATTCAAAAATAATTTGAGCTTCAGGGGCTGATGTCTGGGTGACCACATACTTTACTTCCTTTTTAGGGAGCAACTTCTTCATTATGCCTTGAATAGGGATCCTTGCTTTAGATAGATCCATGCTTAGTTTTTCTCCCATGTCCTTATAAAAATTTCATCCAAGCAAAATTCCATAAGATGCTAGGACATCAGCTACCAAGACAGTCATCTTGATTCTCTTATCTGAAAAGGTTGCAAATGTAAATTGGGCATCTTTGATTTGCCCCAACAATGGTACTTGCTTGTTTTCCATGGATAAACATTTCCCGAATGTCTTGGTTAGTGTGAGACCAAGAGACTTAGCTACTTTAGTTGGAATGACATTATCAGATGTGCCTGAGTCTATAATACAGTTACTTAGCTTGTGGCCATTAATTAACAGGGGAACATAGAAAGGTTCTATTTTTCCAAGAGCAGCTAGGGGAGTATTGACTAGATTATTTGGAATAGGTGTGTTCTTTGGAGAATCAAGAGTTACCTTTTTAGTTTTTTATCCTATAGGAATGGTTTGACTTTTGACATATTAGACTTGTTTATTCAATTAGTCAAGATTGGACTGCAAATATTTAAATTCAGACATTTGTATTTTTGTCTTTTTGACATGATTGATTATGTCAAATGGATGAATCAAGCTAGATACAAAGAATGGTACTTTAACTTTATGAATTTTAAGAGGGATGGGAGGTGGGCTGGTTTGTGAATTTAAATTAGAAGGGGAAGGCACAATTGATGTATTTGCCTTTTGGGTGATTACCAAGTCCTTTGACTGAACAGGCAAAGTGGTTCCACATTTATCAATTGTGACTGCTAGCTATAGTTACTCTTTTATCTTCTCTTTATCAACTTGTTGGACTGATTGATTTTTGGATCTGGTAAACATTGCATATGATCCATCAAAAGCTTTTCCTTTGTTTTTGGGTTCATCCTGGTAGTTTAGGAAACTAATGTGGGAGTCGCCAACTAATTTTTCTTGATTGTCTTTAAGAAGATCAGCATCATTTTCTTGATTTAATTTAGGCTGGAAAGAGAATTCTGATTTTGCTTCAAGATATCTCATTGCTGAATTGGTTGGAGGAGCTTCCAAGGCAAGTTTCCCTTGTGGGGGAGGAAGGTGATTTTGTTGCCCTTGATTCCTAGCAACATTGCCTTGATAAGATTGATTTGGAAATGTCCTTCTGTATAAAGGAATAGAAGACATTCCTTGAGCCATTTGCTTTTTGAGAGCAAGCAACTCATTTGCTAATTTCTACACTATTGGATCTATGGTGCATGTATATGCATTTTCAAAAGATGATGAAGCTCTATTTCTATCTAGATCTCTTATTATCTTCCCTACTAAGATGAGATCATCTTCTACCTTAGTGGCCAAAGGTGAGATGCAGCAAGATCTATTTGACCAACACGTCTCAAGAGAAAACTTATTTTAGGTAGCTAAGAATTAATGAAAAAGCATTTGAGATTCTCAACTGTAAGTCAAGAAATTATAGGGATTCTATTTCTTAATTTGTCAAATTTGGCTATGAATTCTCTCATAGGCTCATGAGGCTCTTTCTTCATCTATGTAAGTTGAGCCAAAAGTGTATGTGCATCTTCTACAAGTTTGAATCTAGCTTCAAACTTAACTTTGAGAGTATTCTAATCAGTCACAAATCGAGCATGTAGATGATAAAACCAATCTATAGCAGCACCTTGTAATTTCTCTATAAAAAGCCTAACGGCTACATCTTTAAATTCTACTCCGATTACTCCACAAGTTATGTTAAAAGCTGCAATGTGCTCATTAGGATGAACTTTCCCATCACCATAGAATTTGGGGAAATTCTTCTTTGAACTACGTGGAAGCTCATGTAGAGGTGGAGTAAGATTGAGAGGACCAAAATCATTACCCTAGGGGCCTTGAAATACCATTGTAGGAATATGAAAAGGAGGGATAACAAATCTTAGAAGGGTAATTATAGGCACAGCTTTATCAACAACAAAAGTAGATACTCCGTCTGACAATAGAGATTTAACTTTAGTAGGAGGAAAATTCTTGGTTCATTGGAGATGAAATGGTGAAGGAAATAGATCAAAATCACTTTGCTGTACCAACTCGAATACAAGATCAATGATACCTTTAGCCCTTTGGCTTTGTTTATACCTTGAATCTGCCAAATTGTGAAACAAAAATGGAAAAGAATTAACCTTGCTTTAGTTAAAGCTTGAGGCTATAAATTGTGGATTCTTTTCTAATTAGTGTGGAGGTGAATGGATAGATTATAATTGGATAATGGATATGATATCCCCAGTGGAGTTGCCAAAAATTATTGGTTGAATATTTTGTCAATTAGCTTATTGATAAACAAAATAGGTCTGATCAGCCAAAGTAGGAAGATTAGTCATCCAAGTGTGTAGGTTTACCACATCAGAAAGAGACTGATCCCTCCTCTCATCAAGAGGAGGTTCCCTATAGATGTGTGTGGATCAAAGGAGAAACTCAAGGAAAATGACAGAAAGCACTCCTCTTCTTTTAGAAGTACTATTCAGCAAGCCACAAGAATACTTCAGGTAGTAACATTAAAATGTAATAAAGGATGTAATAACTAGCAAATAGAAATGCAACACAAAGTCTTCACCTGGATTGCTCAAGAGTAAGATACGAAGGACAATGAGGGCACAAAGTCACCTCAAGGTCTTTTACACAGAAATAAAAAGAAAACACACTAAAAGGCAATTATGGGGGCACAAAGTCTCTCCACAATTAATTCTTCAGGACACCTTTCTGACTAATATCACTAATCTTGCTTGTTGAATTAAAGGAATAGAAAATAAATCAAGGAAAAAGACATAAGAATAGTTTCCTCAACAACAAAGATATTACAGCACAAAGTCTAAAAAACCATTTGCTTTCTTATTCCAAAAACAAAATATGATAAAAAAACTAAGCTCAAAGACTCAGAAGTGCCTTTTAATTTGGGTAGAGGTTCATTCTGATTATCAAAAAAGAGATAGATTTACAATAGAAGAGAGTCCCTTATATAGCCATTTTAAGGACTCAATAATATTAACACATCATGTTGCATTGGAATCTATTAAGAAGACAAGCTAGAACTTTAGGAGCATTTTACCCATTTGATTTTATCAATGTAGGGAAATAAGTTGTGCTTATTGAAAGTTTGCAACTTTCAATGTCCACCTGGCGATCTAATCTTACCTTCATCATTCTTCCTTTTCTGGTTAATTGAATCAGGTCCTAAATTTAATTTGCTATTATGTTCCTTTCTCACTTTCTACTAGTCTTGGGCTTGAAGTCTGTGAATTCATTTTGGTCTATAGGTTCAAAGGATTAATAGTTATTTTGTTGCCTTCAATTTGATATTTGCACACTTGTCACTATGTTTTCAACAGCTAGTTCGTTGTGTTGAATTTGATGTCTTCAGGTGCGTCACCCCTTGGTCTTCTTTCATATTTCTACTTAACACTTTTCTAGATTAGAATTACCCTTTTAGGCCTTAAGAAATGATTTGCCTTGGGTTGGAAAGAGCCACCCCACAAGGGTATCTACCTTTCAGGGAGTCTTTGAATGGCAGGTCGCTAGATTCTTCCTTTAGATTTATTGTTTCTGGCAGGTAGCTAAGTTCTTCTTTTGGACTTTTTGAAAATGTCCTTCACTTTGGCAACTGAGAGTCCCCCGCAAGGGCACTTTCCCTTTGGGGTCCTTTGACAGCCTTTTCCTTAGTAGTTTCCATGGATAATTTCCCCACGGCATTTCCCTGGGCTTTCTCCTACACTTCCTCTCATGGACGTTTCCCGCAGACATTTTCCCTAGGGAAAATTCCCACGAACATTTTTCTTGGGGAAAATTCTTGTGGACAAAAAGTTTGGGGAAAATTCCCACAGACAAAAAGTCAGCGGAATTATTCTGAAGCTTTATTTCTTTTGGAAATTTGTTTTCAATTTTTTTGCCTGCAAGTATTTTTTTGAATTCCTTTAGACAAGAAGTCTGAAGGAATTGCTTCTTTGCCTTGATCTTTTTCAACTATCTTAAACAAAATTTGAAGGAGTTTACTTAACTATTTCCTTAAAAATAACCCTTTTGAAGGGTGTTTTTGTTGACCAAATGTCCTCTACAAGGGCACTTGTCCTTCGGGAAGCCCTTTGAAATTTTGCCTTTTGAACTGTTCCTTTAAACCATGACTTTGAACCATTCCATTGAACCAATGATTTGAACCTCTTGTTGAACCACTTCATTGAACCAATCGGTTGAACCAAAATGGTTCAAGTTGATGGTTTAATTGAATGAACCAAGTTGATGAATTAAGCATTGAACCAAACATTGAACTTGCCTTTGAACCATGTCTTTAAACGAACCGTTGAACCAAGTTTTGGTTCAACAATTCAAACAAAACTTTGAACAAACTGACGAACCATTTGATTGAACCTTCTGTTGAACCTTAAACCCATTGAACCTTTGAACCAAAGTGGTTCAATGGTTCAATGGTTTAAGTTGCCTTGATTTGGCTAAGTGTTTTGAAGTCGATGAACTAATTGATGCGATTAAACCCACTTTTAAACCATTTGACGTTGAACCAAAGGATAAACCAAATGTTGAGCCTACTGCTGATGCTTGCTGATGGAGATTTTTGTTTAAACCAAGATAATGAATCAATCCCAAAAATGACCAATTGTTAGAAACTGATTCTTTTGATTGAACCCACCTATAGAAGCTGTGAAGCCTGTTGAACTTGTAGAAATGAACTTGCTTGCAGAGTCTATAGATTTAAGCTTGTAGAGTCTATAGATTTCTGAAAAGTTTGAAAAATGAGGAATTTGAATTCCTAAGACAAATTTTGAAAAGGGAATAGATAATTTTAGTCTGTAGGACCAAAATAGTTCAAATGTTGTCCCAAAAATGAGTGATATTTTTGGGGGACAATAGTAATGACCAAAATTATTACCAAAATGCCAACTATCTTGCATGAATTAAGGCATGTATAATTGCATTAAAAACTTAGACTACCTTTTGATTTTGTTTAGATCTCAAAACGTCCATCACACTTCACATTAAACTGACTTACCAATTACACTACCAAATTATCAACCTTCCCATTGAACACTAATGAAATGAACCTTATAATTTTACCGATTTTAAACATAGCTTAATTTATAATAGTTCACAAATTAAAAAAAAACCCACCTTGCATCCATTTCAAAGTCTTCATGTTAATTCCACAACATTTCATTGAACCTAGAACCACTAGATAGTATTTTAGATTAGAACCTAGAATCACTTAGGATTAATTAATAATCCTTCAATATAATAGCTTAGGTTTCAATTTTAAACCAAATTATATTTATGGCACAACTCATATAGTACCAATATTCATACTTACAATTGAATTTTTAAATGAAAATAATTGAAAACCATCATGACCAATTTAGATAATGCCTTCAATTTTGATAAAACAATAGTAAGAATTATCATTTCAAACTAAAAACACTGTAGTAATCACTATAATTGAATGCAATCTAATCAACTCTATTTTACTAAAATCTCATGATTAGAAACAAACATTCGATATATATATATATATATATATATATATATAATAATAATTCAACCATTAATTATTTTTGAGACCACTGTAATATAATTTTGAACTTATAAACAAATCATTATTAGATCATTTAATTAAAAACACATGTATTCATAATACTACTAATTAACTTAGGTCCCCAACTACAGTTTTAGATTTTATGACTAGGTCATCAGTATGGTAGATAGGAGTATAAATTTTGGAAAATTATAGGTATATAAAAAATATAAATAATAGGACCTATCTTAAATTTTTAAGCATTAGCTTTTAGAATGAGGGGCTAAGATTTATGAATGATCATTGAGACCGTAAGATGGTCTAAACCCTCAAAGAACCCTAATAGTGACCTGATAAGAAATATATTGTTATAAGGTGCTTAGAATGGTTTTAAATTACTATTTAAGTGATTGCATCATGAATTCAACTCTCCTAGTCACCTCTAATTGTGATTAGTTTGTCAGGTGAGTGAGTGGACCCTACAAGATAGGCTTTATTTCTCAAAGATTTATTGTAGATGTTAAAGTTGACCAAGTAAAAATTGATAAATGAATGAAGGTTAAATATTTATACTTTTATTATATTTTCATGGTGGATTATGATCAGGTTTTATCCCTAAAATTTACTAAACTAGCCTTACAAGTTGACTAGTTGTTAACAGGCTTTATAGTGCAGATAGTGAGAAAACCAGACAGAAGTAAGAATTTGATTAGGGATATGTTACCATAGATTAGGTATTAATATAAGTGAATGGATAATTTTTAAAATACTTTTAATACATGTACATTATATATATGTTTTATAGGTTAGTGGATATGATGGAAATGTTTCTCATAAATTGACCTATCTAGTAAAGATGAGACAATGAAGGTGCAAGTTCATGAGATTGGTCTAAAAGAGAAATATTTATATGTGAAAATATTATATATCTATATTAAAATGGTATAATTATACCATAATATCATCCACATGAATCATAAGTCTCTAAAATTTTCTACACAAGTGGTAAAGGTCATTATCACCATGATTGTGTTTGAAGATAAACTAGCAAAATTGGGTAAACAAGTTACAATGATGAGATGGAAGGTCTCTAACCTAAGATAAAACATAAAATTCATATGATATTTTTGTTTATTACCTGAATATACTATCTATGTTTTTAAAAAACTTGGAATTCATTGAAAGGGATTGAAATGGTAAAGCCAAAATGGGTTGACTGGTTCAGGTTTGACTATGTATACTAAAGACAAAAGATTGGTCTAAAATACCAATATTTGGCATTATATTTTGTGATATTTATAATTGATACTGATATTTATATTTAAAATATTATATTTAATGTGTTAGATTTTATATTAATTATTCTTTCAAGTGTTAAAGATCAAGTCTCCATGACTATGTTTTGAGGCTAGTTAGCGATTCTCAGTGGGTTACTTGTAGAGAAGGGTGAGTAATTTTTCCTTGAGTTGAGAAGTAAAAAATATATGGTGATGAACATAAGATCATGAATATTATTTATATATTATTTTTTACATGGTTTTTTTTTAAATATATATTTTTACTTTAGTTGATTCAAGATAGACTTTCTGATTATGCACAAGCCTAATATGAACAATAGTAATGGTGTGCTTCAAGTAGTAGTTTGAGATAAAAAGTGTCATGGATAAAATAATAACCTATATGGGATGTATTTGAGTGAAATATTATTTTTTTATATCATATTAAGTGTTTTAAGGTGTTATAAGGAAGAATAAGTGTAATGTGTCCTAGAACAAACCTAAAGATGAGATAAGGCCTAATTGAGATATGTTAGACCTAAAGGGACCAAAATAAAATTTTATACATGCATATTAAATATATTAAGATATAATACATGTCTGAACTAAGAGGTTAAGGTTGTTTTTCTAACTAATAAGGATATGAATAAGTGACTTGTATAAATACTAGGAAGTTTTAGGCTTATTAGTGTGAATATAAGGAAAGTAAATAAAATAATACATTGGTGAGTAGAATAAGGTCTTATATACCATAAAAATATCATATAATATCATTTATGAATATTTTAAATAGGTTATACATATGAGGATCAAGGTCATATGACCAAATCAAGTCAAGAAGAGGGCTAGTTGAATGAAGAAGGCTAGAGACTAGTTTTGAGAGGGATAGAAGTGTGTGAAGAGATAAGGAAGGAGATAATAATATGTTGTATGATAAAAAAAATTATTATAAATGTGATCAATTATTTTATGTGGTTGAGTTGATATTGAGTCATCTAGGGGGTTGGTGCCTCCTTCCAAGTGGGTGCTTGTTAAAGCCTAGTTGAGTTGGTGTTTATCTAGTTGGGGTTGGTGCTCTATATGAAGTGGGTGATTAACTAAATTTGGTTTTTGTATTGTATAAATTTATTAAATTTAAATAATAATTGTATTTTCTTCTCCTTATGTTCATGTGCTTCAAGCTCTTTTGGATTGGTGCTTATGCTTGCTAAGATGTACATGCTTGTTTAAATGATCTATAATTTCTTTAGTAATATTATTTAAGAAAGTTTTTGATGAATTATTCACCCCCTCTCTTATTAATTTTTATTCCAATGTTTTATATCAAATCCTAGTCCTTTGAAATAGGTCTAAAATCCTAAAGGAGATCTTAAAAGCAAGGATATCTAGTCAATAAGTTCAAGTTGGTTTTTATACTAGTAAGGATCTTTTATTAAATGGATTTAATTATGAATTTTGAAATGTTAAGATGAATACATATTTTATGTCTCAAGTTCATGATATCTGGTATTCAGTTGTGGATGGCTATAATGTTCTTCCTATTCCACTAACTAATACAAGTAAGAAAACTAGTGAAAATAACTCCAAGGTAATGAATTCCATTATTTGTGGCCTATTAGAGGTAGATCTTGTAAAGTTAATGTAATATTAATTAGTTAAAATTATATGTGACAATTGAAGACTATCCATGAAAGAAATACCAAGGTGAATATGGCTAAGTTTCAGATCCACTAAAGATAGTTTCAAAGCTTAAAGATGAATGTAGATGAAATCATTACATCTTACCTGTTGAGGGTTGATGAAGTTGTCAATATCACTAGAGTATTGGGAGAAGAAGTGAAAAAATCTACTTTTGTTCAAAAAGTGTTGAGATTACTAAATCCTAAGTTTTACTCTAAGGTGTCTATAGTAGAAGAGATGCAAGATTTTGGCAAGCTAGAGATGGATGAGCTTGATGGCATCTTAACTACCTGTGAGATGAGAAAAAATGAAGGAAGACCTCCCAAAAAGGAATAAACTTCTAAATTTGATAATAAATCAAAAGCCAAGAAGTTTAAGGATGAGTAATGTTTAAATGTTGATGATGATCAACTCATAGCCATGTTTTCAAGAAATTTGAGGTTTAGATCTACTAAGTACAAGGGTAAATTATCCTTCAAATGTTTCAACTATGGTAAGATTAGTTACTTTACATCTAATTATCCTAATAAGGATAATATTGAGCATGAATAACATGATGAGCATCATGGATATGAAAAGAAGGCCTATAACCCTAAAAAAATAAGGACTTTAGGAAGTACAAAGGTAAAAAAGGAACTTTCAAAAATAAAATAAGTTTCTATACTAAAAAAGATAACTCTTTTGATGTGACAAAAGTGCATCTGATAGTGATGATATCAATAATGAATCTAAACATAACAATAATTAAACCTTGTTCATGGCCATAGAATCAGATAATTAGGGTTGCTCAAGTGGGAAGGGCCTTATGATTGATATAAAATCAGATGAAGAAGAATCTAAAGTGAACCTTGAGGTAGAATTGGTAAGTGCCCTAGATTAGTTGAAGTTCTAAAGGAGAAAGAATCACAAACTAAGATCATTAGTTAAAGACTATGAAGAGTAGATTGGCTTGTTTGATGAAAGGTTGAGTAACACTTCTAAACAATATAATGAAATCATCAATCAAGTTGAGGCACATATGGAGGTAGTCAATACAAGTCTAAAGGTTAAAGAGGAAGAATGCAAAAGATATGAAATTGAAGTGGAATCCTTAAAAGCTGAGTTGGATCAAGCATCTAGCAAGGTGAAATCTTTGTGAAGTTTAAAAATAGCACTAAGGTTCTAGATGACATCTTGAGTAGTCAAAAATATGCAAGTGATAAGATAGGTCTTGGTTTCAAAGAAGACCAAAAAGTGGCATCTCAAGTCAAAGAGAAGGTTATTTTAGACTAGGAGGTCAAATTTAAAAGACTTATTAAATAGCCTAATATTATGCAATATGTTAATTCATTAAATGGTTAATGTTTTATATGTAGTCAATTTGGTCATAGATTAAAATAGTGTAGAATATTTTCTAAGAATGATTACACATGGGACTATAGAAGGAGTCACAATTTACATCAGTAAAGAGGTATGTATAAGGTGGTATACTAAAATTATCATAAGGTAGGACACATTACAATATTATATCCTAACATAATTAGAAGGTCATCAAGTCAAAATAAGAAGTTTGAAGCCCTTAGAGTGTAATAAAGAAGGTAAATTAATGTATGGAAACCAAAGATAATGAAGACGAGTCATGATTAGTCTACAAGCTCAAGTGGACTACTTGATGTGAAAGAATATGCTTCAGATGTGAAATCAAGTCAGGAATGCTTGTTGTTAGCTCACATTGATGATCAAATGATTAATGAAGAGATAAAGCCTATAGTGCCAATTAAGCCCAAAAGGATATTGAAGTAAATTTAGTCTTATGAGAGCATGGATATCTGGGAATCTCCTAAATTGGTGTTGTTATAGTGCTTTATGGAAAGGGGTGACTTCATTAGGCTTCATGAAGACACTCTTCTATTAGTAGAATCATGATGGATGTTTATTTTGAGGGGGAGCTATTTAGGTTTTTGACTAAGTTTTATCTATGTTGAGAAATGGACTTGTGTTCTGAGTTCATTTGAAGAGGTATTCATGAAGTAATGGGGTGCATGTTTCCTTAATGATTCATAACCTATGTTTCAAGGTGTGGTTTCAGATGGTAGTTTGTTGAAGATATTTTGTCATAAATGTCGAAGGGGGAGAAATTTCAAGAATGGATATGAGAGTACTTAAATTGAATAATATTTTTCCATTAATGATAAAGGGGTATTTTGTTGAGAAGTGTTGTCATTGATGTCAAGGTCAAGGTTGATGTCATTGATGTCAAGGTGCATATGGAAAAGATGCACAGTAAAGTGATATGTGACAAGAAATCTATGTGACAAGAGATAGTTTGAAGGAAAAATATTATCTCTCTATTTAGAGAGAATTTTAAGGAAACCTAATGATTCTTATAAGATTGATGTTATGTTTTAGTACAAAGTAAGCATGTTTGAGTACCAGTCCTTGAGTACAAGTTTCTTCAGAAGCCTAGTCATAACAAGCATAATCATATCATGAGCATATGTATGATGAGAATAGATAGGTATGTACATATGTATTATATTATTTAATGATCATGAAAGACACATGAGCAAGGTGTATAATCATCAAGAAGTGTTTTTAGGTCAGTTGTCAAGTTTTAAGAACTTGAGAAGACTAGTCATGACATTAGTCATTGCATGAAGAGACCTTATGAGAAGATAAGAGATTGGTGTCATAGTGATGTGGATACAAAAAGGCATAATAGGTTGTATAAGGTTATTTTATAATGCATATGAGGCATTATAGAACTCATGAGAGTCTTAGAGTGAGCTTTCAGGGGTAGGACCTATAAACTTAATAAGCAACTATACCAACTCTCGATCCTACCTGATCTAATGAGGTGTCATGAGGAGTTTTGATATTTCATGAAGGATTTAAAATAGTGTTTTAGCATGAGATAGGTTGATTTATAATGTATATTATGTGGAGAGAATATGAAAAGAGGCTTGAAGGTTATTTTCAAGACCTAATGTGATTTGCAGGTCAAGGTCTAAACAAGAAAAGAGAGAGATGGTGGCCAAATGAGGTATGAGTTTTAGATTTAAATATAAACATGGAAAAATGAGTAATATAAAAATTATTTCATGTTGTTTTAAATATTTTTACCAAGTTTTAGATCAAAGTTTGAAGGTTAAGGAGAGAAAAAGTGCTTTAAGGTCTCTCAAGTGCACAGAACGAAGGGTTCTCAACCTGAGAAGATATTCAAAGTGTTCATTGGCATGAGTAACTTATACATGAGAACCTGAGATATTCATGGTAGATGGGAAAGAGCCTATCTCAAAGTTTTAATCATTGGTTTTTGGAATGAGAGGCTAAGCTTTATGAATGATCGTTAAGATTATAAGATGGTTTAAACCCTCAAAGAACCCTAATAGTGACCTGATGAGAAATATATTATTATATAATGCTCATATGGTTTGAGATGACTAGTTAAGTGATTGGATAATGTATTAAACTCTCCTAGGCATCTCCAGGTGTGATTGGTTTGTTAGGTGAGTGAGTTGACCCTACAAAAAAGGCCTTATTTCTTAGATATTTATTGTAGCTATCATATTTGACCAAGTCAAAATTTATAAATAAATGAATGTTGAATATTGATAATTTTACTATATGTACATGGTTTTTTATAATTTTTTATCCCTTGGATGTGCTAAAATGGTCTTACAATTTGACTAGTTACTAACAAGCTTAAAGATGTAGACAGTAAAAAAACTAGGTAGAAGTGAAAAGTTGATTAGGTATGTGTTATCATGGATTAGGGATGGATAAAAGTGCATGGATAAATTTTACAAGATTTATAAGACATTTCCATGTTATATATATTATTTTTAGGTTAGTGGATATGATGGAAATATTGCTCATAAATTGACCTATCTAGTGAAGATGAGACAGTGAAGATGCAAGTTTAAGACATTGGTCTACAAGACCAATATAAACATGTGACCAAATATATATATCATAAGATCATCCAAATGAATTAGAAGTCTTTGAAATTGTCTGCACAAGTGTTGAACGTCATTAGCACCATGACTATGTTTAAAGATAAACTGGCAAAACTGGGTAAGTAAATTGTAGTGGTGAGTTGGAATCTCTCTTCCCTAAGATGAATCAGCCAATGTATGTGATTTTTTTTTGAGGACATGAATTTCCTATCCATGTTTTTATAAATATTTGAAATTAGTGAAAGTGATTTAAATGGTAAAGCCAAACTGAGTTGATTGGTTTAGGTTTGACTATGTATACTAAAGACAAAAGATTGGTCTACAAGACCAATATTTGACATTATATTTTGTGATATTTATACCTGATAATGATATAGATATGTCAAATAATCTATTAAAGGTGTCATATGTTATAGGAAATATTGTTTCAAGTGTTGAATATCAAGTCTCCATGACTATGTTTTTGAGGCTAGTTGGCAGTTCTGAGTGGGCCACTTGTAGATAAGGGTTTGAGTAATTTTGCCTTGAGTTGAGAAGTTAAAAATATATGATGATGATGATGATATAATTAGTATTATATATATATATATATCTATATATATATATATATATATATATATATATTAGTTTTTTCCATTTTTTTGTCAAAATTATGTTTTTTACTTCATTTGATTCAAGACAGACTTTTTGAGTATGTACAAGCCTAATATGAACAATACTAATGGTGTGCTTCAAGTAGTATTTTGAGATAAAAAAATGTCATGGAAAAAAAATGAGACTATATGGGGTATATTTTATTTTAATATGATGTGTTCCTACCATATGAAGTTTTTGAAGGTGTTCCAAGGAAGACAAATTGTAACATGTCCTCAAACATACCTAATAGGATTAGGTCTCTATGAGACCTAAAGATGAGATAAGACCTAATTGAGATATGTCAGACCTAAAGGGACCAAAATCACATTTGATCCATGTATATGATATGTCCTAAGATCTATTACATGGCTTAACTAATAGGGTAAGGGTGTTTGGCTAACTAAGAAGGATATGAATAAGTGACTTGTATAAATACTAAGTAATTTTAGGCCTATTGGTGTGAATATAAGGAAAGCAAATAAAATAATAAATTGGTGAGATATGATATTATAGGAAATAATAAGAGCTTAAAGAATCAATGATGAATATTTTATAGAGTTTATTAATAAGTGTATCAAGGTCATATGACCTAATCAAGTCAAAAAGAGGGCTAGTTGAGCGAAGAAGGCTAGAGATAGGTTTTGAGAGGGATAGAAGTGTGTGAAGAGATGAGGAAGGAGATCATCATATGTTATATGATAAAAAAGGTATTATGAATATGGTCAAGTATTTTAGGTGGTTGAGTTAGCAATGAATCATCTAGGGGGTTGGTGCCTCCTTACAAGTGAGTATTCACTAAAGCCTAGCTGAGTTGGTGCTTAGCTAGTTGGGGTTGGTGTTCCTTATGAAGTGGTTGCTTCACTAAAGTTGGTGTTTTTATTATAGGAATATGGTCCATTTTCATCATCAATGGGTTTTATTCCCCTTGAGGTTTTTCCACATATATATTATGTTAATGTGTTTCATGCTCTTTTGGATTGGTGTTTATGCTTTGATAAAATGTGCATGCATGTTTAAATGATTTATGATTGCTTAAGTAAGATTATTTAATAAAGTTTTTGAAGAATAATTCACCTCCATCTTAGTAATTTTACTTATAACACTACTTGGGTGTGATAAAAACATACACAAATATATGGTACATTATTATTTTAGATGTTGGGCCTTCCCTCTACTCATGTCATATAGACATTGGGGGTATTTGCTTCTTTGATCTTAATACACACAGGTTATATGATTCAATGATCAATCTACATTTTCATGTTTGACATCACATATATAATTATGCATGCCTTTATCCATGGTTATATATTACACATGGTACTTGCTATGCTAAACACTTGACATACTTTTCCTAACACATTGGATCCATGGGCCACTATGACATGTTTATGTTGGTTGAAAATGATTTACTTTACGTACTTGTTTGAGTGTCTTGTCTTTATTATTTGAGAATTTAAATATTCTCCATTGTATGCAACTCATGTGCCTATGTTTGATTTATTGGAAATTTGATTTTCATTTATTATATGGAGATTTGACTATGGTATTCCTTACTTTATGGACATTTTACTAAGTCATGTCCATTCAATTTTGTGGCACTTGAAAAATCCCCTTGTTTGTGGTCTCCTAAGACCTTTATTTGTTGACTTGAATTTGAGTGATTTTGTTTGTTTTCTTATTTACTTGTTGATCTTGTAATTTTACTATCTATATGTTTCCATGATAATTATCATGCATCTTATGCCTACATGTGATCACATTGGTTTTATTCACTTCAATGATACATTTACCTAGACATTTTCCATCTATATGTTACATTGTTACATTCATAGATTAAATAATTATCTTACCCTTTTGAAGTGAGGTAACTCCTAGTTCATGTATTCATATCACCTCATAGGGTGGGGGTATAATATTGGGGGCATGCTTCAGAAGTATGTTCTTCACACACTCATAGTTTTTAGGTTCAATGGGGGTATGATTTGGAAGCATGTTCTCCATACTCATTCAGTACTTGGTACTTATATGAGTTTGTAGATTTAGTGGGGGTATGTCATATGGACATGGCTTCTACACATTCATAGTTCATAGATTCAGTGGGGGTATTATTTAGAAGCTTGTTCTCCACAACTATTCAATATTCAACATCTCTAGTTTATAGTGTGGGCATGTTTTGGAAACATGTCCTCCACATTGGTACTTATGTCATTTTTAGATTTCTCTATATATAGTGGGGGCATGAATTGGAAGCATGTCCTCCACACTTACATAGTTATCTAAATTGACCAAAGCACATAGTTATATGATTCATATTCATATTTGTGGCAAAATTATATACATAGTACCATTTTACACATAGTTTTAGCATGATACATATCTAAGGTACATATGCTATGCAACATGTGCCTAATAATAAAAAATCCAAACTATTTTTAGATTCTAAAACTATTTCATGTATTGATACCCTACAGAATTTTATAAACTTTATCAAACCAATCTACTGCATTAGTTGGTTCACCTTTTGATGTGGTCTAGGTGATAAAATCACTCAACCTTGCCAAATTTTTAGGTTATATCTAATTTTATCATCCAACCTCACTAAGTTATATGTATCATTGGATTGCATGGTTCAGATAATCTTAATTTTCAGGTGAAAACTCACTTTTGCTCCAAATTTGGCGGCATGTGTCTTCAAATATCTCTCCTTCTATATCCATGGATATTTGCACTTTAAAGATTCATCTATATTTATCCTAATCTCAGTTTTAGAGCCTTAAAATGATATACATTTTGATGAGAGTTATCTCTTGATAGGATTTATATAAATACAATATCAAATATCATGCATTACTCACCTAAAACTTAGACCAAAGAGACTAAAAAACTTATCAAAATCACTCTATCAAGCATTTAATTAAACAAAGATTCCCTATTTCCACAATAGTTGTTGACCAAATTTGACATTGTAGGTCAAATTAGGGCCCCTAGAGGTAAAAAATTGACTTTTAGATGTTTTAGGTGGTATAATATATTTTCATGGGGTGTATTATAGGTTATTTGATGTCATTTAATGTCATCTTAGACCTGGTCATTAGTCATTTTAGTCCTTATATCATTTTGGCATCAAAATAGGGCATTGAATGAGTTTTAAGGCCCCCTAGGGAATTTTTAAGATGTAATAAGGGTGATGTCATGTGAAATGTGTCATATTATGCCTTAATCAACTATTAATAACTAAAAGTGATAGGTTCCTCAGAATAAATAGCAAGTTTCTTGGGAAAAAAGAGAGTTTGGCACTTGTACATCTTATGAGGGTGTTTTGGACATGGGAGAAGGTTTTAATATAAATCTTCATATTCCTCAGGTTCATATCCATGATTTACATGCTTTTTAAGTTCCATTTTTGGGCTAAAACCATTCTAATCCTTTTTTCCCTTCTAGGCACATAGAACCAATCCTCAAGTTTATACTTGGTATGGATAGTTGGATAAGTTCCAATAAAAACACCTTTGGGAGGTGAAATTACACTAAGATATATTAATTTTCATTAAAATATTTTGAATAATGGTGGTTTGTGCTTTATGAACCATCCTCATGAAGTTGATTGTATTTTTTTGCTTGTTAATCTGTGCACCCTATATGTTTTAATCCATTTTGGACAAGTCCATATGAAAAAATTAGTGATGTTGACTCCAAATTATTTCTAATCTCTTATAAAATTACCTCCATGCTTTTTTTCAAGTTTCATTGTGTTTTAGTGAGCAAATAATCATAGGTTGGCAGATTAGTCTCATTTGGGATGACAAACATGATTCCACCATTTATAAAGTTTATCATGCTTTGGAAATGGTTTCAGAGGGTGTAAATAAGTTTATAACCATGTATTAAATGTATTATTTGCCCCATAATATTTAAATATAATTCTATAAGGCAAATTCTCCATGAAGGTATAATCATATACAACTTAGCAGTTAGGCAACCATTAATGAACATGTATAGGTGTCACGAAGGAGGAAAATCATGTTGAAATGGATGTTTTGAAGTTAGTTCAAAGACCATAATAATTATGATAATTTTTTTTAAAAAATTGGTAAAGATTCTTGGCTTTTTAATGAGGCCTAAACAATGCACATTGTCCATATTCTACTCTTTGTCTGCATACAACTCAAAATTTGCATCTACAAGTGTTCTCTTGGAAACCAAGCATTTTGAAAATAATAATTTGAGCTAGGCACATTACTTGAAAATAAAATGAGTCTATTTTAAAAAAATTATAAGAGTTTAAAACTCATAAAGGTCATAAAACAATCACCTTGTCCATGCTTGCAACTTTGTTGATGTGTATAAAGATAATCACCTACATGTGGTGAAAACAAAGGACTGAGGCACTCAATGGAGTGTTAAGGCATGTAATGAAAATTTTATTGGAGTCATATGGTGTTAATTATATCATGAAACACATGTTTTAAATTATAAGTGGATATACAAGAGGTAATTTTAGCTCCAAAGGTGAAATGAGTATGTTCAGGCCCCTTGTCCCTAAAATAAGAAAATAGAGGTTCAAGCCATTCTGTGAACATCTTATAAAGGTGTTGCTAATATTTTTGAAACTTATAAATGTCCTTGAATTTTTTAGATATAATAGGATCACATATTTAAAGAATAAGGAGGTGATTTATCCCTATGGATTCCTTACTAGGAAGGCTTGAAGATGCTCCTTAAATCACTATTCTCAGGCAATGATTACCTACACGTTTGAGCTATAAAGAGACCTTTTTTCACCAAGGCTGAAAAATAGATCTTGTATCAACTTTTTGAGGTTTATAAGAGTTTAAATTAAATTTTTTTACCTATTATATTATCAAAGAGTCTCATAAGTTGTGTTTAGACCCCTATATACACCTACATGTGTCTACATCATGCACATATGCAACTATCAACTGACTATGAGTTCTATATCATCCATGAAAATGACTTAGGTATGAAAACATAAAAATTATACTATGGAATTTGTTTCCAAATATATCATATTATCCAAGTGTGGTGTTTATCCTATCAATAAAATAATCAACACCTATAGATATACTGGTTGCAACATAGTTGACTGTGTTTAACTGTGGTAATAGTGAGTAGATTTGAAGACTGTGAGAATTTATAATGTATAGTAAAAGCTGAAACATAATTAAAATATGTGATAAATGACCATGTAAATATTAAATAAATGATTTTTCAATGTTCCAAGGTCAACTCAAGCTAGGAATACCTATAGGATTCATTGTAAAGGAAGACATGAAGGAAGCATAGTCAAAACATAGTAAGCAGACAGTGAACAAAGGTTGTTGCTTTTGATGTTGGAATTAAAATTATATGAGTTGAATGAAATTGTATAATTTCAAACATAGTCATAAAATTATCATATAACCATCATACATTAGATAATAATAATAGAAAATCCTCTTTCAAATGCAATAGACAATGCACATGAAGAACCCTATGCACAATATTCTTTACATAGTCTACCTTTGAAATTTAAGGAATTTAAAGGTCAATTGATGTAATTAAGGGATAAAATTTTGTGTAAAATTTTATTAAAATTTTTATAATCACATATAACATTTGGTTTTCTTGAGAAAATAGGGGAAGTGCCCTTTGTTTTGATTTAGATAGAGGGCACTTCCCTAGGTGCACAAATTGACAGTTTTGGAAAAGGATGGTAAATGGATGGATAAGGAGATATTTTAACCTTTAAAGGAAGGTGTTTAGAGTTAGAACACATATATGTAAATATTTTATAAAATTCACAAAAGGATATAACTCAAAAGGGTACCCTACACTCTTAAGGTTATAGTCAGGTTTATGAGGTATGTCTAGGCCTAGAATCCAAATGAGGGGCCAACTTCCTTTCCAACATTGGAAGAGCACTAAAATTAATTTGTGTATTTTTATAGGGTATTAAAATATCTGATAAACTTATGTAAGGTATAAGATTATTAAAGGAATCTAATTTCTACTCAAAGGTAGTATTAGGCCTATGTAAGTGGAAGGAATAACTTGATAGAGCGAATTTGGAAGTTCATATCTCTCTCGGTTATTTTCATGGGAACCTAAAATGTTTGGATAAGTTATAAATGGTCCTATATAACTATTTTGTGGCATTGGATTAAAAATTTAATGTGAAATCTCTATGAACAATATCTAAGAGGGTAAAACTTTATAAAACCCTCTTAAAACCTTGGTTTAGACTTGATGTGGAAAATGAAGGAGATATGCATAAAAATGGAATATATTGACAATAAAAATTATTTTATTTTTTATAGGACTCAATCAAAATACTCCCCATTAGGATGTGCTATACAAAACTATACAGAAATGGTAAAAAACAAGGTACTTTTGATTATTTT
This sequence comes from Torreya grandis, assembly GCA_037957365.1. Taxonomy (NCBI): domain Eukaryota; kingdom Viridiplantae; phylum Streptophyta; class Pinopsida; order Cupressales; family Taxaceae; genus Torreya; species Torreya grandis. The sequence goes on along the minus strand of JARHVA010002912.1, from coordinate 1,737,904 downwards.
ATGTATTTTGTAGGTTACAAGAGGAGTTTGAAGATGAAAAAAACTTTGGGAGAAGTATTAGGAATTGGTATAACCAATAATGTACATTTAATTATTCATAACTCATAATTTTACAAAAAATAACTCTCATCTTAGCCAGGCAAAACTGGCATACTGACCAAGCTAGTGAGAAGTGTGAAAAATCCAAGTGGAAGTTATTTTAAGGTATGCCTGATGATTCTAAGGCCATGGAGGGTATTTAAACATGTAATCCAACACATACCATGTATTTTAATTATAAATTTAATCCAATTTTAAATCCAAGTGTGTAGGGTGCATGAAATAAGAGTTACTTAGACTGTAGATGGTGATATCTCATTTTGGGAAGATTCTAGATGACCAAGACTAAAACCAATGCATGGAGAGGAATGTATGAATCCTTCCAATTTATTACAATCATTAGAACTATCCCTAATCAGTTTTTTGATGTTTAAATAGGTGTGGATGATGAAGGTGGTTTTTTGAGCCAACACAAGGAGTTTCATGCCACTTTTCATAAGTTTCATGCCTTATATGGCCACATGTCTCTTATTACCTTGCATAGTTTGTCCCACATCATATTATAATGAATAATTAACTCTTTTTATTATCTTGAAAATTTTACTTTTTAATCTTTGACTTCTCTCTTCTCCTCCCTCTCTCAAGTTCTATAAGAACTAGCAATTTTGGCCTTTGTAACTTATGTTCTACCTGAGTATGGTGAAGACCTGCTCATTTTCATACCATTAAATCAATAATACTACTGATTTTTACCACTTCCATGACTTTTCATATCATTTTTAATTTGGATGATTGGTTTTGATTAAGTGATAACTCTTATTTCCTTTGTATGTTGTTTCATTCTCTCACCTATTGTAGTTAGAAAGATTCTTCTTGTAGGGCATATGAAGTGTTCTGGGAAGTGTCAAGGTCGAGTCAATTATTTTAATCACTAGTTCCATTAAAGGTCTCTTGTCTAGTCCTCTTAGCCTAAACATTCATCCATAACCTCATAATGTAATATTGATGTGAGAAGATGTAGATTGGAGAAGCGTATATTTAGTTAGTCTCTTGGTTTCATATGTAACATGTAGATGGTTGAGAGTCATCAAATTATTTGGTGTATAACCTCTCTTAGGATAGTTTATTTTCATTTTTCTCTCTCCCTTCCCCCCACTAAAGTTTAGGTGTAGTAGTGATCCAAAGTGGTACATCAAGGGAACTATCCCTATCTATATATTCACCTCATCCTTAGGCTACCTAAAAGTTTAGAGGTGTTTCAATTATGACATTTGGATTAGGAGATATGATACATATCCTAAAAGGGTGAAAATCCAAGTGATAATAGTTTTTAGCATGCCTAGTGGGACTCTTAGTTCAAGAGGTTGAAATATTTTTGGTGTTAGCTTTAAACAATCAACCTTTAGAGGAATCTATCCAAACATCAATAACGACTCTGAGCTTACATCATCTAGTCAGGTAGCCTAGGTATTCCTTTTAAATATTTTTTATAATCATTCCTTGTGTTCTTGCATCCTAATGAAGTTCCATGTCTGAATTTGGTGTTGAGTACTATTTTACACAAGTTGGTGAGACATAGCAAGCTTATGGAACTCCCTATCAACCTTGGTGTGATTATTAATAGTCTTGTTATGAGAATTTTCAACCCTATCATGATATTTATCAACCTTATAACTATCCTTGTCATGATTTGTATCAATCCTACAATCAATCTTCTCCATATATTGCTCCTAGTCAACCTAATCACTTCTCAAGTCAATACATTTCCACTTTTAAGCAAACTCTTTTAGGCTATGATAAGTATATGTTAGATCTTGAAACATAAAGGGGATATGGTCTAGATATTCTTAGTCATTTCATTCATAAGTTGAGAGATGAATTAGAGCTAGTCAAAAGAGAGTGGGCACCTATTAAGAGAGCCAATTGGCAAAGGCTCACAAGTGAGATGCTAGATGTGAGTAGCCTAGTTTCATCCTTGGAAGACAAGATAAAAATGCATTAGAAGCAGCCTCACCAAACCTATCAGCCTTAATATCCACTTCCAAAAGATTACTATCAGTCCTACATGGTTCCTACTCATGAGCCCAATCAAGGTTATCAAAGTCATCATTTTCCCAATTAGTTGGAAGAGAGAGTTGAAAATAAAAACCTTATTTTTGAAGCAAATCCTAATAGTTATATTTATTTGGATAATATTAATAATTAATAGTCCATGTCATTATAAAAATAATTTTAATCTAAGCCCTCATTTCCCTCTCTCATTATATCCCCACTTCAAGAGGAGACCTCTAGATATGACATTCCAAGTTGGAGACAAGGTGGAGAATCTAAGCCTAAGGAGATTCCAAGTCTCTTGAATACTTTATTTACTTATCAATTTAAATCACCACATAAATAAAATATTCCTAATCCTAAAATCATATGATGGAATAATATAGTGGATTCATGGGGAAAGAAAGAGAAGAAAAGTCTTGATAAAGAGTGTGAAGTTGAGAATAAGCTTGATCCTCTACAAACCCTTCCCACCCTTCCTAAAGAGACCTCTTGTTTTCCATGTCAGCCATCTTATACTCCTAATACTCATGAATATTCTTATTATATTCAAGAAATAATTTTCCAAGAGAACCTAGCCAAGAAAATTGAAGAGTTATAGTCAAGGATGAAATTACTAAGTCAAGGTGTGATTGAAGGTTCAGATCCCAACGAAGATCCTATGCCTAAACACACCCTATATACCCTTCCTTAAGATATTCCTCTAGCTAAATCAGATGTAAATAAATTAATTTTAAAATGGAAGGAAGAAAATGAAACTATTTTATCCTAATTTCTGCCTCTCCTTCCTCAAGATCTTACAAAAGAACCCCCTACATTTTACTCTCAATCTGATTTCGAGTTATATGTTCTACCTCCACCAACTAGTTCATGTTGTCCTCACAACTTCACCATTTGCCTTGATGGACCTATGTTATGTGAACATAAAGAGGAGAAGTTAGTTGATAATAATTTAGAACTATTTCTTGAAGAAAACATACCTCCTTGACAGCCTCATTGGGCTAAGTCACATGATTTCAAGATGCCTAGTCTTGGCACCACCAAGAAAGAAAAGGAGATGGAAGATATTCTATCCCTTTAAAAATACTCTAAATATGATAAAAAATTTATGGATAATAATCTCAAACATGAATATTAATGTGTTATTAAGGATGGATGAAAAATTCAAGTCATGCCGAAAGAGGCTATAGTCTTAAAAAGTCTCTTGAGACCAAGGTGGAATTTGATGTTCTTGAAGATAACCCAATACCTCAACCTGATTTTTAACCACCCTCAGCTTCATTGGAGATTAAATAACACTATATTTATGACCTCATACATCAAGAAGATAATATTGAAGAGGTAGTGGGTCTAGATGATAAAGAGAATAAAGATGATTGGCAGCTATAAATGAAGTTCTTTCAAGAGTTTGAAGAGTTTTGCCAAGTTAAGGATCAAGTACATGACAAGGTGGAGAAAGGGAATTCCATGGAGGAATATTAAAAAGATTGGGAAGAGTATGCAAAGCTCCTTGATGAGTTTGAATAACTTGTAGTTGAGAAGAAACCTAATCTTATTGAGACTATGGACATTAAAAAGGTATGCCTTATTAAACCACCATCTGAGGTTGTAATTAAGGATACAGATGAGAAAGTTGATTTTGTTTAGATGAAATATGAATTAATTTCCATATCTAACCTATTTTTAACTTCTTAGTTATCATTAAACATCATGCCAATGAAGTTGGAAAATATTATGAAAAAGTTGGAGGCATCAATGTCAAGGATCAGAAGACTATATGTCTCATTCATTCCTTCATGTCACGAATCAAGAAGGGTTTCAAACTTACCCTTTGATCTATGAGGGAGTTTTAATCTTAGGTTAGTTAGTATTTGATTCAATTTTTTTAGTTTGGTGTGTGTGTTCCATAAGTGCTCATGAAGCACATGTGTGTTTGCTTTTACTTTGTGTGTGTATCTTTTATTTTGTGTGGTTGAGGTAGTAATTAGTCTTATCTTGATAAAATATTGTTGTCAAAGTAATATTTTGGTGTCTCAAACTTCAGATGGCTCTCCAAGCCCAATGAACTGATAAGGCTACTGGTCTAGTTAGCATAGAAGGCATGCTACCCCTATGAGTCACCAATTTGTTGACCAAATTTGACCCTACATGTCAAATTGGGGCCCTTATAGGTAAAAACTTGACTTTTATATGTTTTATGGGGTCTAATATCTTGTCATGGGGTGTATTATAAGTTATTTTATGTCATTTAATGTCATCTTAGCTTGGTCATTAGTCATTTTAGTCCTTATATCATTTTGAGTCATTTTAAGGTCAAAATAGGGCATTGAATGAGTTGTATAACCTCTTATTAAAGTGTGAAGGTGTAATAAGGGTGATTTAATGTGACATGTGTCTTATTATTTCTTAATCAAATATTCATAATTTAAAGTGATAGATTCCTCAAAAGAAAAAGTAGTTTTCTTGAGAAAAAAGTAGAGTTTGGCACTTGTATAGCCTATAAGAGAGTTTTACACATGGAATAAGGTTGTAATACGACTTAATATTTCTTAGGTTCATCTCCATTATTGACATGATTTTGAAGTGCCATTTTCATTTAAAATTATTCTACTCCTTTTTCACACTTTTAGGCACACAGAATCAGTCTTCAATTTTGTACTTGTTATGGACAGTTGGAGAACTTACAAGTCAAACACCTTTGGGAGGTGAAAGTAAAATCAGATAGATTAATTTATATATAAATATTTTTAATAATGGTTTCCTGTGATTTATTTTAATCCTCATGAAGTTGACTATGTTTTTTTTCTTGCTAATTTGTGCACCCTATAGGTTTTGCTCAATTTTAGACAAGTATATATGAACCAATTATTGATGTTGAATTTAGAGGATGTTGTATGAATTCTCAAATCCCTCCATGATTTTTTTTAGGTTTGATTTTATTTTAGTGAGAAAATAATTTCAAGTTGTTAGATTAGTCTCATTTGGGATGACAGGTAGGTTTCCACCATCTACAGAGTTTTTCATGCTTTGGAAATGGTTTCAGAGGGTGTAGATAAGTTAATCACCATGTATTAAATGTATTACTTATCCCCTCATATTTAAATCTCATTCCCTAAGGCAAATTCTCCATGAAGGTACAGTCATGAAACTTACCAGTCAAGAAGCCATTAATGAACATGTATAGGTGCCATGAAGGAGGAAAATTACATTGAAATGGATGTTTTGAAGTTGGTTCCAAGACCATAATATTGATGAGAAGAAATTTTTTAAATAGTTAATGAGTCTTGGTCTATTCATGAGGCATAAACAATGCACATTGTCCATATTCTACTCTCTACTTGCATACAACTCAGAATTTGTAACTACAAGTGTTCTCTTAGAAACCAAACATTCTAAAAATGATCATTTGAGCTATCCAGGGTCCTTGAAAATAAATGGAGTCTATTTTAATTTTTTTATAAGAGTTTTAAAACTCATAAAGGTCATAAAATAAGCACCTTGTCCATGTTTATAACTTTGTTGCCTATGTATGAAGATAATCACCTATAGGTGGTGAAAATAGAGGATTGAGATACTTAATGGGGTGTTAAGTCATGTAATGAAACTTTTATTGGAGTCATATGGTGTTAAGGAGATAATTACACACATGTTTGAAATGATAAGTGGATATACAAGAGGGGATTTTAGCTCCAAAGGTGAAATGAATATGTTCAAGGCCCTTGCCCCTAAGACAAGAAAATAGAGGTTCAAGCCATTTTATGAATATATTATAAAGGTGTTGTCAATAGTTTTGAAGATTTTAAATATCATTTCCTTGTTTCCATATCATATTATCACATATTTAAAAAATAAGGAGGTGATTTAGCCTTGTGTATTTCTTACTAGGAAGGCCTAAAGATACTCAAACCACTTTTCTCAGGTAGTGATTACCTACAGGTTTGAGCTATAAAGAGACCTTTTCTCACCAAGGTTACAAAATAAACCTTATATCCATGGTTAGAGGGTTATAATAGTTTAAATTACCTTTTTTTACCTAATATATCATAAAAGAGGCTCATAATCTATGTTTAGAACCCTATATACACTTATAGGTGTCTACATCATGCACATATGCAACTATCAGTTGACTGTGAGTTCTATATCATCCATGAGAAGGAATTAGGTATGGAAACATAAATATTAACATATGTAATATGTTTAAAAATATATAATATGATCCAAGGGTATTTTTTTATAAATTTAAGTAAAAAATCAAAACCTACAGGTATATTAGTCACAACACAGTTAATTGTGTTTGACTGTGGCAATAGTGATCAGATTTGAAGACTGTGAGTGTTTATAGTGTATATTACAAGGTGAAAAATAATTAAAAAATGTCATAAATAACAATTTAAATATTAAATAAATTATTTTTAAATTTTACAAGGTCAAATCAAGCTATGAGTACCTACAAGATTCATTATTAAGGAAGATCGGTAGGAAACACAATCAAAACATATTAAGGAGACAGTGAACAAAGGTTGTTGCTTTTGAAGTTGGCATTGCAGTTATATGAGGTTAATGAGATTGGATAATTTCCACATTAATAATAAAATTATCATATAACCCTAATAAAATATATAATAATCATAGAAAAGGCCCTTTCAAATGCAATACATAGTTCACATGAAGAACCCAACACATAGTATTCTTTACACAATCTGCCTTGGAAATTTAAGGAATTGAAAGGTAAAATGATGTCATAAAGGGATAAAATTTGGTTGAAAACATAATTAAAAATTTTATAATAACATAAAAAATTTGTTTTTCATAATAAAATAGGGTAAGTGCCCTCTGTTTTGTCATAGATAGAGGGCACTTCCCTAGGTGTATAAACTGGTAGTTTTGGAAAAGGATGGTAAATAAATGGATAAGGAGTTATTTTAACCTTGAAAATAAGGTTTGGAGAGTTATAAAACATATATTTAAAAATGGTATAACATGAAAATATGGAAATATGATAAAACATGCAAAAAATAATGAAACTCAATAGGGTATTGTACACTCCTAAGGTTGTAGTCAGGTCTATGAGGTATGTCTAGGCCTAGATTTCAAATCAAGGGCCAAATTACTTTCCAAATTTTTTATAGAACTAAAATTAATTTGGGAATGTTCATATGGTATTAATATAGGTGATAAATCTTGTGGAAGGTAGAGGAGTAGCAGGGGAATCAAATTTTGGCTCAAAGGTAGTATTAGGCTTGTGAAAGTGGAAGGAAGAGCTTGATAGAGCAATTTTGGAAGTTCATATCTCTCTTGGTGTTTTTAATGGGAAAATAATAGGTTTGTATAATTTATAAAGGGTTATATAAAACTCTTCTGTGGAATTTTATTGAAAATTGAACATGAAATCTCTATGAACAATAGATAAGAGGGTAAAATTGTCTAAAACCCTCTTAAACCCTTGGTCTAGACTCAATGTGGAAAATTAAGGAGATAATGAATAAAAATGGAATATTTTTCATATAAAAATGATTATATGTTGTAGATTACTTATTCAAGATACTCCCCATCAGGATGGGCTATACGAAACTATACAAACAAGGTACAAAACAAGGTACTTTTGATTATTTTTTGTGTTTTACAAGTTCTAGGAGGAGTTTGAAAATGAAAAAAACTTTGGGAGAAGGATTATTAATTTGGATAAACCATAAATTCAATTTATTTTTTAATAAAAAATCCTAAGTTTCCAAGCAATACTCTCATCTCAGCTAGTCAAAACTAGCATAGTGACCAAGCTAGTGAGAAGTGTGAAAACTCTAGGTGGAAGTCATTTTAAGGTGTACCTACTAATTATAAATACATGGAGGGTATTTAAAAATTTAATAAACACCATAACATGTATTTTCATGGGAAACCAAATCCAATTTTGAAGCCAAGTGTGTAGGATACATGAAAGAAGAGTTATTTGGACTATAGATGGTGATAGCTCATTTTGGGAAGATTCTAGATGACCAAGACTACAACCAATTTCTATAGAGGAATGTATTAAATAATTCCCATTTATTCAAATAATAATACCTATACCTAATTACTTTTTTGATGTTAAAATAGGTTTGGATGATGAAGGCATGTTTTTGAGCCAAAACAAGGAGTTTCATGCTACATTTCATTATTTTCATGCCTTGTATGGCCACTTGTATCTTCTGAACATGCATGGTTCATCCCACATCCTCTTCTCATGCACAAAAAACTCATTTTATTAGCTTTAAAAGTGTCTTTGTGAACCTTATACTTCTTTCTTCTCTTCTCTCTCTTAAGTTCTATAAGAACTAGCCATTTTGGCCTTTCTAATTTATGATCCATCTGAGTATGGTAAAACTTTGCTCATTTTCATACCATTCAATAAATAAGACTAATTAATTTTACCTCTTCCATGATTATTCATAGTGTGTTTCACTTTGATGATTTATTTTACTTAAGTGATAACTCTTATTTTCTTAGCATGTTGTTTCATTCTCTCACCTATTTTTAGTTGGAAAGCTTCTTCTTGCAAGGCATATGAAGTGTTCTAGGAAGTGTCAAGGTTGAGTGAGTTAGTTTATTCACTAGTTACATTCAAGGCCTCTTTTTTAGTCCTCCTAGCCTAAACATTCATCCATAACCTCATAGTGTAATATTGATGTGAGAAGATGCAGTTTGGAGAAGTGTATGTTTGGTTAGTCTCTTGGTTTCATGCATAACATGCAGTTGGTTGAGAGTCATCAAATTATTTAGTGTATCACCTCCCTTAGGATAGTTTTCTTTTAGTTTTCTCTCTCCCTTTCTCCCCTAAAATTTTAGGTGTAGTAGTGATCCAAAGTGGTACATCAAGGGAACTATCCCTATTTAGAGATTCACCTCATGTTTAGGCTACCCACAAGCTTAGAGGTGTTTTAATTGATCCAGTTGGATGAGGAGAGTTGAGACATCTCCTCAAAGGGTGAAAATCTAAGTTATAACACTAGTCATAGGTACAACACATCTAAAAATATGAAGTACTAAAGGAATAGTCATAAGGTCTTATTTACCAAGTTACAAGCTAGGTCACTATTTTACTTGCTTTACACACATTGCATGATTCACACATAAGCCAACATGTAGGGGAGAACCACATGAGTTTGGGCCCCTATTCTAGAGTATTGGATATATAGGTAGTACCCTATTGAGGTCAATATACCCCTATTTCTAAAAAAGGAGGACCCCTGTCCATATTCTACAAATTTGTGTTATAAATTGGACATTCAACTTGATCAAAATTTATTATTGAATATCATGTTTGATCTAGTTTACATTGGCATGTTAGCATGTAAGCTTTCTTTGAATTTATCTAATGTTGATAACATTTGCTTCATGTCTTTCCATGTTTTAGTTTCAATCAATATTCATTTGAATGGGCAAGTAATCATGGTTTAAGCTTCAATCATCAAAATTGAAACCTTTTGATTAACCTTTGGTCTTTAGTCGATTAATTGAATCTACATTCAAATGATGTTAAAAACCTTAGTATAAATTAGTTTAGCCTAGGTTCTTATTGAAATATATTTACATTATCGATGGGTCACTTTATTTATGACTGTCTTTATTTAATTTTAACCTATGTTCTAATTAAATTTATTAATTCATGAAAACATTAGTCTAAATTTTATCCTAAGTCTTTATGTGTCTCGAACCCTTACTTCATTACTTCCACTATTTGTAGGTATGAAAGCATGCAATGTTACCAAGTGGTAAAATCTTAGGAGCTTATAAGAAATATTGATGGTGCATGGGTGTTCATCCAAAGTCAAAAAGTTAAAGTTCCTCAAATCTAAGATTAATGGTATACATTTAAGCATAAAAATCCTAATCAATGATCTATGATGAAGGTTGGGGACAAATCAAGATATAAGATCTATGGTGCACATTCAATATTACAAAATCAAATTAATGACAAGCATAGAGTCAACATGTCAATAGATTTTGAGAAAGAATGTAATAGTGACAAGTGTCATAATTATGATGAAAAAATAAAACATCAATGGTTTATGTTTAATCAAATGTATAAATATGGATATCAATGATCTATGCTTGATCGTGCATTCAATTTATCAGTGGTGTGATTTTAGCCACTCAAATAAATATCAATAGTACATATTTGATCTTGTAAAATAAGATCAATGGAAAGCATCGAGTCAAGGAGTCAAATGGACCAGATTACATGAAAATCTACCATGTGGCATAAGGGTGTTAGTTGGATGAAGACTGACTACAAAGTACATAGAGAGAATGTAATGATGACAAGTGGCATCATCTCATAATCCCAGATCAAATATTGATATCCATGGTGAAATTTAAATCTAGAAGACTCCCCATAGAGATAAATGGTGTGAATTTAATTGAGATCTAGGATTATATGAGATGATGACATGTGTCTACGTTATAATAGTCACATTTAAAAAATAAATGAGCTACATGATAAGGATATGCCACATAGACATACATGTCATATTCAAAGATATTATGGACCCCTACATATAAAAGGTGTAAATGTATGATCTGAATACAATATAAGTCACCAAAGCACATATTTTAAATTTTCTTGCCACCATTAGAGCTATGTGTAAACCTTCAAAAAGCCCTAAGAGTGTACATAACACCCTAAATTATCTCTAAATTCATTGTGTTGAGCTAATAATGTTATATTATCATTTTCAAAAGGATAATTCAATTGGGATTAAGCCATGGAAACATATGGAACTATTTTGAAGAGGGCAGTGGAACTATACTTATCATCAGATTTAGAAGGCTGAATATTTAAGGATACATAGTTTGTATCTAATTCATTGAACATTGAGGATAACAATTTCTTAAAATTATTCTAGACTATTAAAAACTAGGGGGTTATAACAAAGGAAGAAGAGAAGGAAATCTCAACAAAGATATTGTACAATGATATTGTGGCCATTCAAATGATGAGACTACACTGTGTTGCTACAAAACCAGAGGTACTTCACTGTATTAATGGTCTTGGTCCAATTTTCAAAGATACTAAAATTGATAAGGGTATGATAATTAATGAACATAGTCTCAGGACAATTACATATATTTCTCTTATTGCATTTGAGTCCTATTACAAATTTATTAAACCCAAAATTGACCTAACTTCCATTAATTCATGGGCTAAGAAACACAACTTGATGGATATTTTGGCAAAATTATTAGAAGTAGGTAACAAAGTCATTATAGATCCTACAAAGAACATCCATATAAGACAATTTAGACCTAGATTTAGGATGGTGATGATAAAGCTAAACAAGTTGTATGGATGTGCACATACAACACATGTTGAAACAATGTAGGTTCTTATGGTATATTTTAACATTGAGAAAGTGATGGTTTCTCCATTAGGTGAAATAATCAGTATTTACCTAGGTAGACAAATAATGCAATCAAGAATAAGAAGAGGACTAAATTTTACATGATGTCTTATCTATTAGATGCCCTATGTGTAACCACCAATATTACTAATTAGAGAGAATGGTCACCCAATGGCACCCATACTGTCTCCCAGTACTATTCCAAATTGCATATTTATAAGTATAGGTATCATATCCAGTTTATTTATGATTGTGTTTACCTTGCATTGATTGAGGTCATTGGTGGTATTATTGTGATGAGAGTAATCACTTTAATCAATAAGTTTATTAAATAAATAGGGGAGATATGGTTGTATCTTGGTTGTACTATCATAATGATTGAACGAACCCAAAGTGCTCCTCTCAAACTACCAATTCATGTACCTGATAAATTAGCAAAATAGGAGGTGGTATACCAACTATTCAATGGGATTAATGGAATTTGTAATAAAAAAAGAAATGAGCTTTTACATAGTTTCCTTATGAAAATTGGCAAAACTATTTTCAGATAGTGGGATCATATTAAGGATACCTCAAAGCACATGATATCTTTTAACCTGATAAAAAACAATGGGAACCCTATGGTAGGGTGAAATAACATCTAAGAATCAAGAGTATTTTTAATGTTCCTTATGAACATGAGATCAATGTATTTGATTTTATATACACTAAGGCATCATCTTACTATGAGGTCACTAGAATATTGAAAGAACACAATATAAGGCCTGAGTCAAGATTAAGTAAGGACCAGAAAATGGAAGATAGATGATAGTTAGGACCAAGATAGTATCATTTGATAAATGTTAAATATTCAAAGCTTTCACCAATATATATCCAAGTAGAGCATAGACCATAAGAGAGAAGGATAGGTGAAATTGCTTTAAGGTCATCAGTTCCTAAATCTTCTAGATCAGTAGAACAAGAGTCACCTCAACATGAGGTTCATATGATAGCCCTAGATCCTCATGAGTTCATTGAAGATGCATTGAGGATGTTATCTATGACATATGAGATAGATTTAGAGGTATAAGATATAAATTTTGAGGAAACTAAAGAGGAAAAGGAAAAGGAGAAAACACTGGACTTAGTAATCATTGATCTTACTAAAAGGAAAGTTGAGACTACCATTGTCTCAAAATATAAGAAACCTAAAGTGACCATTACACCACCTTTTGAGAATGTTAATTGATTCATTAAGGAGAACATCATAAATGGACCACCTATTCCTAAATGGTTCATTTATGAACTAAGGTTAGAGAAGCCACCCACTTATCATGTATAGGCTATGGTGAAGACTACAGGCATACCTATTCAACAAGAATTGAAGCCATAGATCATTGCCTTAAAATAAAAATAATCAAAGAGATTTTATACCTAAATCCAATTATTATTCCAATCACAAGTAGAGATTCTAGTCTCATATGTGGCCCAATCTTCAGTTGGAGTAAGATTTGATCCAGATATTACAGGTTTTCAAAGGGTCACCAAGACAATGGTTATAGAAGGTGGTGAAGAATTTATGCATCAAAGGGTGGAGCCTTTGACTCATATAACTCAAAATAAAGTAAAAATACCAAGGGAAACCCATATATTTGAAGAGGATGTTCTTGAATTATCTCAATCTCAAGTAGAAATGCTACAAGTTATCATCAAAGGGCTAAATTAGGAGAAGAAGAATTTGTAGGAATAGTCCATTCTATTAGTTCCAAGAGACATTATCAATAATTTTGAATAAATTATATATGATACATTTTTTCCTTGAAAAATATGAGGTCTAATATGTATGTGTGAATAAATACCATTCCATGGCTTTGAAACAACTCAATCAATGACAATCTTCAGACAAGAAGGTGAAATATTTGATCAAGATATTGACAAAGGGCCAAAATCTTGAGTTTAAAATATTTAGTCTAACACATTTGAATATGGATATGATTATCTTATTGGAGAAGATAAGGGATGTGAGCAAGTTGTTAAAAGACATGGAATATCTTTATAATGACTTTAAGCAGCCATAAGATAGAATGGTGCACATATTGGGAAGCTTAATCAAAAATCCCACTACCCTGAGTATTGTAGGCTTAATTCCTGATGAAGATTTCAAACATAGGTCTACTAATTTCATACATGAGGCAAAGAAATAAAATATAGGGCACTAAAAGGTTAGATAACCAATGTATCTTAGCTATGGTTTTGTCAGTAGAAGAGAAGATTGGCAATACTAAAAGCATTAATGAAGCCTTAGATAGAGTTGATAAAGAATTCAAAAGGTTGGTAGAGTATGAAAATGAGTTATTCATGGAACCAATTATCAGCGTCAGGTTAATTAATGATCATGACAAGGGTATGAATATCTTAGAATAATATCAAAAGATGGCAACTAGAGGAACATCCCAAAGTCAATTAAGGTTACTTGATATATTATTTTGTATAAAAATCATTTTGAAAGAATATTCTATCTTGTAAAAGCATGTAAAATTTATAATGTGCTTGGCTTATAGGTTAGTCCACTTGTAAAGTGTCATTGAGTCTAGAATATTATAGAATGACAACTATCCTTGACACTTGTCTAATTTTAATTTGATAGTGACTGACTGACATACCTCATACATCTTCTATAAGAAGGGGTATTGTCATTTTAAAAGAGGAGGAAGTTTTTAGAGTAAAAAATATTTTGTAAATTTAGAGAAAAGTAATACAAGCAAGGGAATTTTGTAAATATTGTCTCATATTTGTTTGTGTGTTTGTTATCATGGTTGTTTCCTCAAATAGTTTAATGTTTAGATTTGAATTGATTGTATAAATCCTATATGTGCATGTGTGAATGCAGAGTTATCAATTTGAGCTTATGCTAGGTTGATTTAAATATTTTAGATTCATTTCATTTCCATCACTTTTATTGAAGATGTGCTAATGCTATTTTCATGTGGAAGTAAATCCTTAAAGTGAATTTTAGTTCTTATTTGCATTATTTCAAAAATCCATAGACATTTCCATAATATATGATACAATCTATGCTTTTGGCAATTTCATGTCATATGCTAGTTTGATTATATGTATTTGATGAAATTCAAGATTTGTCATGATGTTTGGACTAAATATTAGTAACAATATTCTTTCTACCCTACCCTACCCTTCTCTTTTTCTCTTTATTTTCACCAAATCACTGTAGTTAGCTTTTCATTATAAATATTCATGCTAGATTAGGTTTTAGACTTTAGTTTTGATCATCATTCACTAGACTCAGTTTAGATTAATTTCATATTTCATAGGTAGGCCTAAATACCATAGTTTCTCCCAACAACTAATTACATTTTATTTTGTGAAACAGATATATAGCTTGGTTTCTATTCTACCATATATCTTAGGAAGATCACAACCAGTAACTCATGCAAAATATTCTTTGAATCTTGAAATGAGAAGTGTTCTAAACACTCTATAAACCCTATGGTACACTTACACACATCAATATGTGAGTTTCACTATTGCTATAAGGAGGGCCCCTTAATCTAAAGCTTTGTGAATCTGAGGTGTCTTAGCTAATTTTAGTGAATTTTATTTAAAGATCAATTGATCTTTTGCAAAATTATTTTATTCTTAGCTTAATTATGTAAAGAACACTAATATTTATGGTTTTAGACTAGTATTTAGGATTATTTAGCTAAAGATAGATATTCTTTGAAGATTTACGTAAAAGTGTTACAAAGATTGTTTAAGCTTTATGAATTTGATGTGTTCAAGGTTTGTGCTACTAATTCTATGTAAATATCATTGATATGCATAAGCTGGAGGTATATTTACGATAATTAAATTGAACATATTAATTATTTGAAGGAATTGAATTGTTATTTTCAAAGTTTTCTCAAGATTTGTAAGAATTGAACTGTTACTTGCAAAGGTTACTTTAAATGTGTTTAAAGATAATTTATTTTTACAAATATAGGGTTTACTTTCTATGTTTTGAACATGATCTAGATTTTACAAGCTGTAACTACCAAGAATAAGGAATAGGTCAAGGTCTGAAATAAGGCTACCTCTTATTTCTTTAGAAATTCATAAGAAAGCAAGAGCATATAAAGGTAAGAATAAGGTCTCTAAATCTCAACATAATTCACCCATTCATGGTGCTCTTGTATTCAATCCTCATCAAGGTCTTGTTTGGTCAGGTGGATCTTCCATCAATGTGCCTGGTCAAGTACATGACTTACCTAGAAATATTGAGAAATATTTTCCTTTTTTTAGTCCTACAGGTGTTTTTTATTATTGAAAAACATATCAAGTCTTTTAAGGCTACCTTAAGATTGTTAAATGTTGCTCATGAATATGTTGCTTACAGATTGTTTCCTTTTAGTTTTAAAGATGAAACATACGATTGGTTTTTTAACCTTCCTTAGAATTACATTGTTAGTTAGAATGATTTTAATATTATTTTTATTGATCAGTTTGGAAAGGTCATCATTCCCTATGTTCTTTATCAAGAATTCACTACAATGAAGAGAGATTCAAGTGAAACCATTAGATTTTTTAATTATATATTCCAAAATATGTTTATCAGAACTATAGCTCCCTATAGACTATATGAATCTTTGTATTTAGATATTTATAGGGATGATTTATATCCAATGACTTCTGTATTCCTAAAAATATCTATTGGAGTTATAAATACATTAGCCTTAGCATATGTTGAATCCATGAAAATTAGTGATCAAATGCAACCCCAAGGTAAATAAATGTATGATATTCCTTACGTCAATCCTAATTTTCCAATGTTTAATGTCATCCCAAATGTTAATCAAAACATGTAGGCTTTGAATCAAAATCCATTTTTAAACAATTTACCTTTGAGTCATGCTCATCTTGGTCAAAACCTAGGATTCTTAAATAACATTAAAAGTGGATTTCATCTACAATATCAAAGAGATATGGTGCCAAAAACTAGTGGTAGCACTCAATTTCACATTTTAGAGGCACTTAATAATGAAAATGATTCCATATTAAAAATGGTTCAAAAATTGAGCACTAATTTTCTTCAGTTGTAAAAATAAGTAGGTAACATAGGGGAAAATTCTAACAAAAAGTATTCTTATCAAAGGTTCAATAGACATATAAATAGGTTTCATAATAGTAACAAAAATAATAACAATGATTCATCTACAAATAAGAACATTCTTGATATAAACATTTGTGATGTAGCTTTAACTAAATATTGTAGGGTCCATAACACTTCAAAGCATGGTGAGTTAGATTATGTAGAATTTTGTAATGATTTTGAGCTATTTAATGATGAATTAGATACATTTGAAGGTGGACCTAACAAAGATAATGTTGTAGGTACATTTGGTTCTTCAAAGATGTCTAAATCTTCTGACATAATTCTGATGGTGGAAACTTTTGATTTTCCATTCCAAGATGAGAATAAACCTAAGGATAATCTAGATGAGATTCATGTTTTTAAATAGTATATGAATAATAATTATCCATTGAGGAATAAAGAAAAAAATCAATTTATGACAAGTTCTACTCCACCAAACATCTTTGATACTCCTAATCCCACAATAAACAACGATCTAGAAACTTCAAAGGGAAGTAACACTAGAACCAATGCTGATGCATCTAGTTCTTCTACTAGGAGTGGATATAATATAGTGGAGGATATGAAGAAGATTAAAGCTAATATTACTTTACATGAATTGACTCAAATTACTGAATAAAGAGACTTGTTTCTTGAATATTTATCCAAAAAACCTATTAAATCATAAAAAAATTAAATGCAAATGTAGATATGTATAAGAACAAAGTAGAGGTTCCACCTTTCTTACTAACAATTAGATTTTTTGGTAAAAAATTACATAATTGTTTGTTAGATTCAGGTGCCTCTACAAATATCATGCCAAAAGGTATTTTTGAAAAACTTGGTTTAACTCCTATTAAGTCTAATAAATTAGTTACTCAATTAGACAAATCAAGAGTTAAAGTAATTAGTGAATTGTTGAATGTGCATATGCAACTTGCTTCAGAGCCAAGAGTATAAAAATTCATATATAATCAAGTTGTGGACATTCCATATGCTTATGAGATGTTACTTAGCAAGGATTGGACCAAATATTTTAATGAGTATATGTCAACTAACTATTATCACATGTAGCTATCATGGAGGGGAGTTCCTAATCAAATTTGGATTGAAAGGGAACCAAAGATGAAGCACATATCACTGAGTATAATGCATCAAATGAAAAGGTCAACATGGCTAATTTTGATTTAGGGGTTTACACTCTTGACACTCCTCAAGTATGTAAATCTAATGACTCTCATGTTATGCCTAGACTTTAGAAATTATATCTTGATGGTGTTAGATTTAAATCTGGATCTAGAGTAGGAGTAGTTTTAATTAATCCCATTGAGAAAGAATATGTTGTTTCTTACAAACTTTAGTTTCCTTACACTAATAATTTCGTATAGTATGAAGCATTAATATTAGGATTATAATTTTATATCAAACACAAGTTTAAAAACTACTAGTATATGGTGATTTTGAACTAGTAGTAAATTAGGTTAGAAGCAAATATCAATGTAAATTATCTTATTTAAATAAATACAAGTTTAGATTATGGGACTTGATGGAGTACTTTGATGTTTTCAATATTGTTTCAATCCCTAGAGAATAGAATTAGTCTACTGATGAAATAGCTTCAACTATAGCCAACCTTATGTAAAATCAGGATTCCAAACTAGGAAACCTTAGCATTGAATTGGTCCCATGTCCCTTAATTCCCGATAATGTCAATCATTTGCAAGTGATTAGTGATGATTAATAAATAATTGAATTCATGAACAACTCAATAGTATTTGAGTCTCATATAATTTATGAGTTCAATTAGAATTATCTTAATGGAGATAAAATTGATGATAAGATAGTGAAATTAGATGACAACAAGATTCCCAAAGGCATGATTGTCTTAGAAAGACTATTTGATAAAGACAAGCTATCTGCAACTGTTAAAGTTTCCAAAGTGAGTGGAAAGAATTATATTGTAGTTGACATAATGACTCAAGGTCAACCTCAGCTATTAAACATTGGTACAACATGCACAAATGAAGAATCTATAAAGGATAAATATTTGTTGACCAATTACAAGGATGTTATTACTTGGTCTTATGAAGACTTGAAGATCTTTGATCCTAGAGTCATTACTCATACCATTCCATTGAAATAAGCTTGTAAACCTTTCAGGTAGATATAAAGACTAGTTAATCCTATTCTAGGACCATTAATCTATAAAGAGCTTAAGAAGATATTAGATGCAAAAATAGCTTTTCCAATTATATATTCTACCTAGGTAGCTAATTTAGTACCAGTTAGAGAGAAAATGGAGAGATTAGATTATGCATAGATTTTATAAATTTGAAAAAATATTATAAAAATGGTAATTATCCTTTACCATACCTTGACCAGGTGATTCAAATTGTTAGTGGTTCTTCCATGATGTCTTTCCTAAATGGCTTTTAGGTTATAATCAAGTGCTTATTAATAAGGAAGATAGAATGAAGACTGCATTCACAATAAAATGGGGAACTTTTGATTACAATAAAATGCCTTTTAGACTCATCAATGCAAGAGCTACATTTCAAAGAGATATAGACCATGATTTTCAAGTTATCATAGGTAAATTCATCATTATATACATGGATTATCTAACTATATTTTCTAAGAATATGGAAGATCATATAATGCATTTACAACAAGTATTTGAACATTGTAAAAGGTTTGGAATTTTATTTTATCCTAAGAAAAGCATTTTTTGTGTAACTAAAGGGAAATTACTAGGACATTTTATAACCAAATATGTGATTTATATATATCTTTATAGAGTTAAGACCATATCTAAGATAGAATCCCTAAACAGTAGAAAAAAATTAAAATAATTCTTTGGGAAAATCAATTTTGTAAGAAAATTCATTTATGGTTTTACAAAGATTGTGAAACCACTTAATGACATGTTGTAGAAGGATTCAAAGGTCATTGGAATGAATAAACTGAGAAAGCCTTGAAGGATATTAAAGAAGCAATATTTCAATCACCTGTGTTGATAAACAAAAGATTTTTATCTTTATTATTTTACTTCTAAACATACAATAACAATTGTTTTAACATAGAAAATAGATAAATGTGAGCATCAAATTGCATTTATGAGTAAAAACTTTAATAATGTTGGCTTAAATTATTCTATGATTGATAAAAAAACATTTTCTTTGGTTAAGGTAGTTAAAATTTTTAGAGACTATATTCTTAGGAATAAAGTGCATGTTATATTACCAGATCCTGCTACCAAGATTATATTAAGTAAATGTGAATTGGGAGAGAGAAGAGGTAAGTGAATCTCTATACTCCAAGAGTATGATCTTGAGATGAAAATTACCAAATTGGTAAGGTGTCAGGGATTGATTCAATTGATTACTAACACTAATCCTAGTTTGAGTATAATGGAAAAAATCAATAACAATTTCCACTAAATGATTGGTTTGATGAAATTATTCATTTACTGATAAATGGTTCTTTTCCTAAAAGAATTATCAAATAACAAATAAGATATTTTAGGCTCAAAGTAGCTCATTTATTGATCAAGGATGGGATACTCTACTGGAAGAATTGTGAAGGAATATACTTGATATGTGTTTCAAAAGAAGAAGCATCTAAAATATTTAGTACTTTTCATGATAAACTTGGGAGTGGACACCCTTATATAAAAAAATAGCTTATAAGATCCTAAGGGTAGGATATTATTGGCAAATAATTTTCAAATATGTTCACAAGCATGTTAGTTAATGTCATCAATGTCAGATCTTCAACATGAAAGAACCAAAAGCAACTATGCCATTGAGGCCAATTTTAATTGACAAACCTTTTCCTCACTGGGTTTGGACTTTGTAGGGGTAATTAAACCTAATTATTCATATGGACACAAATATATTCTTATTTTTACTAATTATTTTACAAGATGGATAGATGCAGTAGCAACAAAATAATGTATAACTAAAGATGTAATCAAGTTCTTAGAAGATAACATTTGCACTAGATTTGGAACACCAATATCATTGGTTTGTGATAATGGATCAAAAATTGTATGTATTGAGATGATTGAGTGGGCCTATGATAATACGATAACTCTTAACCTTTCATCAAATCATTATCCTCAAGGTAATGGAGTGTCAGAGTCAATAAACAAGAATTTGATGAAAGCTATCAAGAAGTTGAAAACTCAACAACCAAGAACATGGCATAAATTACTAAAGTATGGTATTTGGGTAGACAAAAATAGAGTGAAACAAGATCTAAAAGTGTAACAATTTTTGTGTGTATATGGTCAAGAACCAATATTTCTAATTACTCTAAAATTTCCAACTTATAAGTTCATGTAGGAGTATATGGAAGAGGATAAGGAGTATGCCAATTTTAGGTTGTTGGCTATCATACAAATGGAAGATGTAAGAGAAGAAGAATTTGCCAAATTTATTAGACATCAAACCAATGTTAAAATATGTTTTGACAAGCATTCAAAGATCAAGGTGTTCAGATAGGGAGACCTATTCCTCCTTTGGGAAAAAGCATCTAAGCCGAAAAGAAAACATGGGAAATTCACTCCTTTGTGGATTGGCCCTTATCAAATTACTAAGACATTGGGAGACAACACCTTTAAAATAAAAGAATTGTAAGGAGTAGAGTTCACTTTACCAACTAATGGACAATATATCAAACATTACTTCTCTATTTTTCCACCTCAAGTATTCATGGAGTAATTTGTAATATTAGTTAGATTTAATGTAAGTAGGCTTATATTAGTTTATTTTCTTGTTCCTTATTTAAAAATAGTTTTGTGAATATTTGTTTGCTTGTTGTTTGTTTTGCTTGTCGTGTGTGCCCTTTTCCTTGTTTTGTTCCCTGATTTCAATAAGTCTTTTCCAAGACAAGTTTTCAAGCTCCTATTCATCCAAATGCTCCTAAAAACTTCTCAAATCAATAATGTAGGTATGAATGTTAAACATTGGTTGATTATGGATTTTATAAATTTTGATATTAATGTTATGTTTCTAAGAAATTGATAAAGATTGATATTCATGTTCATTGTTCCTTAAAGTATTAAACCTTGCTCTAATCTAAGTTTGATTCTAATAAGGATTACATATGTTTGAATGAAAGTTTGAATTATTAGAGTAAAGTCATGTTAGCACTTAAAGAACATTATTTCCTAGGATGAAGTTTATGACCAAGGATGATTTTCTGAAGATTAAACATTTGACAAAATTCTAAAAACATAGCTAATTATGGTCCCCAACCTTTGTTGGAAATCTAAATGTAATTGAAAAATATAAAAAATAAGAGCCTTATTGAAAATCCAAAAGCATTCTAAGAAAATTTGATTCAGGTAACCTCCACTAGGGATATGGATACCTGGATGGTAGTGGAACAAGGCCTAGAGTGGGATTAAAGGTATCTCTATCAGGGATATGGATGCCTAACTAGCAATAGAGAAATTCCAAAGCCTTCCATTTTAATAAAACATGATTCATAATGAATATATAAATGTGATAAGAGTCTATGCTAATGATTAAAGTCATGAAATTTAGAAGTTATTTTCTAAATTTTAATGACAATCAATAAATAAATCAAAGCACACACACAACATGACCAAGTTTTAATATTTGATCTTAATTCTGCATGTGTAATACTTGTTTTAACTATGAATTGATCTTAATAATGGTACTTAATCATGTGGAATGTATATTCTAGTTATTAGTGAATCAAGAGTATCTAAATTCTAACATTTTGCAATTTTTCCCATATAAGTCACCATTTTTTGAGGTTAACATACCCCCATTTTTTAAAAATGAGAACCCTTGTCCATATTCTAAAAGTTTGTGTTATAAATTGGGAATTCAACTTGATCAAAGTTCATTATTGAATATCATGTTTGATCTAGTTTACATTGGCATGTTAGCACGTAAACATTATTTCACTTTATCTAATGTTTCTAACATTGCTTCATGTGCTCCATGTTGTAGGTTCAATCAATCTTCATTTTAATGAGCAAGTATTCATGGTTTATGCTTCAATCATAAAAATTTATCCCTTTTGATTAACCTTTGGTCTTTAGTCAATTAATTGAATCTATTTTCAAATGATGTTAAAAACCTTAGTCTAAATAAATTTAACCTAGGGTTATTATTGAAATAGATTCAAATTATTGATGGGTCATTTTATTTTTGACTAAGTCTTAGTTTAATTTGAGCCTAAGTTCAAATTGAATTTATTAATTCATGAAAACCTTAGTCTAAATTTTATCCTAAGTTTTTATGTGTCTCAAACCCTTACTTCATTGCATTTACTATTTTTAGGTATGAAAACATGTGGTATCACCAAGTGGTACAATATCAAAAAGTTGGAAGAAATATTGATGGTATATAGGTATTCATCCA
This sequence comes from Torreya grandis, assembly GCA_037957365.1. Classification (NCBI taxonomy): domain Eukaryota; kingdom Viridiplantae; phylum Streptophyta; class Pinopsida; order Cupressales; family Taxaceae; genus Torreya; species Torreya grandis. Next base: position 1,714,925 of record JARHVA010002912.1, on the reverse strand, counting down.
AAGTCAACTAGTCAAATTTCCTTAGATCTAAGATCAATGGTACATTTTCAAGCATACAAATCTTGATCAATGATCTATGATAAAGTCTGGGGTCAATAAGTCAATATCTAAGATCTATGATGTGCATTCAATCTTGCAAAAGAAAATCGATGGTGAGCACATAGTAAACATGTCAATGGATCTAGAGAAACAACACAGTAGTGATTAGTGTCACAATAATGGTGAATAAAGAATAAATCAACAATCCACATTAAATAAAATGTATAAAGATGGAGATCAATGGTTTGTGCTTGATCATGCATTCAAAAGATAAATGGTGTAATTTTAACCACTCAAATCAAGATCAAATGTACATGTTTGATCCTATAAAATAAGATCAATGGAAATCATCAAGTCAAGGAGTTAAATGGCCCATATTGCATGAAAAGATACCACATAATGTAATGGTGTTATTCAGATGAAGATTGATTGCAAAGTACACAAAGAGCACATGATGATGCCAAGTGGCATCATCTCATAAGCCCATATCAAATATCAGTGGCCATGGTGAAAGTCAAAGCCAAAAGACTCCCTATGGAGATCAATAGTGTGCATTTAATATATGTCTAAGATTGCACAAGATGATGACACATGTCAAAATGATAATGATCACATTTAAAAAATAAATGAGATATGATAAGGAGATGCCACATAAGCATACATGTAATATTCAAATATCTTGTGGACTCATACATATAAAAAGTATAAATGGGTGATCTGAATTCAATATAAGTCACCAAAGCACATATTTCAAACTTTATTGCCACTATTGGAGCTCTGTGTAAACTTCCAAAAATCTCTAAGACTGTACAAAATGCCCTAAATTATCTTTGAATTAATTATGTTGAGCCAAAAAAGGTTAGATTATTGTTTACAAAAGGATAATTCAATTGGGATTAAGCCATGGAAACATATGGAGCTATTTTGAAGAGGGAACTATGACTATACCTATCATTAGATTTAGAAGGCCAAATATTCAAGGATACAAAGTTTGTAGTTACTTCATTGAACACTAGGGATAATAATTACTCAAAATTATTTTAGACTATTGAAAAACTAGGGGGTTATAACAAAGGAAGAAGAGAAGATACTCTTAGTGAAGAGATTATACGATGATATTATGGCCATTCAGATGATGGGAATGCACTATGTTGCTTCTAAACTAGAGGTACTTCACTGTATTAATGTTCTTGGTCCAGTTTTCAAAGATACCAAAATTGATAAGGGTATAATCATTAATGAAAATAGTCTTAGGAAAATTACATATATTTATTCTATTGCATTTGAGTCTTACTAAAAATTTCCTAAAACCTAGATTGTCCTAACCTACATTAATTCATGGGCTTTTAAAAATCACAACATGATGGGCATTTTGGTAAAATGGTTAAAATTAGGTAACCAAGTCATTATAGATCCTCCAAAGAACATCCCTATAAGCCAATTTAGACCCAGAGTTAGGATGGTGATGATAATTTTGAATAAGTTGTATGGATGTGCACATACAACACATGTTAAACCAATGTGGGTTCCTATGGTATACTTCATCATTGAGAAAGTAATGGTTCATCCATTAGGTGAAATATTCAGTATTTCCCTAAGCACACAAATATGTATAATCAAGAATAAGAAGAGGACTGAATTATACATGATGTACTATCTATTATATGCCCTATGTACAACCACCAATATCCCCAATCAAAGAGAATGGTCACCTAATAACACCCAAACTATCTCCCAATACTATTCCAAATTGTACATTTACAAGTATAGATACCACATCAAGTTTATTTGTAACTATATTTACCCTGCATTAAGTGGGGCTATTGGTGGTATTCCTATGATGAGAAGAAGCACTATAATAAAGAATTATATTGAAGTAATAGGGGACATATGGTTGTATCCTGATTGTACTATTATAAGGATTGAAGGAACCCAAAGTTCTCCTCTCAAATGACTAATTTATGTACCTGATAAACTAGTAGAACAAGAAGTGTCATACCAAATATTCAATGGGATTAATGGGATTTGTAAGACCAAAAGAAAGGGGATTTTTCATAGTTTCCCTATGATAATTGGAAATACTATTTTCAAATAGTGGGATCATATTGAGGCTAATTCAAAGCACAAGATGTCCTTTAACCTACAAATTGATGATAAAAATAATGGGATCCCTATGGCAGGGTGAAAGAACATCTGAGAATCAAGAGTATTTTGAATGTGCCTTATGAACATGAGCTCGATGCATTTCATTTTATATACACTAAGGCATTATCCTACTATGAGGTCACTAAAATATTGAAAGAACACAACATAAGGCCTAAGTCAAGATTGAATAGGGACCAAAAAATGGAAGATAGATGGCAGTTAGGACCAAGATAATATCATTTGATAAATTTTGAATCTTTTAAGATTCCACCAATAGATATCCAAGTAGATCATAGAATAGAAGAGAGAAGTCAAAGTGAAATTGATTCAAGTTCACCAATTGCTAAATCTTTTAGATCAATAAAATAAGAGTCACCTTAACATGAGGTTTATATGATAGCCCTAGATCCTCATGTGTTTGTTGAATATGCATTGAATATGTTATCTATGACATATGAGATGGATTCAAAGGTAGAAGAGACAAAGGTTGATGAAACCAAAGAGGAAAAGGAAAATGAGAAAGCACTAGACTTAGTAATCATTGATCTTCCTAAAAGGAAAGTTGAGACTACCATTGTCTCAAAAGCTAATAAACCTAAAGTGATCATTAAACCACCTTTGAAGAATGTTACTCTATTTAGTGAGGATAACATTATATATGGGCCACCTATTCCTAAATGGTTCATTTATGAACCAAGGGTAGAGAAGTTACCCACTTATCATAAATGGTTTATGGTGAAGACTACAAGCATATCTATGTAATAAGAATTGAAGCCATCAATCATTTCCCTACAATAAGAAGAATCGAAGAGATTTTCTACCCCAATCCAACTAGTATTCCAATCACAAGTAGAGGTCTTAGTCTCACATGTCACCTAATCTTCAGTTAGAGTAAGATTTGATCTAGATACTAGAGGTTTGCAAAAGTTCACCAAGATAGTGGTTATAAAAGGTGGTGGAATAAGTTGTGCATCAAAGGGTGGAGCCTATGACTCATCTAACTAAAAATAAAGTACAAAAACTAAGGTAAGCCCCTACATTTGAAGAGGATGTTCTTGAGTGATCTCAATCTCAATCATAAATGCTACAAGCTTCCATCAAAGGGCTAAAGCAAGAGAATTATTTGTAGTAGTCCATTATATCATTTTTAGGAGACATTATCAATAAGTTTGAAGTAATTATATATGATACACTTATTTTCTTGAAAATTTTGAGGTCTAAGTTGGATGTGGTAAACAAAAAACATTACATGGCTATGAAACAACTTAATCAATGGTAGGCTTCAGATAAGAAGGTGAAAGATTTGATCAAGATATTGACAGAGGGCTAGATTTTTGAGTTTAAAATATTTAGCCTAACAAATTTGAATATCTCTATGATTATCTTAATGGAGAAGATAAGGTATGTGAATACATGTTTAAAAAACATGAAATATTTTTCTAATAACTTCAAGTAGCTATAAGATATAATGGTGCACATATTGGGAAGATTAATCAAGAATCACACCACCCTTAGTCCTATAGGATTAATAATTGATGAAGAGTTCAAACATAGGGTTACTAATTTCATATAGGAGTTAAAAAATAAAAACTAGGGCACTATAGGGGCAGATAACTAGCATATCTTAGATATGGTTTTATCAGTAGAAGAGAAGATTGAAAATACTATAATTACTAAGGAAGCCTTAGACAAAGCTAACAAAAAATTCAAAAGGTTAGTAGAGTAAGAGTAAGAGTTATTCATGGAACCAATTATCAATCTTAGGTTAATTAATGAGCAACATGATAAGGATATGAATATCTTAGAATAAAAGCAAAAGATGGTAACTGGAGGAACATCCTAAAGTTAATTAAGTTGACTTGATATATTATTTTGTATAAAAATCATAAAAATCATTTTGAAAGAATATTCTATCTTGTAAAAGCATGTGCAATTTGTAATGTGCATGGCTTATAAGTTAGTCTACTTATAAAGTGTCATTGAGTCTATAATATTGTATAAGGAAAACTATAGTTGACACTTGGATAATTTCAATTTGATATCAACTGACTAACATATCTCATATGTCTTCTATAAGAAGGGGTATTGTCATTTGAAAAGAGGAGGAAGTTTTTAGAGTAAAAACTATTTTGTAAATTTAGAGCAAAGTAATTTAAGAAAGATAATTATGCAAATATTGTCTCATATTTATTTGTGCATTTCTTAACATGGTTGTTTCCTCAAATATATGGTTCAATGTTCAGATTTGAATTGATTTTATAAATAATAGATGTATATGTGTGAATGCAGAGTTGTCAATTTGAGCTTATGCTAGGTTGATTGAAAGATTTTAGATTCATTTCATTTCCATTGCTTTTATTGAAGATGTGATAATGCTATTTTCATGTGGAATTAAATCCTTAAATTGAATTTGAGTTCTTATTTGTAATGTTTTAAAAATCCTTAGACATTTGCTTGGTATATGATAGGATCTATGATTTTGGCAATTTCACATCATATGCTAGTTTTAAGTACCTTATATTATGTCTTTTTCTCTATTTAACATAGTTTTAATTTCCATTAATAGCTTATCTTAATTTAATAAATTTAGTATATGGTATATGTAAGTTTAGAATTTAATCAACCTATTTTACATTTGATATTCACCCTTGTGTCATGTTATTTTTATATTCTTAACCCTATCTACCTAAGTAGGATCCACATCTAAATTAGGGTTAAACATTTAGTGAACATGTTCCATCTGAATATGCATTTTTTTTCTAATGTATGGCTTCCAAGCCTCATAGGTTTTGATCTAGTTAAGATGGATTTTTATATCTGAAGCTTTACCCTAGGGTTTTACCTCCTCTGGCCACAAGGGGCTTCATGCACAAATACTTACAACTAGATTCTTCATTGATCAACAAATTTATGTCTCCAAATAAGTCCATTCTAAAATTACACTAAGGTATTTTCTATTTATATTATTATATGAAAAAACCTTTTTTTGTTTGCTTCAATTAGGTATGGATTTTTCATTAATTTTAGATAATTATGGGATTTGTATAAGGCCCCCAACCGAAAAGAAAGAGTTTTAAAAAGTACTGACCACATGCAAAAACCCAAAAATAGCATAACCATCAAAATTCCATTAAAAAATAGCCATATAGAATACCCCCAAAAAAAGGATATACAAGAAATTATAGCCAACATATAAAAAAATAGAACAAGACCAAAATAAAGGACCCAACCAACATGACCAGAAAAGAGGACACATACTAGCCTCATAGGTTGACACCATCTTGAATTTCATCATCAAAGTCATCCAAAAAAATAAGCTCATGACCTATGTAGACATTATCACCCATCTCACCCAAGGCTTCACATTTCATCTGCTTTCTTAGACCTTTACCACTTAAAACAAATTCCAAAGAGGAGTTGATAAAAGTAGAAATATTTGACCCAGTTTCCTCTATCAAAGACTTGTTAAACTAGTGAGACACTACAATATGACCTCTGTAAACCTATGTGACCAACTTATTCACCACATCAACTTGAGTCTTTTCATGGTGGCTTACTCACAACAAGGAGATTTCTATGATTGAGATCTATAAGTGGGCCATGGGAGGCACAAAAAGAAACTTCCCTTCCATAGGATCTTGTGAACTAACCTTTCTCCTCAAATATTTGATGAACCCTAAGAGATCCATAAAATAAGTATCCAATGCTCTAAAATAAAATACAAGAACAAGACCAAGACCAAGTCTATCTATACTTGAAAATAATATATTAGGGAGAGGAGATAAATCATGCATTATAATTTTCTTTACTAACCCTACATGAAACTCTAGACACACATAGAAAGAGAACACCTACACCACCCCCTCCAAGTTAGAGACCAAAAACATCAAATTTTATGTAAATATGGGAGTAATCTCTTAGTTAACCTTGTAGTGGGCTCTTTACAATAAAAAATCATGTTCAAGGACACCCATGATAGCTCTAAAGACATCCTCTATCAACATTTAAAATATATGCTTTAGATGGGCCCTCAAAATTGGTTTGTTGAAATCCATCTCCCTCACCTAGATGCCACAATAAATTTATGGTGTATCCAAGGTGATTTTAGTCATTTAATACATAGGAAGATTTGAGAACCACAATATCCAGAGTAAATAGGAAAGACAAGGAAGTGGAAAACATTCTCATCAAACTACTAAAATGAACTGATAAAACCAAGAAATCATTGCATGCGAAGGAAGTCTTGTGACTCCCTCATGCCACATATTACCTCCATCCCTTCCAATAAAACTAAAAATGCATCATAAATGCAATTTGTTCCTAGATGATTAAATAATTATGAGGGATATTTGGTAGGGAATGATGAGATTACGTCAGAGAATTTTTTTTAAAAAGGGCTCCACCAAAATGACAACTCAACTAAAAACAAATCCTCATGTAAACAAACTATCTATCTTTTGAAATTACTTTTTAACAAAAAATAATATAAAAGGAAAGACCAAAGATAATAAATGAACCTAAATATATTAGGTAAAGGGATGAAAAATATTTCCATGCCTCCCACAAGTTGTCAACCCTACAAGATTCAGCTTGATCAATACCATAATTCACCAAAAAATTAGCTACCATGTTTGTTTCCTCGAAGCAATGATTAAAATTGATCGAGGAGAAAACCTCTAGTTTCATCCAAGTGTTTGCCAGTGTGTTTCCTAAGTGCCAAGAGGTATCCAATTTCTTTTTCATTTCGAAAATAGTGACTTGTAAGTCACCTTCCATGATCAACTTCAGAATGTCACACTAGATTGTGAGATCAATCCCACTCACTAGTGCTTGAGCTTTTACTTCATTATTTGTCCCACCTTGGATTTCCATAGATATTTCTCAGATGAGAGATCCACTATAGTCTTAAATAATACAACCATCTCCTAAAGCTCCTAGGTTCCCTCTAGAGGCTACATTAAAGTTTAGCTTGAACCAACCTATAGGTGGTGGAATCCAGTCCCACTTTCCAATCCTACTTTTTTCTCAACTATGGTTGACCCATTAACAAGGATGGATTTTTCATTTTTTACTATTTAATATTTTTATTAAATATTATCATATAATGTAAATAGTACACTTATGTTGAAATTAATTTTTGGGTTTCATAAAAAATAGATTTTATTTAAAAATGTCTCTCATATCTATGAAAAATATTCCTTATATATCAAAATTGTTGATTCTCTACTTGGAATATTCAAAGGTTTTCTTGTGATACATTCAAAATTATTTGGCCTATTCATGATTCATATTAAATCAAAATTCAAAATTATCATTGATTTTTCATAGATATGTTGATATATAAAAAACATCTTTCACTTTTCCAAAATATTGCATGGATTTTTTAAATTTAGATCTATAAGATGTACATGTAATTTTATTTATTTATTTTTATGTGTTCATTCCATTTCATATTTTTCTAGAAAAAACAATTTTAGATTCATAACTTTATCATCCAGTCACTTTATATTATTTCATCTTCCTTTGGCACATTGTGTTGAGGGTTACAAGATTCATTGTTTTCTAAAATTATAATTGTTGATTTCAAAGTGTTCAACATTTAGAAATTAGAATGTTACCTTGTCAAAAATCATGTTCAATATGAATACATTTGTTAATTATTTCATGTTATAATACCTTATATTGGTTATTACTTGTTATGTTTCATGCTTGATTAAATCCATTAAGGCTATAAAGGGTTTAAAATCTAAACATTTAAAAAAACTAAATCAGAGAATGAGCCTAATCTGGATAAAACTCAAACTTATCTTTACCAATCTTACTAAAATAATATGGAGCATTTTCCTCCTAAACCTAAGAAGGGTGATATATATAATCCCTCTAACTAGGTCCATGTTATCACTCCTTCAAGGGGTAAGGTCGTTGGTGTATGTATGCATGATCAATCTAAGGTATCCATGGTTTGTGCTTGTGAATCCTTAAAATATCAATTCATCCTTATGAGAAAATTAGTATAAAAGTGGAAAATAATGTTAGTTAAAATATCACATTATTATAAAATCATGTCACATACCTACAAAATCCAAAACATGGTAGTTTTAATCATGTGTCTACATTCTCTTATACCAATGTTGTGCCAAACAAGGTTTCATATCCAAATAAAAAGCTAAAGTAGAATACAACCAAAATAAATGATTCCAAAAGTGATCATTTTAATTTCTAAAATAGTGACTTGTAAGTCACCTTCCATGATCAACTTCAGAATGTCACACTAGATTGTGAGATCAATCCCACTCACCAGTGCTTGAGCTTTTACTTCATTATTTGTCCCACCTTGGATTTCCCTAGATATTTCTCAGATGAGAGATCCACTGTAGTCTTAAATAATACAACCATCTCCTAAATCTCCTAGGTTACCTCTAGAGGCTGCATTAAAGTTTAGCTTGAACCATCCTATAGGCGGTGGAATCCAGTCCCACTTTCCAATCCTACTTTTTTCTCAACTATGGTTGACCCATTAACAAGGATGGATTTTTCATTTTTTACTATTTCATATTTTTATTAAATATTATCATACAATGTAAATAGTACACTTATGTTGAAATTATTTTTTGGGTTTCATAAAAAATAGATTTCATTTAAAAACATCTCTCATATCTATGAAAATATTCCTTATATATCAAAATTGTTGATTCTCTACTTAGAATATTCAAAGGTTTTCTTGTGATACATTCAAAATTATTTGGCCTATTCATGATTCATATTAAATCAAAATTCAAAACTATCATTGATTTTTCATAGATATGTTGATATATAAAAAACATCTTTCACTTTTCCAAAATATTGCATGGATTTTTTAAATTTAGATCTATAAGATGTACATGTAATTTTATTTCTTTATTTTTATGTGTTCATTCCATTTCATATTTTTCTATAAAAAAAAATTTTAGTTTCATAAATTTATCATCCAATCACTTTATATTGTTTCATCTTCCTTTGGCACATTGTGTTGAGGGTTACAAGATTCATTGTTTTCTAAAATTATAATTGTTGATTTCAAAGTGTTCAACATTTAAAAAGTAGAATGTTACCTTGTCAAAAATCATGTTCAATATGAATACATTTGTTAATTATTTCATGTTATAATACCTTATATTGGTTATTACGTGTTATGTTTCATGCTTGATTAAATCCATTAAGGCTATAAAGGTTTTAAAATCTAAACATTTCAAAAAACCAAATCAGGGAATGAGCCTAATCTGGATAAAACTCAAACTTCTCTTTACCAATCTTACTACAATAATATGGAGCATTTTCCTCCTAACCCTAATAAGGGTGATATATATAATCCCTCTAACTAGGTCCATGTTATCACTCCTTCAAGGGGTAAGGTCGATGGTGTATGTATGCATGATCAATCCAAGGTATCCATGGTTTGTGCTTGTAAATCCTTAAAAGATCAATTCATCCTTATGAGAAAATTAGTATAAAAGTGGAAAATAATGTTAGTTAAAATATCACATTATTATAAAATCATGTCACATAGCTACAAAATTCAAAACATGGTAGTTTTAATCATGTGTCTACATCCTCTTATACCAATGTTGTGCCAAACAAGGTTTCATATCCAAATAAAAAGCTAAAGTAGAATACAACCAAAATAAATGATTCCATTAGTGATCAAAAGGATACTTAGTGACCAATTCAAATCCTAAGATAAATGATTCAATATAAAGTGTTCAAATTACCTCCTATACATCTTATACATATATCTAAATACTATTGTGCATATCATAGAATGCATGGGCATCATATAGATAATTGTTTCACATTAGAGAGACAAATACAAAGTCAAAAACATAGTGGTGATCATTTCATTGATACATATGCCAATAAAACCACTCAAAATATGAATACCTCTCCCAAAACACAATTTCCAAAATAACAAATATGGGTACCAAAGAAAATTGTATAATAAAAATAATTGAAAATATCAAACATAGAGCAAGAAAAGGTTCAAAAAGACAAATCAGGTAAAGAAAAGGATACAAATTTACCTCTCAATAATGATAATATAATTTATAAGAAATATGGTTTTAGAAATAAATATTTACAAAACTTTGGTTATCATGATCGAGGATTGGGAAAACATTCCCAAGGTATCACTCACACCATTTCCACATCTAATCAGAATGACTGCCAATGCTTGGATTATAGTGTTAATGTCAATACCAACCATTCAAAGATACATTTTTTCAAATAAAAAGAACCTAAAAATGATAAAAATTCAAATAATAAATCATAAATATAAAAGTTACCATTAAAAAAAGAGCAATGGGTGCACCAAATATTAAAATTGGAACTTTTAACAAAACAAGTCAAAAAATAAGGTGGACTTATTAAATCTAATGTTCTAAATGTGTTTATGAATGGGGAAACTAAAATCCTTTCATTATTTCAAAACCATTCCACTCTCACTACTCATATAGATGGTAAACATTCTACAACTGAATAATTCAACAAACCATGTTCTGATCCACTTGACAACTTACCATATGAACTATACATATCTATAGGACTTGGTACCTAACAATTGAAATCCATCACCATTAATAAGGAAACACATGTGGATAAATGTAAACCAAAGATACCAAGTAAAAAATTACCAAAGGAGCTTGATACATTTTTTTATTCTAGTATGAACACATATGAGACATATGATATAGGGCCTTCACAGAGACACCTCAAAGATGAGATCCTTGGGTTTTAGTGGCACTTTTCATTGATCATGGAACCATTATAAAATACTAAAATAATAAAAAATACCAAGCAAATACTAAAAAAATATTTTAAAAAAAAATTAAAAATTCTAAAAATATTTTTTGGCACCTACATGTTCTATTGGCTCCTTGGCATCCATTTGTTTCTTTCATATTGATGGACAACATATTAAGTTACTCCTACATACACATATGTATCAAAATTCTACTCGGGTGTGATAAAGACATACACATATACATGGTACATTCTTATTTTATATGTTGGGCCTTCCCTCTAGTTATGTCATATAGACAATAGGGCATCCACTTCTTTAATCTTTATACACACATGTTATATGATTCGATGATCACTCTAAATTATCATGTTTAATCTTACATATGTACTTACACATGCATTTATCCATGGTTATATCTAACATAGGTTACTTACTATGTTATACACTTGACACACTTTTCCTAACACATTAGATCCATGGGCCACTATGACATGTTTGTGTTGGTTGCTTATACTTTACTTTATGTACTTCCTTTATTGTCTTGTCTTTATTATTCGAGCATTTAAATATGCTTCAGTATATGCAGCCCATGTGCCTATGTTTTCCTTATTAGACATTTGACTATGTCATTTATTTTTTTATGGACATTTGAATATGTCATTCCTTTCTTTATGTACATTTGACTAAGTCACGTCTATTCAATTTTATGACACTTGAACATGCCCTTTTTTTTGGTCTCCTAAGACCTTTATTTGTTAACTTGATTTGGAGTGCTTTTATGTGTGTGATTATTTTCTTTTTGAGCTTGTACTATTACTATCTATACATTTCTATGATCTTTATCATGCATCTTATGCCTATATGTGATCCCATTGGTTCTATGTGCTTCAATGATACATTTACCTAGACATTTTTCCTTCTATATGATACATGGTTACAATCACAGATTATAATATTGTCTTACCCTTTTGAGGTGAGGTAATTCCAAGTTATTATAATTCCCTCACCTCAAATGGGGGGGCATATTAGTGGGGGCATGTTTAGGAAACATGTTCTCCACACATTCACAGTTTTTAGATATTAGTGGGGGCATGTCACATGGACATGGCTTCCACTCATTCATAATTTTTAGATTCAATTGGGGCATGCTTTAGAATCATGTTATCTACACTCATTTAGTATTTGGTATTTATATGAGTTTGTAGATTCAATGGGGGCATGACATATGGTCATGGCTTCCACACATTTATAGTTCACATATTCAATGGGGGCATGCTTTGGAAGAATATTCTCCACACCTATTCAGTATTCAACATATCTAGTTTATAATTGGGTCATGTTTTTGAAACATGTCCTCCACATTAGTACTTATGTCATTTTTTATATCTCTGCATATATATTGGGGGCATAATTTAGAAGCATGTCATCCATACTTACATAGTTATCTAAATTGGCTAAAACACATAGTTATATGATTCAAATCCATAGTTGTGTCAAAATTATATACATGGTACCATTTTTATACATAGTTTGAGCATGATACATATCTAAGGTGCATATGATATGCAACATTTGTCTAATATTACAAAATCCAAATCACTTTCAGATTCTAAAACTATTGCATGTATTGATACCTTGCAAACTTTTAAAGACTTTATCAAACCAATCTACTGCATCAGTTGGTTCACCATTTGGTATGGTTGAGGTGATTAAATCACACAATCTTTCCAAGTTTTAGGTTGGATTTTACTATATCAACCAACCTCACTAGGTTATATGTATCATTGGATTTTATGGTTGAGCTAATATCAATTGCTACATGGAAAATCACTTTTTCTCTAAAGTTGGGGGCATGTGTCTTCCAATATCTCTCTCTCTCTATCCTTAGATATATGCACTTTAAAGATTTATCTATATTTATCCTAATCTTAGTTTTAGATCCTTAAAATGATACATCTTTAAAAAAATAATTTGCCAATAGGTAAGGTGGTTACATTAACACACATGTGTACTCCTAAACCTTTCTCTTTCAATTTAAAATCTATTTCAAGTACATTTAACCTAGATTACATGCACTAATTTTACATTGTAACATGCTCTTAGTTGTAAGTCAGTCACTAGAAAATCACTTAAATTTAACTTAAGCAAAGACAAGGTGTGCATAAACTTCCAAGTACTTATTATTTTCCTTTAAACTAGAAATTTCATATCTAAATTAAAGGGGGTGAGGAATTTAGATGATATTTTTTGATTATGTAGCACCTCATAACTTGGTTTTTCCTCCTCTTAGTTCTACACATGCCTTGATTTTGAAAGCCTCACATTTGTCTATCTTATGCCCCTTGGCTTATCTCTTGGTATGAATAGTCTTATATTGGTGACAAAGACATCTTATCTTTCCCAAAATGCTTAAAATATACTTATCTGATACTTTTATAAGTTTTGATCTTATACTTATTTTTCTACTCCCTGGACACTAATGTTTGGGATAGACAGTAATGTTGGTATTATTGTCCTAACCCAATGCAAGTGTCCAGTGCCTTAAAGTCATATAATTTAAAAATTAAATGTATTCCAATGGTTAACCTTAGTGTTTTAATGTGATTTATCTCCTGATATGATTGGTATAAATACAATATCAATGCTCATTCATTTCTCACCTAGAAATCAGATCAAAAAGACCAAGGCACTTATCAAAATCATTCTATCAAGCATTTAATTGAAAAAATATTTCATATTTCCACACCAATCATATGTACAACACATATATAGGTCTAAAGCACTAAAGTATTAGTCATAAAATCTTATTTACCAAGTTATAAACTAGGTCACTATTTTACTTTATACACATTACATGATTATCACACAAGCCAACATGTAGGGTAAAACTACATGAGTCTAATTCCCTCTTCTAGAGTATTTGATATATAGCAAGTGCCCCTTAACAATAGGGAAATTGTGGGTCATTTTGATACCATGTCCCCACTAAGCCATTTTTTCCCAAGGTTATAATTTAATCCTATATAGACTGAACAAAATCATGTCATATTTATAGTATAAATAGTCCATGAACTAGAATTTGAACCTCAGATTAAGTTGAAATCAATTGATCTAGGTATTATACTATAATATTCATACAATTCCTTATTTTCATCATCCATTATCTAAAATAATATTTTCACATAAGAATATTTATCTAATCCATGAGAGATTATTTAATTATATTAAGCCATAATATTTATCAACACCATCTTTGTGATTCTCTACTCCTTCTTAATGGATCTTTTTGCACATGCACATACACCATCATGTTTCCCTTTGTCATGCCCAACCTCAAACAAACTACAAAAATGATGCATCCCACTCTTTTTATGTATCCTACCTAACCAATAAAACATTCAATAATTTTTAAACTATCATGCCCAATTGTCTAACCAAAATTAGTGTGTATTGAACTTGATTTCTCTTTCATTTATATTTCTATAAATTATCTCAAAATAACCTTGGAAAACCTCTCAAGAATGTGATCTATCATCACTCATTTCAAAGTGGTACTCCCTCAAAATATTTCTATTATCCTCTGTGTTATTAGGTTCAAGTCTAAGTGTGGGTATATATAGGATAATGGGGGATAAAGAAGGCCTTAAAGTGCCATTTTTTTCCTAAAAATAAAAATAGTTGAATTTGGAGAGAATATTAAAGATATGTGGACAAATAATTTTATAATAAAGTAATAATATGAGTCATGTAATTTTGAATCTAATTTCTAAATATCCATTTTTTAAATACCAAAGTTAGAAAAATATGAAAATTGATGCATTTCTAACAAGAAAACAATATTTTTTGTGAAATCATAAGTAGACTACATGTGTACAAATACATGTTTTTTGAGTAAACAAATGAAATTTCATATATGAATGGAGGAAATGTTGAGTATTGTTGAAAATATTTTTTTATTAATTTTTTAATATAGATACATGTTTTTAAATAATTTTATAAGTCAAGACAACTAAAAAACTAAAACTACAAGTGTACTAAGACAACTTTTTGACATTAACTTCATGATTATTTTTTCCAAAGCATATCCAACAATGTGTATATTATTGATATATAAGTTTTATAAAAGTATTTTTAATTATATATATATATATATATATATATATATATATATATATATATATATATATATATATATATATATATATATATATATATATAGACCATAATGAGGTATATCACATATAAACTAAGTAATAATTAAAAATTATAGTTTAACATTAAAAAATTATATATTCAAAAGATAAGTTCTCCTCTCTACAAACCCATATATATATATATATATATATATATATATATATATATATATATATTCATTCCTGATTAGATTTGTCTTTGAAGATGAAAAAACACATAAATTTACTAAAACTCATCATGGCTAATCCATGACAGGTTTTAGGGTAGGCTCAGATCCCCAAACCTAAATCCAAACTAGTTTTAGAGGGAAACTCAAAACATTAAAGAAAAAATATTTTAAAGGACGTACACACTTTGTAAAGTGTAAACACCCTTTACAAATGGCATATGTTTAGGGATTTTTTTAAAGTGCATATACCCTTTATATAAGGCCTTACACCTTTTCAAAAATGTGTAAGTGTATGTCCTTTAGAAAGGGTGGACACCCTACTATAAAGGGTGTTTGCCCTATATTCCAAAATAGACCTTCATAAATGCATAATGTCATTTGGAACTACTTCTAGAAAGGGCATGTATGCTTTTCAAAAGGGTGTATGCATTTTATAGTCCATGAATTTTACTCCTTTGTCCACAAATTTCACTGATTCATTTTACATTTTTCAATTTTAGAATTGGTTTTTATTTGTAAATTCTTGAACTCTTCATTTTCTTTATCTCAATTTGTTCAAATGCTTCAATTTTTATTCTATTTTGATTTGAATGCATAAATATAAATCATGGGGTGAAGTAGTCACCAAAAAATACCAATTAAGGAGTTAAAAATGAATAAATTGACTTCAAGAGAGAAAAATTAAAAAAATACAAGCAAATAGTAGAGAATACATAAGAGCTTCTGGACAAGGGGAAGGTATTTATTCCACACCAAGTAATATTTCAATTAAAAATAACATTCCCAATTCCATGGAATTTAATTTAGATACATATTCAAATGAGATAATACTTGTCAATCCTTGTTGAATGATGAAATTAAATATGTAGAATATATAACTAATGAATTTGTATTGAGTGATGAAACACATGGAGAAACTCTACATAGTGAAACATCTATCCATAATGATTTTTTTGAGAATGAAGATAATGAAAATCACATAATGACCCCAATACATCTTTATCTTCTAATGAAGAGGAATTTACTTCACGTATAAAATCTAATGTTAACCCAAACTTGAATATCCCTCTTATGGTTGAAGTGCTTATAACAATCAATTTAATAAATAATGTAGCTCCAACACCCACACCTCCAAGGATAATATGATAAAAACCAATGTATTTTATTCAAATAGTGAGAATATATTATAACTTATAGAAGGAAAATGTCAACAAGAATAGTTAAACTTCATGATCAATGTGTATGTGACTAATCATTTACAAAGAAAACCCATACAAAATAATGTCAAAATTTTTTTCAAATGATGAAAATGTAAAAAATACACCATGTGATGCATAATTTAGGGTTAAGAACAAGCATTATAGTTTGAATAAATGATGCAATATCAAAGAGTATAAGTATTTCATTTAACTCAATAGGTAATATAACTTGAAAAAAGATAGTAGTACGATAAGATGAGTAATAAAAAAATCTATAGTAAGTCAACATCTAGAGGCTAATTTCTTAGTCAAACAAGTAAAACTCGAAATTTAGTGGTAAACTCCCATGAAATGACAAGATATTATTTGAAGGAATAAGACATTTGATTGGAAATTTTTGACATGAAAATAAACAGTTCTCACCTAATATAAAATATGTTGTTAAAAGAATAAAAGGTTAAAAAATTGTGATCCACATAAAAAACATTTATTGGACATGAACCAAACATAATTTTATAAAAAAATTATTAAAATTTTTAATTTACAATTGATAATTAGCCAAAGATCATTTGAGATGTGCAAGCGTTTCTATGTTAAAATCAATCAAACATGTGCCACATGTTTTTTAAGTATCCATGTTTAATTTGTTATGAATTTTGATTTTTTCATTGTATAAATTATACTTTAAATACTAATGAGATTATACATGAATTTATGGTGGCTTATCCATGCAAACTTTCAAGAGAGTTAATCCCAAGTCTTTTGTGTAAAAAACCCAAGAGAATTGTTTTACTAAAGAATGTTTATATGGAATATGTAACACTTATATTATTTTGTGACATTTGATAAATTTTAAACATTAAAATATTTCACATGAATTTGGAAAGAAAATAGTTGATTTTAAGAAGTAAAAATATGTAAAGTACATATTATGTATAAAAAAGAATCATTAATATGTGAGTTAATAATGACCCAAGTATCTGTATTTAATTTCATGTTTGAAATTAAAAAAATATATTATCTTCAATATGCAAGACACACACACCAATAAAAATGGTTAGATGATCAATTCAAGTTTTCAAGGATAACTTGCCATTTCGAACCATTGTTTTAGTTTTGAAATTTATTGAAAAATACACGCTTCAACCACAAAATAAGGTTTAATCATAATACTTAAATTCAATTCAAGTTGGAATTTTTATACATATTATTTTCAAACATGTACTTAATAACACAAATGAAAATATAAATATTTTGAGGGATTACCATTTTTATATGAGCTATGATATATAACATTCTCTAAATTTTATCTAAGGTTATTTTGATATATTTTATAGAAATATGGATGCAAGAGAAATTGAGTTCAATACACACTACATTTATTTAGATAATTGTGCAAACATAATTTAATAATTCTCAAATGTTTTACTAGTTAATCAAGATACATAAGAAGAGTGGCATACAACTTTTTTTATAGTTTCTTTGAGTTCAAGTATGGGAAAGGATAACATGATGTTACAGGTGCATGTGTAAAAATATCCCTTAAGAAAGAGTAAGTGAAGCATAAGGATGTTGTTGATTTGATTGATGCTACAAGTATTATGGCTTGGTGTAATAAAATAATTTCTCATGGATTAGATAAATATTCTTATGTTTGAAGATTTTTTATAAATGGAGGAAGAAAATATGTGAAATTATGGATTTCACATTACAATACCTTGATCTAGTGATTTCCATTCAATATAAAGCTCAAATTATAGTTCATGGACTATATATATATATATATATATATATATATATATATATATATTACATGACTTTATTTTTTTGTATGGATTTTGGCTGGAAGGAATTTGAGTCAAAAGAATGGGTTGATGAATGGTATTTCAGACCCCTAAGGCCTATGGAGACTAGCGATTCATTTCAACCACTAGTAGATCATGAAATGTAATTAATAATTAACTTTGATCACATCTCAAATCTTGTGAAATCAAGTACAATTTATTAATAATATAAATGTAGCCTTAAGCATTAGTAATATTTTAATTTTTTCATACATGTCTTGAAAATTTATTACACTTTAAATGTAGGGTAATTTTTCGTAGTATTTCACTTAAGGATAATGATGAGGGAAACAATTACTATATGTCTCATTGTGTAGAGGAAAAAAATTAACTACAACTATCATAGATGGAGATGATTTATTTTATCCTACTGGATTTTTGGTGGTTATAAGAACCTAGCTTTATAAATACTTTCATAAAAATTAAATCAATAGTTATTTGGGGACTTTAAAATGGGTAGGGTGATACTTAATTTTTTAGATTTGGTTATTGATAAAAATATTAAATTGATAAAATACAATGGAAAACATCACAATATGTTTATGAAAAGTTCATGAATCTAAGCATGAAGAAATTATTGAAACACTTAAAATAGAGTTGATCCTGAAGGTATGTTAGATTGACTTGGTAAATTTAGTATCCAATGCAAGTCACATTTTAAAATAGTAATGTTTAGTTCTTTATTTTAGCATAATTTAATTTATAATTTTTTTATTATGTATTTAGTTTTATTTAAAATTATTATTAATACATTTAATGTAGGTTAGTGGTAGCATATGGAATTCCACCTTCATGTGGTTGGTATCGCAAGTAGAAAATATTATCCTTTTGATATAAAGAGAATAATAAAAAACATTACATGTTGAATATATAAGTTACTTCCTATATGTGAGGGGAAGATAATCCTATAGGGTGATTAGATCATTCCCCCATGAAATTTTAGGAGCTTATGATTCATCTCTACCCCTAATCGATTGTCTATAATTCCTCCACAAAGTTTGTTCTATTTTTCCTTTAAGAACTAGAAAAATATTTTAAAGGATGCATTTGACCATATGAAAACTTTGATTTTTGGGGATTATGGAGGCTAATTGAAATCAATTCATGTTTCTATACACCCATCTAGGGGTGTCTAAAAAGATGTTCAATTGATTGGTTTAATGAGCCAAAAAATATGTGTTGTATTAAAAGAAAATTGGTCCCTAAAGAGAGATTTAGATGTAATATAAAATGTAATTCCATTTATCCATAATCCATAGTGGTAGATAATCCTTTAGGGTGTGATTATAGTACTCCCATTTGTAACTATAATAACTTATGGTTTATCTCTACCCCTCATGGTTTTCTTATAGAGATTGCATAAAGTTAGTTCCATTTTTACCCTTTCTTATAAGGAATGCATCTGACTACATGAAAATTTCTACTTTAGGGACTAAAAAGGGTGGATAAAGCTCATTCATACATATATACACCTAAATGTGCCTATGAATATAGTTTTTTTATTGGGATAGTGAGTTAAGTGATACATGTTGTACTGACCACCTTTTAGTTCCTAAAGAGAGATTCGACAATAAGAAAAAGCATGCTACCATTTATGCCTCATATTGCATGGGATAAAATCCTATGGGAGGTGATCAATAGACTTATATAGGAAATTATAGGAGCTAATGGTTCATCTTTACACCTCATGGTTCACTTATAGTGGGTACACAAAGTTCATTTCATTTTTACCCTTAGGGATAAGAAGATTCTCTTAAGGGACACATCTGACTGTGTGAAAGTTTAAACTCTAGGGATTGATAGAGGGAATAAAAATGAAATTCATGCATATATATAACCATTATCAACCAAATTTACACCCTTTGTAAGGTAGTTCAAGCCTTCAAAATTTAGAATAACATGGAAACAATCCTAGGTTGTGGGTGGCCTAAACTTGGATTGAATCTCTAGGTTAAAGGGCTAGCTCCCCTTGATGAATCACTTAGGCTCATAGAATACTATAAAAATTTGACATTAAAATGGAGAGAAACATATTATAATGGAGTTCATGCACCAAATATACTTGAACACCACCAACTAGCTGTATATGCACTTCAAACATGAGACTAACCTAGATAAGACACTATTCCAAATCTACCGCTCTTCACCAACATTTCTCATGAAGCTTGTGAATAATGTTTGGTCTAGGAGGAATAGTCAAGAGGTCATGAAATGACACTCATGAAAATATAATTCACTCAACCTTTACACCTCACTTTGAAACTTTAAAATACTTATAAAAAGGAATTCAAACTGAACATGAATGCTAGAAAATGACAACATACCAAGAACGTAAAGCCAATCACTTGATAATATCAATTAATCAAGAACACATATTTAAACAAGTAAAATGAGGAGGTAACATAATTTTTTTATCATTTATTAAATTATTTGAAATGGGTAGGGATTCACCATACCCATGTGGAGGATAGCAACATAGCCTATTAAGGTTGAATTTATAGATAAGTGAGAGAGAAGAGGAGAGAAGGGCATAGGAGAGAGAGAAAAAAGTTTCCAATAGGAGTTAAAATCAAGAAAGAGTTATGAAACTTCCCCTTCAGGTCCTCAAGGACAAGTGTTAATATCTTGAAGATGCTCTTTTAATCTAAGTGGCATGAAAGTCTCAAACCTTACTTGATACTTTAGTCTTCTTATTGAAAACTGCCCCATCTCTTGGTTTGTGAGAGGAAAAGTGACACTCTTCAACATAAAGTCATGTTGAGTTAAATTATATATCTAATATTGACGCATTTAATCAGTTATAGAAGCTCTCCCAACAAACATTTTAGTGGCAATCATCAAGTACCTCCTTAGGTGTCTTGAAACCTCTTTGTCTCATTAGGCCAATCTTGCTTATAAGTTTCAAATAATGAGTTAATATTTATAAATGAAATATTTATCCATGTATGTACTATTAAAATCATATTATACCTATAAAAATTCATTTGGAGTCATCAAACTCTCTCAAAGATTAAAAATATGTAAACCTCCTTGTGTATAAGAATGCAAAAATTATATTGGTAAAATTATCATATATTTAATAAAATATTATCCCATTACATCTCCATGCCAATTTTTAGGATCCAATTGTGAGTGAAACTGTCCTTTTTATGATATTCTCTCTTCTTAATTAGGCCTCCTTGCCTAGAAACTAAGTTTTGGCCCAAAATCACTCCCACACATGTGAAACTTATAGGAAGTGTGTGATTAAATTTAAACATAGTAATACCATTCTCCATGTCAATTTTTATCTCTTTAGACCCTGTATAGATGGGTACACCATGAAATGGTCAAAAACCCTATTCTAGATGCTTGTATAGGCTTGAGAGGAATTTAGAGTGTTTGGAAAGAAATTTTCAAGTTATAATGATTGAAAGTAACTATTTTAGACCTAAAACATCATTATAAAACTTTATCCATTGAAATTAGGTCTCTTGAAGTACTTTATAGGATTGTAGATAAGCTTCTTAATCTATAAACTAATACATTCCTCTCTTTTTGACCAAGTTAATGAATTGTGGAGATCATAAAACTTCGTAGGAGACCTAAAATGGTGTTTATAAGGTTTAGTATCATTTATTAAATATTTATAGCCTCTGATCTTGGTTTTGAGACCATCACATACTCTACTTCTTCACAAATAAGCATGTAGCCCTATATTTTTGAGTAATCTTCATAGTACTATAACTACATATGCCAGCCAATACCTGTAAATGGTGATAAATATATATTTTAATGTAATAAATGTCATTATATGGTAAAACCAATTCATTTTAATGAATTTTTTTATCTTATGTCTCATATCATGTCACCAAGAGGGGTTTAGGAGGGTTTTAGACATGTCAAGTTCTTAACAATAGTTCATAGAGGATATATCCTCTTTCTCATTTATAATACCACAAAGTGAAAGTGTGGGGAACCATAAAACACATCCAAACACAATTTTTCACCATGAAAACTTTCAATAAATATATGATCAAAACTTGGTGCCACTTAGGTGGTAGAACATGCATTCTGAGGTCTAAAAATGAGTTTTAGTTTGAAAAAGGGGTAATAGTGTTTGAAATGAGTTTTAATCTATAAATCAATTCTTACTTAGAGAATATAGATCCTACTTACACTTTATATTGGATATACATTAAATAATTAATAGCATTACCAATATGTGGATCCATTAGACCCAATTATGGGATCTCTTATCACAAAAATTAATACTAGGGAGGGTTTCAAATCCTCTAGTCAAGCACAATCATGTAATAACCCTAACTAAGCCCTATGTTTTCATATTCACCATACTTAACAAGTAGAGTAAAGTCTAATCTAGTGCTCACCAAAGCTTATGGAATAAAGTTTGGGTAATAAATAACAAAATTAAACATACATAGAAGACATATACTCATGTCAATGTTTATGAAATCATAATACATGGAAGAGAAGGACAAATGCATATCTATCTACTCTTACAAAAGAGGAACAAAGTTAGGAATACTTATCTTTGAAGATGAACCTACTAAACCTCAATCTCTTTCTTGGCCAAGGTGCTTTACAAGAGGTTGTTGTGGTATGTAAAGATGAATAGGATAAATCATCTCTAGGACACATAACCTATCAATACATAAAAAAAACTTCTCCACAATACAAGATTCGTATCTCTAAAGAAGGTATAAAACCCTAAGTTTTGTCCTCAAGTGGAATGGTGGATAAGAAGATGCATAATAGCTCTTACTTATTATTCTCTTATCTAAATAATGGAAAAATGATCTTATATATTGGTGTATTTAACCCCAATCCCTTCTAAAAGTTTTAGCCAATAGGGTTAACCTAGTTGACCTAGTATTGATATTGATAAAAACTCACTGGGTCATGGGGTAGTTCGGCTAAGAGTTAACCTAGAACCTAAATGAATTTTAATAATAAGATTACAAGGTCAACCTAGTTGACCTAGTACTATAAAATATCAAAAGGGGTTTTAGGTTAGGAAAAAGGAGACGTAAGGTGGGAAATGACTAGAGGAGTATACAAGAGAGAAGAACAAGCTTAGGGGAATGGCTTTTAGGAGACAAGTGGAAAAAGGGATAAGAATCCTATAAAGCACCACTAGTTTGCCTACCCCTTTCCCAGTGCACCCATTAAGGTGTACAATCAAAGAGACTAAGATTTGATGGGTTACTCAAAGATAAAGAGCATCAATAATTGATAAAATTTTGAAAATATTATGTATATACATATGCCCCACTCAAATATCATTATGTGTCTCATAAGTGTAACACAGGATGGTGATTTAGGAATAGAACATGTTGACACATAATTTTGGTGCTAAGTAAAATGTAGAAGGATAAAATAATATAAATGAAATGATAGAATTTAAAAACACATACCTTTACTTACCTTAGTGTTGTATATAAAGGAGATTGTGAGAGAAGTGAAGGCATCTAATATAAAGAACCTTAGGTGAGCTTGTAAAGATTAGTACAAAAAAGAGATTTTTTTTAAAATGTTTAGAATATAGACATATAGTAGTAGAAAATATTCTCTACGAAGTCATGATTTCAGAACATTTTATGGTTCAAAAAAATAAGTGAGTGAAAACAAAGATATGATCAAAATAAGGAATCTACTAGTAAATATTTGAAAGGTAAAGAATTGTGAATAATAACTTTAAATAGAGTGAAAATAAAGTCATTTGTTATTATTTGACTTATTTGGAGAGAAAAATAGAGCTCTAAGAGACTGAACAAAATCCTAAAGAGCCAAGATGGTGAGGAGATGACAACTAAGATGAGGAAGATGCCTAGCAGTTGCAATGGGTAGAACATAGGTAGGAAACTGAGAAATTCAACTTGTTTTAATTATTTTGTTTAAAATTAAGTGTTTTATTTAAATTTATAAATTAGATGAATTCTAGAAACTAGAATCAACCCCAGGATTTGCTAAGGGTACTAAAAGTCAAATGGGGAAATGGGTTAAAAGAAATCAGAATAATAAATGTCAAAGGCATTTATTTCAAGTAGGTCAAAGAGTTGGTAATTTGAACCAACTAGGTCAACTCAGTCGACCTAGTAGGTTAAGAATCTTGATTTGACACTACTGACTTAGTAGGTATGCGTTGAATTAGTTTGTTTAGTTAAAGTGGTAACTTAGTACCCTTATACCAATTTAGTTGATTAATCCACTCTACTGACTTATTACTAAGGGGGAAATTAAAGGGTTGACTTAGTTGATTAAGTCCACAGGTTTGACCCAATACTCTTTGGTCAACTTAGTATGTGACTAAGTGACCAGTATAGTACTAAAATGTAGGAAATTGGCTTAAAAAGTATGTGTAAGACCCAATTTGACCAAGTAAGTATAGAAGAGGATAAGTAGGCTAAGAATAGGTGAAATCGATATAAAATGAATAAATTAAGTTAAATTAAGGTTTGTTATTATTAAAATTTAAAAAGAATGTATTTGATTATAAGTGACATGGAGGTCTAATATATATTTTATTATTTGATGGTTTTAGGGGCATCATAGATTATGTTGATTAGTGGATGCTTCTTGGATACCATATCTATTGGAGAAATTGACATTAGAATACTGAGCTAAGTTAGTTACACTAGGCTTAGGAGGCATCATGGAGAGGCATCAAGTATTGTTGAGTATGTATCTAGTAGTCATGTTCCTAGGAGCTTGGGAGTGCTTGACTAATACCTTTAGGTGGGTGGTGGATGGAGATACCATTGATGTGGGTATCATACTAAAAGATGTCCATGATTTATTTGGACTTCTAATAGGAGGAACACTGAAGATCACATGGATACTAAATGGGCAGGAGGAGAGATGAGCATTATCCCAATGGGAAACTTACTCAGATAAGATATATCTAGGGTTAAAAATGACCCTATTTGATGTCTGTATATCCTAGATTTCGGATATCTAGAAGGTAGTGATAGGACTTATGATAGCATGGGTGTTGTGTTACCAATCGAATGGAAAGGTACCACTATATGTGATAGCCTTATGCTAGTCGATATTGGAGTAGGGGACAATTTTATGGTCTAAGTTATATCATCTAGGTTTAGCTCATGCATGATATGTATGGGATGTTGTCTAGATATAAAAAGACCATGGAGATAAGATCAAGTGGCATGGGCCATGACATATGTGCTATCACTATAGATGGTCATATGAGTATATATTTTATGTTATCTATATGCACACATTGTAATATTTTGGTGAATTAGAGGATGGTGGTACTAGATTGGCATGGGCATGGATTATAAGCTACTACACCTAGTGGGTAGAGATAGATCTAGTGGCATGCTTACCAAGATATTTTAGACTCTCTCACCTTGTGTCTCCTATAGTGGTGCTCACATTTTGGGCTAGAAATGTGAGAGAGTTGATGGGCAAGGGAGGAGAGGGATAACTAGTCACGAGACCAGAGATTAGACCATGATGTGAGAAACCATGGATAGGTCAAGCATGATGACTAATAAATAGAGAGGATATGGATGTGGATGTAGGAGTATCATAGGTACCAAAACCAACATCATATTAGGAGGAGTGGAGACTACCTTAGTTGTACAACTAATGGAGATGTTAATGATGAGAGAGAACAAAGAGGGTGGTCATCTAGGATGACCCATCAGTTGGCCTCAAGTAGAGATAATCTATAGAAGTACCACTAAGGTGAGGCTTAAGACTTATATGGGTGGTGACCCTAGGGTTTGCATTGGTTGGGAGGCATCCCATGGATGAGGTGCTCTAGGGACAACTTGATGGAGAGACCGTGTTGGGTGATTGAGTAGATAGGGAGATGGTGTTAGGTGACATCCAGACAAGTAATAAATGGTGAAAGTTTACTAAAGCTTTTAAAATAGATTACTAGTTATATTAATTGATAGATTATAGATATATAGATTTTGAGATGTATATATGATCTAACATCTATTCAATTTGAATTTTGTAGATATTATAGAGGAGGAGGAGACCAAATGGGTATCTATGGTGAGGGAAGCACTCCATGATGTCCTAGATGGGGCACTGACACCATACAACCCGACCACATTGGATGATCCTATGGTACCATATTTCACAGCTCAAGTGAGTTGGTTTAGACTAACATGAGAGGCCACAAGGTGATTATAGGTGTGCATAAATGATCTAAATCCATTGGTATTGGTGGGAATAAAAGAGGTATAAGCCTGATAGGCCTTGTCTTAGGTGAGGAAACTATGATAGGTATAAGCCTAGGTGGCCAACTTATAGGGACAGGTGATAGGATTGAGGTCTCAAACATCCTCTTTAAAGTGTATTATTTAGAGGGGACTATCCAAGGCATCTATGGGTAATGTGGCTAGGCCAAGAGATAGACATGATAGAGCCCAAACTTAGAGTTGGAGAAATGTAATTTTGTACTTTGTATCAAAAACACGTAATATATATAGATATTTTTTATGTTGATAGTTGGATGTTGATTTTATGTATTTGTATTGTGGTTGTGGTTTTGGATGCATGGATATTTTTTTTTTATTATTGTTTTATATTTTATAGGAAATATATTATTGTGTTTTATTTTCTAACATTATGTAGGACATGTGCATGGTTAAAAAAACATGCAAAAAAGGATTTGGCAAAGTATAATTAATCAAAAATAAATGTATCACACACTATTTCACATTGGTAAATGTGTAATAATAAGAAATTACTAAGTGTATTAAACTAATGAGTGGTAAACAAGAGGGTGAAAAGTTGTTATTAGACCATGAAAAAGAGTGGCACCAAATTAAAACAAGTAAAATCACACTAAATCATGTTGGGAAGTATAAAAATAATGTAATAAAATGGAAAGCACTTGAAAGAACAATGGTATAAAAAAAACTCAATTAAGTCAATCAATCATACCAAATAACATTGGGAAGCATAAAAGAGAAACTAAATTGGTAAAATGGTCTTAAATTAATCACACTAATTCAAGTTGGGAAGTATGAAAAACTTAATAAAAATGGTTGGATTCTTAGATATTGAAAAACAAGAAGATAAAAGTGAAAAATTAATGAAGTAAGTAGAAAACATACTAAATAAATATGGGAAGCATGCCAATGATGTGTAACTCATAATCAATCACATCTTATCTCATATTTGACACATGTAATTTTCTTGTGACTTGGATATAGGAATTTTTTGGAGGAAGGATAGGTCTTATCCATGGTATTACACTGTAACTCATAAATTAAACACCAATGAGGTTTAATTAATGTGAAAACATGGTAAAAAAGGATGTTTTGGATGGTAATTTGAAAAATTGGTAATTTGTGAGGAAAGCCAGGTCCTATCCATGGTCTTGCAATACAACTCAGAAATGGCATCCCTAGGGGAGTAATCAGTGAAAAAAATAATATTTCTCAAGGGTAAATATTATAATGTTAGGGAATGAAGGGAATTTAAAAATCATAACATATGACTCTTATGAGAAGACCTTATGAGACATGAGGTGTACTAAGGACATGAGAAGACACTAAATGACTAATGACCATCAATATATATAGGATACCTATTTGCTATAGACACAAAGATATGTAGGAAAATAAGTGTGCTACTAAGATCAACTCATGTAAGTAGTTTTGAACAATAAAATTAAAATGGACCTACCTTCCCATGATGTGTTCCCCATTCCTCAATGCCCCTTATATATCCATCGATATATTATGAATATTGGGTATTTGCATGAGAAATTAGGTAGCACTAAAAGATTTTTTAATTCTCATTTTCTAATCTACTAGCCTACCACACCCCAATGGACCTTTTCTATATCATGAGGTCAACTATGGAGTTTTATATTTGTTTAGAATAAGGATATGTTTTTAGAATCAAGTCTTTTAGTGTGATTTGACTTTTGAGAATTTTAAATGCTGCCATTTGTATCATTGCTTTTTGTTAAATGATTTGGATTTTGATTATTTTTATGGATTTTAAGATTCCTCCTCCATATGGACTTAGAATGATAAATCATGAGAGATAGAGTGATACACATGATTGAGCTATAGGCTTTGGCTAAAGAAATCTAAGTATCCAAAGACAAGATTGAATAGAACACTTAGGCTTAACAATGAACCAACATGTTATCTCAAGTCTCAACCATGTATATTCTTAGTTTGAAAAAGGGAATAAAGGGGACTAAAAGGAGATCCAAATTGAAGTGGTGGAAGGAGCTTAAAATTAGAGAAATGATTTTCTAATTAATCAAATGGTAAAGAAGGAATGACTAAAGGGAACAAGGTTTGTATCACCAAGTCACAATAATAATTATCCATTTTTATAGAGATAAGGTAGAAACAATCATGAAAAAGAACAAGGAAATCATAATAAATGAACTCATGAAGAAAAATGAGTAAATGATAAAGAATAAATCCATAAGAGAACATAATGACATCATAAGTAATATAAAGTGTGAAACCAAAGTCATCATGTAAGATAGATAATAATTTAACACAATGTCAAATGATGTAACAAATAGATAAATATAAAGTTGGAGCACACATCCAATCCAAATTAAAATGTAAGAACACCATATATGTGCTCATAAGTAACAATATATTTGTCCACATGCATTATCCATAATGTCTGATAAGTCTCTATGAATTTGAATGTGAACTATACCTAATGTCTTATCGATCTTTAGAGAAACATGGGAAAATACTTCATGTCAAATCTCCTCAATAGGAAAGGTAAGAATGCTTGAAGGATAATGGTAATGAGGGGGGTTGTTCAAGAGAATGCATGGTAATTTACTCTATAGGATATGAAGGGGTCACTAGTAGGGAAGGAGCCATACATGATGGACTCATAAGTGGATAAGGATCCATGGGTGAGGGACTCACAAGTGGAGGAATAGTTGGTGAAGAAGGGACCATAGGAGGAGATGGAACCATGAGAGGTGGAACCATAAGGGAAGAAGGGGGAACCTTCTTGTGATAATGACTTATAGGAGGAATGGTAGAAGGTACAATAATGGTTAGGAGGTGATCTTTGAGATGCTATTAAAGGATGTGGTAATGATCAGTATGATGTGTGCCACATTAGTGATAGAGACAGTATACCTCTCCATACTGAGGAAGATACTCAAGTAATGCTTTTAAGGGAGGTATAGCCATGTTTGAGGGTTGAGGAGTGGTGGGATGAAAAGTATCAATATATTTTCATAGCTTACAATAATTCATGAATAAATGGCTATCTATGTTATGGAAGTAACATATATGCCTATTAGTATCCTTGGTAAGTATACTCATAGGAGGAGGTGTAACAAAAGATAAAAGAGCTTGGTATAGGGAATAATCTCTATTTAAGCAAACAACAACTTTATAAATGTCACAATAAGGTTAATCAGCCCATTTGATGGATGAAGGAGCCAACTTTGGTAAAGGGAGTAAGCCATCATCAAGAGAAGGTGGGGTTGGTGGAGAGATTGGACAAGGTCTGACTATAAGATAGATAAGATCAAAAGTAGGAATAGACTCAATTAAAGTAGGTGTGGGAATGGGATTCAAATTGGGTTCTACTGAAGGAGGGGTAGGGTCCATAAAAGGCTAACTAAGAGTCACATACATCTCAAGGATTAGTATGCTATGGGGGTCATGGTACCTAGCAAAGTGATAGGGACCAATCATAGCACAATCTGTAAGCATAGTCCTACAAGGTTATTTAGAAACTAGAGGTGTTTGTACCATCTCTACCCTATAATAAAAAGGAAAAATAATAAACTTGGGAATTATATAAGATGAAACATGGGAAGATACACTAAAAGACTAAAGAAATGAGCACTGCTAATGAATAATCTCAAAATCTTGGGCCTAAATGAAACCTCTTAGGAATGGATTATCTAAGGTGAAACCATCATCATAATTAGGGGTATGAAGATCAATGGTATAGGTATGGATGACCTTATCATATAATGTGGTGTGATGAATGGAATGTTGAGCCTTATTTAAGACAATAGGGATGCCATCACAAAGTGGTTGATGATAATGAGGTTTTAAAGAAGTGGGAAGCTGAGAGATGAGACAAGGTTAGAGATTGGAGGTTTTAATATTGAGATTGATCTCATTGAGATCATAATCATTAAAATATAGGAGGTTAGGGGGTATATTCCCATTGAATTTGGGATTACTATGGTAACTTTGAGTGGAATTGATGGGAAAGTTAAACCATTGAGATTCACTAAATGGAATGCTTTGCAAGGGTTCAAGGGTAGGGATTTGAAATACACCATGGCCTCAGAATTATTCAAAATTATAAGGATTGGTGTCACCATAAATTTTATAAATGGCTCTATTATGAGTAAATTTAACACATTGGCAAGTACAAGAGGCAAATGCTCTTACATGATGAGTCCATGACCTACCAAGTAGAATGTTGTAAGATAGATGAAAGTTAAAGATCATCACCTTCATGTGAATGGTGATAAGTGGGATGATAATATGGAGCCACATAACCTAAAGGAGGAATTTAACTTTGATCATAGCCTTGACATTTTGTGTGTGTGTATTTAAGATTGTATTTGGAATATCTAAGGTTTTTGATAAAATTGAGAGAGGTAACACAAGTTCTATAACCCTCATCAATCAAGGCATGTTTGACTTGGATATCACCAACTTGGATACTAATGAAAAGAGGAGGATCATCTACATGAATTAGAATCTCATCAATGATCATAGAAGTAATGGGGAATTTTAGGGAAAGAGAAGTGTCCATTGTTTCATCAACGTGTATAGACATCTATTTAGACTATTTTAAAATACTATCATAAGATCTAGATAAGGTTACTTTGTATCCTACTAAAGGAGGATTGGGGATGTTCATTTTTGAACAAAATCTATAGAATATGGTTACAATGATGTAGACAGATCTTCATAAGTTTAATAAATGAGATATAAGATGGGAGATTAGTGATTTTCATGATAGGATCTCACTCATCATAACACGTGAGAATATTTTTGGAAAGAAGTGCATATTATTGAAGGAGGTCCTCAGAAGGAAGAGCCAATGTACATGTGAATTTATGTTGGTAAGAGGTAGAAGGTTTATTAGGAGTGAATGTTTTCATATTATGTTGGGAAGATGGAGTAGTTGATACAGGTTGGGTTTGATAATTGTTAGAAGAAGTGTTGATAGAATTTTGAGTGTCATTACTGTAGGTAAATAAGATGGAGGGATGGTAGAAATAGTATGGTAATGTTATCCAA
The DNA here is from genome assembly GCA_037957365.1 of Torreya grandis. Classification (NCBI taxonomy): domain Eukaryota; kingdom Viridiplantae; phylum Streptophyta; class Pinopsida; order Cupressales; family Taxaceae; genus Torreya; species Torreya grandis. Next base: position 1,683,294 of record JARHVA010002912.1, on the reverse strand, counting down.
AGGAGTAGTTATAATTGGTTCATCAAAATATATAAGGTCATCTTACCCTAACTCATTTAAGTGAGTTAGAGAAGAATCTTGGATAAAACAAAATGTGCAAGACAATGGAGGTGTGTAGATGGGTTGAGAATCAATTAAAGAAACCACCCTTCTCATATTAGTCATATTAATTACATTCTCTTTAGGATTTTGGTCAAGAAGAATTTTAAAATTACTATTATAAGGGGTGGGATTGTCTTGGGTATCTTGGTGATTTAGAAGAGGATATTTATAGATGGCCAAATGAGCATTAGCTTTATTCAAAGCTTGAGAATTAGTAAATGTTGTATGGGATTTGAAAGTAATGTATTAAGATTATTGACATTGAATAATGATAGAATCATGATCAAAATTGGGACCAAGAAGTAAATCCATATACAAATTACAAAGCTACCTATAGGTCTCTTGAGAATGACCCCAACTAGCATGAAACCAACAAAATTTATTGGGATAATACCAAGATTTCATAGGATGGGTAGGGTAAATATCTCATGGGAGAGGCCTTGGTATATGTTTTAGTAATTATTATAAGTATAAAGGTTTGTTAACATTTATGTTATTATTTGAAGAGAAATGAGGATTTATGATGTGGTTAGGAGGGGAAGATTATTCTGAAGATTGGTTAAGAACAACTTGAACAATGTGAATGGTATCATAAGAGTTCATGACACCATCATTGGTATCATGATTATTATTTTTCTTAAGTAACATGAAAGTAATTATAGAAGGTTGGGATGGCTCAAATTAATATGTAAGGAAATCTTGATGTTTAACTTGGTCAACAGCCTCTTCCAAAGTACATGGAGAAAGAGAGAGAGAGAGTCCATACTCGATATTGTAACTTGGGAAAAATATGGAAGAGGTTATAATTTTACATATTATATTCACATTTGTTAGAATCATTTAATGAAATCTTGTGTCGTTTTAGTCTCAAGTTGCTTACAATTTATAAAATGGTTCAAGGTATTCTCAAGAAGATCACTACTTTAGAACTCTTGGACTAGAGCATTTACTAAATCTTCAAAACTAGTAATAAAATGAGTTTTAAGTTGGTTGTACCAATCTAAAGCATCACTTGTGAGAGTTTTGTATAATATCTTGGTAGCAGCAAAGGTATTTAATTTGACCAATCTTTATGTAGATTTCCAAAGGTTTTTAAATAAAGAGTAGGACCAATTGACCCATTGTAAGAAATTGTAGGGGTGATACCTCCTATATCAATATTATCAATTTGATATGTAAGAGGATCATTTTGAAGATGCTTTATTATATTATTGCCAAGAGGAGGTTGATGGATATGATTACCATGGGAATCTTAAAAGGAGGTGGGGGAACATTTTGGTTATGTGTGCCCCAAGGCATCTATTGAGGGTGGGTTTGAAGATGGATAAGGGGATTTTGCATTTACATCATTTAATTTGCATTATTAGCTTGAAAAAAATTCATTTAATTAAGAGTTTTAATAGGAGTTGATGAGTTTGAGTTGCATTGTTGGAATTTTTTGAAGCATTATAATTATTAGTAGTTTCTTGGGTACCACTATGGGTGTTGATAGGAAATTGAGAAGAGTTGTTGGTAAGTGAGGCACTAGTGGCATAATTTACTTGTATGGAAAAATATAGACTAGTAGAGGGATGAGAAGGAATATCACTAGATTTATGATTATTATGGTTATAAAATGATGCATTAGTGGAAGAATTGAGGAGAGTGGGTCTTGGAAGAGACCCACTAGATGTAGGACCTGCCATGTTAGTAGAGATACTAGGCATGGAGGTAGAGGAGGTCAAGAAATAAGAAGTCATTATATGAGAAGGGGTCAAAATAAAGGTAAGAGGATAAGAAACAAAGAATATAATATCCCCAAATACATGTGATAATATAGGAGAAGGTGAATGAGGATATTTAGTTTGACCATTTATCATGAGTTGATAAATGGTAGAAGGATCCTTTCCTTGATGTTGAGGAAACTCAGAGTTGAAGAAGAGCATTTCAGGTGTATACTCTAATTCAAGTTGATCTTTAAATGAGAATAGAATATTATGAAGTGAAAAATAATGATGAGGGGTCCCACTATTTCCTATGCGAGTGGCTATATGAACATTACTTTCATCTAGGATAGGAGCCACAAGCTACTTATGGGATAACCTATTAGGGCTAGTAGGACTCATCATATCTATTTAATTTAACTTAGTGTTGTCTTTAAACAAGAATTTCATGATGAACGAGAGAGATGAGGAAAGGAAAAGGTGATGTAAAAACAAGGAAATATAAAGGGATAGATAAGAATATAGACTCAACTCAGTTGACCTAATATTAGAAATAGGGTCTAAAAATATAGTGAATAAGGATATAAAGTCAATAAGGTTGACCTAGTACTATAACCTAAGACAAAAAAATTACATGATAAGGATATAGAGCCATTAAGGTTAACTTAGTAATATATCCTAAGAGGTTGAAATGAATATTAGGTCGCCCAAGTTGACTTAGTATTGTAAGAAGGGGAATAGACAATCTGTAATAGACTATATCAAATAGAATGATAGTGTACTAAAAATAAGGAAAAAATTTTCAATGTAATTTTAAAGAAATAAATGCAAGTAAAGACACAAGCAATTGGATCAATGAGGATGATCTAATTAAGGCACATAACACAAAACCTTGAACCAACACTAGCCAATACAAGTTCTTGAAATACAACATACAATGAGCAAAGAGCAAGCAATCAACTTGGAAAGTAAATGCTAACTAAGTGGTCATCCTGAATGTTGTTATTATAAAGTGTTATTTTAAGTGTGATAAGGAAGTTGGTTAAAATTAAGGAATTAAAAAGTAAACTATGGATGGTTTTAAGATGTTTTGCTGAAAGGGATCTATGTTGGCAATGATATTGGTTTGGTATTGGGGTCTACCCCCTCACTTCATAATCTTGAAATGATAAGGGTGTTGGGTGATAGAAAATATATACCATTAATCACATATTTATACTTGGCCAAAAAACAAAGTTGGCTTACCACCTAGTGATAAAATCCAAAAAGGTAGGCCTTGGGTAGACAACTGTTTAAATGCATTTGGAAATTATGTGATTTGGTAGTGTGTGCAAGAAAGAGAAAAATAGTGAAGATAAATAGTATATTTAAAACCACCTAATTATACTATTTTATCTACTCTAATAATGCAAACAATTGAAAGTGAAAGTGAATTAATTACTAGCATATAAGTGTTAATTTACAATTTGAAACACAGTGCAATATCAGTTTAGATGATAGTGTATACAAACATTATAGAACACTCGAGTCAATAGTGTCACTACTATACTATAAAATCAAGGGTCTTTCAGAAATATGTCAATATGTTCAACCTAATCTTTCGAATAGAAGACAAAATATAGAACTAGGTCGACTAAGTTGACCTAGTTTGCTATATAATGATAGTTTTAAAGATTGTAAATTGTATAAAATAGAACTATAAAAAATAACTAAAATGAAAGAGAAAGAGAGAGAGAGGAACCTTGGTGGGTTGAAATATGTAAAGGAATGTGAGACTTTTTTTGAAGTGCCTTGAATTCTACTTGAAAATTCTTCCAACTATGTCATCTGAGTCGACCCAATTCTATAGTTCCTTGTTTGTTGAAGCTTGTGAAGATGACTATACCGGCCTAGTTAACCTAGTATGTTTTCTAGAAGCCTATAAGAGTACTATGTCAACCTATTTGACCTAGCAACCTATATCTAATGAAGACCTACACAAACATAATAGATTCATTTTTTATATGACTATGTGTTAAACATATGCACATAAGTTAGAAACTATATCATCTATGTCGACCTAGTATTAAAAATATAGGAAAATAGTAAATAAAATGATAGAAAAATGAAAAAAATGAAAGCAAATATGTAAGGGTTAGATTCATGTCAAATTCACTAGAATGTATGTAATTATAAATTCATCACATCTATAAATCAAACCTAACTCAAAGAAGATATATCTTACTTGCAATTTCAATTGGGGATATATTAGATAATCGAGAACATGACTAATATATGGATTAGCTAGACCCAATTAGGGGATCTCTTATCACACCAATAATACTAGGGAGGGTTATAAAGCCTCCAGTAACTAAGCCCTATGTTTTCATATTCACTATACTAATAACTAGTAAAGTAAAGTATAATCTATTACTCACCAAAGCTTGTGGCACAATGTGTGGGTAATAAATAATAAAATCAAACATGCATTTAATACATATAATCAATTTAATGTATATGAAATCCTAATGTATAGAAGATAATTAAAAATACATATCTATCTTATCTTACAAAGGAGGAATAAAGTTAGTAATACTTACCTTTGAAGACAAACCCACCGAGCCTCAATCTCTCCCTTGGCCAAGGTGCTTCACAAGAGGTTGTTTTGGTATGTAAGGATGGAAAGGATAAACTAGATATAGGATACATAACCTAGCAATGCATCTAAATGAATTATCCATAAGACAAGATTCGTATCTCCAAAGAAAGTATGAAACCCTAAGTTTAATCTTCAAGTAGAATAGTGGATAAGTATATGAGTAATAACTCTTCTTATTATCTTCTCTAAATAATGGAAAAATGATCTTATATATATAGGTAGATTTAACCTAAGCCCTTCTAAAATTTTTAGTTGACAGGGTCGACCCAATTGACCTAGTACTAATATTGATAAAAACTCACTAAGTCACGGGCTAGGTTGGCCAAGAGTTGATCTAGACCCCAAATGAAATTTACCAGTAAGAGTACAAGGTCAACCCATTTGACCTAGTACTATAAAATATCAAAAGGGGTTTTATGTTAGGAAAATGGGGACATAAGGTAGGAAATTAATGGAGTATACAAGAGAGAAGAACAAGCTTAGGGGAATGGTTTTTAGGAGATAAGTGTGTAGATAAAAAGTAGCAAAAGGGAAAACAATCCTGTGAAGCACCATTAGTCTGCCCACCCCTTTCCCGATGCACCCCTTAGGGCATGCACTCAAAGAGATTGAGACTTGAAAATTTATTAGAATATAAATAACATCATAATTAATAAAAGTCTATACACAACCATAACAAGTCTTTCCCTTTCTTATCCATCACCAAAAGGTGACCAATTTTATTTATGTGCACTATATAGGCTTGTGTGATGTCAAATTGATTGTCAGCTCTTTTCTCCACTTCAAATAATTAAAATATCTTGAATATAATATCTATTAGCTCATGATTATCTCACTCATCTTATTTTCAACCAAGTCATCACTCTCAATCTACATTAGCTCCCTCTTCACAAGTTTGAAAGGCAACTTGAACTAATCAGGCCACTATATATATGAATTTGGGTTTTAGTCTGTCTTCATGAACTTTAAAATTTATATATCCTTAATAATTATTAAAATTCACCTACATGTGGTTTATCCATTCTACAGACTTTTTAGACTTCAATCAAGTGAACATCTCTCTTAACAAGACTAGATAGTCCTCAAGTTGCTTACATTTGGCCATTTTGCCTGTAGGTATCTTGACTCTAGTTTGAGGTTTTGACTGATCATTGAAATTTTAAACCTTTTAAAAATCACTAGGCACTTAAATTACTTTCATAGAAAAATATTGAGTGTTTATAACTTTTCTTTCTACCCTCTGCAAACTTTCATAGTATATGGATGTAAGTGCTCTATTAAGGTAAATTACATTATTTTAAACTAATAATAGGTGTCTCAAGTGTCTTACAAATTTTATGGTTTATGCATAAGTCAAAGATTACTCTAGGCAACTTGGAACACCTGGTTTTAATAAAGGGCCTTACTTATAGCTCAAAAGAGTGGACCTACAGGTTTACAAACTTGGAGGTATGTTGTTATTTTATTTTAAGATAATTCATGGTGTATCTACCATCCCTCTTCCTTAATTTAGTCACTCCATCACCTTCCAAGTCTTTTCAATCCTCAAAAACCTTTAATTTTTCAACTTTTCTTCAAACTATGAGGCATATGCCTATAACTGGCTATTTGGCTCTTGACTATACATTGGGGTTTGAGATCACTTTTACTAGTTTCTTGAAATTTATTAAAATTATTTATATCTAATTAAGTGTATTCAATCTCCTTAATACAATCTCTATGGTACATTTCTCACCTTCAAGCCTTCAAGAAACCGTAGGTCTCTATACACCTCTCACATAGGCCTACTAAACTTGAATGGGGACTGTCATAAGTCATTCACTTAGACTTGAAGTTATTTAATACTAGGTTCAAGATTAAATACATCCATGTATATCATTATTCATAACATATTAATTTAACTCTTTGAATCACCTTTTCAAACAAGAGTTATTGTATAATGTATTGTATGCAAAAGGGAGACCTATAGGTTTGCATTTTATGTATGAAGGTTCCATGATATCTATCTTGACCTTTTCAAAATATGAGGTCACTATTTAATAATACATTACCTCTATCATTATGTTAGGACCCTCACATGACATTGAAATATATATTTCCCTTCTTTCAATCCATTTTTTGTAGGAGGCTTCAAAACATAGTCTACTTGTTAGGAACATTAATGCCATTAGAGGACTAGTACAAAACATTTAATAATATTGAATTATATTGAAGGAGATGAGAAGAGGAATGGAAAACATTTAACCACCACCTTATATACATTTAACTTTGTAAAAGTTTTCAAAACTTTCAAACTTTAAAGTGTAGACCCTACAACTATTTTTTATGAAGTTATCTTGCTCAAATGGCCTCTCACCATCCTAGCTTGGTGGACGAATGTGTGAAATTATTATGTAAACCTATAAATATATTTTCCAATTACTCTCATGCATTCATCTTAATTGAAACTACCATTTCAAAAGAGAAAAAAGAGCTTGTGGGGTTGGATAACTCTTTAAAACTATCTTACATTCTTAGAAATTGTTTATAAAGGAGAGGAGATGAATCCAAAAAATAATACCACAAAATAGAAGCTCACTATGCCCCTTAACATTTCCCAAAATTTCATCCTCCAACTTTCTCTCCTAGTCATACCATGCATTTGAATTTTTCCTTAATGAGTTTGTGAAAGAAGTAATGGAGCAGAGAGAGATTTATATACATCTATGAGACCTAAAACTTGATCCCAAAATTTAATCTAACGTATATAATATTAATACACTCTTTTGAACCATTTTCACTTGCAAATAGATCTTTTAAGTCTGTATAAGTGCATAAAATTACCTCATAAGCATTTAAATTTAAGATTCTAACTAATTTCTGACTTGATGACATATATGGAAGTTATGTAACTCCTAAAATAACCTTTAAAGTTTATTATATGTATTTTTTGCATTTTTGATATTTGACACACATTAGAGTTAGTAAAAATTATCTTTTTCCTTCATAAATCTTACTTTAAAGTTCACAAAAGAACCTTAAACTTTCCAAATACATGTGAAATGTTTTTACAAGGTGATGAAGGGTAAAATATGACTTTGAAGGACACATATGGACCTATGACACCACCTTACTAAGTCTAATTACACCATGACATGACTAGACTAGTATAAATAAAGACAAAGTGATACCTTGCTTTATCCAAATTTACCTTAAACAATGCTAATAAGACTTTAGAAAAGTTATTGTGAGACCACATAAGGCATGAAAATGCTATGAACAAGGTTTTCAAGACATGACAATCTATTTTTTACCTATAGGGGTTGTCCTTTTGACATTGGGGTCAAAATTAGTCAACAATTCCCACCTAAACATGTCCTCTAATATGGTTCATTGATTAGGATATTGAGTCAAAAAACAAATGTTAAATTGACAAAATTTTGATCCCTAAAGAGAAATTTGTCTATGAAAAAAAATCTCACTATTTCTCTTTGGTCTTGAGTGGGAGAGAATCCTCTATGGAATGATTAGAGGAATTGTTATAATCCAAATTTTCACCCTATATAAGTCAAGGAGACCTCCTCAAATTTGGGATAACATGTAACTATCTCTACAAAAATTCAAGCCACTACAAGAGATATATCTCTAGATTTGAAAGGGCTAGCTCCCTTGATCTATCTTTTAGACTCACACACTACACTAAACTAATAACTATTAGGGGTGAAAAGGTAAGAAGGAAACATAAAATAAACCTATACTAATGAAGGTGATACACCAAATATAACTCCAAAAACATACTTGAGTTTTCACTAAGAAAAAAAATGATAAAAATGACCTCAACTCAATGTTCTTACAACATAAGTGTTTTTACATGAATGCAGATTGCTATGTATATCCAAAGGTGGGTGAAAAAGAGGTTTGAAATTAGACACTAATAGTCTCTCTCACACTTCAAAATGCACTTAAAAAACACATACACTTCATGAGACATGTTAAAATAGATGCTACTACTCACACAATGCAGACAAGAGTAGAATTGAAGCAAGGAGAAGACATCCATCACTTGTCGTACAAATACACTACTTGACATACTTAGGTAAGATATACAAATAAAAAATCAAATTCATAACTTTATTCAAAAATAAATCAAGATGTCAAACCAATAAGGCTTCACCCTACCAATTATGGATTAGATACAATGCCAAAATGGCTTAAATTTTATAGAGCATAGGAGAGGAGAGAGAAGAAGTGGAGTTGGAAAATCATAATGCCAAGTGTCAAGATTTGCTTACCAATTATAATGTAAAAAATAAATTTGAAAATTATTTCATGAATATTCCTCTTAGATAAGTGTTCATTTGAAGTACATCATTCTCCTAAAGTTGGTGTAGAGACTCTTCATATCCTTCTTGAAACTGCCTTTCTCAAGGAGTCACTTGACAGTCTAGAACTACCTTTAGAAGTTGTTGACATGTGTTCCCTGACTTGGGGAGTTGGAAACAAGATTGTGAAATCAATTATATTTGCTATAGCTAATAATTCCCTCTTTGACACTTGTTATTCACTTCTTTACAACTTCTCACTAGCCCTATAGGCCTTAATGCTCACACTTGTCACTAGGGTATCTTGTAGGTGTCTGAAGAGATTCATTTTAGAAGTGTTAAAATATTTTTTAGAACTTATTTTACTTCCATTAAATTAGTTATACCTAAAAATAACTCAAGACCACACTTATCATCTTCAAATTGGGCAATCACCCTCTTTCTCACTATCTTGTTCAAGACTACTTGCAATGACCAACTTATTATAAGAGTTTTCATGCACAAATATCATGAGAATGAGGTATTAGGAGTTATAAAATGTCTCCACACACCTTAAAAAATGGCCTTTACCTATCAATTCCCTTATACACCATCAAATACACTCAAAATCTATAGAAAACATAGTATTAGACTTGTCTGTACAAGTGATGGTATAGAACAACTAAGTGGTGAGGAGCCTGTAAAAGTGCAAAATAGGTAAAAGTAAACTTCTAGGTCAATTTAACACTTATGGATGTATCTCCATTTGAATCTTATTCATCAATTTCTCATAAGGGTTTTAGGTCATTTAGGTTCTTAGTGATTATTCATAAATATTACACACATATCCCTTGGCCCAATTCCAATGAGATCAAGTTTAGGAAACCCCTCAAATATACCTAACAAATTGGGATACCATGCACACTTTTTTTTATAGATATGAGCAAAATAAAATGGCTCTTCGATTAGTTCTTACATTTTGGATACCCCTAAGAGGAAAATAGGCCAAAATGACCAATTTTGAGTTGTTATCTACCAACTTATGGTTATTATCAATCTTTCACTCTCCCCTAAAGTCCTTTAAATTTCTTAGAGAGATCATAAAGTCATATTAATGACTTTAAACATCATGAGGGTTTATGCTTAGTTTTAGGCCTAATAGGCCTAGACTATGTATTTAGGTATATGACCACCTGTGAAGGTTCCAATGACTATAGGGACTTATAAACCTTTATAAATCTTTAATCCCACACTTCAAACCATTATATAGTCCCTCAAGACTCTACCATTCATCACCTTACTATTCACATACTAGGTCTACATGATTTCTTTGAATGTAAAGTTCCCCATATCAAAAATAAAAAGAGGACACTTCCCCTATTGGTTTGACTTGAAGGATGCCATGGGGGATTTTTTATGTTCATGATCTTATATACCAATTTTGAAAGCTATATCACACTTGAATAGGCCTTTTCAATTCAAATTCCCAAAACTAGCTTTTATGCTTGTGAGGACTGTATGTAGGATTTTGATTGATTATAGGTTGAGGTTTTGGTTTTGAAACATTATCTATTTATTGATTTTTTAAATCTTATAAAAATTTATTATATCATCACTATGAGATTTATTTTGATGTGTTCACTCACTTTACACCCATGTTTACTAATGAAGATTGCACTTTCACTAGAATTAGCTAGTCTGTAGTATATGTCAAACTACAAGTGTCAATTAGGGAAACCAATAGGCTCATGTAGGTGTTGATTTATATTTGAGAACTATGTTTTTACTCTTTTTGTTCCTCCTAAGGTCACTAAGACCATATCTCATTAGTATGATACCATGCTACAATTCCACTATCATCCATAAATTAGGTGTCATTATTATATTTCCATGTTATAGGTTCTTTTTGGTCCAATGACATTATATTTATTTGAGTGTTTCAATTAATAACTTGACTAAGTTGGAAACTCAAACACCATCATTATCTCTCAACCAAACAATCTCCTTAATTGGTAAACTTTTATCTCTAGGCTTAGGCTACAAAATGAAAGCATCATACCTACTTAGACCTCATAGTCTTTCACCATAATATGATAATATATAGAGCAACATCTCTTTTAAAGAAGTTAAGTTAAACTTACCATTATAAAAGTTCCTTTAATTCTTAGACTTTGAAATCAAGTGTGGATATAGATAATGGCCTCACCACTCACACATTGAGCTTATCCTGATCCATGAACTTGTTTGAAATGCCAAGATAGGTTCAAATGCTTCCAGACATGTCTTGATCCCTTTTTCAATTTTGAGCATGAAACTTGTAGATGCTTGCTTCAAATCTACTTGACTATATCAAGTGTCCTAGGCATTGCATTCTATTAATGACACTGTTTATAATAAAACTTAAATGAAGAATATGATAAAACATGCTCTATGAGGTTGAAAATAAACATATTAGCCATGTCTTAAAGCCACTCCTAGGAGAATAAGCTCTACAATCAATAAAAAATTATTCACAACTCTTAATAGTGCTAAGTTCTAGCATAAGGAGAATGATATTCTTGTCATTTCATATCCACATGTTATAACTAGGTTGAAACAAACATACTCTCAAAGTCCACCTCCACTCCTTGGTTCACACAGACCAATGCAAATAGATGAGAAAATGGAGCCATTCAAAATGTGTAGGCAGCTTGGACGTGCTAAAAATCTTATTTATTGTTCATGAAGCATATACAATCAATCTAAAAACCATTTCCATGAAATTAAGTATAGAGGGACTAATTTCATCTACTAAGTGCATTCACTTCAAATTTGCTTCTCTTGTCCATACTAATAGAAAATTATTGATCTATTTTGACCTATCTAAGAGAATAATGAGAGAGAAAAACCAATTTTGATCAAATTTTAACTTGTTAAAGCCACTTGGGATTGGAAATGACTTGTGGGGATCTCATAACATCCTCTTGAATCCTCAAACATTCTAGTTGAGTTGTCCTAGTCCATACAACTGCTTGAAACTACCTAGTTTCTAGTTGATTTTATTGAATCTACATTGAACCTATAATTTTTAGTTTCAAATATACCATCTGAAATTATATGACAAGTGGTATGTTATATTACTTCTTGACACCTTTGTCCTTTTATGGGAAACTGTACATTTCACTTATGATGACTAAAAGGTGGCATATATGGTTATTATGACAAGTATACAAATATGACCAAGGTAAAACATATTATGTTACTTCATTAAAGATTAATTAACCTCATCTAGTACCATGGTGAACATTTAAAACCTAGGGTACCCTATAAAAGTTTCAAAATGTAAGGGGGTTAACTTAATTTGACCTAGGGGTAAAATTAGTCAATATTTTTGATATTTCTATGGGGTAGGATGCCTGCAAGCTAAGGAATAATTGCATTCTCTTATCCTTGGGAAATAAAGTTACCTATATACTTTAATTGACATTTATAAGCCTATGAATTGACACCAAACCACACAAAACATAATATAAAACAAACACACAAATCAAGACATAAAACATACACTTGTGTTCTCATGAATAGTTAGGAAAAACACACAAATAACTCAAAAGAAAGCACACACCTATCCTAATATTTAAAATACCTCAAAATAATTAAGGTGATGAAAAAATCCTCATTTCTTTAATCAGGATCAAAGATAATGAGTCTAGCATCATTGTTTCTCTAATAAAATAAACCTTTATATGATGCATACTTATCAAATGAACACTTATGGAGATAGTCAAATGACTTCCCATGCTTGGGTCTTATATTGAATATAAGTGTATCACTTGGAGCTCTCATGAACACTCCATATATCTCTTTAAGAGGCTTTTTTGAGCTTTTATCCTATGTGGGCTTTGTCATGTCTACTTGGCAATTCTCAATTTGATCGTTAGGAATCATCATAGCCTTCTCAAATTCAAATGCATTTGGAATAAGATATGTCTGTTATTGAGAGTCATCAAGACAATATTATTTATGTTCATCAAACACCTCATGGTCTACCAAGGTTTTTTATTTCTTGGTAGAGACCTCAATATCTTCCTTATGCTTATTGGGAACATGATTGACCTCATCATCAGGGCTATATTCCTTACAAAAATTTGTATACCTAATTATCTCCTAAAATCCCTATACTATGGCATTGAATTATTTCAACATATCATCCACCTCTTCATGAGATTCATGCTTATGAGTTTTCTCATATTTGGAAAACAAAATTGACTACTCACTAGGACTATCATGCTTTATCATAGTTGGGATACTAACATTATCATCATCCATGTGTATAAGGTAGTTTCCCCATGCAACTTTCTCTAGAATTTTATTAGAATCTACCTCGAGATTTTCATCACATTCTTCATGGAGGATGTAATTACCAATGCCTATTTCTTAAAATCCATATTGCTCAGATCCCCATTCATTAAGGTATAAGTTAGATATGTCATCAATAAGTGTTAGAGGTTCTTTATCACTAAGATGATCTCCTTCCTCAATGACATTACAATTCATATTAGATATATAAGGTGTATATGGTTCTACATGGAAACTAGAGAGAGGTTTAGATTTAATTGACACATTTTCACCATACCTAGTCCTAAATTCCATCAAGGACCAATCTGAAGTTAGGGATCCTCAAATCTTAGTAGTGAACTCTCTTAATAGACAAAGTGGAAAATGAAGAGGCACATCTACAACCAAAACATATTGAGAAATGGTGAAAGTAGGACAAGCATGAAGAATAATTTTCAAAACTTTTATTATGCCAATGGTCTTGGTAGTTAACCCATCTAATTATAACACTCCTTTGGAATAAGGCTCATACTTTAAGTTTAATTTATCATCTACTTACTTGGGCATGACATAAGTACCAGATCCACTATCAATAAGATAATTATTTACCAAATCATCTCCAATGATGATATATAGATATAATGGAGGATATTTTTTTACCTTTTTAACTTTGTTTAACTATTGTTCACTAGGCTTCAATGTGTTTGTCAAGGCTATCTCCTTCCCACCAGGCTATTTGGTTGTCAAACTAAGTTTGGATAGTTATTATTGAAGCAGGTTTACTTGTCCAAGTATTTCCAATGTATCCCACATTGATACATTAACATGACACCTCTTCATTGAATCTAAAATGTTAGTGAAAGAGCCACTAAACTTATCTTGTCCACTAGGAGGAATGGCGCTACCTAAAACTTGAGAATTCTAACGTATGAAAGAGTTCCTAACATTCTGAATTCTTTGATCAACTTATGTACTTGGAACTACATTGGGCATACCTACCTTTTGGGATGTTTGAAAATTCATTGAATGACCATTAGAAGCCCCTTAAACCTCTTTAGTTACCTTTTTATTTGCACTTGTGTTTGCAGCTATAGTAATTGAATCCTTACTTGGCTACCCTTGATAACTCACAACACATGAGTCATCTTGCTACCAATTAGCTAATGTAGACTCTATTTGAGCACTCTTTCCATTGGTCTCTCCTCCATTTGGTACTTAATTTTGAGTCATATCTGGCATAGTTCCCAAACTTTCCATGAAGGAATGATTAAAGGACTCATTGACTTAGGTAGATGGATCATTAGGTTGATCCCATGAAGGTTGGCCATCATGTTATTGGGCAAGGTTGTTTTGAGTAGGCACTAGTGTTCTTTTGTAATGAGCATTAAGATTATAACTATTATATGACTCGGCTTGAACTATTTACCCTTAACCTTGAGGACGACCTTGGAAGGGTGGTTTATTGCCTTGATATTTTGGGTAGGTGATGTAGGAACATCAAACTAGATGACTCCATTTTTGGTGTTTTATCAATAACTAGTCAAGTGAGTCTATTTTGGAGTGCCAAAGTGTTTTAAGGACCTTTTGATGTTTAATTATGGTATTATAATCCATTTGGGTCCCTTAGGATGTGTTAAGTGACTTCTAGATGATTTCTTTCTAAAATAAGGGTTTGAAAATTCAAATGTTGTAAAAAGGCTAACAAGGCCAAAATGCATGTATAGGAGTGTTTAATGTGATAAAGTTAATTATGAGGTATATTAAAGTTATAGGGAAGGTATTCTAATATGTTTTCATGTAAAATTCTTAAACTAAGTCATTTGAATTAAGGAAAGAACATTCTTATACATTAGGGTAGTTACAGAAAAGGAGTTTGGTGTAACCAACTCAAAAATCTATGTTGAAAATGGGAAGGAGTAATTTTGGGGAGAGAAGTTGGTGTAAGAAAGGAGAGAGTTCTCCATGAAGGAGGAGAGGAGGGTTTGAGAAGAAAAAGAACAAAAAACCCTCATAAGTAAGATGAGAAAATATTTACATAGACAATTTTGTAATAGCCATGAATGGCCTAAATGATTAAGAAGAACTATTTTTTTACTTTCTATATTCTCTATAAATGCATTGATGACTGATAGGTTGTTCTTTGTAATAGATGAGCCAATATGGCTGTATGTGCATCTCTTTGTCAATATTTGTAGGTTGGATATAAATGACATGTCACAATAAATTTTTTTGGAGGTTTGAGTAATTTCCTCAAGGGTGATGAGACTAGTCC
This sequence comes from Torreya grandis, assembly GCA_037957365.1. NCBI lineage: Eukaryota > Viridiplantae > Streptophyta > Pinopsida > Cupressales > Taxaceae > Torreya > Torreya grandis. Next base: position 1,667,982 of record JARHVA010002912.1, on the reverse strand, counting down.
TCAAGATATTAGTAGTGAGATTATTTTGAAATTTATAGACACTTGTAAATGCTTGGACAAAAGTCAATTAATTAGAGGCACTTAGAAATTATGTTAATCTACCTACATATCTTGTTCCTTGCATATAACCCTCTCAAGATAAGTAAGTTGATACTCATGCAATTATTATTGCATAAATATTGTAGATGGTGTTGCTTAAGTGATGTGTCTCCAAACTACTTAGGTTTATAATCTAAGACTCAAGTCTTGTAGTTCAAACATTGACCAAAATTAAAATATATAGTCTTAAGAAGGAAACCCTATACACATAGCTCAGACCCTATTTGTAGGGTATTAAGGAAAAAGGATAAGATATAGAAGTACAAAGGAAAATATTGGATGTTAGTATGATTTTATAATTTTTAAGGTTTGACAATGTTCTTGGGAAGGTATCTAAACCTTGTAAACATCTACAGCGCTGTGAGAATCTTGTATTTGCCATATAAGTCATGTTTGAAAATTCAAGAATGTTGTGATATTACATGATTTGAATAAGAGAATGTTTTAGGAAGGGGATTGGTTTCTTTACAATTCCATTCTTGGGATAACACACTTTCTAATAAGGATAAAGTGATTTGTTTCTTAAAACTTAAATTTTACACTAAGAAACCCTACTTGTGTAGTTGATACCCTATTTTGGAATATACAATTAGTGCAAGAAGTGTTAAAGCTTAGAGAAAGTATGATTAGTTATTTTGAATTATTTGTCATGCTAAGGTAGATAAATTAAATTGAATACAATCTCCTTGGAATCTATAAAACTCCTTCAGGTGAGCATTGTTAACTAAACCCCTACCCAGTCATGGAAAAACATATACAGTCCACTGTATTTGAGTGGTTTTAAGAATTTGATGAGGTGAAAAAGGAAATAAAAATATTTGATAAGATAGATGAGGTCAATACAGACCCAATAAATTTTATTTTACCTTTTTAAATTAAATACAACTCAAGTAATTGATTTTTATAGACCCTCAACCTGCATAGTGAGCTTAAAAACCCTAGATTAGGGTTTAGCCATTTTTGAGAGTTTCCACCATTATAAAAAGGTAAAAAAAATTAGTTTGACTTAATTAATAATTATTAAGATGATAAAAATGGTTTTGGCATGCAAAGGTTATGAATTGTATGGAGTCTAGGACTGTGTCAACAAAAGAGGGCTAGATAGGCCTAAAAAGGGAGGTATTTGTAAAGGAAGTGTTAACAAGGTAAGGAATTAGGACATGAAATTATACCTACACATATATGGGTATAATTGAAGTCTATAAAAGTTATTATTTCTTTTTAAAAGTACCTATATTTCATGAACAAAGGGAAAATACCAAAATAGGGCTACTAGCCTAGATAGACTTTTAGAAGCATTATGCCAAAGGGTGATAAATGAAATGTTGAGCTTGTTTGAGTGATTGAAGGGGGTTGAACTAGGTATATGAAGAAAATTTAAGGTTATATTTGAAAAATTATTGAGTAATTAACATCTAGATGAATATTTGACCTTATGAACCAAGAAGGTACCTAGTGGAAACATGAAGGCAAGTTTGTGAAGGAGAAGATATGAAAGAAGATACAGAGGGTGAGATGTGAATATATATACAAGAGTAAATACCATCAAGGAGGACCTAATAAAATTTCAAGGAATAATTACTCAATAAATAAGTTTGAAACCAAAGCATAAAGGTGAAATATTGTGTTAAAGGTGGTATTTTGAGATCAAAACATAAAGCTAATGTGACCCATGGGATTAATGAACTAGATTAAGAAGGTTATGGTGACTTCTCCTCAATAGATTTGCATCTGTAGAACTAATTATGTTGGTAGTGTATTTGGAAAGGACTTAATTACTACTATTTAATGATCCTCTTTAGACCTAAGATCTTTTATTCCACAACTCTCATTATTTTTACCTCATTGGATTTGATTGGTTGGCTAAGGGTAGTAGGCTTGTGTTTAGTTGTAGGAATGGAAGCAAAAATAGGTGTAGGGGTTTTAAAATAAGGTAATAGAGGCATGGGGTGTCTTGTGTGAATATTCTTAGCCTAAATTAAATAATTTTATACTTTTTTGGCCACTTCATATGCATTAGGCAATGTGATCCCTCCCATAGATTGTATCATCATAGCAATATCACTATCAAAAGCTTTAAGATAGTAAAGGAGAGTATGGTGAGTTGTGCATCTTACCAAGATTTGGATCCTATCCCATGTCTTATAAAATCTTGTGTTGAAGTCTTGAATGACTTCTTGAGGTGCTTTCCTTATGTTGGTCAACTACTTAGTAAATGAGAAGTTATCACTTTTGTCTTCAAATCTTCTCCTCAAGGCACTCCCAAATCATCCCATGTGGTGATTGATTCAGAAGCAAAAGTGTTGTACTAGTCAAGATATTTCCATTTGAAAGAGATAACCAACAATCTTATTTATATGTTCTCCTCAATGGTGTGATTGATATTACAGAAGTTAGTAATGTTTCTTATATGTTCAATAGGGTTAATGAAAGACTCATCAGTGTATGAGGGAACATTTTTTAGGGAAGATATGGGGATATCATCATAGTGGTCAAGTCTTATAGGAATATATAAATTAAAGGAAATAATAGCTAGGTTCCTTGCCATGGTAGCTTTAGTAATTTTCAATAATGGTCTAATTAAAAAATTTATTATAGGTTTGTGAGTAAGGTATGACTTCTTTGGGTAAGGATATGTGTTAGCAAATTTTCTTGATTTGTATGAATAATGAAGAAGATCTTAGAATTAAAAAAGAATGACTTTAGTAAGATACCTTGTGTTTAAATTAGGCATGAAAGAGTGCACTAGTTTACAACCAAGATTCAAATGTTGGAGGCACCATATACTACAAGAAGTGGATTATTACAGCCACCTTATTGTGAAAGCCAAAATCCACCTTCAACAACCTTCTTGGACTTCATGTCACACCAAGCATGCAAAAACTATTATAGCCCAAATTTTCACCCTATATAAGTAAATGAGAACTCAAATTTGGGATAGCATGGAACTATTTATGTAAATAATCAAGCTACTACAAGAGATAGATCTCTATATTTGAAAGGTTTAACTCCCTTGATTTATCTTTTAGGATCACACACTACACTAGACTAATCAAAATTAGGTATGAAAATGGAAGAATGAAACATAAGATAAACATATACTAATGAAGGTGATACACCAAAGATAAATACACAAACATACTTATATTTTAACTAAGAAATAAGACTGCTAAAACTACTCTCAACTCGATGTTCTTCTAGCATAAGTGTTTCTACATGGAGGTAGATTGCTATGTATATCTAGAGGTGGGTAAAAAGGAGGTCTTATATTAGACACTAATTATCTCTTTCACACTTCAAAATACATTTAAAAAACACATGAACTTCATGAGACATGTTAGAAGAGATGCTATTACTCACACAATGGATACAAGAGCAAAATAGAAGCAAGAAGAAAGCATTCATCACTTGTCATCCAAATACACTACCTGACATACTTAGGCAAGATTTTTAGAGATAAAATAAACTTTATAAATTTAATAAAAAATGAATAAATATGTCAAACTAGAAGGGATTTACCATACCAATTTTGGATTAGATAAAATGCTAAAATGGCTTGAATATATAGAGTATATGAGAGGAGAGAGAAGAAAAGGAGTTGGAAAGTCATAATGCCAAGTGTCAAGATGTGATAATTAGTTAAAATAAAATAATGAAATTTTTAAATAAGGTAATGAATCTTCCTCTTATACAAGTTTCCACTTTAAGTACATCATTCTCCTGAAGTTAGCATAGAGACCCTTCATATCCTTCTTGAAGCTACCTTTCTCAATGGGGAGTTACTTGACAGTCCAGAACTACCTTTGGAAGTTGTGGATAGATGTTACCTAACTTGAGGAGTGTGGAAAAATATTTTTGAATCCCTTATACACTACATAACTGATAACTCCCTCTTTTACACTTATTGTTCACTTCCTTGCAACTACTCACTAGCCCTCTAAGCCTTACTACTCACACTTATCACTAGGGTGACTTGGATGTGTCCAAGGAGACTCATTATATATTTTTAAAATGCCTTATTAAAACCTATTTTCTTTAAAATACATTAGTTAGACCTAACAATAACTCAAGACCATACTTATCATCTTCAAATTAGATAATCACCCTCTTTCTCACTATCTTATTCAAGACTGCCTGTAATGACCAACTTATCATAAGGGTTTTCACAAAAAAATAGGGTTATAATTATGTATGAGGAGTTGTAATTATTCTCCATATACCTTCCACAATGGAATTTACCTATCAATTCTCTTCTACACCATCAAATCCACTCAAAATTTATAGAAGACATAGTATTAGACATGTATGTACAAATGATGGTATGGAACAACTGAGTGGTGAGGATCCTGGGAGAGTTCCAAATAGGTCCAAGCCAATTTATATGACAATTTATCACTTATATATGCATATCCATTTGAATCATTTTCATCAGGTTCTCATAAGGGTTTTAGGAGGATTTTAGGTCATCTAGGTTCTTAGTGATGATTCATAAAAGTTAGATGCTTATCCCTTGAACCAATTACATTGAAATAAATTTTAGGATACCCATAAACTATTAATAAATTATTTTGGCACCATGAACACGATCCATACATATATGAGCAAAAGAAAATGACTCCTTGATTAGTTGCTTGCATTTTGGATACCCCTAAGAGGAAAATAGGCCAAAATGACCAAGTTTGAGTTGTTCTCTATCAAATGATGCTTATTATAAATATTAAACTCTCAAATTAAGGCCTTAAAATTAATTTTATAGATCATATAGTCATATGAATGACTTTAGACATCATGAGGTTTTATGTTCAGTTATAGGCCTAATAGGCCTAGACTGTGTATTTGGGTATATGACTAATTATGAAGGTTCCAATGAATGTAGGGTGTTATAAACATTTTTTCATATTCAATCCAATCATTCACATAATTATGTAGTCCCTCAAGACTCTACCATTCATCACTTGACCATTCACATACTATGTCTACAGGATTACCTTGACTATAAAGTGCCCCTTATCTAAGACAAAATAGAGGTAACTTTGCCTATTGGTTTGACCTAAAGGATTCCATGTGGGATTTGTAGGTAATTATCACATTTATTACTAATTTTAAAATATATATCACACTTTAAGAAGCCTTAACATGTAAAATTACCAAAATTATCTTTTATGCTTGTGAGGACAATATGCAGGATTTTGACTAACTGTAGGTTGAGGTTTTGAAACCTTTTCTATTTCTTGATTTTGAGGATCTTATGATAATATATTATATCATAAATATGAGAGTGATTTAAATTTTTTCACTCACTTTACACCCCTATCTACCAACCAATATTTTACTTTCATTAGCATGAGCTAGTCTATAGTATGTATCAAACTGTAAGTGTCAATTAGGGAAACCAATAAGTTTCTATAGGTGTTGATTTATGTGTGAGCATTGTGTTTTTATTATTTTGATTCCTCCTAAGGTAAATGAGACCATATATCATCAATATGAGATATTTTATACCTTGAAATCATGCTATAATTCCATTATCATCCATAAACTAGATGTCACTGTTGCATTGCCATGTTACAAGTTACTTTCAGTCTAATGGTATTATATTTGTTTGAGTGTTTCAATTAAGAACTTGAATGAGTTGGAAAATTAAACACCATAATTCTGTCTCAACCAAACAATATCCTATAGTGTCAAAATGTAATCTATAGGATTAGGTTACAAAAGGAAACCATCAGACCTACTTAGACCTCATAGTCTTTCACCACAAGATGATATTGTACAAAGTAAAGTCTCTTTTCTAAGAAGTTAAGGTAAACTTACCATTTTACAAGTTAATTCAATTTTGAGACTTTGAATTCAAGTGTGATTTTAGTTAATTATCTCACCACTCACACATTAACCTTCCCCTGATCCAATAACCTATTTGAGATACCAAGATAGGCTCAAATGTTTCTAGATATGTCTTGATCTCTTTTTTAGGGCTGAGCATAAAAATTAAATATGCTTATTTCAAGGCTATTTGACTATATCAAGTGTCTTAGGCCTTGAATTACATTAATGACACTCTTGATACCAAAACTTAAATGAATAATATGATCAAAAAAATCTATGAGGTTGAAAATAAACATATTAGCCCTGTCTAAAAGCCACTCCCAAGAGAATAAGCTCTACAATCAACAAAACACTATTCATAGCTATCAATAATGCTCACTTATTGCACAAGTATAATTATATACATTTAGTTTAATGTCCACACATTTAAAATAGGTTGAAACCAACATGAAAAGGATAAACATACTCTGCAAGTCCACCTCCACTCTTTGGTTCACACAGACCAATGTAAATAGATGAGAAAACTAAAGTCATTGGGAAAGTGTAGGTAGCTTGGAGATGAAACGATATTAGTGATTTTTAATCAAGCACATACCATCAATAAATAAAATATTTCCATTAAATTAAATTAAAAATGGACTAATTTCATCTGTTAAGTGCATTCACTTCAACTCTACTTCACCTATCCATACCAATATAAAAATATTGACCTATTTTGACCTATCTAAGAGAGAGATGAGATGCAAATTGGTTTTGATAAAATTTGAACATATTAAACCCACCTGAATATAAATGACTTAAAGGGATCTTGTAACATCCTCTTGAATCTTGGCACATGCCAAATGGGTTATCCTAGTCTGTACAATTGCCTAAAACTATTCTATTTTATAGTTGATCTTCTTGAATCTACATTGAACCTATGATTTTTAGTTTCAAAACTACCATCTAACATTCTAGACAAGTGGTACATTATATTACTTCCTGAAACCTTTTTTATTTTTTTTGAAATCATACATTTCACTTAGGATGGCCAAAAGGTGGCATAAAATGTTATTAGGACAAGTGTACAAATATGAACAAGGTAAAACATATTATGTGACTTCATTAAAGGTGACTTAACCTCATCTAATACCATGGTGAACATTTAAAACCTAGGGTAACCTATAAACGTTTCAAAATGTAGGGGGTTGACTTAATCTGACCTAGGGGTAAAATTAGTCAATAGAATAACCCATGTAACTTTAGGAGCTAAAATTTCATCTCTACACCTCATGGTTCTCTTGCAATGCCTGTATAAAGTTTGTTTTATTTTACCCTTAGGGAAAAGAAGATTTTATTAATAAATGTGTTTTTCCACTTGTAATTTTATACTACGAGGATTGATGGAGGATGTAAAAAGGTCATTAATGTGTCTATACATCCATATAGATGTGTCTATAAATAAAATTTATCAACTGGGCTAGCAATTCAAGAGATATGCATGTTACTAACCAAATTTTGGTCTCTAAAATGAGATTTGGTTGTGAGAGAAAATGGGACAAAATTTTACCTCATATGGAGTGGGATATATTATTATGAGGTGTGATTATAATTTTCCAACATGAAACTATAAGAGCTGATGGTTCATCTCTAACCCTCATAGTTTATCTATAGTGACTACAAAAATTTAGTTCCATTTTTACCTTTAAGAATGAGAAATTTTTTGTAAGAGATGCATCTAAATACATGCAATTTCTAAATATAGTGGATTATGTATGGTATATTAATTCATTTATATACCCACCTATATGTTACTAGAAAGATAACTTATCAATAGGGATAACAAGCCAAGAGATATACACCATAATGACCAACTTTTGGTCCCTATAGAGATATTTGGATGTGATAGGAAATGTGCCATAATTTTTCCATCATAATTAGTGAAAAAAAATACTCAAATTTATGTTTATAGGACTCACCCATGTAATTATAGGAGATGATGGTTTGTCTCTATGCCTCATGGTTCTAAAATACTTATGCAAAATTCACTTAATTTTTCACCTTGGGGATGAGAAGATTATCTTATGGAAAGCATCTAACCATCTACAACATTTGAATCTAGGGGATGAAGTATGGTGTATGAATTCCATTATTATATTTATATACCCATCTAGACTTATTCATAAAGATAGTTCATTGATTTTCCTAGTGAGTCAAAAGATACACATTGTGCTGACCAAATTTTGGTCCCTAAAGAAAGATTTAACTGAGAGAGAAAAGATTCCAAAAATTCTACATATTCATGAATGGGATATAATAATATAATGGGTGCTCAAAATAATTACTCATGTAACTATAGGAGATGATGGTTCATCTCTATGCCTCGCAGTTCTCCTGTAGTATTTGTGTAAAGTTTTTTCCATTTTCCCCTTTAAGGATGAGAAGATTATCTTAAGGGATACATTTTATCATGTGAGAGTTTCAAATTTAAAGGCAAATTAAGGGTAGATTAATTATTTTAATGCATCTATATTCATATCTAGATGCATCCATGAAGATAGTTCATCGATTAAGGTAGTGAGTAAAGAGATATGAATCTTAATCACCAAATTTTGGACCTAAAGCAATAATTGGCTTGAAGAGATAACATGTTTTCATTTCTCCCTCATATAGAGTGGGAGAGAATAATTTTGGAGTGATAAAAGGACTCCTTCATGAAACTTTAAGAGTTGATGGTTTGTCTCAATCCCTAATGATTCCTATACAATGACTATGTCGATTTCATTCTATTTTTTCCCTTAAGAATAATAAGATTATATTTAGGGATGCATCTAAACATGTGAAAATTTAAATTATGTGGTATGATGAAGTTTAGATGAAGGCCATTCACAAATTTATAAACCCATATGGATATGTATGTGAAGATAGTTCATTAATTGGGCTAGCAAGTCAAGAGATACATGTCCTAGTAATCAATTTTTGGTCCTTAAAATGAGATTTGGTTATGAGAGGAAACATGTTGCCATTTTTTGAAATAATATTCCAAAAATCAAAATAGACTGTTGAAAATAAGTAATACAAGTATTTAAATTTAAAAAATGACCTTGAAAAAGTGAACAAACCAAAATTTTGAGACAAGATTTGACAAGTGGTAAAATCATCAAATGAAGAAAAACACCATAACCTATTACAAGTCTTGAAACAATGAATCTTCAAGTACATATAAAAAATAAGCTAGAAAAGAGAGAGTGTGTATCTTTAATACAAGAGAGAATCACATAGATACAAGAACAAGAATAAGATCAATATTATACAACATGAAGAATGAAAGAGAAGAAATCAATAAATAAAGATATAATGAATAAGAAGTTACATGTGCAAGTTTCATCATGTGTGCCAAATGTCCCTAATTCTATTACAAGTGGGAAGGATGTGTGTTACATGTGGGGGAAGAGGAGTTGCATGTAAGTAACTATAAATCTAACAAGTGGACTAAAAAGGTGAGTGACACCTCAAAAGGGTAGAATAAAATATATTTGTAAATAAAATAAATATACACACACATAAGACTTATGATAATATTACAAACCTATAGAAAGGACCCAAATTAAGTTTAATTATCCAACACTCCCACTTGAGCTTAAATTTAGGGTTTAAAAAGTAGAAACAATATTTTTCAAATAAAAAAGGGAGTTAAACTTACATAATACTCTACCTCAATAGGTGTCATCAATAGGAATATAAGAGGGAATATTAGTATGGTGTTAGTATGAAATAAAAAATAAATAAAACACACTAATAAAGACTTACACCTCTAGCCTAGATTCTCAAAGAGCTAGTGAACAATTCAAGTAACTAACAAATGAAAGAAAAATAAGTAGGTTTACTGTATGAACTAAATATAAATGTAAAGATAATGAACTAATATAAGCTAAATTCAACTATGTTAGAGTAATAAATTAAAAAAAACAATAATCATAACATCACAATTGAGATAAAAGAACCCCCCATTATGATTTGAATCCAATTTTCTCTTTCAAATATGTGGTGTTCACTCCTCCAATTCAAAGAGATAACGGGTAGAATTTTTGGTGTAAAATGGATGACTTTTATTTGTTATGGATGCAAGATATGATTATGATTTACAAGTATGCTTATGATCTCTCAAGATTTTGTGATTGATTGTGATGGCAGTGTCCGAGCTGATCCTAGAGACCCCATGCCTTTAAGAGGTAACTACATAACCCACTTAGACAATGTCTATGTGTGGATATCAAACTAGATGTAGTTATCCCAAAAGGGATGACTATGATGGAAAAGGATTCTCATTAAGGGTCTGATTGTAAATGGAGGTTTTCAAGTTTATTTATAGAATCCTAAAAAATGATCCAATAGTAGAGGATCATTTGGACTTTTTAAATGTTACAAATGATCAACAATTGAGGATGAGTCATCCATGAATATGGAGACTATTTTAACTTGGTGGAGGAAAAGAGGGGTTGGTTATTAGACTCAAAAAGACTTTGTCAAAATGGATTGAAAACTCAAGGGAGGATTCACAAGAGGTGAAGAATTTTGGGGATTTGGTTGAGATGAGGGAGAAAACAGTGAGAGAGTTTTGAATAGGTAAATCAATAAAGTAAATATTAAAAATAAAGATCAAAAGGTTCATAATTGAATTTTTCAAAATGTTTGAATTAATTAATTGAATAATTTTTAAGAAGAAATGTTAATTAATAATTTTAAGAAGAATGATTAAATGATTCAGGTGCATTTTGACACTAAATTAAATTTAAGTGTCTACATTTACCCCTCTTTGAAATGGTGTTGCGAAGCAATACTATTTTGAAGAATAGAAGAAGTAGAGTGTTGATGATAGAGAAGCAAAATTTTGTCCCAAATTAATGAAAATGAGTGTGATGATGCTCCCTCGTGCAAGAAACAAATAAATGCTTGAAATTGATGATAAGAGGAAAGAGTTAAATAAATGAATAAAAAATCAAATTATTTCAAGGATTGATGTCAAATTTTCAAGATGTTGGTATGTAAAAGAGTTTCCCCTAGTTAATAAAAAATAGAGCTTTAATTTGAAAATCAATAATTTTAACCATCGTGATCTCTCAAGATTATGTGATTGATTATGATGTTGGTGGTTGAACTGACCCTAGAGATGTCCTTCCTCTAAGCATTGCCTACATAACCCACTTAAACAATGTATATGTGTGGATATAAGACCAAATGTAGTAATCCCAAAAGGGATGACTATGATGGCAAAGGATTTTTATTAAAGATCTGATTATAAAATGGATATTTAAAATCTTATTTATAGAAGCCTAGAAAATGATCCAACAGTGGAGGATCATTTGGAATTTTTTAATGTTTCAAATGATCAATGGTTGAGGATGAGTCCTCATCCATGAGGATGGAGACCATTTCAACTTGGTGGACAAAAAAGAGGGGTTGATTAGCTGACTCAATAAGACTTTCTCAAAATGGATTGATAACTCAAGGGAGGAGTCATAAGAGGTGGATACTTTTGGGGATTTGGTTAGCATAAGGGAGAAAAAGGTGGGAGAGGTTTAAATAGGTAAATTAATGAATTAAATATTAAAAATAAAGATTAAAAGGTGCATAATTAACTTTTTCAAAATGTTTAAATTAATCAATTAAATGATTTTTAAGAATAAATATTAATTATTAATTTAATAAGAATGATTAAATGATTTAGGTGCATTTTGACACTAAATGAAATTTAGGTGTTTATATTTACATTCCGTGAGAGTAAGTGTTGTATGTTGGAAATGAATTGATGTGTTTAGTTATGTGATCAAAATTTTTTTGGTAATGGAACTACTTACACCACCTCTCCTTATCACCTTGGTAATGTTGAGTTTGGATTTGGCTTAGATTGGATTAACAAATGGGCATGATAACACTATAATAATGGAAACTTTGCATGTATTTTTATATGATAATTTTACACCAAGAGACCTTTTAAGGTAATTCCTTCATAATAACATTAAACTACAAAAGCTTTGTCTCTCAATAAATGAACATTATAACTTTGGTTTGGGAGCATGTTTGAAAAATGGGTGAGGCTTTGTATTTATATCCTTCTAAACTAACTCTAACCTAAGTGTAGTTAAGTTAGAGTTAACTATGGTGGAGTTTGGGAGGGGAAAATCCATTAATATTTTTTATTAATAAGCATGGATCACAAATCTAAATATTTGTTTGATATTTTGTGAGTGCTTAACAATTCACAAAAGATGATGTCATGATGATGACATTATTTTAGATATTTATGTGATGTCATCAATCTAAATTTATGAATTTCTAAAAATAAAAATTCAAAAATTAACTAGTCATGGGATTTTCACCTATGCATTTAATTAGGTTTTACCAATTAAGAGATCATGATCAAGTTAATTTTTATTTCTTAATGTTGACAAGTTGTCCCTCACACATGGTCAAAAAGGCCAATTTTATAGGTCACAATTTGATCAGAGATGAATTAGAAGAAGATGATGATTATGTGTAGTACATTATCCTAGTTAGGGATATAGATTAGAAGATGCATGTAATATGCACTGATAAATTATATCATTTCAATGGTTTCTAGGCTTAACTTACATTATTTGTAAGAAGTCACTCTGGTGTTCATTTAGACATGAAAGTGGCCAAAAACCATGATGATATAGCATGTGATAGTTTGAATCATGATATAAAACACCATGATGACCTAGTTGTAATGTGCATAAAGACTGACTCTTGATCTAATAAATAATTGAAAAAAATGCGCTAGTGATAAAAACCATGATGAAACTGTTGATGTATGAATATGGATGGACTCAAGTACAATGCACAAGGAATCACAAAATGAACACATATAGAATGGGTCAAGTAAAAATAATGAAAACAAGCAACAAACAAACAACTAAATAGATACACATAAAAAAAAACTTGTAAGTAAAAGCAACAAAAATTATCATGTCATCAACCAAGTCAATACCAACATGTGAAGGATAAATGGAATGATAAATGGATGGTGCCCCCAAGAAAGAATATATTAAATGGAATAAACATGTGTGGATAATATATCCCAATATAAGGTGCACTCTTCGATATTGTCCCAATAGGGTGAAAGTTGTGAGCTTGGCCTAAAAAGTGTGAATTGGATGGTGCCCCTAATCAAGGATAAATGCAAAGGGAAGGGCACACTTCCAATGGTAGTATAATAGATTTCAAAAAATAATGGATTTTCCCCAATAGGAAGGATCAATGATGGCTAACCAGGTTTAGATATGACAAATGTTTTTTGGATTTTGAGGCTTTATATCTCTCTAGGAAATTGTAAGTTATTTTTTTAAGAATTTTTAGGATTCTGAAATGTTTTTAAATTTTTTTGGGATATATTAACTCATTATATATTGATAAGATACCACTTATAAAATGACAAGAGCATTGGCTTAGGTTACTCATAAATGGTGAGAGCATTTACTAAAATTGCTTGTAAAATGGAGAGAGCATTACGAAAGGATAACTGAGTTGAGCTCAGTGTGAATCAAGCTCTACCTACATAATCCCAAAGGACATCAACTCAATTTAGTTCCTCTTTATGGTGGAGGAAGCTGACTATGTAAGTTCATGAATTAGGAAAATAACACTGTATAACATAGGAATGGTAGGGTGATGTGGCAATGCATGGTAAAGGTGTTTCTCTTAATTTACCCATGGATAGTTATAATTAGGTTAAAATAGTATAGGTTAATGACAGTAATTTTCAAAAAGGTGGTTATAATTAGTATCACCAATAATGAGATAAAATGTAATAATAATTAATAATACAATTGAAAAACTACTATCATACTGCTTCAAGATACTACCTTAATCTAAAATACTAAATCAACTACTAAAACTTCATTTGAATTTCCTTACCAAAGGTGGCTAAAGAACCAGTGGATTAAAACCAAGGTAAAAAAGGATGGGTAAGGTAGGGAAAAATATCTTTGGTTAATAGTGAAGGTATAGAAAGAATAGTATATGGTATGGTACACAGAAGGTAATGTTATGAAAATTAGCTATAATGGTAATAGGTTTCCCCCAAGTAACAAGGTAAGGTAAATGGTAGGGTATGAAATAGAAGAAAGGTGAATGGAAAATGGAAAGGCAAATGATTCTTTTGTTCTTATTGATGTGGATATGCATGTTTTGATCAACATATGATACAACCAAAATAAATAATTATGTAAATTGCTAACCCACACCCCTTCTGAATAGCTGCCTATCAAGAACTTGCTGCTAATTTATACTCTAATAATATTGTTGTGATATTCATTGGTCATCATTTCTTTTTCCTCCAAACTTTGAAACAAGATGTCTTCATAGCCTCTATAAAGGAAAGTGCAGCCAAGGATGGTAAATAAGGATACATATTGGCTGATAGGTCTGATTTGGCAATGCAATATAGGTCTAGAATGAATAAATAGATCATAATGGAATGTCTAATGGTTGGGTAGCAAATGATGATTGGGATTTTTAGGCACACACAATGTTTTTGATTCCATATTTTACATACTTTTGGTTATGGTTGGGTCAAAGATTTTTGAAAATGCTCTTGATATGACCACCATAGTTTTATAATGTTTGGTCTTGAGATATGTTACCATTTGATTATGATATAGAGTGGAAGATATAATGATGTTATCTTTGATAATGTCTTCATCAAGTAGTGAATAATTTTTTTCCTCATCTATTAGCTCCTCAAAGACGTTTTCAAAAATAAAGTTATCTTGATTGTCTTCTAGTGCCTTTGAAAATGTTTCACTAAGGAATGTTGAATTTTGACTTTTATTGTCTTCTAACACCTCAAATAAGGTTTCACTATAAGATGATGAGTTCAGAATTTGATTTCCACCTAGTACCTCCAAAAAGGTTTCAATAGGATATTATTCTTCTTTTTCATGAATGTGGTCTTGATACCCACGATATTCTTCAATTGATATATCACCATGGATGCAGTTTAATAAGGTGTGAATCTATCAGTCCCAATTGACACTTGTGGGAGGTGGAATGTCAACATAATGGCTATGTTGAGTGGTGTTAATGGCCTATGGAGTGGTAATGGAATGGGAAGAGGAAACATAATCCTCATAGAAGATACTATAATAACTTGTGTTGATGTTGAAGTAATCATCCTCAAAAACCATGGAAAGATCACATATGTATTTAAATGACCTACAAGGCATGTGTAACCAATGTTATAACAACCATGGATGTATTATAATTATGAAGCTGAATCTAACTCAAGGGATTCTAAATCTTATGTTGAGATTGATGTTAAATCTACCTCTGATGCTAAATCTGATATTGGTTCAAAAATAGAACCTAAATTTAATGTTGATTCTTCATTTGGTGTTGTGGCAAAGATGTTATGTTGAATTTTCGGTATTAGATTAGTAATTGGCCTGGGGTTGAACAATGGGATATTCATATATAATCTTAGCTAAGAAGAACTCCATAAATATTGACTCATCAAAGTGAAGCTTCTCAATAAAATAAAAATGGTCAGTAGACAAATCCATAGAAACTGGCTCATCAGAGTGAGGCTCCTTAAAAATAAGGTAATGGTCATGATAATGATTTTACCAAAGGTAGATATAATAATTAGGGGAAACCAACAAATATTGGCTTGTTTAAGTAAGACTCCTCAACCAAAGGGAAAAGGTCAATAGACAACTCCACAAAAACTAGCTTGTCAAAGTGAGGCTCCTTAAAAATAAGGCAATGGTTAAAGGGTTATTTAACAAAGGTTAACTCATCACAAATGGGTGTTTTAACTATAAAATCATAGATTAGTTTGTTGCCTTGGCCTTGGTTGTAAAATATCATTTTGAACACATTTTTGCCCTAAAATACATCACGTGGAGAGGTAATGATTGGCTTTATTGTGGCTCGATGAAGAACTTGAATTTTATAAATCTAGGGAAGGTTGGAAATGCATGAAGAATGACTGATGGTTTAATGATGAGGTATTTGAAAATAGGCTCATCTATGATGGAATCAACAAAGGTTGGCAATGGGTTTAGGATGGTAACTATGACCTGTCTAGTCATAATTACATAACCTTGTTGGGATAATGATCTACCATATTTTAAAGGGCATAAAATGGTAATGAATGGGAATTGTAAATCTTGGTTGCTAACATAAGTAAAATATTGAGGACCTAGAATGGTAATGAAAGGGTGCTACAAATTTTGGTTGTTATCATAGGCTAAAGGAGGAGGGCCTAAAATGGTAATAAAGGGCACTACAAAGCTTGGTTGCTAATGCTAGCCAAAGGAAGAGGGCTTAGAATGGTGATCTTTGGGTACTGTAGAGCTTGTCTACTATTGAAAGCCAAAGGAAGAGGTCTTGTACTGGTAATCTTTGGGCATTACAAAACTTGGTTATTAACATAGGCCAAAGGAGGGTTAGTGGCATAGGTAGTGGATTGGGTTCCATTATCATTGAAAGGGTGATCTTGGTGCATTAATTGGTCTAAGAGATCATGAAATATGATAATTGGTATAGCTAGATTTGGTAATCATCCAAAAGAGGGTGATAATAGTCTATGAAAATGGTCTAGATCTAGATCTAGGTCTAGGTTTAAAAGTGGCATTGGTCTAAAAATAGGTCTTGGTTATAATGGACTTAGAATAGGTACTCAATTTATTGATGTCAATGGTTTAAAATTGGCTTAGGAATGAATATCTTATCAAAAAATTATCGATGATAATCTTGGTACTAATTATCTTCAGTGTCTAATGTCTTACATGCAAATGGTCAAATTAATGGTAAGTTTTGAATCCTAATTTTTGACAAAGTGTTTCAAATAAATTTTTACATCTCAATTTCACCTTATGATTTATAACCTTTCAATATTTGGATTAATATGGTTATGTAGTCATATAAAATTTACAAATTGGTAGTTTAAGTGTGGCTTATGACACCCTATCCATAATATCTTCTTATATACTTTCATGATCATTCCAGACACTTTTTTGCTCATTATAGATCATCCATAGACTATTAAACCTTGATTCTAGCTCAGCCAAACTCTATTTCCTAGATAAATCCCATTCCCCTAGGTCCTAAGCTTGTAGGATCACCAAACTCAAATTATAGCATCAGACCCTAGGGTGTCCTATTTTTGGCAAACTTGTCCAATCATAATTTGAGCCCAAAGGACCATTTTTATTTAATTCTTATCCTTCATAAAATTCATTTAAAAAAGGAGGTTGGAAAATATTACAAAGCAAACAAGAATACAAGTAAAACCACTTATACAAATTTACTTATTATCTACATACAACCATCCAATACAACTATAAGCATATCCAAATCCTCACATCAATCCCTAGCCACCTCAAGCACACTCAGTTTAACATTTTTGTATCTACATTACACTATTTCACAAAACACATTAAGTGGGAGAACTACATATGGCTTGATCCCTCTTCAGAGTATTGGTATGTAGGCAGAGTGCCCACATAAGGGGTGTGGATACATGTTCAGTGCATCTTACACACACTAACCCCACCTTATTTCTCAAAGTTTTATCAAATCATAATGAAGTCTAGGGTTTTATTATTAAATCAGATCTACAAGGAGTTCTATATATTTTTAGCAATCAATATTTCATAGGAAAGCTCACATAGGGACAATGAACAAAACCAAAAAAACTTAGGTCTTTACGAGCAGTTTGAATAATAACGATAGAAGAGGAAATAACATTGGAATCTAGGGTGTCTTGTTTCGATGCTATTGTCCTTTCACAAAATGAAATCCATATCCTAATTTATGACACTATCCTAGTCCTGCACAACCAATATCAGACCCTGCAATAACCATTTCAATTCATTTTAAGCTGTCTTATTTTCTCCATATTTATTGCTATTTATAGAAAGGTTAAAAATACACATAAATTATACAAATCAGTGGTTAATTTAATACAATATTATTTACTAATTTATTTATTCCAAACCCTTAACTAAATTAGGAATAAGACACCAATATTCTCAAAATTGTTAAATCATTTAGTGAACCTAACTTACTTCATTTACGCATAAAAACCCTAGAAATCCTAGGAAAATTTTCTTGCTAATTTTTCCAATATTTTATAATTGTTTTTTGCATATTTACAATAAAAAAATCACATTTAATTTTTAAATTTACCTTAGTAATTTTGAAAATAATATAATTCAAACCCTAGTTGCCTACACTAGATCTCGATATTTTTTTAGTATTTTTTTTATAAATTTTTTCTTGCATATTTAAATCAAAATTGCACATTTAATTTGTCAAAATTTCCATAATAATTCTGAAATTCATTTTGTCTCAAACCCTAGTTGAATTTATTAGGTCCTTGTGTATTTGAGGTATCACCTTACATATTTTTTTACATAAAAAATTACAAATGGATCTTGCTCCTTTCAAAACATTTCTTACAAATAATAAGGAATTTATACTTGGTCATATCATGTATATGAATGATTAAGTTTACATATGTTAATTCAAAACTTCATTATTTCCCTTTCATGCTTACTTTTCATAATATGGGATGATATTAAGAAAGTTATTTTTAAACATATTAAGATCCCTTTCCTTCAAAGCAATGTTTACTTTTTTTTAATAAAATATTTCATTACTTCTTTAACATGCTATATCTCTATTATGTGTAATTAAATAACGAATAAAATCCTATCATACTTAGAGGCTCCACTACATATGCTAACAACCACCTATCAATTTTTAATGTCATATCTTATGCACAATAAATAATTTCCTTCTCCTCCTCTCCCCCAAAAGGGTGATAGCTACTTTACCTCTAACCAAGTCCATGTTATCATCCCTCCAAAAGGTAAGGCAACCTATACTATTGTTCCTAATTCATACACTCAACCTATAAATTCTTTAAACCATCTTCAACATATGTGCTTACATGTTCAATCAGAAGCAACTAGGTTTTTCACTTATGATACTCTAAGGGATCAAATCATCATTATGAGCAAGTTAATTTCAAATTTACAAACATAGAATCAGATATTACATGAAAAGATCAAAACATTGGAAAATCAAATTATAATAAAAAATCCTCAAAGGAACCCTAATGTCAATCATGTATATGCACCTTCACCTAGTCAATTGGTTGCAAGCAATATTGCATATCAAAATAGGAAATCACAACAAAGTAACTTTACAACTAGTGATTCTTAAAGAATTCAAAGATCAAATAAGATTTCAAGTGAGGTACTAAAGGAAATGATTAAATATAAGTTGATCAAACTACCTCTCCTCCTCCCGCCCTCCCCCCCCCTGCCACATCTAATGAGAAAATCTAGATATTGTTATGCATATCATATAATGCATGGGCATCACATAGATTCATGTATGGCATTGAAAAAACATATACAATAGATAATTTCTAATGAGAATCCTATACAAGGTAAATCAGTCAAGCAATCTATAGTGACATAAGAACACATTAATAAAGGTTCAAATTTATAAATAGTATAAAAGTGGTAACTAAAGCATAACTCAAAACAATAAAAGGATCAAAAAGAAAATTAGAGCAATAAATAGTACCACAAGCATAGGTAAAGCATGAAAAAGATACAAATCTACCTCTCCAAAATGAGGCTCAACTTTCAAATCAATATGGGTTTGGTAAAAAATATCTACAATAGTTTGATTATCAAGGTCAAGGGTTGGGCAAGCATGCTCAAGGCATCACTACTCTTATTCTAGCAATTGATAATGTTTATCACCAAGGTTTGGGATTTATTGAACATATTAAGAAAACCATTCACAAACACAATTTATCAAAGGAAAAGATATAGATACAACAAAAGTTAACACTATCATTCCATTGGTTCAAGATCAAGATGATAATGATGAGTGAAACAATATAGGTTATTATGATTTCTAAGATATTGATAATGAATATGAATCATATTCATAGTCATTCCCTCATGCTTCATAATCATTCATGATTCCTTTGTTTGATATAAGACACTATGATAGAGAGTCTCTTATGATACTCATTGGTTAGTATCATTTTTTCTCAACTTACTTGTGCATAGTTTCTTTTTGCTTACTTGTACATAGTTTTTTTTTCAATATCTTATACATAGTTTCCTTATGATTGATTGTCTTTAGCTTATTTTTAAAATAACAAAAATAATATAACATTTAAAAATATAAACACATTCAAATAAGTCAAAATACCAAAAACATTTCAATTGTATGCATTATCCATGCTTTACATATATACTACCATGTTAGACTTACATTTTGTTGTTCTATGCTATTTTTTGTTGATTTATCTACATTATCATGCTTCACTTGATATTATTTGAGTGTGTAAAGTGACATCCATATCCTTGATTGCTTCACTCTACCCATTGAGGGGGAATCCTAATTCTATGTTTGAGACATACAATGACATATCTACCCACCAGGGGCATCTTCTACATGACTATACCATATAGGTTATGTCATTCCCACACCACACACTCTAGTTATCATATTGATGTATATTACTTACTAGATTGAATATATTACTCTATCGACACTCACTAGTATATAGTATTTATGTATTTCTTATCATCTACCTAGTCTTTTACTCCATGTCTTGCATACTTTCACTTCTTGCTTTGATTAGTTAGATGCGACAATATTTATAGATTTTACATGCCTTCCTTTTTTTCTTTGAGTAGCTAGATGTGATTACATTTATTAGTTCTTATTTTTTCTATTATGTGTGCCTTAAGACATTTTCTAATGTCTTTTACTTGTACTCTTCTATGTGTTTGTGGCCCTCATACAAACCTTGTTTGTTTTCAATTATATGTTTATGTGGCATTTGAATATGCCTTATATACTTGCATTATTAGTTTGAGTGACATGTGCCCATGTCCCTTCTTTAATTGGCCCCTTGGACATTTTTGTATGTTTCTTGTCTTGAGTTCTTGTTGCTTATTCACTTCTCACTATTTATAATGCCATGATCCATATCATGTATTATCTTGCTTTCTTGGATGCCATGATGGACATCATACTCCATCCCTCCTTGATAAATAACAACTAAAAACTAACATTTATAGTTTTAATTTAGTATACTACACATGCTATTACATTATTACATCTATCTAGGCATACCCTTGTTGATCTAACAATCTTCAAAACAAACTATGTTATATCTTAAGACTTATTTTTTATTATCATTGCTATGTCATGTATTTCATAACATAATACACTTACAGGGATATTTATTCTAAGGGTAGTCATTACAAGGTCTTCATTCCTACCCTCAGAAGAGGGGGGAAAAGGGGTTTTGTCATAGAGATTAGAGCCTCTACCGATCAAAAAAAATAGTTTTTAGAACACTCAAAATAGTAATCAAAGTTCAAACTAGGCATAATAGACTAGAAAAATAGTGAAAATTATAGAATAGTGATTAGAATTTGTAAAGGATAAGAGTGACATAAGTGGATAATAGCTCCAAATAATAGGGTGTCTTATTCTTAGTGCTCCTAGCCAAACAACAAAAAACCCAAAATTTCTAGAAATAGATAGAAAGGTAAGTTTAGTTACAATTTTGTCAGCTATAGTACAATTTAGAATCAATAGTTTTAATATAGATTTTCCTAGAGAATATAGATATAAGGGGCATCATGTATGACATGATGGCTCTCATTTCCAATTTTACATTAGGTAGTTGGTATAACTTACAAATTAGAATCCATGTTATAGACACCAATGATTGGGGTAATGTGCATGATACATTTCACTTCATTTATTTTTGAGTTTAGTATATTACCTAGGCATTCTTAGTAGTTACATGCATTATTCTATCTATATGTGGTTGGCATCATTCTTGAGTGGCTTCCACATAAGCTTAGTTCCCAATTTTAGAGTGGCTATCATACAATCCTAATTTTCACCTTTCAAAGTGGCCAAGATTGGCCTAGTTTCTATTACACTTTGACTATCCATGCCACATTGTTAGATTACAAATAATTTATGGGATTCAAGAGCCATATCATATGACACACATTCATATTGGTATCAATTCATAGCTTCACTTTGTGAGCAATGATGGAGCCAAAGGACTAACTAGCCTTTGTATTTTGTATCCACCTACTTAGAGGGATTAGACACATAGTCCAAACATAGATTAACACATGCATGGTCACATAGCTTCAATTAATGAGAAATGATGGAGCCAAAAGGCTAGCCTTTATATTCTTGAGCCACCCTAAGAGAATTGAGTACTCAACTCCATTTGTGATATTACTCTTGGTTCAACACATACTCAACATCTCTAAAACATCATTCAACATCACAAAAAGTTTTGTATTGGTTCAAATAATTTATGAGGTGTATTCATTCCTTTCTCTTCCTCTCTCTTTTACCTAGTTTTTATATGTTCTTATTTTATACATAGCATGTCTAGTAAGAAGTGATATACTCTTTGTTTTATCTTGCAAATTTGCACTTCACAATGTGCTCTTTATAAACACACTCAAAATCACATAGCTTCATGGGCTTCACCATTATAGTTAATTTTAGGTACGGTTTCTACTTTTCCTTTATCCTATTATTTCACTTTGTTTCATCACTAGAACAAAGGGAGGGGGGAAAATTTAGTCATATAAAATGTCCAAATTGGTAGTTTGAGTGTGGCTTATGACACATTATCCATATGACCTTCTTACATGCTTTCATGACCAATCTAGATACATTTTCACTCATTATCGATCATTCATAGACTTCTAAACCCTAATTTCATCTCACCCAAACTATATTTCCTAGGCCAATCCTATTCCCTTAGGTCTTGATCTTATAGGACAGGAGTGCCAAATGTAGAATATAGTGCCATACCCTAGGGTGTCACATTTTTAGTGCTCTTATCCAATCATATTTTAAGACCAAATGACCATTTTAGGTCCATCATGTTGGCCTAGCACAAATACATCTAATCCATGATCAATAGATCTCTATAAAAGTCCATCTAAAGGTCATTTACAAAAGGAGGTTGGAAAATATTATAAATCAAGAAAAATTAAAAGTAAAACCACTAAATAAAATGTCCCTATTTTTTCATACAACCTTCTAATATAGCTACAAGCATATCCAAATCCTCACACT
This sequence comes from Torreya grandis, assembly GCA_037957365.1. Taxonomy (NCBI): domain Eukaryota; kingdom Viridiplantae; phylum Streptophyta; class Pinopsida; order Cupressales; family Taxaceae; genus Torreya; species Torreya grandis. The sequence goes on along the minus strand of JARHVA010002912.1, from coordinate 1,644,885 downwards.
AATCCCTATCCACCTCAAGCACACATAGTTTAGTATTTTTGCATCTAAATTACATAATTACATAAAGAACATTAAGTATGAGAACTACATATGGCTTGATCCCTCTTCAAAGTATTGGTATGTAGGCAATGTTCCCACATAAGGGGTGTGGATACATGTTTAATGCATCTTACACACACTAACCCTGCCTTCTTTCTCAAAGTTTTATTAAAGCATAATGAAGTCTAAGATTTGAATATTAAATAATCTCTATAAGGAGTTTTTGAGACTTTTAGTAGTTGATATTTCATAGGTAGACTCACACAAGGACAAAAAATGAAACCCAAAAAACTTAGGTCTTTGCAAATAGTTTGGACAATAATGACAGAAGAGGACAATAGCACCAGACTCTAGGGTGTCTTGTTTCAGTGCTCCTATCCTTTCATAAATTAAAATCTAGATCCTAATTTATGATATTATCACAGTCTTGCATAGCCAATATCAGACCCTACAATAGCTATTTCAATTCATTTTAAGTTAATTCTTATTTTCTCCATATTTATTGCTATTTATAGAAAGGCTAAAAATACAAATAAATTATACAAATTAGTGGTTAAATTATTGAAATATTATTTATTGATTTATTTATTATAGACCCTTAACTAAATTAGGAATAAGACTCCAATATTCCCAAAACTATTAAATTAGGTTATTATCTGATTATTATTGCTTTGATTTCAGATTTATGACATATACTATTATAGGACAGTGATATTATTGATCATCATACATGATGCAACAATTGTATTTTTTGATTTTGTACATTATGGATGTATACTTCTTAATTTTACATCATTGGTTTATATATATTTATAATGACTTAGACTAACTACTCACTTGTTACAAGATGGATGTAGGATCAGTCCTACCCTCAAAGCATGATGAGGGAAAATATCATTGGAGAGGAAGGTGTAGATGGGATGATTGGGGGATGACAAAAGGGACTGATAGTGACCCAAGCTCACACACCACTGTAGATTGACTTGTTAACTCTTTATGTTGATCTAGTTTGCTAATTATAAGCTTATGGGTACTTTAGTATTTTTTATTGATCATGTTTTAATTTGTGCATTAAAAAGGAAAAAATCATTATTCTATAGTTTTAGATATATTATACATGGTTGTTGTGATCATTGTGTTTATAGATGCTATTCTTGGTGTTCAAGTAAAACGTGTTATTTAATGTATCTTTAAAAAGGTAATAGAATATAGTAAACTAAATTATGAAGTTGACTCCATAAATAAATTAGTGAATATATTATAAATTGTTAGAATTTAGAATCGACACTTATTTTTTATTAGTTCTTGACATGCTATCTATACTAAATAACTATGTGAATTTTTTGAATTATCCTAACTAAACACTATGATGTTTAATTAACCTATTAACTAGTTGACTTACCTTGTGTTAGTAAAGTTGACTTTGTTACTTGTCATGATTATTTAGTTGCATCCAACATCAAATGGATTGGTTTTTTAAAAAAAATGGATAATTTGGAAGCTTTTATAGAAAGGCTAATTTTAACTTGTTATGACTTGAGTAATCCTTGGTTGAGTTTGATTTTCAAGCTGAATTAAGGACATCATGAATATTGCATTGGACTATGGAACTTGACATATAATTTGGATTTACAGTGATTTCCACCATAGATGGGATGCAAAGAAGTTGGGGAAATGGTAGAGTAGGATGAATGAGATTTTAAGAAGGGAGGAGGATTTTAGAGAACACACAAAGGAGATAAAGGAGATTTTGATAGAGTGGGTTTAGAGTTAAGAAGGGAGTTGATTTCAGAGAAAAGAATGAGTTGGTTCGAGTTGGTTCTATATTTGAAATTTCTTGTTAGTAATATGATTTTGAATGGAAATAATTATGGGTTTTTAAGTTGTCTTATTGTTTAGGGTATAAACACATGGGGTTTGAATGGAGGTTCATATGGATGGCTCAACCATTTATAGACCCATACATTTAACTCTAAAAATTCACCCCAATAAAGATACCTTGTAGCTTAGGAAAATGTATTTTTAATTGGTGTTAGTTCTATAACTTATTTATCTGAGTATAAACTCTTATTTGGTTTGTTAGTTTCTATGGTAGGATATATAAAAAAAAGGTGGGGGGGGTTGAGTGAAGGACTCTATAGATGGCTCATCCATCCACAAAACCCTATACCCAAACCTAAGAGACCCTTTTTAAGTAAAACTTGTAGGTGTCTATTTATTATATGCTTAGCCACAGGTCATTAGAAACCTCTTTTTATATTAAAGCTTAGAGGGAGTTCATAGTATTTTCGTGGGTAGGATTTTAAGACCTTATTAGATGAGTTAATGGTCTCTATTCTATTCCATTTGTTTATCCTATTAGTATGAGGATACTTCATCCCTAAGTAATAACCTATGGTATGAAATGATTTTTCAATTTGGGGGTATATATATTTATATATATACACAAAATAATTATATTTTCCAAATCTATAAATGAACAAAATACACACACACACACATGCACACATGCACACACACGCGCACACATGCGCATGCACGCGCGCACACACACACACACACACACACACACACACACACACACACACACACACACACACACACACACACACACACACACACACACACACACACACACACACACACACACACACACACACACACACACACACACACACACACACACACACACACACACACACACACACACACACAAACATGTAATATGAAGACATACAATTGGAAATAGTTGGTTAAATAAAGAGATGCGATCTTTCAAACTTTATAATATGTATAAGAACCTTGTAACTAAGAAAGATATTATTCCCTTGGAAAAATATGAAAATGGGTGACTATATCATTTTACATGTTTATGCAAAAAAATTATATTTATAGTCATTGTTACTATGAGATTTAGATAATAAATTGACATAATGAAATATAATAGAAAGGTTTTAAAAATATATAGCAAACTGATTGAGAATATTAAACTGGCTATATATGTTAGATATTACTAGTTTGGTTTAAAATTTTGAGTTGAATAGACAACCTTATTTATTATAAACAATAGTGGTAATATGTAAAGTCGATGGGAAAATAATTTAGACTAGTAATGTAGTTTATTTCAATAGAGAAACTATAATTCTGGTGTAGTTTCTTTGGGAAAAACTAGTCATTTTTGTCAAGTAAATATCTAGAAATAAGTTGTTTGTAAATATGAAAAAATAGGCTTGAGTATCATATGAATATGAAGATTGTATTCAGTTAAATGAGACATTAATTTCTTGAAATGAACCCAGCTAGACTTTATATATAATGTCTTTATGGAGATTGTATTTAGATATTCAAATAAATGTTTAGGCTATGGTAAACTTATTAAGAATAGTTCTTTGGCTTACTTTTTTTAGTATAGGATGAAATCATGTGTAAAATTTTATGGTGTTTTGGAACCAATTATAAATTATGAATGAATAATATGTATGGTTATTTCATTTAGTATAATCAGATAGTATGAACACTTAGACCATTCTTTAAAAAATCTATTATAAATAAGTAAATAATGACTTTTTGTTATCATACTTAGGTGGTATGATCTTATCTAGAATCTACTTATTTATATCTAATATCTATATATATGTAATTTTGGTCCTTTGTTTAGCATACTTGGATGGTATGATTGTGTATGGATTGTATATCTATAATATATATAACAATAACATGCTTTCAGATTCATCACATGCATTTAATAGATAAAATGTAAAGTCAAGATTATTTCCATATTTATCATGTTCAAATTTTAAGTATTAAGAATAATCAAAATGAATCTATTAAGTTTTATACCATGTTATGTTAGATATATTACGGGTCCTACATTGATGATAGTAAACAAGTAGTGACATGAACTTCACTACCCTAGTTAATATCACCAATGTTGGATGTGGATAATTTGATCAAGTGATGTGTTATGAAATTGTCTGATTCGAGCGACCATATCTTATTTAAAAACTCTGGCCAAAGTAATGTTATATTTTTGATTTACATGTTATGTGATATCATGTTATAAATGTAATTTCTTTATGATACATGTCATGTAGTATAAATCTTATAGCACATGGAGTACGAATATGTCTCTTTCTGGATTTTGGCACCGTTCTATCTTCCTATCCATGAAGGGAGGGCCATTCCCTAAGAGAGGATTATGCAAGGGATCAAGGGTCCATGTTTGATGTATAAAAGCACTCAAATGATGCTCTCCCTCCCCACTACAGTACTTACCTAGAGACTACACTTGATATTATCAGAGACACACAAGTTATTTTAACTCAAACTCTGGAGAGCTAGGTATCTATTTATTTTATATAGGCTAAATGCCTATTAGGAATGTAAATTTAATATTTTATTGTATATTAACAATAGTTACTATATTATGGGACTAGCCATGGTTGATTCATAGTGTATTTACTTTCCATGTGGTTGTAATACTTTATATTGCATTTAGAATTAAAGTTGAAATTTTAATGTTATAATTTGTAATAGTATAATTTTATTTTAACTTCTATGATTTTAATTAAATGCTTGTCAAGTAATTTTTAAAAAATATATATATATTTCAAAGTACAACTGGGAGGGTTGTAACATGTGGTATTAGAGCTTAGGCTCAAATTCTAGGACTTAATGAGTGCACTAACATTTTCATATTTTTCTTTTTAGTAAAAAATAAGAATGGTGTAAACTATAGCATCAATTGACGGTCCTTTGAATGCCAGTGGCAATAACCTTATGAATGATCCTAACCTAATTTTCATCAAGCATTCAACAAAGCTGGATCAGATCATTACATCCATGAACGATATTAGGGATCAAATTATAGTCTTGGAACAAGAAGTTCATGGCCAAGGTAAGGAAGAACATTGATAAGTACTTGTTGAGCAACCCACTAAGTAGGAAAATCAGTAGGATACGAGAGATCAAGTATCTATATAATTATATAGAGACATGAATAAAGTGAGCCCACCTAAGTTCAATGGAATTGTTATAGGTGATGGAGCTGAAGCATGGCTAACTAAGATGGAGAAGTATTTTGAGATTTAAAACTACTCTAAATTCAACAAAGTGGTTTGGGGAGCTTACTAGTTGGTTGACTTGATGGGATAATAAGAAGATGGAAATGAACCATAAATTAGAACTAGTTCATGACATTATTTAGGTCACAGTGGCTGCCACAACTTTATTTTGATCAAAAGCTCATATATTTTTTAGAATCTAAAGCAAGGAGATTTATTAGTGAATGTGTACTAGGAATAGTTCACCAAAATTTTTCAGTATGTACCTTAGTACCAAGTTTATGAGAGGTTCATAATTAATAAGTTTATCATGAGATTAAAATGTTGTAGTGGTAGTAAGGTAGATGTTCATAGACCTTCTACCATAGACCAAGTTTTCAAGAAGGTGGTGAAATAAGAGCAGAAGTTGAAATCTCTTGCTTAGGTTAGGGAAAAGTTCATGAATTTTTTTGGAAGTTCTATGTCAACTTTCAATAATAAGAACTAAAAGCAAAGGAGTGGATAATCTAAGGGACAACCCAAGAACTAGAATGCCAAATTCAATAGTGGATCTAGTAACAAGAAACTAGGCAATGGTTTCAAAGGTGGTTTTCAAAAAAACTCAAAATGATGTGAAAGTTCCACCTGTGGTTGTTTAAATTGCAAAGGAAACCATTATGCTCATGAATATAGTCAAATAATAAAGGTCTTAATTCTTAGTAGGGTACTTTTCAGTAGTGTATTCATGTAATAATTGATAATTGGTAAGCCAAATTTTAAGCATCACCCATAGAGATATCAAGTATTTTATTTGAACATCTAGTTTCTATTTTGATGTATACAGGGGATACTAAATGTTTTATAACTCTTATAATGGTTATCAAGTTTCCTAAAAAAGTTAAATTTATGGAAAATGCATGGTTAGTAAAATTTGGGAATGACTCAAAAGTCATGGTTGATAAGTGTCTAATTGAAACAGTGATTGAGTTTCCTAGATTTTCAACTATAATGGATCTGTATGTAGCACCACTAGGGTCATATGACATGATCTTAGGAGTAAACTATATTGCCACACATAAGGCCATGTTCAACTATTAGTTAAATAAGGTTGAGTGTCTTGATGGTTTTAGAAATCAAACATAAATATAGGGTGAAAAGAGAGAGTTGTGGCTTAGATAGATTTATATAATGAAATTTAAAAGGGCTCAAATAGAAGGGTACCAAGAATTTATAGTCAAGAAAAATGAAATGGAGGAACCTAAGGAACCATCTCTCAAAGATTTCCTATTTCTTAGAGATTTCCATGATGTATTCCCTAAAGAATTACCAGGTTTGCCTTTTAAGCATGAGTTTGATTTCTCTATCAACATCATACCTAGATTGGAACCACAGTCTAAGGCAATATATAAGATGAAAACATATGAGTTGGTTTAGTTAAAGTCTCAACTCTAAGAAATTTTGTCAAAGGGTTGATTAGGCTTAGTGTGTCACCATGGGGTGCACCAATTTTTTTTGTGAAGAAGAAGGATGATACTCTTCGATTATACATTGATTATAGAATGTTAAACAAGGCAACTATCAAAAATAGGTATCCACTACCACATATAAATGATATTTTTTATCAAATGCAAAGAGCAATGGTCTTTTATAAGATATATCTTAGAGAAATATATCATCAGTTGAGGATTCAAGATGAGGATATTCCAAAAATATCTTTCTGAACTCGTTATGGGCATTTTGAGTTCACGATGTTACCCTTTGGGTTGACCAATGAACCAAAAAAAATTATGAATCTCATTAATGATGTGTTCAAATATTATCTAGATTATTTCATTTTGGTATTTTTGGATGACATTCTAATATATTCTAAGAATGAAGAGGAGCACCTACAACATTTGGAACTAGTTTTGTAACAGTTGTGAAAGCACAAACTATATGAAAAGTTGTCAAAGTATGAATTTTTCCAAGAGAGAGTGCAATAGCTAGGGCATATTATTTTTTTAGATGGTATTTATATAGATCCAACTAATATAAGGACCATTATACATTGGCCAATGCCTAGAAATATACATGAGGTAAGGAGTTTCATGGGGTTCGTAGGCTAATACAATAAGTTCATTCTAAAATTTTCCAAGATAACTAATCTAACTACCTAGTTGTAATGGAAGAACCAAAAGTTTATTTGGTTAAAGAAATGTGAAGTATATTTTTAGGAGTTGAAAAGAAGACTTATGTCAACACTAGTGTTGAGAGTTCATGATCCCAATGGTTAGTTTTCAATGATCATAGATTCATCAAGAGAAGGTATAGATGGAGTCCTTATGCAGGATGATATTATAGTAGCTTTTTAATTGAGGAAGATAAAAATGTGTGAGGTGAATTATGCCCCTCATGATCTGTAACTTGAAATAATTATTCATTCTTTATAATTTTGGTGACATTATTTGTTCAAAAAACCATTTGAGCTCAAGACTGATAACTCGGGACTTAAATATATCTTCACCCAACCAAATTTCAATACTCATGAGAGACATTGGTTAGAATTTATTTTCAACTATGACTTTGATATCAATTACATCAAGGGTAAAGAGAACAGAGTAGTTGATTCTTTTAGTTGTAGAAGGTACATAGTAGTTGTAGCTACTATTAGGAATTAAGTGGTTAAGTTCCCACCAGGAGACACATACTATGATCAAGTCATAAATTCATTATCTGATAATGCTCAGAATACTTAGTATAAAAGATTAATTTTTAAGGGTGATGGTCTTCTATGTTTCAAAGAGAGGATGTATGATCTAGATTGAGAGAATCTATGAAGCACAATGTTATAAGAGTTTCAAAATGCTCCATATTTAGGACATATAGGAGTAACCAAGATCATGAAAGAGCTTAGACCTATATATTTTTAGAAGGGAATCAAGAAATATATGGTATATTTTGTGTCATGTTGTTTTTAATGTCAATGAGTGAAAGTTAAACATGTGCACCCAACTAAATTTCTATATCTTCATGATATACCAGAGTGGAAGTGGAAGGTTATCAATATGGAAATTTTCTAGGTTTATCAATGTCACAAAGTAGGCACGATATGAAATTGGTAGTTGTTGATAAATAACCAAGGTGGCTCATTTTATACTCTGTAATTTAATAGATGATGCACCTAACCTTACAAAGAGGTTTGTAAAGGAAGTGTATAGGTTGCATGAATTCCTAGATAAGATCCTTTTGGATTGTGATCTAAAGATTACTTCTAGGTTTTGGGTAACTCTAAACTCAACTTTGGGTACATAGCTAAATTTTAGCACCACATATCACCTAGAGACTGATGGTCAAATTGAGTGAGTAAATCAAGTTTTAGAGGATATTCTATATATGTATTTCATGGGCCATTAATACAAATGGGAAGATTATCTTCCATTATTTGAGTTTGAATACAACAACTCATACTAGTCAGCATTGAATATGACACCATTTGAGACATTGTATAGAAAGAGGTGCAAGATGCCAATCAGTTGGGATAGGGTAGTCTTTGGACTTGAGATGCTTTCTAAAATAGAAGATCAATTCAAGCTAATCAGGTAAAGATTACTTGAGTCCAACGATGAATAAAAGAGTTACACTATCTGAAAAGGATATATAGGTGGTTTTATATTGGTGACAAAGTGTTTTTGTGGGTTAAGATGCAAAAAAGCTTGATTAAATTTGAGAAATCATCAAAACAATCATCCAGATATGTGGTACCTTTAGAAGTGTTAGAAGTGGTCAATCCTATAGTGTATAAGTGTGCATTTCTACCATCCTTAGCTCTCTTACATAATGTTTTCCATGTATCATACCTTAAGAAGTATATAATTGATCCTTAATATGTTTTGAATTGAAATTCTTTATAGGTCTGGATCCTGGGGTGGTCATAGTAGAACCAATTAGAGTAATTGACACTGAAAAACTTCATTTGCATAGTAGAAAAGTGTCACAGTGTAAGGTCTTGTGGGACCAATACTTTGAGGATAGTGTTACTTGGGAAGACTACGAGGAGTTCTACAGGATATTTCTACATTTGTTTGGATGATTAATACTTGATACTATATTGTTATTTCTATTAAACTCTTTTGATATATTCATAACTATTGTTTGAATAAGTATCATTAGGACAATGACAATTTTTTAAGAGAGAAGGATGTTACATGCTAATTTCACCCTATGATTTATAACTTTTGAATCTATGAATTAATATGGTTATTAATTGATTATTATTACTTTAATTTGAGCTTTATGACATATACTATTATAGGATAATGATATTGTTGATCAACATACATGATGTGATAACTATATTTTTTGATTATTTACATTGTGGATGTATACTTCTTAGTTTTTCATCATTGGTTTATAAATATTTATGATGACTTAGACTACTTACCTACTTGTTGTGAGGTGGATACAAGATTGGTCTTATCCTTAGAGTATGATTAGGGAGAGCATCATCAGAGAGGATGGTGTAGATGGGATGACTGGGGGATGACAAAAGGGACTCCTAGTGACCCAAACTCACACACCACCTTAGATTGACTTGTTAACTCTTTATGTTGATCTAGTTTTCTAGTTATATGTTTATGGGTGCTTGAGTAGTTTTCATTGATCATGGTTTAGTTTATGCATTAAAAAGGAAAATTTCATTATTCTATAGTTTTAGATAGATTCTACATGGTTGTTGTCATCAATGTGTTTATAGATGTTATTCTTGGTGTTCAAGTAAAACATGTTATTTAATGTATCTTTAAAAAGGTAATAGAATATAGTAAACTAAATTCTAAAGTTGACTCCATAAATAAATTAGTGAATATAGCATAGACTATTAGAATTTAGAATGGACACTTATTGTTTATTAGTGTTTGACATGTTATCTATGTTAAATACCTATGTGAATTTTTTGAATTATCCTAATTAAACACTATGCTATTTAATGAACCTATTAACTAGATGACTTGCTTTGTGTTAGCAAAGTTAACTTTGTTACTTTTCATGATTATTTAGTTGCATCCAATTTCAAATAGATTAGTTTTTTTAAAAATGGATAATTTGGAAGTTTTGATAGAAAGGTTAAGTTTAAATTGTTATGACTTGAGTAATCCTTGGTTGAGTTCAATTTTCAAGGTAAGTTAAGGACCACATGAGTATTATATTGGACCATGGAACTTGAGATACAACTGGGGTTAACCATGATTTTTTCCATGGATAGCATGCAAAGAAGTTGGGGAAATGGTAAGAGTATGATGAATGAGATTTTAAGAAGGGAGGAGGATTTTAGAGAACACACAAAGGAAATTAAGAATATTTTGATAGAGAGAGTTAAGAAGAAGGGAGTTGATTTCAAAGAAAAGAATGAGCTGATTCAAGTTGATTATGTATTTAAAATTTCATGTTAGCAATATGAATTTGAATGGAAATAATTATGGGTTTTTACATTGTCTTTTTTGTTTATGGTATAAATACATGGGGTTTGAATGGAGGTCCCTATGGATGGCTCGACCATCCACATACCCCTACATTTAACTCTAAAAATTCACCCCAATGAATATACCCTATAACTTAGGAAAATGTATTTTGAACTAGTGTTAGTTCTATAAATTATTTCTTTGAGTATAAACTATTATGGGTTTTGTTAGTTTCTATGATAAGATATATAAAAAGGCAAAGTTTGAGTGAAGGGCTCTACAGATGTCTCAGCCATCCATAGACCCATATACCCAAACCTAAGAGACCCTTTTTCAATCAAAACTTGTAGGTATATATTTATTATATGCTTATCCATAGGTTGTTGGAAACCTCTTTTTATATTAAATATTGTAGGGAGTTCATAGTATTTTCTTGGGCAATCTTTTCAGAAATTATTAGATGGGTTAATGGTCTCTATTCTATTCCATTGATTTATCCTAGTAGTATGAGGATATGCTAGCCCTATGTAATAACCTATGCCATGAAATGATTTTTCAATTTGGGGATATATAAACATGCAATATGAATACATATGATTGGAAATAATTGGTTAAATAAAGAGATGTGATCTTTTAAAATTTTGAATATGTATAAGAACCCTATAACCAAGAAGGATATTATTCCCTTAGAAAAATATGAAAAGGGGTGACTATATCATTTTATATGTTTGTGCAAAAAAATGATTTTCATAGTGAACATTGTTACCATGATTTGTAGACAACAAATCAACCAAATGAAATATAATGGAAAGGTTTTAGAAATATCTAATGAACTAAATGATAATATTAGACTAGTTGTATATGTTAGATATTACTAGTTTGGTTTAAAATTCTGAGTCAAATGGATAGCCTTATTTATTATAAACAATAGTCTTAATATGGAAAGTCGATGGGAAAATTATTTAGACTAGTAACCTACTTTATTTCAATAGAGAAGCTATAATTCTGGTGTAGTTTCTTTGGAAAAAATGAGTCATTTCAATTGAGTAAATACATGAAAATAACTTGTTTGTAAATATGTAAAATAGGCTTGAGTATCATATGAATATGAAGATTTTATTTAGTTAAATGAAACATTAGTTTATTGAAATGAACCCAATTAAAATTTTATAGAATGTCTATGTGAAGATTGTATTCAGAATATGCAAATAAATGATTAGGTTGTGGTAAACTTAGTAAGAGCAGTTCTTTAGCTTACTTGTTTTAATATAGGATGAAAACCTGTATAAAATTTGATCGTGTTTTTGAACTAAGTACAAATTATGAATGAATAGTATGCATGGTCCTTTTGTTTATTATACTCATATAGTATGAATTAGTTAGACTATGCTTTAAAACATATATTATAAATAAGTAAATAAGAACTTTTTGTTATTATACTCAAGTGGTATGATCTTGTCTAGATTATACTTATTTATATTTGATATTTGTATGTATGTAATTTTGGTCCTTTTTTTAGAATAATTTATATGGTATGATTATGTATGGATTGTATATCTATTAAATATATAATAATAACATGCTTTTGGATTCATCACATGCATTTAATGGACAAAATGCAAAGTTAAGATTATTTTCATATTTAGCATGTTCACATTTCAACTATTAGGAATAATCTAAATGAATATATTAAGTTTTATAATATGTTATGTTATATATATTATGTGTCTCACATTGATGATACTAAATAGGCAATGAGATGAACTTCATTAGCCTAGTTAGTATCACCAATGTTGGATGTGGATAATCCAATCATGTGATGTGTTATGAAATTGACTGATTCAGGAGATTATATATTATTTAAAAAATTCTACCAAATTAATGTTAGATTGACATTGTCATTTCATATGTTTGATTTTCATGTTTTGCAATATCATGTTATAAACATAATTTCTTTATGATACACATCATGTAGTAGAAATCTTACAATATATAGGGTACTAGCATGTCTCTTTCTAGATTTCTACCTATCCACGAATGGAGGGCCATTCCCTGATAAGGGATTGTGTAGGGGATTAGTGGTCCACAGTTGGTGTGGAAAATCACTTTGATGATGTTCTCACTCCCCACTATAGTACTTACTTAGAGACTACACTTGATATTATCAGAGATACATGAGTTGGTTCAACTTGAGATTTAAAGAGATGGGTATCTATTTATTGTATATAGGCTAAATGCCTATTAGGAATGTAAATGTAATAGTTTATTGTACACAAACAATAGTTATTATAGTATGGGACTAGTTGTGGCTAAGTCATAGTGTATTTACTTTCCACAGATTTATAATACTTTATATTAAATTCATAATAAAATTTGAAATTTTAATGTTATAAGTTGTAATAATATAATTTGATTTTAGTTTTTGTGATTTTAATTAAATGCATGTCAAGTAAGTTTTTTTTAAAATTCTAAGTACAACTAGGAAGGTTGTAACAAAAATCAAATCTATGTCTAAAAATGTAAAAGTTACTAGGTATTTGGAAGCAAGGCACAAAGCTAGGCTCCAAAGATATCAATGAAATCTAAAAATTAAGGCAAATGCCACATCTTTTGAAACAAGGAAAAAAGCTAGACTTTAAATAAACTTGGTCTAAAAATTGAAAGGTAAATGTTAGGTCTTTAGAAATAAATCACAAAGCTAGACTTGAAATAAACTAGGTTTGAAAATAAAAGGCAAATGTTAGGTCTTTGGAAACAAGGCACAAAACTAGACTTAAAACAAACTTTATTGAGGTAAAAATTACAAGGCAATTAATCTAACAATTTGAAACACTTGGACTCAAACAAGGAATATATGTATTTAAACACAAACTTGATAATTGGTAAAAGACATTGGACCTTAGGCATATGCATAAAAATAATTGGTCAAATAGGCAAAGATAAGCATAATGAGTAAATAATTTAATCCCAAGTGATATGAAATACTCAAATTTAAACTAATCACACTTAAGGTTGTAATTGAAAAGAGAGCTTTGACCTTAGTTCTAGGCAACAAAATAGACATGAGGCACACAAAAAAATACAAATTCCTAACTCTAGGAAAAAAGGATCTTAAAATCAAGCAAAAGAATTAATCTAAGTTACACAAATCAAAACTAAAAGGTAAACACCTAAGCCAAAATTTAGTGAGCCATAGGTATAAACCATTCAATGTTGAATCTGAACTTCAAAAGATAGATTTTTTATTTTTTTAGAAGACTTGGGTTCTCAAATAGATGAAATTTTAGACCCAAATGAATGACATAATGATAACAATTATAGACTAAAGGAATACATGGTTTTGAACTTGATTTGACACAAGGCAAAGGTTTTGAAATAACATAAGTAGTGTAATGACATGATCTCTCTCAAAAGGTATGACAATAGTTTTTGTTTCAAAACTCTAAGACAAAAACTTGGGATAAAATGAGTAGTGTAATGATGCCCCTTTCAAATAAGTGACACACATACTCAATTTTTTTTAAAAATGTCTAAGGCAAAGTGTGGTATCAAATAGATAACATAACACCTATTTAGGTTAAAAGGGGTGTAAAAACCTATGATTTGAATCATGACTTGTTTTAACATGTTTTTGACAAATAAAAATAGTTTTAGACTCAAAATAATGCAAGTAAAATAATTAGACATAAAAACACCTAAGTGTATCCTCCTATCCCTAAAAACTTATAAGGTTGCTTCATATTATCAAATTCCATCTATATACTCCTATTTAAGAGGAAATAGTTTGTTAATATAATAAATTTAGATGCACATGAAAATTAGGGTTTTTAGGCCTCTTATTATCTCAAAAATTCATATGGTGATGTGGAACTTTAGGCTACTCGCCTTACATTGACAATATTTTTATGACAAGTGGGGTTTGTCTAAAAATTATAAGTTTTGATCAATCTAGATGGCCTCAAGTGTGGTTAACACTAGATATGTAATCACCTCATTTGGATCCAAGCTAATTATCTTGTTATGAAAATATCTTATCCTTTCGAAAACCACTACATCTGTTAGATTGATTAGTGTAGTGTGATGTCTAAACTAGGTCATTATTTTGATACATATATTGTTAACGGATTTAGTTTAATTGCTCAAACTAACATCTTGACAAATCACCCTTAATTTATATATCCCACCATATAATGGGGTTGAAATTATGTTTGGAGATGACATATTGGGTCAATGCTTCTATAAATAACTTATGGGGAGGTGATGAAATCCTACCCACAAGCCAAGATGCATAAATAAAATTAGAATCACCTAAGTTATTAAAACTTAGGGAGAGCATCAATGACATTATTCTAGGTTTGGGCTAAGTGACAAAGTAATTAATGAATCACTTTTGGTCACCCAAGTTCCCTAAAAGGGATGGGGGAGAGTATACACAGAAAGTGTGATTTGAAAAAACAAAACAAATAACAAACAACAAACAATAAACAGTAACAAAATCTCTTAAGAGTACTTAGTCTAAATTGTTGCTCTTTTGAAAGTACTAAGTGAAGTGTGAAATGAAATTTAGCCCCTTGGCTTTGTTTTTGATATTTTCAAACTTTTAAAAATGAAAACAAAGTTATTAGATGATTTTAAGCACTAAATGTAAGTGTGAATTGAAAATTTGAAGTGCTAAAAACCTCCTTTATTGGCCTTGGGTCCTGCAAAAAATGTTAGGGGTTTATTTATTTCTAGGCCAAATAACTAATCATCAATCAAAATTATATTTTGAGCTCTCAAGTTTTCTTTCTTTTTTACATAGTGAAATAATGTTGATTATAGTAAAAATCACCTATCTATGAAATACACTACCACACTTTAGTAGGCAAAATAAGCTGCTAATGTAAAACTTCACTTTAATAGTGTAATACCACCATTTATGAGTGCAAAATTGCATTTACCCTTTAAAACTACATCTATTAGTGCAAAACCACACTTATAATATACAAAATTTACTTTTATGAGTAGGTGTAATACTACACTTCTTAGTGCAATACTGATGATTGTGAATGCAATACTGCATTTATTAGGCAAAACAAACTCTAACAATGTAAAACTACACTTTTCAATGTAAAATTGACTATTATTAGTGAAAAAATGTAATTACTTAGTGTAATATTGTATTTACCAATGAAAATATATTTATAATTTAAAACCACAATTCCATAGTGTAAAACCACTTTTATCATACAATATCACATCTTCACAGTGCAATACCACATCTCACAGATGCAAAACTGCATGTCCCCATGTCTCAGTCAAGATCTTTATTTTTTCACTTTTTTGTCCATGAAAAACAATTAACATGAAAAATGTTAGAAAAAGTTTCTAAAGGGCCATATGAAGAGCTTTGTAGGGTGTGGATCCCACCAGACATGTGATTATGTGATCAATATAAATCTAAGAGGGGATATTACTATGGTGTTAGTATGAAAAAAATCAAACAAAATACACTAATAAAGAATTACACCTCTAGCCTAGACACTCAAAAAGCTAGAGAATAATATAAGTCACTAACAAATCAAAGAAAAACAAGAAAGTTTATCTTCTATAAAAGAAAGTGTTGTATGTTGCCAATGAATTGATGTACTAGGTTGTGTCATCAAATTTTTTTAATCAATAAATCTCATTCCACCACCTCTCCTTATCACCTTGGTAATATTGATTTGTATTTAGCTTTGGCTTGGATTGTATTATTAAATGGGCATGATAACACTATAACAATGGAAGCTTTGCATGTGTTTTTGCATGATAACTTTACATCAAGAGAGATTTTTATGTAATTACTACATAATAACATTAAACTACAAAAGCTTTGTCTCTCAACAAATAAACATTATCAATTTGGTTTGAGAGCTTATTTTATCAATAAGCGAGACCTTGTATTTATAGCCTTCCAAACTAACTCTAACCCAAGTGTAGTTAAGTTAGATTTAACTGTGGTTGAGTTTGGGAGGGGACAAACCATTGATATTTTCAATTAATAAGCATAGCTCACAAATTTAGGATATTTATTTGATATTTTGTGAGTGTTTAACAACTCACAAAAGATGATGTCATGATGATGACATCATTTTAGATTTTTATGTGGTGTCATTATGATGTCATCAATCTATATTTATGAATTTCTAAAAATATAAATTCAATAATTAATTAGTCATGGGATTTTCACCTATGCATTTAATTAGGTTTAATTAATTAAATAACCCTGGTCAAGTTAATTACCATTTATTAATTTTGACAACTTGTCCCTTACATGTGGTTGAAAAGGTCAATTTTTTAGGTTGTAACTTAAACATAGATGAATTAGAAGAAGATGATGATTGAATATAGAGCATTTCCCTAATTAAGGATACATTAATGTAGATTAGAAGATGCACATTGTTGGCGTGAATATTTTGTCACTAGCTAACTAATGAGCAAAATATGTCTCTTCAACCACAACATAGGGAGATTGGTTGGCTAGATGTGCAGGTTTACCACATCAAAAGGGAACAAATCTCTCCTCTCATCAAGGGGAGGTTCCCTAATAACTATGAGGGGCTATATACTGTGTGTGTGTGTGTGTGTGTGTGTGTGTGTGTGTGTGTGTGTGTGTGTGTGTGTGTGTGTGTGTGTGTGTGTGTGTGTGTGTGTGTGTGTGTGTGTGCGTGCAAAAAATAACACTCAGGGGTAGGACAACACCATCCATCTCTCTTTTTTTTAGAGATTATGTTCACAAATAAATGATAAATCCAAGTGAAAACACTGAAGGCACTTTTCTTCTTTCAGAAGTGGTCTTACAACAAACAGCTAGAGTTCTTTCTGGTAGGTAACAAGTAATTAGTAACAGGGGGCGTAGTAACCAGCAGACTGAGATGTAGCACAAAGTCTCCACCTCGACTGCCCAAGAGTGAAATATGAAGGATAATGAGGGCACAAAGTCATCCCAAGGCCATTTACATAGAAACAAAAAATAGACAAACACACTAAAGGCAATTATGATAGCACAAAGTCTCTCCACAATTGGCTTCATGACACCTTCCTGATTACTTCCACTAGTTCTGCTTATTCCATTAACTAGACAAGAATGTATTTCGGAGATAAACATAAGAACAATCTCCTAAAATGACACAAGCTATAACAACACAAAGTCTGAAAGTAACCTACTTTCTCATTCAAATAAAAAAATATGATCAACAATTTGAGCTCAAAGTCTCAGTAATCACCTTTCAATTTTGGCAGAGTTTTGCTTCTATATCAGAGAGATCTCTTTTGCATAACATAAGAGATTACAATATGTAGTAACCAAGAAAGAATTGGCACTTTGTTCCATTGAATGGCCCATGCTGCATTCAATGCATTGAATGCAGTTTTAGTTTTGTCAAGGGACCATGCTGGAATAGGACAACTGCCTTAACTATGGCATGTTAATTCATCTCAAATGTCTTCTCTTGGGCTTGGGTCATCTGGTCTATCCCTTGATATCTATGTAGCTGTCCACTTCACCTTTAATCTAAGGGAGAAAAATAGGCCACGCCTTTAATGTTGGAAAGCTCAAATATCTACTTGGTGGACTATTCCACCTATTGGAATTAACTCCTACATAGACATTTTTGGTCTTTCCCTCTTTCTACTATAATTTGAGCTCTCAGACTATCTTTTCCCATTTCTACTAGCTTTTTAGCTCCTTCTTTAGTTGGTCACTGATTTTATTTTTAGCTTTTGTCTTTTCCTAGAATTTGATCTCTCGGGGCTATATTTCCAGCTTTGTCAGCTCTTTGTGCTCTTCTCTCAGCGATTCTTCCTTTTGGCCTTTTGGAATTTGATTGCATTTAGTTTTGGACTCAAGTATTTAAATATTAATAGCTATTTCATTTCTATAAAGTTGATATTCATGCACCCATCACTGTTTGAAAGCCAATGACTAGTTTATTTCCTTGAATTTGACGGCTTTAGGGAAGTCACTAGACATCTGGATTCCAATGGCTAGTTCATGGTGCCCAACTTTGATGTCCACAAGATCATCATCCCTTGGTTAATTCCTTCAAATTTATTTCCTTTGAACTTCCTCTGACTGAGCTTAGTCTTTGAATCCTTACGAAGGGAAGGTGTCCTTTTGGGACTTGGGGGAGGTCCTTTTCCTAGTCATCGAGAGCTCCCCCCAAGGGTACCTACCCTTCAGGGTTCTTCGGGTGGTCTTAGAGTTATTCCTTCAAATAAAATATTCAAAGGAATTCCTTTAGACATTTTGTCTTAAGGAAACCTTTCCTTTGCCTTAGCCACTTTTTTGAAGAAAACCTTACCCTTTCGGCCTTTTGTAATGGTCCATTTTGCTCATCCCTTACCCTCTGCAAGGGTTGTTTGATCTCCAAAATTAACTTTTAGAAAAGTCACAAAGGTCCTTTTG
Source organism: Torreya grandis (assembly GCA_037957365.1). Classification (NCBI taxonomy): domain Eukaryota; kingdom Viridiplantae; phylum Streptophyta; class Pinopsida; order Cupressales; family Taxaceae; genus Torreya; species Torreya grandis. Next base: position 1,625,941 of record JARHVA010002912.1, on the reverse strand, counting down.
GTTCCTAAGTACCCTCTACAAGGGCACTTGTCCTTCTAGCCCTCTAGCAGGCATTTGATCATTCCTTCAGACAAAATGTCTGAAGGATTTTACCTATAAAATTCTACTGCGAGAAACCCCTCTGAAAGATATCTTTTTTATTCCATTTGGTTCATTACCCTTTGCAAGGGAACTTTCCCTTCAAACTTTGGGAAGACTCCTTTGAAACATTTGATTGAATTAACCTTGAAAATTCCTAAGTGTTGAGAACTTGTTTCTCTTTTGTGGAGTCCATAGAAATGAGCCTGTAGAGTTTATAGAAATAAGCCTATGGAATATATAGAAATGAGCCTGTAAAGTCCCTAGAAATGAGCCTACAAATTCCATAGAAATAAGATTGTAGAGTCCATATAAATTAGCCTATATAAATCAACTTATGGAGTCCACAAAAACCAACTTGTAGATTCCATAAAAATGAGTTTGTAAAACCCAGCCTGCAGTCTGTAGAAATGAGTATGTAGAACCCAGCCTGCAAAGTCTGTAGAAATGAGTCTTTAAAACCTAGCCTATAGAGTCTATAGAAATGAGTCTAGATAACCTAGCCTATAGAGTCCATAGAAACATGTCTATAGATTTTATAGAAATCATCATGCTGGCCTTTGATCACTCCTTTAAACCATTTGATTAAACTAACCAATTGAACCAACTTTGGTTCAATGGTTCAACAGTTCAATCTTGTGTTCCGTTAATTCAATTGACTACTTGAACCAACCACTTTGAACCAATTATGTTGAGCCAACTGTGTTAAACCTTTGAAACTTTTTGGTTCAAGGTTCAATGGTTTAATGGTTCAATGTTCCTTCTTTTCGCTAAGTCTTTTGAAGTCGTTGAACTTTAAACTTTTACTGGCATGCTTAACTCTTTAAGCTTTCCAATGTCCTTAAACCTTTGAACCTGCTAGTCCTTAACTAAAAGATCTTGAATAATAAAGAATTTGAATGCTTAGAACAATTTTTGAGAAGGGAAGAAAGAATTTTGCTTGTAGGACAAAAAATGGTTCATATGTTGTCCCAAAAATGAGTGATAAATTTTGGGAACAACAACTGGCTCTAGTTGGGGAACTTCCTTCAATTAAAATTTGGAATAGCTGAGGGGAGTAGAAAGTAGAATATCTAGTGCCTTCAAGTATTCCATTGGGCTATGGAGTCATGCTAACCAAAAAATAAAGGTGCTAAAAATGAAAGTAAAAATCACAAAATAGAACTAAAGACTATACAAATATACATATGTACAGGTGATCTTATTTGATGCTTCAAGAATTGAAGCGTTTCAGATGCCACCCACTATGAGATGATGAAAATGGTATTTCATCTTGATAAACTATCAAGAAACCATTTTCTCCCTAGAATTAGTGATGGGTGAATGGAACTCTCCACTAGGAATCACATTTTTTGTGTACTCCTTTTGGTTCTCTCTTCTTGCCCCATGGCAAGACGTGGTCTCCAATTTGAAAACCATAAATCTTTGCTCTATTGGTGAAGAGTTTCTTTCTTTGACTTTGGTGTGTAATAGTATGGTCCACTACCATAGCTTATTACTCTTCTAGTCTGGTGAAGCACACGATTTGATTGTTAGCATCAAATACCTACCAATGATTGGCATTATCAGGCACACTTGGTTACAAGACCAATTTGATAGTGTACCTATTATCTTTGAAATTGGGGTGAGTAACCATGAATGTTTCAGGGATAGCTAATGAATTTTCATGATTATGAAGCTCCCTGGGTACTATAGATATATTGAAAGCATCAAAACTTTCAATATAGTCCCATACCAAATTACGGTAGTGGCAAAATATTTTATTCTTGGTTTGACACAGGTTCTTCACCTGACAAACCATCATTGTAGCATTTCCTTTAGCATGAAGTCATTTAACACTTTTATTTTGTACTACCTTCAACTCGAGTAATAGAGATTCATACTCGACAGTGTTGTTGGTGTTGCTGAACTAAAACCTGTATGAAGAAATAAAAATATCTCCTTCAGGAGATATCAACATAGCCCCAACTCCAGCACCAGTAGGAGAATTACTACCATCAAATTTTAGGATCTAAACATCATTAGAAACTAATCTTTTATCATATTTTTCTTCATTAGAGATGGAAGATCCTTTTTCATCTGTACTGCACCCTACCAATTCTTCTGATGTCTTATTTGAATTATTTTTTGGATCACCACCTACATGACTTTTATCTACTAAAACATAAACATCTTTTGTAGATAGGAAAAAGTTACCCATTCTTGAAGACTCAAATAGAATTTGAGCTTCAGGCATTGGTCTGAGTGACAACATATTTTGCCTCCTTTTCAAGGATTAGCCTCTTCATGATGCCTTTGACAGGGATCCTCACCTCAGACAGGTCCATGCTCAAATCTCCTCCAACACCTTTGTAAAAAAATTTCCCAAGAAGGATGTCGTATGAGGCTGGGATGTTAGCCACCAAGACTGTCATCTTGATTCTCTTGTCTGAGAATATTACAAATACAAATTGGGTATCCTTGATATATCCCAGTAGTGGCACTTATTTGTTCTCCATGGAGAAACATATCCCAAATGTCTTGGTCAGTGTGAGACTAAGGGATTCAGCTACTTTGGTAGGCATGACATTGTGAGATGCACTTGAGTCTATGATGTAATTGTTTAATTGATGTCCATTTATCAGTAGGGAGACATAGAATGGTTCAATCCTTTCAGGAGTAAAAAGAGCAATGACAAGGTTATTCTAGGTGGATGTGGGAGTCACCTTTGGAACAACTAGTCCTATGGGGATGGTTTTATTCCTCACACATTTTACCAACCTATCTAACTACTCAGGGTTGGCTTATAGGAATTCCAATTCAGACATTTGAATTTTAGTTTTCTTGACATGGTCGATTATGTCAAATGTTTGAAATGAATGAGGATTAGGGGAAGGTAGTTTATCTTTTTGGTTTTTAGGAGGAGGATTGATCTATGAAACTGAAGTTGAAGGTGGAAAAATATTTGGGGTACTTACTTTTTTAGCAATCACTAGGTCCTTTGGCTAGAAAAGTAGATAAGTTCCTCATTTGGCAATTAAAATTGTAGGTTGAGGTCACTCATCTATTTTTTCTTTATCAGCTTACTGGGTTGACTGATTCTTAGACCAGGTGAAAATAACATATGATCTTTCAACTACTTTACCTTCATTTCTGGGTTCATCTTGGTAATTTAGGAAACCAATATTAGAGTCACTAGCTAATTCTTCTTCTCCTTTTGTGAAGATATTAGCATCATCTTCTAGTTTCAACTCAGGCTAGAAGGAGAAATTTGATTCTACTTCAAGATATCCAACTACTAAATTGGTTGGGGGTGCTTCAATGGCAAGTTTCCCTTATGTGGGAGGAAGGCAATTTGGCTGCCCTTAGTTTCTATTAGCATTGCCTTAGTATGATTGATTAGGAAATGTCCTCCTTGGTATATCTCTATACGAAGGAGCAGATGACATCCCTTGCACCATTTGCTTTTTAAGAGCCAAAAACTCATTTGCCAGTTTTTACACCATTGGATTAGTGTGCTTGTAGATGGATATTTAGAAGATGAAGATGATTTTTCTTTGTTAGGATCTCTCCTTATCTTTCCTACCAAGATAAGGTCATCTTCCACCTCAGTAGCCAAGTCCTAAGCAATAGTAAGGTCTATATGGCTAGCACGTCTCAACATAAAACTCACTTTAGGTAGATGTGAGTTGATGAAGAAACATTTAAGGTTCTCAAGTGTTGGTTGAGCAATCATGGGAATCTTATTCCTTAGCTTGTCAATTTTGGCTATGAAATTCCTCATAGGTTCATGAGGTTCTTTCTTCATTTGTGTGAGTTGGGATAGCAGGGCATGCACATCTTTTGTAGGCTTAAACCTTGCTTCAAATTTTACTTTGAGAGTGTTCCAGTTAGTCACTATCTGGGCCTACAAATGATAGAACCAGTCTACAGTAGCACCTTTCAATGTTTCCACAAACAACCTAACTGCTACATCCTCATAATCCATGCCTATCACATTATAGGCTATGCAGAAGGCTATAATGTGTTCATCAGGGTGAACTCTCCCATCACTAAATAATTTGGGGAAATTCTTCCTTAAACTGTGTGGAAGCTCATTTAGGGGTGGAGTTAAATTGAGTGGGCCAAAAGAGTTACCCCAGGGGCCTTAAACTACCATGATTTGATTATGGAGAGTGGGGATAACAAACCTAGGTGGAGTGTGTATAGGCAAAGCTCTGCTAATAGCAGAAAAGGAAGCTCTGCCTTGTAGTGGTGACCTGGTATTAGTAGGAGGAAGGCTCCTAATTCATTAAACTTAAAGTTATGGAGAAAACAAATTGAAATTACCCTACTATACCAAATCAAAAATAGGGTCAATAACACCTTGGGCTCTCTGGATTCTAGTATAGTGTGGAGTTGCCAGATTTTAGAATAAAAATAGAAAAGAATTGGCCTTACTTCAGTTTGAAGCTTGAGGCTTCAAACTACTTGTTCTTTTCCAGCTACTCTAGTTTACATACTAGATTATATAATAGAAATGGATATAATATAAATTGATAATGGAAATGGATAAGGATAGGAACTACTTTAATCTAAAACTTGAGGCTTTAGACTACACGTAACATCCCCAATAGAGTCACCAAAAATTGTTGGCATGAAGCTGGCAGTGTTCTTCCTCAGTAGAGAAAATAGATAAGGAAACGAACTAAAACTACTCATTCTTCCCCAACAGAGAAAATGGATAAGGAAAAGAACTAAAACTGCTCATTCTTCCCTAGTAGAGTCACCAAAAATTGTTGGCTTGAAGCTGGCAGTGTTCTTCCCTAGTAAATAAAATGGATAAGGAAAAGAACTAAAACTGCTCATTCTTCCCTAGCAGAGAAAAAGGATAAGAAAAAGAACTAAAGCTGCTCATTCTTCCCCAACAAAGTTGACAAAAATTGTTGGTATGAATATTTTGTCACCATCTAACTGATGGGTAAAATAGGTCTCTTTAACCACAGCATAGGGAGATTAGTCGGCCAGATGTGCAGGTTTACCACATCAAAAGGGGACAAATCTCTCCTCTCATCAAGGGGAGGTTCTCTAATAACTATGAGGGGCTATATACTATATATATGCAAAATATAACACTCAGGGGTAGGACAACACCATCCATCTCTCTTTTTTTAGAGATGATGTTTACAAATAAAGGAGAAATCCAGGTGAAAACACTGAAGGCACTTCTCTTCTTTCAAAAGTGGTCTTACAACAAACAACCAGAGTTCTTTCTGGTAGGTAGCAAGTAACTAGTAACAGGGGGCATAGTAACTAGAAGACTGAGATGTAGCACAAAGTCTCCACCTTGACTACCCAAGAGTAAAATACGAAGGATAATGAGGGCACAAAGTCATCCCAAGGCCCTTTACATAGAAATAGAAAATAAACAAACACACTAAAGGCAATTGTGGTAGCACAAAGTCTCTCCACAATTGGCTTTAGGACACCTTCCTGATTACTTCCACTAGTTCTACTTATTCCATTAACTAAACAAGAATGTATTCAAGAGATAGACATAAGAACAATCTCCTAAAATGACACAAGCTATAACAGCACAAAGTTTGAAAGTAACCTGCTTTCTCATTTAAATAAAGAAATATGATCAACAATCTGAGTTCAAAGTCTCAGTAATCACCTTTCAATTTTGGTAGAGTTTTGCTTCTATATCAGAGATATCTCTTTTGCATAACACAAGAGATTACAATATATAGTAACCAAGAAAGGCTTGGCAATTTATTCCATGGAATGGCCCATGCTACATTTAATGCCTTGAATGTATTTTTAGTTTTGTTAAGGAACCATTCTAGAATAAGGTGGCTACCTTAACTATGGCATGTCAATTCATCTCAAATATTTTCTCCTAGGCCTAGGTCATCTAGTCTATCCCTTAATATTTGTGTAGTTGTCCACTTCACCTTTACTGCAAGGGAGAAAAATAGGCCACACCTTTAATGTTGGCAAGCTCAAATATGTACTTGGTGGACTATTCCACCTACTATAATTAACTCCTACATAGATATTTCTGGTCTTTCCCTCTTTCTACTACAATTTGAGCTCTCAAGCTATCTTTTCCCCTTTCTACTGGCCTTTCAGCTCCTTCAGTTGGTCACTGAGTTTGTTTTTAACTTTTGTCTTTTCCTAGAATTTGAGCTCTCAGGGCTATATTCCTAGCTTTGCTAGCTTCTTGTGCTCTTTTCTCAATGGTTCTTCCTTTTGGCCTTTTAAAATTTGAATGCATTCAGGTCTGCACTCAAGTCTTTAAATATCAATGGCTATTTCATTGCCATAAAGTTGATGTTTGCACACTTGTCACCATTTGAAAGCCAATGGCTAGTTTATTACCCTAAATTTGATGGCTTTGAGGAAGTCACCAGACGTCTGGATTCCAATGGCTAGTTCATGGTTCCCAATTTTGACGTCTATGGGCCCGTCATCCCTTGGTCAATTCCTTCAACTTTATTTCCTTTAGACTTCCTTCAACTGAGCTTAGTCTTTGAATCCTTACAAAGGGAAGGTGTCATTTCAAGACATGGGGGAGGTCCTTTTCTTGGTCTCTGAGAGCTCCCTCACAAGGGTACCTACCCTTCGGGGTTCTTTGGGTGGTCTTCGGGTTAATTCCTTCAGACAAAATGTCCAAAGGAATTCCTTTAGACATTTTATCTAAAGGAAACCTTTCCTTTTCCTTGGCCACTTTTTTGAAGAAAACCTTACCCTTTCGGCCTTTTGTAATGGTCCATTTTGCTCATCACCTACCCTCCACAAGGGTTATTTGTTCTCCAAAATTACCTTTTAGAAAAGTCACAAAGGTTGCTTTGGCTCCTAAGTGCCCTCTGTAAGGGCACTTATCCTTCGAGCTCTCTATCGAGCCTTTGATCATTCCTTTAGACAAAATGTCTTAAGGATTTTACCTGTAAAATTTTGCCATGGGAAACTCCTCCAAAATATATCTTTTTTGTTCCATTTAGTTCATTACCCTCCACAAGGGCACTTACCCTTCGAGCTTTGGGAAGACTCATTTGAAACATTTGATTGAATTGACCTTGAAAATGCCTAAGTGTTGAGAACTTATTTCTTTCTTATGGAGTCTATAGAAATGAACCTACAGAGTCCATAGAAATGAGACTACAGAGTCCATAGAAATGAGCCTACGAAGTCCATAGAAATGAGCCTACAGAGTCCATAGAAATAAGCTTGTGGAGTCTGTAGAAATCAGCCTGTAAAAATCAACCTGTGGAGTCTATAGAAATTAACCTATAGATTCCATAAAAATGAGTCCATAAAACCCAACCTATAGAGTTCATATAAATGAGTCCGTAGAACCCAGCCTATAGAGTTCATAGAAACGAGTCCATAGAACCCAGCCTATAGAGTTTATAGAAATGAGTCCATAGAACCCAGCTTACAGAGTCTATAGAAATGAGTCTATAGAGCCCAACATGCAGAGTCCATATAAATTATCTTGTGGGCCTTTGATCACTCCTTTAAATCATTTGATTGAACTGATCGATTGAGCCAACTTTAGATCAATAGCTCAACAGTTCAATCTTGTGTTTCACTCATTTAATTGACTACTTGAACCAACCGTGTTGAACCTTTGAACTTTTTTGGTTCAAGGTTCAATGGTTCAATGGTTCAATGTTCCTTCTTTTTTCCAAGTATTTTGAATTTGTTGAACTTTCCAAAGTAGTTGAACTTTGAACTTTTGCCGAAGTGCTTAACTCTTTAAGCTTGCTGATGTCGTTGAACCTTTGAACCCGCTAGTCCCTTAACTGAAAATGCTTGAATAATGAAGAATTTGAATGCTCAGAACAATTTTTGAGAAGGGAAGAAAGAATTTTGGCCTACAAGACCAAAAATGGTTCATATGTTGTCCCAAAAATGAGTGACAAATTTTGGGAACAACACACATGATGTGCATTGATGAATCAAAGAATTCTAGTGGTTTTTAGGCTTAACTTGCATATTTACAAGAAGTCACTCCATTATGTATTTAGACATGAAAGTGGCAAAAAAAGAGTGTCTATAATAAAAACTTCCTTCAAGAGGAAATACTAGAGATTTAAAAATAGAGAAGAATCTAAGGTTCCATCAAAAGTTGTAAAGAAGAAAGTGTGATTCCCAAGGATCTCTAAGAATCCTCTTCAAATAATGGTCAATATACAATGAAATAAAGACCAAAAAAAAAGAGTAATGATCCATAAAACCTACAAGACAAAATAATCTAACACTAATCTTTCAAGTTAAGTAATCGATATGACAAAAAATACAATCTATTTACATAATGTAATAAAAGTATATGTACAACTAGATAATTTTGAGCAAAAACAACTTCCACCATAAAGTGCATAAACCATATGAAAATAAGTTAGTAAAAAAACTCTAAATAAAACATATTTTATTTTCAATAAAAAATAAGGAATTCATAAAGAGTTTGAATTTAATCAAAACAAAGATGAAGAAGATATGTCACTTGAAAAAAAAATACGTGAAGCATTAGAAGAATTTTTACAAGAAGATATATGTTTGTCTCTAGAAGATTCATGTGATTTAAGAATCCAAACAATTTTATTCTTAAAATTAGAGATATAGTTTTTTATAACAATACAAAGTGTCATGCATGGATTTACCTTAAAATATGTATGGGTGTAATTTTTAACCTTTAAATATATAATTTTCTTGTTTTATATAATGAACATAATGTTTAGTAGTTTTAATCAAATCATGAACATTAGAAGTAGTAAAATCCAAATAAGTTGCATTATAAATCTTTTGATGCAGAGGACAACAAGATGTCAAATTTACATTATAAGTAGTAGAATCATTAATATTGAGACCTTTCAAATTTATATTAAAATTAGGTAAAATTGGTTCAATAATACCATCTTCACACTTACCAAGTGCACCACCTTAATAGCCCATACTATGCATGATTTTTGAGCTAGGGTTGATACAAGTGTTCAAAGAAGTTTTAGGTGTTTGAGAAGCATAATAAGTTTCAACATTATGAGAGTTAGTGTTATGTTTAAAATACATAAATTTAGCATTTAAAGTGTCAATATAAGATTGAATATTTTTCATTTGATCAATTAAAGAGACTTATAAAGCCTTTAAACTATCATTTTAATGTGCAATTTATTTCTTGAGTACAATAATTTCCTTATTAAAAAAAAAAAAAAAAAACTAGTTTGAAATTTTTTTGTAAAAAAGGAAAAAATAACTAATTTAAAGGCCATGAGAGTAGAAGATTCCACTTTAATGATTATTGAAAAAAAAAAAATTATTATAGACATAGATTGATCCGAAGAACATTTTTCTTTTAACAAAAAACTAGGATCAATTAACTTGTAAATGTAAGTCCACACCAAAGCTCCAAACTTTGATGAAGATGCATTTTTGTTCAACATTTATAAATTTAAAATAGTGAAAGGACTTATTAAAAAAATATAGTTTGATATTACAAGTGTTTGAAAAACTTATATTAAAGTTTATATATAATGAGGTTTTCAAAAAATACAATCTTTTTAAAGAGATTAAAAAAAAAACACATGTTTCTCATTTAAATTATCACAAAAACAAATAATGTAAAAGACAACTTTTGTGAAAAAAAATTAAAAATTTAATTTAAAAAATTTCAAATGTATAATTTTGGATAAAGAAAGAAAGTGTATTAATAGTATAATCAACATTTGAGATGATTTACTTTTGAAGTAGAATAATAATAAAGCCTACGTTTTGATTTTTCTAACACAAATAAACAAGTATTATTATAAGAAAAATTAGATTCAATTATTTGCACAAAATAAAAGAGGTAATCCATGTCAAAATAATTTAACAAAAAACATGTGAGGCACCTGATCATTTTTGGTGGTAAAAACTCAAAATCACGGTTTTTTTAGATTTTTCTTAAACTATTGTTTAAGTTTTTGTTTTTTTTTTTTTTTTTAATAAATTTTGATAGTATGATAGTAGAAGAGAGATTAACAAAATCTATAAAATGTTTAGAAAATAAAATTTCTAATAAAAATATATGGTCTTTTTCTTAGATGGGTTTTTAATGTGATAGGTTTTTTAAAAAATGGAAGAAATGACATTTTATTTGTGCAATTAGCTTTAAAAAACTAAAAATTTCCTTTTGAGATAAAATTGAAATGCAAATTAAAATACAAAATACAACTTTTCAAACACTAATCTTTCAACTTAAGTAACCAATATGACAAAAAATACAATCTGCATACATAATGTAATAAAAGTATATGTACAAATAGATAAATTTGAGCAAAAATAACTTCCACCATAAAATGCATAAACCATACAAAAATAAATTAGTAAAAAAATTCTAAATAAAACATATTTCATTTTCAATAAAAAAGAAGTAATACATAAAGAGTTTGAATTTTATCAAAATGGAGACAAAGAAGATATGTCACTTTAAAAAAGATATTCTACATGAAGCATTAGAAGAATTTTTATAAGAAGATATATGCTTGTCTCTAGAAGATTCATGTCCTTTAAGAATCCAAATAGTTTTTTCTAACAATGAAAAATGTCATGCATGGATTTACCTTAAAATATGTATGGGTGTAATTTTCAACATTTAAATATAGAATTTCCTTATTTTCTATAATGCACATAATGTTTAGTAATTTTAACCAAAGCATGAACATTAAAAGTAGTATAATCCAAATAAGTTGCATTATAAGTCTTTTGATGCATAGCACAACAAGATTTCAAATTTACATTATAAGTAGTAGAATCATTAAAATTGAGACCTTTAAAATTTATATTAAAATTAAGAAAAATTAATTCAATGATACCATCTTCACACTTACCAAGCGCACCACTTGAATAGCCCATACTATGCATGGTTTTTAAGCTCTGGTTGATAGAAGTGTTCAAAGAAGTTTTAGGTGTTTGAGAAGCATAATAAGTTTCAACATTATAAGAGTTAGGGTTATGTTTAAAATAAATAAATTTAGCATTTAAAGTGTTAATATATGATTTCATAATTTTAATTTTATCAATAAAGAGACTTATAAAGCCTTTAAACTATCATTTTAACGCACAATTCATTTCTTGAGTACAATAATTTCCTTATTTAAAAAAAAAATTAGTTTGAAATTTTTTTTGTAAAAAAGAAAAAAATAACTAATTTAAAGGCCATGAGAGTAAAAGATTCCACTTTAATGATCATTGAAAAACATTAATTATTATAGACATAGATTGATCCAAAGAACATTTAAAAATATTTATTTTAACAAAAAACTAGGATCAATTAACTTGTAAATGTAAGTCCACACCTAAATTCCAAACTTAAATGAAGATGTATTTTTGTTTGACATTTATAAATATAAAATAGTGAAAGGACTTATTAAAAAAATGTAGTTTGATATTACAAGTGTTTGAAAAACTTATATTAAAGTTTATACATAATGAGGTTTTCAAAAAACACAACCTTTTTAAAGAGATTCAAAAAAAAAAAACACCCATTTATCATTTAAATTATCACAAAGACAAATATTGTAAAAGACACGACTTTTGTGAAAAAATTTATTAGAAACTTAGTTTAAGAATTTTCAAATGTATAATTTTGGATAAAGAAGGAAAGTGTATTAATAGTATAATCAATACTTGAGATGATTTACTTTTGAAGTAGAATAATAATAATGTCTACGTTTTAATTTTTCTAACACAAATAAACAAGCTTTATTATAAGAAAACTTAGTTTCAATTATTTGTAAAAAATAGAAAAGTTAATCCATGTCAAAATAATTTAACAAAAACATGTGAGGCACCTAATCATTTTTTGTGGTAAAAACTCAGAATCACGGTTTTGATGATTTGTCTCAAATTATGGTCTAAGTTTTTTTAAAAAATTTAATAGTATAATATTAGAAAAGAGATTAAAAAAATCTATAAAATGTTTAGAAATTAAATTTTTTAATAAAAATATATAGCCTCTTTCTTAGATGAGTTTTTACTGTGACAATTTTTTTTTTAAACATGGATGGAATGACATTTTATTTGTGCAATTAGCTTAAAAAACTGAAATTTTTCTTTTGAGATAAAATTGAAATGCAAATAAAATAAAAAATATGTGAAATATTGATAAAATTTGTGGTAAAAAATAGAGAAAGAGACTAAAGTTAGATGCAAGGGGTGAGGAGTTACATTTAACTAACTCCAAATCTAATAAGTGGACTAAAGAGGTGAGTAACACCTCAAAAGACTAGAATAAAGTATATTATAAATACAATAAATGTGCATACATATAATGTCACATCTTAATTTCTCACTAAGAAAATTCACTTAATTATCCATATATTTTTATGGTTATAAATTTGATTTTATTATTATTTAACTAAGTTGTAAGTCATATGTTATTATGGGATAGATGTATGTTGATTTAATTTCATGATTGTAATTATGAGTTAGTTGTATTATTTATTCTTTATATTGTGATCATGTTAATTTATTATTACAATAGTATTTTATGATATATGTCATGATATTATAGACTAACTACCTTCTTTTTGTAAATTTGATGTAGGAGAGATTCATCCCTCAGACCATTATAGAGGGAGAGCATCATCAGAGAGGGTGGAGTGGATGGAGGTGTTGGGGGATGATAGAGTAATGACTAGAACCCATGAACACCAATTTAAATAATACACATTAAATGCATAATTTGAATTATTAATGTTAGTATATTCTGATTTTGTTTGCATTTAAATAATTACTTATGCATGTTAGTTGTGTGTTAGTTCATATTTATGCCTATGTGAAATTAATCTTGTGTGATTGTGTTGTAGTTGTTATAAATAAATTTAGATGTATAATGTCACTATGCATTTATGTTATCTTATTGTATTCATGATTATTAATATATTTTTTTGAGAACATAAATTTACATGAATAATATCTGGTTACTACCATACATAGACTAACCATCATGCCTTAATAATGTTGAAAACATTTGCTAGTTATCTTCATGATATTTAGGAATATAATTATATAACTTAAATTCCTTAATATATATATAAAGATAATAAAAGGACATAGATAATATGTATAATGTATTAATAAACAATGATTATGTTGTTATAATATTATTATGTTTTGATTAATAATTGTTTGAATTACCATTACAGTTAAAAGAATATCATCAAATTTATATTAGCAACATAATTATTAAGGTCATGATATTGTTTATATTTACTTGGTTATTTCAAAGATTTCATTATGTCATAAGACTAACCTATGAACTAAACATAGACATTGTTTGGAATGCCTAGTCGATTCCTTAGTAGAAGATCAAATGGATTGAAAAAATTAGTGAGTTAATTATTGTTAAATTATTATGGAAATAGATACGCTTTGAAGACTTTTAAAATTTAATGTTAAAATATTTAAACATTATTATAATTAGAATATATATATATATATATATATATATATATATATATATATATATATATATATATATATATATATATATGGGAAAAACAAAAAAATAAAAAAAACACATAAAGAAAAGAATGACAAGCTTTAAAGGCTAAGCCTTAAATAAAACACAAGATTCATAAAAGGGAATGAAAAAGAAAGAGGCACAGAGTAGCAGAACATAAGAGGAGAAGAGGATAAGAGAAGAGGAAGGTGAATTGGAGAATAAAACAAACAAAGCGAATTGGAGGAAGTGGAGAGAATGAAATACAGGTAGAGGGTTGGTGTAGGGAACATAGCATAGGACAATTAGAAGGTCATAACTTTTAGGTTTTCAATAGGTAAGACTTGTCTTAAATTAAAAAATAATTTATGTAAAAGGACCTGGTGATAAATATTTTAACACTTTTAAATTAATTTAATGGATATAAGTTCAAATGCATAGCTATATAAAAGAATCAATATCTTTGCATTGAAATCCATTACTTATCAATAAAATTATACCTTGCCATATTTAGCTAGAAGATAGAATTTTATGTAAATGATTTAGATAACATATACAAGTCTATGTAAAGTGATTTGGTTAATATAAATGACTCTCTTCTAATCACTTTTATATATAAAACCGTATGATTGAGTGTATGGATAATATATAAAATTATTATATAAAACCATGATGAGTGTATTCTTATTTTTCAAATTGAGACTATATATGAATATAGTGATATGTAGGTATTTGATTCCCAAAACCAAAAGAGTATATATATATATATATATATATATATATATATATATATGTATATGTATATGTATATGTTTATGTATATATATATATACATATACATATACATATACATATACATATACATATACATATACATATACATATACATATACATATACATATACATATACATATATATATATATATATATATATAATGTTAAAATAACATATAGAGATCCATATATAATCTATAGTCAATTATGTATGGTGTATAGCGAACTATGTAAGGTAGAAAACTATTTAAAATAAAGTTAAACTCTACTTAATTGGTAATTCAAATAGTGAAAAGATACACAAATTATATGAATACCCATCATATAAAAACAATTAAGTAATATAAACTGTGTGAATTTGTCCAAACTGTGACTATATGCAAAGTAGGACTATGTTCCCTTAGCCTTCAAACTAAATATATCTATAGAGGTTTGAGTTCAATTTATTTTAAAACCATGATAATTTATAAGGAAACAAGGGATGGAATTTATATTAATTTAATAAGTCTATTTCAGTTATAATTTGTATAGGATTCTTGTGCAAAGAGAGGTGATTGTTTTAATTGCATAATTCATATAGTGTAATATAGTGTCAAGTTTGGAAATAGAGTAATTAGTTTTCTTAGATACATATACATATAGAGCATATGGCTTGAATAACACCTAGGTGAAAGGAGTATTAGTTGTAATTTATATTTGTAGAGCTATAATGTATAGTAAAATATTTGCTAGAAATGCATGTGGACATTAAATTGAAACATACTAAAATCTCACATATGTATTATTTAGATAACATGACCTGCATTTATCTATTGGGTTGATTAATTGGTTTAACACTTATGATTTATATTAAACTAAGCTTAAGAAGATTAAATAATTGTATAAACTATGTGAGTGTTTGTATTTTATAATTAGATGACCATTTGATATAAGAAGAGTATAATATAAATATAAATAGGCTATTGACTATAATGCTTTATTCATTAATATTATGAGAATATTTATATCTTAAAATTGATCGTCAATGTATTTTATTATGTATAATAAAGTCATAATGATTATTGACCTTTATATATAGTATTTATATATTGTTGAGTACTTATATGCGGAACATAGTATGAATATAATTAATATGTACAAGGTCATATATATAAGGAATATATCAATATGTAGACTTAAATATTCATATAAATATATAATATAAACTGGTTTATTGGGTCATGTGCCTCTAATTATAGTTTTATTTATTGTTAAAATTAAGTCATAAGATTTTGAGGGATAATAAACTATAACTATATGAATACATACTATTACAAACATATCAAGATGCATAGATGAAAGATTATGTTTATACAAGATGTAACTTGGTTTATGATTTATTTGATTCTCTAAAATTATTATGACTAGTTATTGTAATTAAGTAGTTGTACATATGAAAAAGGGAATATGCTAATAATATTCATCATAGAATGTATTATAATCTATTTATAAAAATTAAAAACATATAGTCTAAATATAGGGTATACCAAGTTGGTGTGAACTATACTTATTATGCTTATTATTTATGTGATAAAGAATATAGTGGAAATTCATTCATATGTTTGATGAACAAAATATATGCATTTTGATTATTCTTGTGCTTAGAATATTTTATGCTTATTAATATGAAATAATATGTATGAATCTATTGGTTATATTTATATTAATCAAATCTTGTATTTTTGGTACTAAGTAGTGAGACGGACTTCACTAGCTTACTAGGATAACCAATACCATATGAAGGTAATCTGATCAAGTGGTGTGTATGAATTTGACTAATCTTAGAGATTAATAAGTATTGAAAATTTTGGCCAAAGTAATGTTTAGTTAGATATTTTCATTTCATATATATGATTTACATGTTTGTATGATATCATGTTAGAATGTATTTTCTTTATGGTACACATCATGTATTAGAAATCTTATAGCACATGGGTACTAGCTTGTCTCTTTTAATTCTCACACCATCACTAACCACTCATTCATGAAAGGAGGGTCATTACCTGATGGGTGATTGTTCATGGGATCAATGGTCCATGTTGGTATGAAAAAGTGCTTGGATAATGCTCTCCCTCTCTACAATAGTATTTATTTGGAGACTACACTTGAGATTTCCATAGATACTAGAGTTTAAGAATTCATGCTCTATGGAACCTTGTATCTTGTATAATATTTATTGCTATTGAAACATTATACCTAATATAATGTAGTTATTTTCTCATTGTACATTAACAACATTGTATAAAAAATATGTAATTACTTTCCTTATTCAATTATGTTTTGTTTCATATGATTTTAGTGATCAATAACAGGTAGATGTTACATGATTATTTTACAATTAACATAGAGTGTGATATTTATATCATGAATTATATTCTCATGGTGAAATCTAATAAAAAAATATATTGACTAAATAAAAAAAATTATCACATTATTCTAAGTAGATCCCAGTGAAGATGTTACATGTGGTATCAAAGCTATGGATTGAACTCTAAGACCTAATTAGTCCAATAATGTTTTCATATCCTTATGTTTATAAAAAAGAATGATGAAATCTAGAGTATCTAGTGAGGGTATTTTAAATGTCAATAAAAATAACTCTCCATTTGATCATAATCGATTTATCATTGAGCAAGAAGCAAATTTGGATAAGATTCTCACAACGATGAACTAAACTAGGGACTGAATTTCAACCCTGAAGTAGGAAGTTCATGTTCATAGAGAGGAATTACTTCAAGATGTACCTGAAAAGGATCCTATTGAGCAAGAAACACCTTAGGATGTGAGAGCATAGGTAGCTACAAAATTGGCTAGAGATATGAAAAAAGTGAATCCACTTAAGTTCGATGAAATTATTTTGGATGATGAAGTTAAATCATGATTGACTTAGATGGAGAAGTATTTTAAGATTAGAAACTACTCCAAAGTTATTAAAATAGTTTGAGGAACTTACCATTTAACTGGTAAATAAGCTATGTGATGGGCCAATAAGATGTTAGAAATTAATCTTAACTTGATCATCACTACATGGGAGAAGTTTGTGATAATGTTTAGATCATGGTGGATTCCATAAATATATTTTGATCAAAAGTTTATAGATTTTTAGAATCTAAAGCAAGGAGACTTATCAATGAACGAGTACTAGAAATAGTTTACCAAATGTTTGAAGTATGTACTTCAGTATCAGGAAGATGAGAGGTTTAGAATTAGGAAGTTTATCATTGGATTAAAACCCAAAATAAATGGAGTGGTGGACATACATAGACCATCTACCATGGACCAAGTCTTTGAGAAAGTAGTAAAGTAGGAATTGAAGTTGAAATTTCATACTCAAGCTAGGGAAAGGTTTAAAAAAAAGTTTAGAAGTTATAAACCAAGTTTCAAAAAGAAGAAATAGAAGCAAAGGGGTGGAGACTCCAAGATTTAGTTTAAAAATTAGAATGCTAGATTCAATAATGGTTTAGGTAATAAGAATCTAAGAAATGGTTTCAAATGCAGTTTCAAAGGAAACCAATAGTTTGATCAGAAAAGACCACCTAGAGGTCATTTAATTTATGGAGGTGACCATTATACTCATGAGTGTACCTAGGATAATATGAAGAATAAAGGTTTTACTCCTCATCAAGGAATGTTTCAATAATGTATTCATGTGGTAGTTGATAATCAGCAAACCAAATTCCAAGCTTCACCAATAAAATTATCAAGTATTTTGTTTGAACATCCAGTTTTCATTTTGATATATATAGAGGCTACAAAAGGTTTATAGCTCCTAAAATTCTAAATAAGTTATCTATAAAATATACAATAATGAAAAATTCATGGTTGGTACAATATGGGAATGATTCAAAAGTCAAAGTTGACAAGGGCTTATTTGAAGTAGAGATTAGGTTGCCTAAATTCATAATAGTAGTAGATCTTTATGTAGCACCATTAGGGTCATATGATGTGATATTAGGATTTCACTAGATTTAAAAGCATAAGACTAAGGTTGACTACTACTCAAATAAGGTTGGAAGTCTAAATGATTTTAGAAATCAGACACAAATTTAGGGCAAGAAGAGAGAGTTAAGGCTTAGGTAGTTTTATGCAATGTAACTTAAGAAAGCTTAAGGAAACAGATGACAAGAATTTATAATCAAGATAAATGAAATGAAGGAATATAAGGAACAATATCTTGAATATTATCCATTCCTTAAGAATTTTCATGATGTGTTTTCAAAGGAATTGCCAAGATTGTCTCTTAAAAGTGAGTTTGATTTCTTTATTGATATCATACCTAGATTGAAACCATAATCCAAGGCACCATACAGGATGAAAAATATTGAATTAGTTAAATTAAAGGCTCAACTCTAAAAATTGTTGTCAAAGGGGTTGATCAAGTCAAATTTATCACCATGGGGTGTAATAGTTGTCTTTATCAAGAAGGATGGTACTATTTGAATTTACACTAATTATAGAATGTTGAATATGACAACTATAACAAATAAGTATTTGTTACCTTGTATAAATGATTTTTCAATTAGATGTGAGGGTAAATGGTCTTTTCTATGATTTATCTTAGAGCAGGATACCATCAATTGAGGATAAGGGATGGAAATACTCTAAAGACAACATTTATAACTCATTATGGGCACTATGACTTCACAGTGTTATCATTTAGGTTAACAAATGATCTGGTAGCATTCATAAATCTCATGAATAGTGTGCTCATAGATTATTTAGACCAATTTTTTTTGGTCTTTCTAGATGACATTCTTATATACTTTAAGAATGAACAAGAGCATCTTCAACATCTGTAACTAGTTCTGAAATAATTGTAAAAGCACAAGTTATATGGTAAGTTATCTTAGTGCACTTTTTTAAAGAGAAAGTGTAGTATCTAATACATATTATATCTATGAATGGTATTTTAGTATATAAAATAAAGATAAGATCGATTATGGAGTGACCAACATCAAAGAATGTGCTTGAGATAAGGAGTTTTATGGGATTAGTGGGCTATTACAGGAAGTTCATTTCAATTTTTTTTGAGGTAACTAATTTGATTAACTCTTTGCAATGAAACAACCAAAGTTTTATCTAGTTAGATAAGTGTGAAGTGTCTTTTTAGGAATTGAAAATAAGGCTAAGATTTCTTGACCCTAATGGTCAATTTTCAATGATCACAGATGCATCTGGGGATAGACTTGGAAGAATTTTTATGTAGTATGGGGCAGTGGTAGCCTATGAATCAAGGAAAATGAAGCCTTATGAGGTGAATTATGCCCCTCTTAACCTAAAACTTACAATAATTGTGCATGTTTTGTAATTTTTGAGGCATTATTTGTTGGGAAACTTGTTTGAGCTCAAAACTGATAAACTAAGACTCAAGTACATCTTCACCCAACTAAATTTGAATTCTCATCAGAGATGCTAGTTAGAGTTCTTATCTAAATATGATTTCAATATCAACTATATAAAAGGCAAGGAAAATAAATTAGTTGATGCCTTAAGTCATAGGATGTACATAGCATCTGTGGATACTATTAGGAGTACTTTTAAGGATCGAGTGATCAAATTCTCCCTAGGAGATAAATTTTATGATAAGGTCATAAAAGTGTTATCTAAGAATGCCCAAAATCTTAAGTATGAAGGATTCAAATTAGAGAATGATGGTCTTTTACAATAAAATAGAAGGATGCATATGTTAGAACATAAGAATATGAGGAGTATGATGATAAAGGAACTTAAAAATGCCCCATATTTAGGACATCCAAGAGTAACTAAGATTATGGTAGAGCTTAGACAACTATATTTCTGGAAGAGAATCAATAAAGATTCAACAAACTTTATGTCATATTTTTTATAATGTCAATGAGTGAAAGTTAAACATTCGCATTTGGATGGATTGTTATATTCACATGATATAATAGAATAAAAGTGGTAGGTGATCAGTATGGACTTTGACCAAGGTTTACCATTATCATGAAACAAATATGATATGATCTAGGTTGTAGTTGATAAACTAACCAAGGTGGCTCATTTTATACTAGGTAGTTTGACATATGATGAACCCACTCTTATGAAGAGGTTAGTAAAGGCAGTCTATTGGTTGCATGGATTTATAGAAAAGATCATTTTGGATTGTGATCCAAAGATTACTTATAGGTTTTTGGATAACTTTGAATTTAGCTTTGGGTATATAATTAAACTTCAACACTGCATATCACCTAGATACTAATGGTCAGACTGAGTGGGTTAATCAAGTGTTAGAAGATCTTCTTCATATGTATTATATGGATTAAAAGTACAAATAGGAAGATGATCTTCTATTGATTGAGTTTACTTATAATAACTCGTACCAATCATCTTTAAAGATGGTACCATTTAAAGCTTTGTATGGAAGAGGTTGCAAGACACCAATCAGTTGTGATAGGTTGGAAGACATGGTAGTCTTTGGACCTAAAATAATTTTAGAAATGGAAGATCAAGTTAGATCAATTAGAGAGAGATTGGTTGAGACCAATGATAGGAAGAAGAGTTATGTTGATCTAAAGAAATAGATATACATTTTTTAATTGGTGTTAAAGTGTTCTTACGGGTTAAGCCATAAAAGAGATGGAATA